>CM034079.1:10736492-11426492 GCA_019845555.1 Aristolochia fimbriata
TTGACTTGATTTTCTCCATCAATTCTTAGAAATAGGAGGTTGTGACTTGACTTTCTCCATTGATCCTCAGAAAGGAGATTGATGGAACAATTTTACTTTTATGGCTCCTGCAACCGTGACTTGGTCGATGCTAGGTGGCAGGCAGATGGCAAGATGATGAAGCGATAACTATTACAATATGACGATGAAGTGGGGTACAACGATAACAACGACGATACCGATGATGTGGCGCTGACGATGAGCCTAGTGATGGGCTGATGGACGACAACTGGGTGAGTTTACAAACATGCCGATATCGAGCCTGCGACGAATGAAATTGGAATCTCTACCTCAATGCTTACACTAATCATAGAATTCATCATAGCTTTTTCGTTTTGTGTATGCACCTCAATGGTCAACTTAACCATAGTTGGATTTTACATTATGAGAGAAACATCGGTAATCCCGTAATTGAATCAAACTAATAATTGTGGTTTCTACTTTAAATTCATAAGGGATATATAGGACGACCTAATTTAATGTCGTAAGTTTTACTTGACTCGCAAATGCACTAATGCATTACAAACTTAAGGAGGACAATCACACAGGCAATTTTAATTGCTTGTCATTTCCAAATTCACTGACCAAACCTTTAACTTATGCTCTTGCTGACGTGCTAGGTAACAATGGATGTAAATAATGCTTGAAAATGTTAGTGTATATATGTCATTGATGGTAGTTAGAGGGGTAGTGTAGTCATTTCCTTTATTTTCTTGTTCACTATATATAGACAATGTACATCTCACACATTATCATATCTTTATTAAGTTTTCATCAGATTAACACAAAACAAATTAACGATCACACAAATATTGCTAAACTCAAAGTACATATATAGAAAAGGAAAGAAAGAAAAACAATACCATGAATCACCCCAAGGATTTCCTTAGTTAATCAAGATTAGAGTTATATATGAAAAAGGAAACTCATCATGTCCCAATGGCGTAGAATGTTAGAAACTGATCGACTGTCATCGGCCATCGTTTGTGTCAGAGAACAAACTAGAGCAATATATGATATCGGACTCAGATTGATAACAAGAATCCTGGTGTGATAGAACTCCTTATCTTAGAGATATTTGTTTCTATCTTGCATAAGGATACTATTTAGTAATCAATCCCCGTATTTTGTCAAACTACAAGCCTTGGTACCAAATTGATCAGAAGATCCAAAGTTGGATAGCGCGTAACTGGTCTCTAAGCAATGACTGTGATGTGGTCTAAACTACAACACGACTATACTAACACTTCACAAGCCGTTTCTTAATTAGCTACTTCTAATTTTCACTCTACAGACAATCCAAAAAGGGCGACTCCACCATGTCTACTTATCTAGACAATATAGAGCATCGTGATCAGAAGGTGGATCCTCTAATAGAATATCCAAGCTAGGTGTATGAACTTTAATGTGATTGACCTAGCCATCTTTTCTAATTAATTGAGGAGAATGAAGTTTTTATTAGTTGATGTTCCAGATACATAAACTCTTTTGAGAAGATCATAGCGCCACTGCTTTGACAAGAACATGCATGATCTATTCGATGTTGAAGAATGATGGATTGATCAATGTGCTTCTTCCAATTAAGTTCTCCCTGGCGGCTGGAAATATCTTAGGTTTCAACCCACCTAAGATATCCCATAATTAGGCTCTCTCTCTATATATACATATATATACATGTATATTAAGAATTGTTATGTTATGCCTTGAATCTATATGGGCTGGTAGGCCCATAATTGAACCCGTCTAACTTGGGTTGGGCGTATTAAAAATGTACTCATTTAAGACTTTGTATTAAGGACCTAGGGATTGATCTTTGAAACCCTACCTGTCTCTGAGCTATCTCTGAGCTCTACAGTTTGTACCTTTTTTGCTGGCATAGTGAAATCTCTCTTGTATTTTCTTGCCCGTAGATTAGGCTACCCTAGCCGAACCACATAATTCTTTGTGTCTCATTTTATTTATTATTGATTCGCACCAATTTACTTTTTCTGCGATTCCGCATTTTTGGCCGGAAATGAATATAGAACAAAAAAGGAGCACGATTTCTCCACTTTCAGTTTCCTCGTTTCTGCTACTGCATGTTTGTTATTCTTTATTCTCATCACCATTTTATACTCGTTGATCCTAAGATTACATACCATGGGGTGGCCACAAAGCCAAAACGTAGCATCGTGTGCATGTGTCATCAACCCGTCTTAATTAATTCCCTTTTCTTGACATTGTTGTCGTGATCCAGCTTTCCTTTCCTTCCGGCCGGCTCACGTGCCTGCAGGTCACATGCTAAAATAATCTCGTTCATTTTCGAATACGATCTTTAATATATCTAATATTGGTACGAAAAATTTATTCATAATTAAAATAAATTAAAATAAAATAAAATAAAAAAGTGGACCCCTTAAAAAGGAGTGGCCGGTGCACCTGAAAGCTTTTAGGTTGGTAGCCGTTGCCAAAGGATGAAGTAGAGTGGACGGAAAGTAAAGCTTTCTGGTCCTGGAGGGACCCGCACTGAGTTCACTCTTGTGGTGAATGAAAATCCGAGTGAACTCAGTTGGCTTGTACCGACTACCCACTTCTGCTGATTTCTGCAAGGGTTCTGTCAACCTTGTTTGGCTGTCCGCGAGAGAGACAGTGGCTTTGACCGGTCTTCCACGGGAGACCGAGCCACGTCACCTCCCCCGAAACAAAACCTGGAATTAAATTCCGATTACCCAAAACCGCCACGCCGCTCGCCTGGCCTCCCTCCTACTGCAGTCTGCAGCATGAATGAAATGAATTCAAGAGCAAGACAGCGGAGGTGAGGAGAGATTAGAGAAGAGAACGACTGTCACTGAAGTCCTCGTCTCTTTCACTCCGCTCCAGAATCACATGACTCTAACGGTTCTATTAAAGCGCCAGCGAGCAGGCGAGCGCTTCGGCATCTGCTTACCACTTCAACGTGCGCCCAACTCTCTTTCTCCCCACTCGAGATGCTTTTTTAATCTTTTACCTCTGAACACTGCTCACTTTCTCTGCCGTCACAGTGTCACCTTCTCGTTCAGAATTCTCTCTCCTCTCCCCCTCTCTCTCCTCTGCTCAATTAGACTTTATTTATTTTCTCTTCCCAATATCTGACAGTAAAATAAATCTGAACTCCCTCCTGTAGCGGGCTATGTAATGTAATATTGTAATGTAACCCACTCAGTTATATGTGTCTGGGGCTTTATCTATCTTCGTCACTGATTCCCACTACCCATCGCCCATCTTGACCTTATTGTTAGGGTAAAGTACCCCGTACGTCTTTTCTCTCCTTCTTTCTTTGTTTTCTTCGTCTTCCTGATCAGGTGCGTGCCGTTAATTTGTTCCTTCGATCGTGTGCCAGTTTTGCTGTAAATGCCGGACCTAGCTTGTTGATGGGAAAGAAGGGTGGAAGCTCGTGGTTGACGGCGGTAAAGAGGGCCTTCAGATCTCCCACCAAAGAAAATGAGCACAAATCCAGCAAGAGGAGGGAGGATCAGGAGGTAGAAGAGGAAGAAAAGGTCAGTTCTTTAAGTTACATTATATTGCAGCTTGTTTTTAGAACCGGCCGACCGGGAACTAAATTTTTGTTGGTAATCACTAATTAATGACAGCAGAAAACAGAAAAGAGAAGATGGATCTTTCGCAAATCATCTCATCACGAAGCAGCTGCCTCGCAGAACAGCGATCAGAAGACTATTACCCAGGTTTCATCGTCGGCAGCCAACGCCGATCAAAGACACGCAATCGCCGTCGCGGTGGCTACGGCTGCTGCTGCAGAGGCGGCCGTCGCCACCGCACAAGCCGCGGTGGAGGTTGTTAGACTCACACAGCCAACCAATTTCGTCAGGGAACACTATGCAGCTGTGCTGATTCAGACAGCTTTCAGAGGATATCTGGTATATATGTATATATGTAGTACATGTTCTTCCAAGTCCAATTTTCAAAGTTTTAGGTAATATATATATATATATATGTACTGTACTCATATGTTTGATATCGTGGTAATTAAAATATAGGCGAGAAGAGCTCTGCGAGCGCTGAAGGGGCTTGTGAAGCTTCAAGCTTTAGTGAGAGGCCACAACGTTCGAAAGCAGGCGAAGATGACTCTAAGGTGCATGCAAGCTCTTGTTCGAGTACAAGCCCGGGTGCGAGACCAAAGGTTGATGGTCTCACAGGAAGGTAGCACTAAATCGTCGCTCAGCGATACAAACAGCATATGGCAGTCTCGTTATCTTCAGGAAATCGCCGAAAGAAAGTCCCATGTAATTAGAAATATTCCTGCGTGCTCATCCTCTGTTTCTCATCTAATTTTGATCAAATTAATTAATGAACTGAAATATGCGCATATGGGTTCATCTGTTTGTTTCGATTTGCAGTCGAGAGAAGGGAGCAGCGTTGCAGACGACTGGGATGACCGCCCTCACACTTTCGAAGAAATACAGGGGATGATACAGACTAGAAAAGAAGCTGCCCTGAAGCGCGAGAAGGCCCTTGCCTACGCCTTCTCTCATCAGGTAATCTTTAATTAATTGCCGTCTTCCGTTATGGGAATATCGATTAATTTATTTATTAATCTCTTTGATTTTGTACTCGGGGGGCGGTGTCGATTCGAAGATATGGCGCTCCGGCAGAGAGGCATCGAGCTTGGAGGAGGAAGAGATGGAAGTTGAGAAGCCCAAATGGCTGGACAGATGGATGGCGACGAGGCCGTACGAGTCGAGGGGGAGAGCTTCGACCGACCAAAGAGACCACATCAAAACCGTCGAAATCGACACATCGCGTCCCCTCTCTTTTTCGAGACGAAGCACCACCAACCACCACCACCACTCTTACGGCGCTTCCTCCCCCCTCCACCGTTTCCACCACGCCGCCGCCTCCTTCCACCACTCCCCGGCCGTCACACCTTCTCCGGCCAAAACTACTCGCCCCATACAAGTCCGCTCCGCCAGCCCTCGTTTCCCCAGAGAAGAGAGGTCCGTGTTTCACACCCCAATCGGCTCCGTGGTGTACCCACAGCACGGCACCGCCAGGAACTACGCGACAGGCGGCGGCGGCTCCGCCGCGCTGCCCAACTACATGGCGGCGACGGAGTCGGCGAAAGCTCGGGTACGGTCGCAGAGCGCACCGAGGCAGAGGCCGTCGACACCGGAGAGGGAACGGGGGAGCTCGGCGCGGAAGCGGCTGTCGTTTCCGGCACCGGACAGCAGCGGCGTCGGCGGTTACTCGCAGAGTCTGAGGAGCCCGAGTTTTAAGAGCGCCCATGCGGGTCTCTACGGCGGGGAGCAACTCTCTTGCTGCACTGACAGCCTCGTGGGAGAGGTCTCCCCATCTTCCACCACCGACCTGCGCCGGTGGTTGCGCTGATCGTTAATTCCGAGCGAAGGACGGACATCCGACTGCGGCGGACGTGGACTTGGGGAAATAAAACGCGTTCCTAATTTTTAGAAATTGGTAGATTTGAGTGAAACAAACGCGATTAAGCCGTCGCTTTTTCCGACTGTTTTAATTAATTACAAGGGTCTGCATTCGTTGTGGCCACGGCCCAAGTCCAGGCGAATGAGCCCGCGCAGGCTCCACCATAAATGGGGTGGATCATGGATGTACTATTTTGACGTGAAATGTGGGTGTTTTAACTTCAAATATGGTATGTTTACTCGTAATTTTAAACAATCAATTACCATGGTACGTGATGTGTACAAGAGTATTTTCAAGCAAAGGAACGCAAAAATTCATTAGGTTATCATGGTACATCATGTGTACAAGAGTATTTATAAACAAACGAATAAGAAAACTCCTTAGGTTATCATGGTACTAGATGTGTACAAGAGTGTTTTCAAGCAAAGGAATACAAAAAACTCCTCACGTTTTCATGGTACGTAGATCATGTGTAGAGACTCTTAGGAGTGGTGCCCCTCCCATGGCAAGTTTCTTGGCATTGGCCCCATCATTCCTATGTATATGTCTAAACCTCCCTTTCCATTATTCTTCCTTCCCTACCTCTCCGTTACATATAAACCTTTCCCCTTCCCCCCTTTATAGACTTATGCACACTTGTCCGACCAGAGCTTCTGATACATCACCACCATTAGCAATGTCCCATGCAATATTTCACATTAAGTTTTCACCCCTACACGGCTACACCTATCACCAACTCTACGTAATACCTCCCAATATATGTTCAACTTGGAAACATCACCTTCTCACCTTGGGAGCTGCCACTGCCGGCTCCCTTAACTAGCATCGTGCATTGTTTCCACTCCACCTTACATGTACACTCCACTTGCTTTAGGCATCACCCTTCCATATTTGAAACTGCTGGAAAACAAACCCTCCTGCTCTTCCTCCCCTCGACTTTCTAACAATACCACCACGATGTCCATAGGCTCTGAGAAAGGGAAAAAAAATGTTTCCCCTCCTTGCTCTTCCCAAACCTCCCTCAACACTGTTACATCCGACTCCCCGTCCCTTTCTTCTGATCCTATACTTAAAACAAGCTTGTTATCCTATCTCGAGTATCAGAGAAAACCTCCTCAAGATTATCTTATTCCAAGAATCTCGGGATAAAGCCAAACAAAGAAAGAACTCAATTTTAATTTGTCGGGTATTTGTGGGTCGTATATCCGACTCCCCCGACCTTGCTGCATAGTCATCCAAGACGTTCTTAATTAGATCGTCAAGGCTTCCTGATCCTGATATAAATGTCATGATTTTATCTAGAGGCTATCTCACAGTTGAATTACCCGACCCTCAGCTCTGCCAAAAAGTCATAGAAGCATGATCTATTAAGGGTCAAGTAACCATAGTACATCTTTTCCCTAGGCAACCAAACAAAAAACCTGAGGATTGTCTGTTCACAAAAGTGAGAATCTAGGTCCATATTAATACTTGCAGCCAATATATTGGCATCCCACTCTTTTATCAGTAATCCTTCAACCCCTTGGCACATATCTTACCATGGACGAAGTCTCTCATAGTCGAAGGGGCAAAAAGGTCATGGCCCGTGTCAAAGTCTAACTTGATCTGCTCACACTTGATATTGAAAGTCTCATGGTCAAATCCGAAAAAATGTCTGTTGTGAATTTTGAGACCACTCCCTAATTAAGAGGTTACTCATGCATGCAAGCGAACATGTTGCATAACTAATTGTAAACGCATACAATACGTGGACCGAAAAATACGGATCTGATGTACAGTGTACAAAATAATTTGAAGGGTATTTTGGTAATTTTCAGGTGATTGTGTGGGGTGCGACTTCTAGAACTCCTTTGATTCGATCTCCGACTAAGAACAAACGATCGCCGAGTAGACACGAATGATCAACGTACGCCTTCTGAACGAACGAACGAGACGAATTTGAATTTTGCCAAAGCTTGACGGAAAATTTGGTATTCCGATTGGCTCACGGTAGGTCGATTTGCGAGACAGCGGCAGGAATGCTTGTTGCTCTCTCAGATTTGGGTGGTGATTTGGGATTTTCGGGCGTCTTCAAAATTTTCTCTGTCTCCGATCTTTTTTGTGCTCTGAATTTATAAGCTTACCGGGCTCCAACCGCATTGACCGGGTTCATTGGAGCGGTTTTAACTCAATCGACTTTTTTTCTCAGGTAACGTTTTCCTTAAAGAGGAGAGCTGTCTTAGATCGAGGCAAGGGCCATGTATGATCCTTGTTGGCTGCTGATGTGGCCACTTTGGATGACATGTCGCCTCGTAAGTCAGCCGACGAGCAATTGGGATCTTGGCCGTTGATTTGTTGAAGCTTGATCGACGGCTTAATTTTGTTGATCTGACCGGGTCGGTCTTTGACTTGTTGACCCGGATTGTGCGGTGCTGATTTGGACCGTAAATGTCGGACTTTACAAAATTGATTCTTACAGATGCCCCCTTCAAAATGTGCGCATCAAGTGTATAATTTGAGAATGTGCACAAGAGATGTGTGCATTTTGAAGTTCTATATATATATATATATATATATATATATATATATATTTTTTTTTTTTTTTTTTTTTTAGGGCCATCGCTCGTGGGCTTGGGCCCGCTGCCGCTTTAGGTTTACCTGGACTTTTTGGCTTGATGGGCTGTTTGGGCCTGGTTCTTTGTGGGCCCATCATACCGGGTCGAAATGAGTTGAGTTGGTCCGAGTCGAGTCGTAGACTGGTTTGAGTCAGGCCGAGTTGTGTAAACTGAGTCAAGCTGGGTCGGGTTTGTTCAACTGGTCCGGATGGGTCAGGTCTGCCGGATGGGTCAGGTCTGGGTCGGGTTTGTACAATTGGTCCGGATGGGTCAGGTCTGCCGGATGGGTCAGGTCTGGTTGACTGACCCAAGTTGAGCTGTGTCTTATCTCAATTCAAATTATGAAGAGATAAGAGTAATCCGAGAGGGGGAGGATTTTTCTAGGGTTAGAGGTCTTATAAATAAGAGCCTCGTTAAGTGTGCCCTTAATTGCTTCGCTTCCCCTTACGCTTGCTTCCTTCGCTGACGTTACGCTTTGTCTTTTCCCCGACGCGTCCCGACGCCCGCTTCCTTTTTCTCACTTGACGAGGTAATCCCTTGCCTTTTGTCTTTACTTTGATATTGTACCATTATTTTTTTTTGTGGGAAGGCAATGAGATGACAACGCTGTCCTCTCTGGTTCTATGGAGTGAGGGCCATTGTTACCGAGAGGGCTGCTGGCGCTTTCTCTTTGTCGTTCTTACCGCAAAGCTTCTACTCTTTGACGATGAATTTCTTTTTTTCTTTTTGGTGTTTTCTGCTTTTGGCTTCTCCGGAGGAATTGAGGGGGTTTTGATGCAGTGGAACCCGGTTCGTCAGAATTCAGTCTGACGTTACTGTGGCTTCTCTGCTCAGGCCTCCGATTCGAACTCCATCTTCGTTCTGGATTTCATCGTGACCTTCTCTCTTTTTTTTTTTTTCGTGATTTTGTGCGCCTTGAGCGGGGTTTGAGTAGGCGGAGCCAGGTTCGGTGGAGTTTGGTCCACCGTTTACTTCGGCGTCGCCTTCTTTGGCCTTCGATTTGGCGATAACCTTCTGATTTTGGTGATGTTTTCTTTGGCAATTGAGAGGCTCGATTTGGTACTGCCTCGTTCAATGGAATTTTGGTCCATTGTTTACGTCGGTTGCACCTTCTCGGACTTCGATTTGGCTTTGCACGGCATTTCTTTCCCCTCTTTTCTTTTTCTTTTTCGCTTTTGTTGCAATTTTGGGCTCGTTGTCGGTGGTATTGCTGTCGTCGGCGCCGGAGATGAGCGGAGAGCGGCGGTGGAGGGCGTCGTCGCGTCGTTCTTCTTCATATGCTGCTGTCGGCGCCCGGAGGGGAGAGGCGAAACGGCGGTGGAGGGCGCCGTCGCGTCGTTTATCGGCGGCGACGCCCTTCGCTATGCTGAAACCGGGTGAAAGAGACGAAGCACGGAGCCTCGCCCTCGCGAGGCTTCGCTTGTCGGGTAGCGATCCCGGATCTTCGATGTCCGAAAGTACGGGATCCGGTTAAGCTGCCGGTGACGCTGAGGCCGGATTTTAGGGTTCCGATTATGGACCCGTATAAGGCGGTATGAGAGACGGATTTTTAGGGTTCCGTTCAGGGGACCCGAACATATGGCGGTTCCACGAAGTCGGGCTTTAGGGTTCCGCTTAAAGGGACCCGGATCGGCGGTTCCGCTGCGGTCGGATTTTTAGAGTCCGATTATCGGGCCCACCTCCTTCATCTTCTCGATTTGAAACCCTAATCTTAGGGTTCGCCGATTTCCCCTTTTTTTCTTCTTGGCTTCGCCGCATCGCGAGATCACCGAATTTGGTGGCACTTCCGTCGGGCGAGATTTCTTCGCTTTTGGCCTTCTTCCCCGCTTTTTGTCGCCGGCTGGGTGTGAGGTGTTGATTTCCGCGCCTCCCGGTGGCGCTGGCGAGGCAGCCGGCGCTTCCTTGTTTGTTGGTGGTGCGGCAAAGGCGACGCCGCTGTCTCTGTGGTTGCCGGTGATGCGAAGAGGCGCCGCCGGCTTTGTTGCTGGCGACGCCTCGCTGATCGGTGTCGCGGGCGAGGCGGTACTTCCGTTGATCGGTGTCGCGGGCGAGGGCGGCGCCTCCGCTGCCTGGCGTCAGCGGGCGCGAAGGGATGCCTTCGCGAGGGTATAAAATCCCTAAGTCCCAAACATTAGGACTTAGGAGTTTTGTTTCATTGGTCGCGACTTCGGTCGCTGCTCAGATCGATTCGGGTCGACTTGGGTCGACTTGGGTCGACTTTTTTTTTTTTTTTTTTTTTTTTTTTTTTTTAATTCAAAATTTAAGATATCTTAATGAAAATGAACTTCCATTAAGTAACTTAACTCGAATTAAGAAATTTAAAATAGAACTTACCTCGCCTTTGATTAGGCTCGACTTTGATATTTGTGCCTTTGATTAGGCGGATCCTCGACTCCCAGCCTTTGATTAGGCAGCCTTTGATTAGGCAGATCGATATTTCAGCCTTTGATTAGGCAGATCGATTTCCCTTTGATTTTGACAAGTCGATTTCTGAGCCTTTAATTTTCGAGCCTTTGATTAGGCAAGAATTTATCGTCCCGTCCAGGCCTTTGATTAGGCAGATTGATTTATGAGCCTTTGATTAGGCAGATCGATTTCCCCTTCGTGCCTTTGATTAGGCGGAACATTAACTCTCGGCCTTTGATTAGGCAAGAATTCATCGTCCCGTCCAGGCCTTTGATTAGGCAGATCGATTTCCAAGCCTTTGATTAGGCAGATCGATTTCCCAGATCGATTTCCCCTTCGTGCCTTTGATTAGGCGAAACATTAACTCTCGGCCTTTGATTAGGCAGATCGATTTCCAAGCCTTTGATTAGGCAGATCGATTTCCCTGCCTTTGATTAGGCAATCTCTTAATTAAAAATTAAGACTTAGCCAATTTAGGCCGATTAGCCTTAATTAAAAACTAAGGACTCCAATTTTGTCGATCGATTTTTTCCGACTTCGCTGGAATTGAATTTTCTTGATTTTGTTGGCGCGGTCGCGCCACTTCTGGATTTTCGACTCTTCTGAATGTTGGTTTTGCCGAAATCTGAACTTTGAAGAAACTTTGCTACTTTTTATGGCCGTCGCTACAAATAATTATGCTTTAACTTACGCGGTCGCTACCAGATCTCGAAGTGTTTGTTGAATTTTGCCGAACTTGCCGGTTTTGCTGAAAATCATGACTCGATCCGACCTTTGAATTTTGATTTCAGATGGCTGCTCCTTCCGCCACTTTGGTTGGTGGATTGAGGGCTTTTGACCACACCGTGGTTGTTGAAGGAGAGACTATTCAGACCTTGGCTTTGTACATGGAGGGTGATGCTTCTCATATGACTTACCGCCCGAAAGCGGGAATCGGTTTTGGGGGTCACGCCGAGAAACCAACATCCTTAGTAGATAGCTCTCGCTCATGTGAGTTTTTTGTAGGCGTTTGGCTACCAAAGGACCGTGTATTCTTCCCGCCTTGCCTTGACACTCCGTGAGGGAAGACGGCTGCCAAGCCGAAACTCTTTGCGCCCAAATAAGGCCTCTTGGTTGGTGAATAAGCCTCCGCTGCCACATTTGTTTGAAGATGGGGTAGTTGAGCGGACTCTTTACACCCCCCGACACGGCTTTGGATAAGCCGATCCCATTTATTTTTGAGTGGACCACTCGCTTATGGGTCGCTTCGCGGCAGCCTTCTCCACAACGCTGGGATCTACTATGGCATTTGGGGATCCCTCTTTCAGTACAGCTGTGATGTATCAGTAGTCGAGCTTTTCTCGATGCCCGGAGTCCCAAGACGCGAACACGTTAGTCACGCGCCCGTGGTGAGCTTTCTATTACTCGATGGACATGGATAGGATTTTCGGTTTGCCCATCGCTGGCCGGTTTTACTGACGCAGATTTCGCCCATGGTAGCTGATTTTAAGGAAGTGCGGAGTACGGATTTACCCTTTAGCTGCCGTTATCCGTTTACGGGCGTACCACCATCTCTCTCGCCGGAGTTCTGGGTCCAACGTGATATCTTCTCAGCGGCTTGGGTCGAATTTTGGTTCCGCACGAGGACGCGATGCCGCTCCAGCTTGATGACCCCGGGCTGCTTGGCATGCCCGCTTTGGGAAAGATGCGCCCTCTTTCGAGAGAGTTCACGCCACGAGCGCGATGTGTTTCACTTCCTCCATGTCACACCGGTAGAGAAGACGAGGTCCACTTGGCAGCACTCCTATCGGTTTGGTTGTCGCGGTTCGTGTTCCGGCGATTGGTGATGAGATCCCACCCATGGTTTTAAGGTGGCTAGTTATATGGCCACCGGGTCCGCTTTTGCTTTGGCCGGTCCTGCCTTGGCCTGCCTTTACAAAGGTTTGGGACACGCTGGCTGCTGGATGGCCATCGATGGCTCAGTGGCCTTACTTGTATACTTGGCTCGCCGTCTACTTTCACACGCACGGGGAGGATTTAGAAGTAAGTCGACGTCCAGGTATGATCTCCTTCGGGGACCCTTCTCTCAAACGTAATTTTACGGAAGACCAGGCCTGTGATTTGTTTCAGCGTCTTCCGGTGCCGGTGTGGCATAGATATGTTCTTGCCACCGCCAAAACTTCTTTCTTGGTGGACGAGCGAAAGAAGCCGATAGCCAGACAGCATTATGAGAGTCTTCTCAGCGTCCGCAGCTGTTTCTTGACAGTCCGGCGCTCGATTCATTTCTTTGTGGAGCCGTATTGTCCAGCCAGATTTGCGCGACAGTTCGGCTATTGTCAAGATCTCCCCGGCGATATGGGGATCACAGCTAATCATCGGGAGATTAGCTCTTTATCGGAGTTGGTGGCCCTTTGGAAAACCAGCATTGTTCGTCCTTGTGGCCGGCTTGATCTGCCTCCGTCGGGAGAACGGGACCCATCTCGAGACCCAGGGACCACTCCAGCTTATTATACTTGGTGGACGACCCACATGTCGTCACTATTTCAGGTAAGTTTATCTCCCCTTCTGTTTTTTTCTTTGCTTTGCTTTCCTTTTGTCTTGTGTCTTCCAAAGAAAATCGACCGAGTCGGCGCCAGTTGTTTCAGCGGTGGAGGATAGTGACGAGGACTATGACAGCGATCGGTCTCACCCCTCATAGCGGAGGCCGAAGGGCAAGAGGCCAGTTGGTGCTTCTTCTTCGGTAAGTATACTTGTGTCGGTATACTTGTGGTTTTTGATTTTGCTGCATTTCTTTATTTCTTTTGAATTTCAGGCGAAGCAAGAAGAGGGCTCCTCTTACCATTTTGGCGGGCGCTTCTGGTTCTCAAGTCAAAAGAAGAAGAAGGCACGTAAAGAAGTTCCGCCTGCCTCTTTTCCCCTTAGCCACCGGACGTTCCTTCCGCCTATTCCAGAGACGGAGCCTCCGACTTCTTGTCCATCGGAGAACCCTCCTATTGAGACGGTTCAGATTTTGTCTTCCCCAGAGGCGCCCGTAGCACCTCAAGAGGAGGCTTCTGTAGTGGGAGAGCTTGCAGAGATTACACCGTCCGAGGGCTTGCCTGTTCAAGAGGTCGCTCCTTCTCCATCAGTTGTTCAAGAAGAGGCGGTGATCGAGGCAGAGGCTCTGCCTCCCCGCAAAGAAGAAGAAGATCCAACTCCAGCGGTTGAAGTTCCAGCGATTGAGGCAGCTGTCGGAGTGATCCAGGAGGAGGTCCCGGAGCTTTGGAGACTATTTTAGCACCTGAAGAGGCAGTTATAGAGGTTGCTCCAGCTGCTGAGGAAGTTTCGCTCGTGCAGGCCACGCCGCCTACTTCGTCTTCTCTGACTCCATCGCAGACCCCGTCGCAGGAGTTTTTGTCTTATATTGAGGGCTTGATGGTGCAGGCTTGGAGAGACCGAATAGTCCCTCGTATGTTATCTCCAGGCGTGGTGAGTGACATATCTTTGCTGGCCGATGCAGGATTTGCCATCAGCAGGTTGCAGGAGATGGGTCATGATGTGACTCGCCTACGAGTCTACACTCAGCAGCTATAGACTCTTAAGGAAATTGAACCTTCGGCTGGAGAGAAGGTTCGTCGGACTTCCAGGGATGAGGCAGAGGGTATTGCTCGAAACACTTTGGCCGTAGTATCCTCCAAGTTAGAAGAGGCCAAAGCCACTTTGGGCGAGGTTGTTGAGGAACTTTCGGAGGCTAAGGCCGAGGAAGAGGATGCCCGTGAACGTTTTGAGTTAGCTAGAGAACAACTTCAGTCGGCTGGGACAAAAGTCGCATACCTTACAACTCAAGCAGAGCAGATCCAGGAAAGTGTACGGGGTTTGAAGACGGATAGCAGAGGTCATTGCCACGCCCACCCTTAGTGCGGCTGAGGAGGCAACTCTCCTATCGTCGAGGGCTGCCTTTGCGGAGTTACAGCAGGAGATGGCGAGAAATCTTTAGGAGCTGCTTTGTTTTCCGCCTTTTGATTTGATTTGTAACCACACATTTTTTTTTTTTCGTAGTTGAATTTTGTTGCCCCCTTTTTTTTTTTTTTGCATTCCACAGAATATTCATGAATAAAATTTCTTGAGAAATTTACCGTTTATGGCTGGGAGTCTTCTTCCTTCGGGAGTAACCAATTTGTACGCTTGTTAGTGTAGACTTCTTGGACCACGAGTGGTCCTTCCCACTTAGGTGCAAATTTTCCCCATCTTTGCTTGTGGCCATGATTGGTCTCAAGCCTTTGCTAAGACAAGGTCCCCTTTTGAAAGGAACGAAGCTTGACTTTTTTTTTGAATGCGCTGAGTGAGGCGAGCTTGATAGCATTCAAGCCTTTGTTGTGCTTCTAATCGCTTCGTCGAGGGATTCTAGCTCTTGCAGGCGGAGTCGGATATTTTCCTCTTCCGTGAGTCCTTCTCGAAGAGCAACTTCGCAGCGATGGAATTTGAATTTCCAGGTGGAAGCACAGCTTCCACGCCCGTGGGACTAGTGAATATGGGGTTGATTCTGTTGGCGCTCGAACGTAATCCTGTATGCCCACATGCTTCTCCGAGCCTTTCGTGCCAATCTTTCTTATTTCCTCGCGACTGTCTTCTTTAAGATTTTGCACAAGGTTTTGTTGAAGGCTTCTGCCAAGCCATTGGCGGCGGGGTTGTATGCCGTGGACGCCCTTCGTTTGATGCTGAATTTCTCACGTAAATTATCCATGGTCTTGTTACGGAATGGGGTGCCGTTATCGGTCATGATGTATCTTGGAACACCATACCGATACGATTTGTGTCCGAATGAAATCGACCACGGTGGCAGCTTTGATTTCTTTATAAGCTGCTGCTTCTGCCCACTTAGAAAAAATAGTTCTGTGGCAGCCAGATATATCGGGTGATTTGCCGACGACTTTGGGTTGATTGGACCTATGATGTCCATTCCCCAAAGCTTCAATGGCCGGAGGCCACCGTTGGATGTAAAGGGCTGGGAGGCTGATGGATGTAGTTGGCGTGTAATTGACATGCCGCGCGGTGTCTTGCCAATTCTATCGCGTCCCGCAAAGATTGTAGGCCAATAGTAGCCTAATTGTTTGACTTGGAGATGTAGTTTGGGGCCCGCTTGATGGGCACCGCAAATCCCTCCGTGTGCTTCGGCTAAGATTGCTTGTCCTTCTTCTTTAGAGACGCACCTGAGTAGGATCCCGTCGTAGGATCGTCGGTACAACGTGTTGTTGAACAGGCAGAATTTTGGTGCAACTCTTCGTACGTACACCCGAGCCTTCAGTTCCTCAGGAAATTTGTTGTGCTCTAAGTAATCGAGAAATTGTTGACGCCAATCTTCTTCCTCAATTGCATAGACCGAAACCAAATTGGTTTCTTCTTCCTCTGAGAATTTCTCCAAGGTAGGCACCACCCACCTTTCTCATATAGGGATTCGTTCGGGCCTTGCCTCGAACTGTGCCAGACTTGCAGCGATCCCGGCCAATGCGTCCGCTTGGGAATTACTGGCTCTGGGTACATGCCCTAGGGTGACATTTGAAATTTTTTGCAGCAATCTTTGAGCCTCTTTTTGATATGGCTTGAGCTCGCCTTTTTCTGACCTCGGTCCCCGATTATCTGTTTGATCACCGAGCCGAATCGCCAAGATTTCTAGTTGGCTTAAGCCCATTTCGATAGCCATCCCCAAACCGAGGATTATGGCTTGATACTGGCCTCGTTGTTTGTGCAGCAAAGGGATAGGATAAAGGAGTACGGCATTAAATCCTCGTTGGGAGATATGAAAAGGACTCCAGCCCGCTCCGTTTTCCGTGCAGCACCATCAAAGTACATTCTCCATGGAGGTAGCACTTCAATGAAGAAGACTTCTTCATCTGGTAGACTTTGGCTTACCTCCCACTCTGCTGGGATGGGATGATCGACTAGGAAATTTGCAAGTCCTTGTCCTTAGATGGCTTTCTCTCGAGGGATGAAATTGATCTCGAACTCGAGAGAGCAACAAGGCCCATTTGGCCAGCCGTCCGAAAAGCATTGGTCTGGACATGATGAATTTGAGGGGATCTGCCCGAGAGATTAGATTTGTGGAATTGGCGAGCAGATAGTGTCTCAGCTTCTGGATGGCGAAGATGAGTGCAAGACACGTTTTTTCAATCGGGGAGTAGTTGAGTTCTGCCCCGACCATTGTACGGCTTAGATAGTACAACGGACGTTCTTTCCCTTGGTCATCATTTTGGGCGAGGAGGGCACCCAGAGATTTTTCTTGAGCCGCGATGTATAAGAGAAGCGGCTTTCCCGAAGTCGGAGCCATCAGAACTAGTGGCCTCATCAGGTAGTTTTTGATGTTTTGGAATGCCCGTCGGCAAGATTCGTTCCATTCGGCGGGTGTATCCTTCTTCATGAGATGGTTGAAGGGTTGACATCTTCCGCCAGATTTGAGATGAACCGCCCGAATGTAAGCCGATGCCCCCGAAGGCTTTTTAATTCTGACAAAGTCTTTGGTTCGGGCATTTGTTGAATGGCATCGATCTTAGTCTGATCGATTTCGATGCCCCCGTGTTCCACGACCACGAATCCGAGGAATTTCCCGGACGAAACCCCCAAAGGCGCGCTTGAGAGGGTTCATCTTCAATTGGTGCCGCCGCAGACGCTCAAAGACAGCTCGCAAGTCTCTTAGGTGGTCGCCTCTTGATTTGGTTTTGACGACCACATCGCCGACGTAGCATTCTACAAATTTGTGGAGGAAGTCGTCGAATATCTTTTGCATGGCCCTTTGATAAGTGGCTCCTGCATTCTTCGCACCAAATGGCATTACCTTGTAGCAGAAAATACCTTTTGGCGTGCACGGAAGGCTGTCTTTTCCTCGCCTTTTGGATCCATCCGAATTTGATTGTAGCCGGAAGATCCGTCCCATGAAGGATAAGGCTTCATGCCCCGTTGTCGCATCCACCATTAATTCGGTGAAAGGGAGCGGAAGTCGCCTTTTGGACAAGCTTTGTTCAAGTCCCCGAAGTCGACGCAGACTTCGAATCTGTCCATTCTTCTTCTTCACCGGTACGATGTTGGCGATCCAGCTTGGGTACTTGACTTCTGGATGAAGTCGGCCTTGAGGAGTTTATCGACTTTCTTCTCAATTTCTGGGACAAGCTCGACGAAATCGCCTTTGGGACTGTTTTATCGGTTTGACTCGGATTTGATTGCGAAGTTTGTGAATTGCAACTGTTGGTCGAGCCCAGGCATCTCAGTATCACGACCAAGCAAAAACGTCTTTATATTCACCGAGTAAAGACATATAATCTTTTTTTTCTTCATTACAGAGAGAGTGAAGCACTTAAGAAAGTGGGTCTTGGATCATCCTCTGTACCCAGATTTACTTTTTTCAGCTGGTCGATGGTTGCTTGGCCGCCTTCCTCAAAGATTGCAGGCGCTTCTCCCAAATCATCTTCAGGGGTTGAGTCGTTACCCTCGTCGGTCGAGATGTGGTGGACAGTGACTACCTCTTCTTCTTCTTCTGAGTCCTTTTTCTTTGACGATACGTAAATCACCACTGGGGTGACTTCGCTGCTTTCTGATTTTATTCTTTTTGAAGAAGTCCCTCCTACTTTCCCCACTCTTTGGGTCGCAGGGACCCGTGTGGGTGCCCCAAGTCTTTGGAAGACTGTTCTTTTGGGTTGTTCCATCGGTTTTCCCAGCCTCTGAAATACGCTGAGTTTTTCTGTGGCTTGTGGAGCGGTGGTATTTAGTTTAGGGTCTTCTGCTTGCCCCTTTTTCCGCCAGACCTTCGTAACCTTGGATTTACGCTCGTTACTTGGTTCTGGAGGAATATTTGGATTTCTATCTTCTTCTTGTCCCAATCGAACGAATGCCGAGACTCGTGGCTCTGGGATGCCGATTCTATCAAAAGCTGACGTCCGGGTTTCTTCTGAAGTGGTTGCCTTCCTTTTGGTTGTGATTTGATTGACACTGGCTTTGCCAGAAATCACAACTGGCTTGTGTTTTTGATAGCCAAGCCCATGTCTGTTAGGAGGGATTGAATAACCCTGCGCTTGAAGGCTTTTTTGGGTTGGAGACAGGTTTTGAACAGCCACCATCGATTTTTCTTGCAGTTGTTCGAGGGAGAGCCCGGATCCTGCTTTGGCCATCATCCGGTAGGCGTTGGGATCGAATCCTTGTGTCCGAGTTTTTGGAAGCTCGGGTGGATTCTTTTCTTCGACCAGGATGCCCCGGTTGTTGAGTTTAGGCAGGGGAATAGTGGCAGCGCCCTTTAAAGCCTTCAGTTTCTCAGCTAACTCTTCTCGGTTGCAAGTGGCGAAGGGAGATTCGCCTTTCTTCCTTCTTGATTGAGGAACGCACCTGAGAATTGGTTCCTCTGTTTGCTTTTTGGTTTGGCCAGTTCACCCTTGACGGCTTTAGGGGAGCGGCTTTACTCGGCAGCACCTTCTTCCGAGTAATATTTGGCATCTGCGGGCGATGCTTCGCCTCTGTGAAAGGGCATTCATCCGCGAACACCGCTTTCTCCTCTCCATCTTGGTAATATTTGAAACACCGATGAAGGGTCGAAGGCACGACCTTGTTGGTGTGTAACCAGGGCCTCCCGAGCAGCATATTGTAGGAGGTGCGGGCATCGATTACATGGAATAGTACGTGGGAAGTCATATCCCCGATTTGTAGTTCCAGTCTGATTGTTCCCAATGCTCGTTGTCCTTCTTGGTTGAAGCCTTGGATCATCGGTGAACTGGCTTGAGGTCGTTAGCCACCAACCCGACGTTTTCAAAGTCTGGATTGGCGGGATATTTACTGCTGATCCGCTGTCCAGGAGTATACGGTTGATCCACCGGTCTTTGATGGCTCCAGAGACGAATAAAGGTCTATTATGAAACATTTCCCCCAGCAGCATGTCTGCTTCTTTGAAGGAGATGGAAATTGAATGAGCCTCCTTGACTTGTGGTGGCTCAGAAGGTTGTTCTTCTTTCAACGTGCTGGGAGATAAACCAATCTTTGGTTCATCGTGCCTCCGCATCCTCAATTGTTCGACTTCGGCATGCCAGTCGTCTTTGGCGGCAACGAACTTGATGAGAGCTTGCCTAGATCTGATTGGCAGATCTAAGTCATCATGTACCGCATTTGTGATCGACCACTTGGGGTGAACAAGTGGCCACCAATGCAGGGGTTGGCGTCAGGAATTCTGACGGGAAGAAATCAACCAAAGTGATTGGCTTTGGCTTCTTTTGATAGATTTCTTCTTCGACTTTTGCGGAGGATGATTTACGTATGTGCCTTCTTCCTCCTCTTTTCCTTCTTGGCTCTTCTTTTTCTGTCGCAAACCCCTTGATGAATATTTTCACGGGGAGTTCTAGAAACGGTTTCTTTTTGTGGGTCACCACTTCCCATCCTTCTTTGTCTTTGGTGGCGGGTCGTGGCTTTGGTCCTGAAGTGCGCAAGACGAAGATTTTTCTGTTCGTCCTTTGACTCTCTGGTCTGGTGCTGGAACCTGGTTGGACGAAGATGGTGTGGGAAGCAGCCGTGTTGTCGTCTGATTCCAAGATGATGCGACCTTGCGTCGCTAACTCGAGTATTCTGTCCTTTAGGACAAAACATTTTTCGGTAGGATGGCCTACCAGTCGATGGTACTTGCAATAGTTGGGATCTGAGCCCTTCCCAACATCTTCCGGCCTCTTGGCTTCTGGAAGCTGCAACAGATTCTTTTCCAGGAGTTGCTCGAGCATGCCTGGAACATCGAGTCGGGGAAAGGATAGGTTTTGGCCTGCCTATCCTTTAACGTGAACTTCTGGCGGATTGCAGTGCTGGCGAGTCGATTGGCATTTGGCTTCCAATCACTGCCCGTACTCTTATTTTGTGTCGCCGAAATCTTTTGCGGTTCGGCGATGTTTGTGGCGAGGGCTTCTTTTGAAGGAGTTTTGTACTCCTTCTTTACGAACTTCGGCTTCTTGTCCGCCTCAGTCAGTGGAGCCTTTCCTTCTCCCTTTTCCTGGATGAGGATCTCCATGTTGTGCGCTTCAGTCGCCAGTTCTTGGAAGTCCCTCGGCTTCCGACTCTGTAAGAAGTAAACCAGAGTCCAGTTCATCCCTCGAATGCACATGTCGATGGATGTCTGTGTGGATAAGGAGGTGCTCTCCTTGCAATTGAGACTGAGATTGCGCCAGCGGTTGATGTATTCAATCACCTTCTCACCCTGGCGCTGCTTGAGGTTGGTGAGTTCTACCAGCGTCACTGTTCGCTTTGTACTGTAGAAGCGGCTGAGGAATTCACTTTCTAATTGTTCCCAGCTGTCGATTGACTCTGCTGGGAGCTCAATGAACCAATCGAAGGCATTCCCTTTGAGGGATTGCCCAAATTGTTTGACGAGGAGATCGCCGTCGGTTCCTGCATTGTTGCAGGTCTCAATAAAGTGGGCGACGTGCTGTTTTGGGTTGCCGTCTCCACTGAATTGTTGAAATTTGGGTGGATGGTAAGAGGTAGGCATGTGGATTGTCTGGATCCGTCGGGAGTAGGGCCTAGTGTAGGCTTGAGATCTGACTCCTTCGGATTGCACCTTCTGCTCCACTGCGTTGGAGATCATTTCTTGCAGGGTACCGTAAGATAGTGCCCCTGGTTCTTCAAGCAGTGGTTCCCGGTTCACCGGGTGTTCGGAAGCGAGATGAACGGATGATGGGTGAAGGAGGGATAGGATTGGCGGACGCATTGGGTCCCCGCCTGCTTCATCATTCCCGGGCTGGGAGGATGCTCCCAGGCGATCTGCAATCAGCTCGAATTTCTGCAGAATTGTGGCGATCTGGAGATCCCTCTGCAGTTCTCTCTCTCGCAATTGCTCGTCCCTTTCCCTCATGGCAGTTTGGATTTCTGCCAGTTGTTCCTCCACAGTTTTGGTTTGGGTCATCATTGCCGAAACCCTGATGACTGGAGATGTGGGGGAAGGAGGGCTTGGAGCGAGAGGTGCCCCAGTTGGTGTAGTCGGGCGCGGGGAAGGAATGATGCGCCTTCCTTCAAAGTGAGTGATTAATGCTGGAACTCGGCTTGCTGTCGCGGGAGAGTTCCTTGCTGGGCTTGCGACCGGGCTGGCCACTGGACTGGCTGGTGGCGGGGATGTCAGGACAGCCGAATAACTCCTCGAGGGATGGACCCTTGTTGGAGAAATTATAGGGCTGGTCGGAGCTTGGCTTGCCTGCGGCTGAATTTGGACAGCACGCTGTGTAGGCAGAGATCCCGTGACGGATCTGGTGGTTGGCCTTGAACGACCGATCACAGGGATTTGGGATGGGCGGATCCCTCTGGTTTGGCTGGCAGCAGCAGCGGCTGGTGTGCGCGGACGGCGAGGGAAGGTGACCAACGGATCGATCATGCTCGGTGCCGGCGACGAGCTGGCTCCAGCAGTTGGGGTCTTGGCAGCGGCCTTGTTGTTGTTGTTGTTGGAACCGCCATTTGAACTTTGAACTTGGTAGATCGGGGAAAGAGATGAAAGGTAGAAGAGTCCCACCGGGCGTGCCAAATTTGTAAACGCGTACAATACGTGGACCGAAAAATATGGATCCGATGTACAGTGTACAAAATAATTTGAAGGGTATTTTGGTAATTTTCAGGTGATTGTGTGGGGTGCGACTTCTAGAACTCCTTTGATTTGATCTCCGACTAAGAACAAACGATCGCCGAGTAGACACGAATGATCAACGTACGCCTTCTGAACGAACGAACGAGACGAATTTGAATTTTGCCAAAGCTTGACGGAAAATTTGGTATTCCGATTGGCTCACGGCAGGTCGATTTGCGAGACAGCGGCAGGAATGGTTGTTGCTCTCTCAGATTTGGGTGGTGATTTGGGATTTTCGGGCGTCTTCAAAATTTTCTCTGTCTCCTGATCTTTTTTGTGCTCTGAATTTATAAGCTTACCGGGCTCCAACTGCATTGACCGGGTTCATTGGAGCGGTTTTAACTCAATCGACTTTTTCTGTGTAACGTTTTCCTTAAAGAGTGGAGCTGTCTTAGACTGAGGCAAGGGCCATGTATGATCCTTGTTGGCTGCTGATGTGGCCACTTTGGATGACATGTCACCCCTGTAAGCTGCTGACGTAGCAATTGGGATCTTGGCCGTTGATTTGTTGAAGCTTGATCGACGGCTTAATTTCGTTGATCTGACTGGGGTCGGTCTTTGACTTGTTGACCCGGATTGTACGGTGCTGATTTGGACCGTAAATGTCGGACTTTACAAAATTGATTCTTACACTAATATAGAGTGAGTATCGTTCCCACGAGAAGAAAACAGATTGTACTCCAATATCGTGTCCGATTAACTATAGATGGCCTATAAAAAATTGTGATTACTCAAAATTAAAAGACAAACAAGCAAAAACAGTTAGCTACAAGTTTGACTTGGAAATTTACTTGATTCGAATTATAGGGGTGCACTTATGTGTCACTTTTCGCTTGACTCTAACACCATGATTGTGTTTTAACTCTTCTACCCTCTCTCGAGTGAAATGCACTTGTGTTAACTACTCTCAAATCTCCAAAATGGAGTTAGGAGAGTCGACCCACAACGGATAGCCCATTGCTCACGTACGGCGGTAAGTTGTCCCTAACATACATGCATATCCCCCACTTAGATATCTAACTAGGTGGATCGTATGTTGTATAATGCACAGTCCACTTGAAACTAGTATCATAGGATTGTAACGAGTCCCTAAAACACGAGTAAATATTGCCTGAACATTTAGTCGAATACATAGCTTATATCATACACAAAATATATCACAATAACTTATCACTAAATCATGTCATTAAAAATCAACTAAAGGATACACAGTACTCCTTTGAAGGGATCTTAGCCTACAAAATACATCAATCTAAACATGTTTTGACTCAATGTGTACATGAAATACATCAAAATATGTGCAAATATAATATCTAGAAAATTATATAAAATAGTAAAGACAAGCAAACTTTGGAGGTTTAAGGCTCCGATGCGAAAATTTTCCTCCCCGATCGATTTCACATGTCACACAAACCCAAAACAACACTGTCCCTAGCCCTTGTAGAACTGCCAAGGAATCCAAGCTTTTGAATTTTGGAAACCCCCTTTGATATTTATGGGTCAAGGCCAAAAAGTTAATTTTTATGTCTTTAAGTGATTGGGCGCCATATGGCGGTGAAGTGGCACCCATGTTCCTTCACACACAAAGTAGTGTTGTGCCAAATATCAACGTTGGGGCGCTCTCTTGAACACTTTTGGCTCGCTCTCTTGCACACTTTGGCATGCTCTCTTGCACACTTTGGCATGCTCTCTTGCACACTTTGGCATGCTCTCTTGCACACTTTGGCATGCTCTCTTGCACACTTTGGCATGCTCTCTTGCACACTTTGGCATGCTCTCTTGCATGCTTTGGCGCAACAACGCTCGATCCTGGTGTTGCAGCGTCAACTTTGGAGTACTATTTTGCCCATTTTTGTTGTAGCGCAACCTCGATCCAACACCATGGTGTGCCCAGTATCCTTCCATGGCGCTTAGGTTCACAAGTGTCCGATAGACATGCTTCTTTTTCTCACGCTTCGTTCGTTTGGCACCATAGGCAGCCAGAATCCAGCTCCATGGCACCTAAGTTCGCACGTGCCAACCACACATGCCCTTGAATGTCCTTCATTCGCTTGTGTGTCTTGCTTCACGTGGGCATCATGCCATCACCATTTGGCATCAAGTGAAGGTCATGGCGCCAAGATAAACTTGGGCGCCATAATCCTATTTGTGCCCTACGGCACCTAGCCTTTGTACTTTCTCCAAAATAGGGTAAAATCTTTATTTCTCACCCGATTCGCTAGAAACTTCTTCTACTGTTCTTCTTTTGATATTTGTTTCATGTTCCCTGCAAGTAAGATTAAGTCAAATTGCCCTGAATTGGGGAAATTTTGGGTATGTCTATTAAATGTATAATTAATGCAATCAAGTACCCCCAAACATAAAATCTTGGTTGTCCATCAGTGACAACTTGCAAATGTAGGTTCTAAATTATCTATCTTTCATGATTTTAATGAAAAACCATGCCATTCAACAAAAGAAATTAAAAATCAAGTTGCTCATTGTCAAACAATCAATTGCATCTGATTATTTCCAAATTAGACAGATCCTTGGCCTCTAAAAATTGAACACAAATCAGACACAAATCTACAAAGATGCCACCGGGACAATATTAATCAAGCGGATATCTGATCACTGGCCAATACTAAATGGCACAAAATTTGAAGCATGGGGAAAAAATCAGTTCAAATTTGAAGTTAAAGATGAAGACTTCATACCAACGATTAAAAACTGGTGGGAAAATGAAGTGGGGCACTGGAATTCCAAATTGAATTTCCCAATAAAATTGCATAGATTAAAAAATAGAAACATTTAACTTCGAAGGAGAACATACTACTCCAATTAGGATGTCTTGACCTTGACTTTGCTCTTCTTCATGATGAGCCACCGACCCTTACGACGACTAATGTGATCCTAGATATCACTAGCAAGTGGACAAATCACAGTAATATAGATTCTAGGAGTCCGAATATCGTCCCACAGGGACCAAGTTAATAGATAATTGCTTTCCTAATTTAAAAACCAAAGTTTGAGAAACCAGACAAAGATTTTAATTAAAACAATAAACAAAACTAAATCTAACTAAACCTATAGAAACCAAGAGATGGCTTTTGAAGAGAATTAGCATTTACATGCGTTGGGAATTCATTTCCTCCCTAGTTGCTTCAAAGATAGATATTAAGAATTAAGTTGGAAGGAAAATCTGACGAGCTTTGTTAAACCCATGGGTAAGCTTTTAACCAGCATCTCCTTCTATCTCCTAGAGGCAATTGGCCGACATGATCAACTCTATTTGATAGCATAAATATGAAGCTCAGCAACGTACCCTTTAATCGGGAATCAGTCTCTTTCATATAGGGCTAAATTCGAGCAGAATCGAGCCTGAACTTATGCACGTTCAAGCTCGGCTCGACATAGAACGTGCTAACTCGAGCTCTGGCTCGAGTTCGGCCATGAGCCTGTAGCAGAGCTCAAGCTCGATCTGGGGAGATTTTATTGAACTTGAGCTCAAGCTCGATCCGGTTTGACACTATAGAACAAAGAATAAAATCGGAAGATGGAGGAAGAAAAATAGAAAGAGAAGACGAAGAAAAAAAAGAATTGGAAGACGGAGGAAGAAAAATAGAAAGAGAAGACGAAGAAAGAAAGAAAGGGGAAACGGAGGAAGAAGACGAAGAGGTAGGTAATAAATCAGCCTTTCACAAATAAATAAAATATTAAAAAAAGTGAAAGTAGACCGTGACTTTTTTAGAGTTAGTCATAAATGTCCCTCTCTATTTATATTAAACAATTACATAAAGAGTTGTCACATGTCGGTCAACACAGCTTTTTATATTAAATAATTAAATAAATTAATCTTTGCGAGCTAGGTCGCGAGCCAACGAGCCGAATACTGAATAAATTGATTTTGGCTCAAAAAGCTTACCGAATTCTTCATTTTGTTTGAGTTCGACTCGAGCTCATAATTAACGAGCTCGAGCCGAATAAAATTTAAGCCGAGAACAAGCTACTCGTGAGCTGCCTCGGCTCAAGTCCACCCCTAATGTCATATATGCATAAAATCGAATCAAAGAAACTAATCATATAACATGGAATCCTCCTAAGACCAAATAAATAAATCTAGTGCATACTCTTAAAAGAATTGTACATCTCACAATTCATTCAAACCTTAAGTCCTACCTTCTCATTCAGTCCGTCATTAGAATAACAAGAACAAAAACAGAGATTTAACAATCATGAAGAACTCATTCATGCACAAATTTGACTTCCAATTGTAATAAAGTATCAATCCTCTTTACATAACTAGGGAGTCATGGATACCCAGCATGAAACAACTACTCCATAATGGAATTTAAAGCACAAATCAAAGTTTTGATTGCAGCCATGACTTGAAAGAAAAATAAATACAAACTGCCCTTGAGAAAAATCCACTTGGGGTAAGGTTGCTCCCTTGGGTGGAATCTCCACCTTGACTTCAAAAGCACTAAGAGGTCATCCAAAGACTTCGTCTAGCTTCTCAAGACTCTCTATAAGCACAAACTCAGAATAGAACAGAAGAGTAGAAAAAATTGGATGAAAATCAGATGGAACTGGCCTGATGCCAAGCCTTCAGAAGGAATCCTTATTTATGGGGTTGTTGATGTCTAGGCTTGGACAGTTGGCCTCTGTTCTAAGATCAAAATCATATATTCCATTGCTTATAATTGTATGAAATTTGTTTCAGACCTTAATCAGCGGGTCCTTAACTTTTGTACAAAGTTCGAGATAATTCTGAGTTGAGAATCTTCAGATATGAACTTGGGAAGTTGAGTTGGTTCTGCTGCCAATTCCAGAACTGGACCAACCACTTGGAAAATTCATAACTTCAAAAGTTAAATTTTAATTTATTTTTGTTGAAATATTTCTTCATCATCTCATCAATATTAGGTCCAAATTTGAGCTTAATCTGACATCGGAATCCCAAGATATGGCTCTTTTATTGGTCAAAAGTTGGGGAGCTATAACACCATTTTTTGGCGCTTTACCACCTTGAAAACTTTTTAAACTCATTTTTTACTTAACTGTTAGCCTCCAGGGGTATTTTTGGTCATATTTTGATTTTTTTGAATTTTCCCAGTGCCATGACACTAATCCTGGCGCCAATTGGCACCTGGCCTTGATGCCTCGTTCCTTCTTTCACTGAAATCTTCATAACTTCTTTGTTTTAGCTCAGATTTGTGTGATTCTTGTTGCATTGGATTCCTGAGAGAAATAAGAACAATTAGAATCATATATAATGATATTCTTATTAATATTAACTCTGAAATATAATTTTCAACTAAAATGGACCGTAAAAATCGTATAAAATTGACACTTATCAACTACCCCAAACTTAAATTTTTGTTCATCCTTGAGCAAAATTAAAAACTAAATATACCAGAAACATAATAAAATATCCAAGCTTTATGAAAATTAGTGGGGATACCCTTTCAAAGTATCAATTAAAGGTAGACCATTCTATTCATGGTTGTCCTGCTTTGTAGGGCATAATTAAGCTATCTCTAACTATAACATTCCACATTTCCTTTCAATTGAGCAATCTAAATTGAATAGCATAAGTAAACCATCAATCTATGCTCTACTAACATGAAGGAATTCAAAATTTTGATCAAGAGATCTTCATAGGTTGTAATGGGGCATGGGTAATGGGTAAGGAGAAAATCAAGGATGAATCATGTAGGATCAGTCCTCCTCATATGCCCCATCTTCCTAAGCATGAACCATCTCTGATAGTACAAAACCACCCCAAACTTGCAGTTTTGCTTCAATCCCCAACTTGTCATCACAACTTCATTTTTCAAGGAGAAGCTTCTTCCTTTTTTTTTTCTTTTTTTTTCTCTTTTCAAATTTTTTTTTGACTTTTTTTGGAGTCTAGCTTACCTCGACGATTGACTCAGAGTGCCCAAGACCCGGTGCACACAGGATGCGGCCTTTCCCCTAACTCAACCTATTTTTGGGATTTTTTTTAGCTTTTCCTCTCCGATTTTTCAACACATCTTTCTTTTTTATGTACTTCTTGCTTCTTCCTTTCTCTCTTTTTCATAGAATTTCTATACCCTTCATCTAAACCCTCCTTATTTCTCCATAACTTGTGATTTTGGTCCATGCTCATTCAAGCGGTACACTTCAATAATTAAGAAAAATATGGGTAAGTAAAAAAAAAAGTTTTTAATCACAAAGGTCTGGTTCATGTTATGTGGGATTAGGAAACGTAGTAGGGATCTTGAAGGCTAGTTAACTAAATGTGACGTATCTTGTGCATTATGATAGGTGGCTTTCATAAAATAGCTGAAACGATTCAAATTAAGTGCCTAAATCACTTCAAAATTTTCAAAAACCTTTCTTCTTTTCACCTCAATCTTCCCTCTGGTTGGTTCTAGTAAACAAAATAAAACATACTCACATGTATTCAACAAATCAAACCACTTTTCAAAGACAACTTTTCTCATGCCAAAACCAAACATTCTAACAAATTGATGTAAATACCAAGAAAATAAAAAACCTTAGATTCCCACTCCAAACTTAAAAATTTGCATTGTCCCCAATGCAATCAAAATAAACATAGGAGTGAAGAAATTTCCTGAAAATGATGGCTGTTTTGACTTCCAAATATGTTGAGGTACCTTTGTGGAAATTGAAATTGAGTTGTCTACATTCTCAACCAAGAAAGGTTAAAAGTCTTAAAACATGAAATATTTTCCACATAATTCAGAATTTAATAAAATTTTACACAAAGGTAGCACACAAGATAAGAAGTATATTAGACTTCGAAAGGAGTTATTTTGATATATGCCCTCGGGAACTGCACTTTTACTGGGCACTATACGCAAAAATTTTGTGCTATTGCTCAACAAGATGGCCTTATAGCTCAAAATACTGAATGAGTTTTTGAAAAATTTCACGTGGAGCATGTTACTAAGGTTCAGAGGTACACACTGAAATAACTTTCATGAATTTTCATTGAGGGAATTGAGAGAGAAACAATTTTAAAAACTTGGCCGCAATTCTGTAATTTTGGGCAGAAAGTTAGTTGTGGGATTTTTGCAACCTTTGTATCTCCCTAACCACTTATTTTTTAGAGATACAAAAGGGCTTCCTGGAAAATACCAAGTATGCACTACAATAAAATTAAAAGTACTTTCCAGGAATCATTACCTAAAATTATAAAAATTATATCAAAGTTGGCAAGATTGCAATGTTGCCATCCCAGAATTTATCAGAAAATAGCAAAAACTACCCAACTTGCAACATTCATAACGTTTTTTCTACTTGATGAAAGTTCCTCAAACCAGATCCTATTTCATCTCCTAAGTATCCTCTGCAAATCAGTACCTTATTTTGGAGCCCTTGACTTCCAGATTTTTCAGAATTTGTCCCCAAAGATGGCTTCTTGATCATAACTGTTGCTGCACTATGAATTCGCATAGAGTTTACCTACATGTTCTGATGGCTTTTATTTTGAAGGAATTAAGTGAGATTGAATGAAAATGAAGGTAAAAACTTCCTTCTACAGATATCTGGAGTTATATTTTGAAAAGCATATCTAGAAAGGCTTTACAGCTTTTAAATTGGCTCTATGCAACTCTATTCAAGTTTCCAATTCCAGATTTTTCTCTAAGTACTGGTGCCAATGAAAAAATTTTGTTTTCTCAGTTATAAACATTTTGAAAGACTAATATGATATGAACAAGACTATCCTAGATCCTAAAAACTAAAATTCACACAAAGTGATAATTGAAAGTGAAAATCCCAGTAACCTTAAGCCATGTACGCAGGAGTGTATTTAAAAAATTCCCTGTAAACTTAACGCGTGTACGCAGGAGTGTACTTACACCCGAGGACTGGTGTAATGACACTTAACGTTATACTTATTGGTCATAGTCACATAAGTGATTTGAAATTGCAGTTCGAAACCAATAATTCCTAATCTGCGAGGCATTTGGCCCAGGGTATCAAAATCCACTAGTAAGAGTATCACAGAAGTTCAACAGCAAGACTTACAGTAATAAGTTCTCCTCCTCTCAAGGACTCGAACAATAGCGTCTTCCTAGACAAGCTTCCTGTCTACTCACTTCAATAGAAGCCCTTTGATACCCTCACACTAAGTCTCCCCCTTATTGTGTTCCCTATCACCAGGGAGTTTCTTCACACAGTCTTCTCAGGATGAGAATACTATTACATTGGTCAATAGCTTCTTGATAAGCTTCAGCAATTACACATAAAATCCAGGATGTAAGCATATCAATATTCTCCTGTAACTCCCCCTCAAACTCATCCTTGCTAAATAATCTTCAGTTTCTGCGTAACCCTAACCCAGCACATACTGTCCTATACATATCTTTAGGGTTAACCATGTCATTTTCTATCTTTAGCCACATCACATCCTGTGCAGATTTCTTTCCTATCTCAACAAGGAAACTCAATAACTCGAGACTTCTTGTCTGTTACATATTTAGCCTCAATCATATCCTGTGCTGATTAGGAAACACAATCAATCTATACTTCTCGTTTCTTACTTGGACCAGAATTATAAAGCAGACTGAGTTCCCAGAACTCTTAACCCCGATTTGTTTTGTTACAAATAGCCAACTGAACATTCATGCGCCAATATTCTCCCCCTTTGGCTCTTTTTGACAAAACTTCTTGATAGCACAGATACACCATCATTTTAATTCAGCTGCACAGTATATACTTGTTCTGAGTTCTAGACATGTATACTTTCTCAAAAACGAACATTCAATTTTTCACGTAAGCACATTCACATAAATGAATAGAAAGAGACCTGAAATCATACCATCCTCCTTAATAGTGCAAAATCCACACATCAAACCACATCCTATTATCAGTCAATTGTATCCATCAACTATGAAGTGTAACTGTGTCCAGATACACATGCAGCTAAACTGATATGCAGTACTAAGTAATAGAAGTAAGTAAATAGGAAATGGTTCTGAAATTTCTAAAATTGATAACCACCATTGTACTCTTCTCAACTCTTCTCCCCCTTTTTGTAAAAAAGAAACCCACTAACAGATCTTCTATTGAGAAGAGGGAGGCTGGTTTCTCTTGAAATGAGATACTTTAAAAGTTTCATCTCATTCCTCAGGAAATTGTGACATCGCCCTAAATCATCCATCTCATTCTTCACACCCTGCAACCTTAGAGTGAGATAATCATGAGTCATCTGATCAAAAGAATTACCTGAAGACTGCGGACTTTGATGCACAGAGTGTTCTAGAGAAGATCTGAGATTAATGCCATCCCTCGTTTGTTGTGGGGGCATAAGAACTGCATCAGATATGGCCGGCAATGGATGTAATTCTGGGTGGTCATCCAGACCTTCATGCATAGTGATATCCTCAATGTGCTCATCTCGAGGGATTGATGGTTCCGCAGAGACAGTAGTCGGAGGTGTAGCACATACCACAGTCATAAGTGTACAGTTGTAATTGCACTAATGGTACAAATAAGGGTAGAGAAGGCATCACACTGACACTTACTACTGGATTTGATCTCACAGCATGTTCAACTTCTTCAGAAATGAAAACCACACCATCGTTTGACACTTTTCCTTTGTTCAATGTGCTTGTCTTGTTTCGTAACCTATTCTTTTTGTTATGAACCAGCACTAACTCTGTGAGACCTACGGGTTTTTTCTTGTTAAGGATGCCATGAATCAAGGACGAAAACGTGTGGCACCCTTGCTTGTCAGTCTGATTAGACACTTTGACGATCCGTTGAAAAAACACTTTGACGATCTGTTGAAAAATCCTTCCACTTAAATCAATTCTCTGTTTTGTGCCTATTCTGTACAAAAAATCCAGCATACTTTTGTGAATAGTTCCTCTACGCCTGGTTGGTACCCAATTCCAGATGGCAATCTTATGAAGTGCTGAATACTTAGGTGTTAGCTTCGAAGCTAGAAATACATGGGAGGCTGGCCACTGATGGATCTGTCCACTTGTCAATTCCTTTAACATACTTTCATCATCTGTCTCCTTTGATTCTATGTGACACAACTGAATACCGAGATAATCTGCAATTTGTGTGACCCCAAATTCGTACCAGATGCCCCGTACATACACTGTACACCTCATACTCTGTTGTGGTCTTGTCAGGTTTGCATAAAACTTTTGCACAACTGCTGGCGAATACGGTGCAATATGAGTAACTGTGCTCATGAACCCCAGTTGTTCCAACAATGGAATGATTATCTTGAACTCGTCCAAATGCAACTCTTTTTGTGGACGAAATTCTTTCTTGACTACTGTAAACAATCTCTTCTCTGCATCTGAGTCTGTAAATTTTGCATTCTTTGCTTTAGTATGAGACTTGGGCTTTTTAGTGTGCAGTAGTTGTTGTTCTATAAAATCAGACCTCGACTCACCCGCAACTTGTGTAGCATCCCTTCCTTTTGCTTCACCTGTCGACCTTTCATTTTTGAAATAGCGATTTCTGAGTTAGCTCCTTGACATTTGATGTAGCAGTCGGGACTTCCATTTCCTCTACTGCTTCTTCATCAATTCGAATAGGTGAATCCTCTGGTCGCATACCCTTGATACCCTTCTGCCATTGCAAAATAGTGGATTCTCGAAGTCGCTCCTTTCGATCTGAGGGTTGAACAACCTTGCGCTTGCGAGGAATTATGAGGGGTGAATCATCCTCGTCTTCTTCACTACTCTCAGCCGCCCTTATGATAGGATTCTGAGGTACACTTGTGTGTACCGTGCGTTTGGTCGTTACAAGGTTTTCAAGAAAATGTCTAAGAGTGACATCTTCTTCCATCATAGCACTCTCCTGAACCTGTGAGGGCATTTCCACAACATCGGCTAAGGTCACTAGCGCAGGAGCCATCGAGTCCCCATGGTCGTTGTACCCTTCACCATTTAACGAGGGTATGGTTGATGCAGAAGAAGTAGTGGAATTCGTACCTTGGCTATAGCTTGTGGATGTTGAATCCGCCGTCAATCTAGCCATCCTAGCGTCCCAGTGCATCCTTGCGATGGTTTTCTCCCTCTTTTTTGTCGCTAAGCTCCAGGAGTTTGAACAATGGCACCGAACATAAAAAAAGTCAAATTTTTACCTTTAACCTTTCACCTTCCTGTATTCTTCCTCTTTCAACCTCAAACCTCTTTTTTTATTTTTTATTTTTTTATTTTTTTAATTTTTTTTGCTTTTCCCTTTTTTTTTTCTTTTCTCTCTATGTACTTACAAGTCTAAGTACACTAATTGGTACTCTTTCAAATGCAGCACAGCCCCAGAGCTCCACGAAGGAACTCAAATCTTTTTGCATCCAAACTCTTTGTGAATATGTCTGCCAGCTGATTCTCAATCGATAAGTATTCCAATGTAACCTTTCCACCTTCAACCAGTTCTCGTATGAAATGATGTTGAATATCGATGTGTTTCGTCCTTGAATGTTGTACTGGATTCTTTGAAATGTTGATAGCACTTGTATTATCACTGTACACTGTGAGTACACCACTCAATACACCATAATCCGCCAGCATTTGCTTCATCCATAAGAGTTGTGCACAACAACTCCCTGCTGCAATATATTCTGCTTCAATAGTGGACAGTGATATGGAATTCTGCTTTTTGTTGTACCAGGCCACAAGATTTGTGCCGAAATAGAAGCATCCACCCGAAGTGCTTTTTCTATCATCTGCATCCCCTGCCCAATCTGCATCGCTATATCCTGCCAATACATTACTGGTGTTCACAACATACCAAATTCTAAGGTTAACTGTGTTTTTGACATATCGTATGATTCTCTTAACAATCTTCACATGTGACTCCTTCGGTGCTGATTGGAATCTTGCACATAGACCAACACTATAGCATATGTCTGATCGACTTGCAGTTAGGTAGAACAAACTCCCAATCATACTCCTGTACAAGGTTGGATCTGCTGGTGTGCCATTTTTATCCCTGCAAATGCGACATGTTGTACTCATTGGTGTTCTCATAGCCTTGGTATCTTCCAATCCAAACTTCTTAACTAAATTTCTAGCATATTTCTCTTGAGAGATAAAGATACCACCAACTCTCTATTTTATCTGAAAACCCAAAAAGTACGCTAGTTCTCCTACCATACTCATCTCGAATTCTTCTTGCATGTGTTTGACAAACTATTTTTGAGCACAATCATTGGTCGAACCAATGATAATATCATCTACATAAATCTGACAATGTTAGTTCATGATCTCTTTTCTTAATAAACAGTGTCTTGTCTACTCATCCTCTTGTAAATCCTTTAGAACAAAAAAAATGTGTCAACCACTCATACCAAGTTCTAGGTGCTTGTTTCAGTCCATACAACGCTTTGGTCAATCGATACACACAGTCTGGTCTATGGGGATCATCAAAACCCTTCGGCTATTCAACATACACTTCCTCATTAGAATAGCCATTCAGGAACACACTTTTTACATCCATCTGTTGTAGCTTTATCTTCATCATATTGGAAGTGGCAAGTAACAATCGGATTGATTCCAGTCTAGCCACGGGTGCAAACGTTTCATCAAAATCAATTCCTTCTACCTGGGTGTATCCTTGTGCAACCAATCTTGCTTTATTTCTGATTACATTCCATTCCTCATCTGTCTTGTTCTTGAACACCCACTTAGTACCAATGACATTTAAATTTGCTGGACAAGGTACAAGTGTACAAACTTCATTCCTCTCAAACTGCTCAAGTTCCTCTTGCATGGCTCTTATCCAGAACTCATCTTTTAGAGCTTCTTCCACTTTTCTGGGTTCCACTAGTGAAGTATAGCACACAAATTTAACCATATCTCCATAATTCTTTTTCTTACCTCTGGTCTTCATTCCTTCATTTACATTTCCAATTATTGCATCAGCTGGATGATTCTTCTGCACTCTTATAGACGGTGCCTTTTCTTTAGCAGCAACACTTTCTTGGATCTCCATATAAGACTCTCCTATATCTTCTGGTGATTTTTCAACAGATAGTTCTTCTAGTGTAACTTCAGGTGTATCTGTCACTGTACTAACAGTTCCTTCTTTCTGGATAAGGGTACTCGTTACTGTACTAATAGTTCCTTCTTTCTGGATAAAGGGTACACGTACTTGCTCATCGTTTAACATCTGAAGACCCTCATTTTGGTCAGCTACTTCCACATTCACAGTTTCAATGATTATGTTTGCACTTTTCAGAAACACTCTGTATGCATGACTGTTCTTGGAGTATCCTACAAAAATCCCTTCCATACTCCTGGAATCTAACTTTGTCAATTGTTCACATTTCTGAGAACATGACATCTACTGCCAAACTCATGAAAGTAATGAACCTTGTGTTTCCTTCCTTTCCACAACTTGTATGGTGTTTTGCGAGTTAGATATCTGAGATGCACATGATTGCTGACATAGGAAGCCGTGTTTACAGCTTTTGCCCATAATTTGTGAGGTAGTTCTTTTGTATTGATCATCGTCCTGGCCATTTCTTGCAATGTTCTATTTTTTATCTCCACAATCCCATTTTGTTGTAGGGTTTTGGGTGCTGAAAACTCATGAGAAATCCCTTTACTTTCACAGAAGTTAGCAAAATCATGATTTTCAAACTCCTTTTCATGATCACTTCTAATCTGAACTACCCTTCCTACAGTCACCCCCTTTTCAGTCATAAGCTGTTTACACAGATTGACAAATAATTTGAAAGCCTCTTACTTCTCTCTGAGAAACTCAACCTATGTAAATCTAGTGAAGTCATCAACATAAACCAGTACATACTTCTTCCTAGCTATGCTCTCAGTCTGGATTGGCCCCATTAAATCAATGTGCAACAACTCCAGTGGTTGTTTGGTGGTAATGATCTTTGATGCAGGATGAGGAATTCGATGTTGTTTACCTTCCATGCACCCTTTACATACAGTCTCAATAGTTCCTGTTAGAGTAGGCAACCCTCTGACAGCTCCACATTTTATCAGTTTATGTTATCCTCTGGCATGTATATGTCCCAGTCGCTTATGCCACACTTGAGCAGTGTTCTCTCTAGTATACTGACACTGATACGACAAAAGTAACTTATAGCAGTTATCACCTGTTCTTGTTCCTTCCAGTATAGAGATGTGTTTCTCATCCATTACCTGACAACCATCTTTGGTAAATTTAACATACAAGTTCTGGTCACACAGTTGACTGATACTTATCAAGTTTGCTTTCAGCCCATCAACCAACAACACATTCTTTAGCTTGGGAAGTCCTTGATCATTCAAATCACCTTTTCCAACTACATATCCTTTTGCACCATCTCCGAAAGTAACTTGTCCACCATTTTCCTTATGTAGATTTGTAAGAAATTCAATACATCTTGTCATATGTCTAGAGCACCCACTATCAAAATACCATATTCCATCAATGTTTGATTTTCTAGTAGTATGAGCAACAAACCAACCAATCTCTTTCTTTACCCATACTAGATTTTGAGCAGTAGATTTACCTCCTTTACGACTTCCATTCCTTCTCCAAAACTCTTTGTAACTTGTAGCAGTAAGGTCTGATATGGCCATAGACCCCACAATAATGACATGTAGGAATGAATTTTCTGATCCATTTATGACGAGGCTGAGTATAAGCTGGTTTCAAAGATGAACTGGCACCACGGTATCCCAGTCCATGCTTATTACCCCTTTGTTTCTCTTGAGTCAGTATATCATCTAGTTGTTGCTTGCCTTTGTCAAACTTCACCCAAATCTCCTTTGCCTTCATTAATTCTTCTTCCATTTTTAGAATTCTTTCTTCTTTTTCATTCACTTTCTGCTTTAGCACGTGGTTCTCTTCATCTAATACACAAATCTGTTATCTCAACAGACTTTCTTTACGTTATGTTTTTCTAGCTTGTGCCTCTTTCTCATCAAGTTTTTACTTCAGCACAACCTTCTCTCTTTCAAGAGCTCCAACTTGCTCTCTCAGAACCTTAGTACTCTCAAGAACCCCATCCCACTTCTTGATGATGTTCACTACTGTACCAATATCATCCTCATCATCTGTTTCATCATTTGTTTCATCCCCCGTCTCCACAGTGTGCCCCCAGTGGGGGGCAGGCCCTCCCCCACGGGCACCCACGGGGGGCAGGCCGCCCCCCCACAAGCACCCCGTGGGGGGGGGCCCCGTCCCCCCCCAAGTGAAACCTGTGGGGGCGGGCCCGCCCCCCCCCCCACAGACTCACCTGTGGGGACGGGCTGCCCCATCCCCACAGGCACCCCTATGGAGACAGGCCGCCCGTCCCCACAGGTTTCACTGTGGGGACAGGCCGCCCGTCCCCACAGGTTTCACTGTGGGGACGGGTGGCCATATGCCCATCCCCATGTCTATGGTGACCCAACCTGTGGGGACGGGAAGCCCATCCCCAGGCCTATGGGGACAGGCTTTTTGATCTATGGGGACGGGCTTAGCCCGTCCCCATAGATCTGGTTTCTACTAGTGTATGAGACCTTGAATTTTTTCTTGCACTGGTAGTTTACTGTTCACTTGAGTACTAGCAGTGAATGCAACATAATTATATTCTTCATCTTCAGAAGTACTACTATCATCACTCCAGACAGCAACAAATGACTTTTTCTTTGTCAGGTAGGTAGGACATTCTGATTGGATGTGTCCTCGCCCCCCACATTCATAGCATGTTATGACTTTACTCCTGTTTGCTGAATCAAAGCTTACTCCACTTTGTTTGCCTTCTCCTAAGGAAAAATTCTTCTTCTTGCTTTTTCTTATAAACTTGTTAAGTCCTTTTGCCAGGAGAGACACCTTTGCATCTAAACCTGTTAGGGTAATGGTGAGAGTATCAGATTCCTGTGTTGACTGAGTCACTTCATTGCTTGCAAGGGTCTGAAGTGTTACACTTTCTCTCTTATTTACTCTTACTGAATCACTTGACTCTTCATTCATCTCGAAAGTTTTCAAAGACCCAATCAGTTCATCCAAGGTCATATCGTTTAAAGATCTATTTTCTTCTAAAGAAATTCTTTTCATCTTAAATTTTGAAGAGAGTGAACGAAGTACCTTTTTGACCAATCGGACTTGAGATATCCAGTCTCCCAGATTGGCAGATTGGTTTGCAATGTCTCTTATCTTACCTTCAAATTCCAAGATCGTCTCATCATCTCTCATCCTCATAAGCTCAATCTGAGTCATTAGCATCTGCAACTTTACTGCACGTACACTTCCGGTTCCTTCGTAATGAACCTCTAGTATCTTCCATGCCTCTTTAACCGTAGTGCATGCAGATACTCTCCTGAATTGTTCTTCGTCAATTCCTCCAAAAATTTCATTCAATGTTTTGGAGTTGCAGTAAGATAGCATGTCTTCCTCATCGTTCTATTCTGAACTAGGTTTCAAAACTCTCTTTCTATTAGCTCCTTCTCCAACTTCAGCTGTTGGAGGTGTGAAAAATCTAATTCCAAATCAATTCTGAGTATAAAACAAACATATATGACTCAATTTCATGTTTGGTGTTTCAGGTACCCAGAGGAAGAAGAAAAAGTGGATTTGGAGCAAAAGCGAAGGAAAAATGAGCAAAAGAAGCCAAAACGAAGGATGGTGCGTCCGCGCCGAAAAAATATTCAAAAATTCAAAATATTGACAAAAATGTCTAACGACTCAACGAACATGAAAGCCAACGGTTGGGGAATGTGAAATGGCGTGATTGCGCCATCTGAGGGTGCCACCGCGCCAAGGAGCTGGCACTACCTCACTCAGAGACAGCATGGATGCGCCAAACAGCTGCTGAAGAAGGAAAGAGAAGTTGTCGTTCTGGGGAGCAAAGAAAAGTCTATGGAGTGGCGCTGCCGCGCCACTTCTACAGCAAAATATGGCGCGACCGCGCCAAGAAGTCTCCTAATTCAGCTCGGGTTTGAAGGCCGTTTCTAGACTTAGAATGTACTCCGCTCCAGTGGCGCGATCGCGCCAGAATCAGGCAGAATATCGGCGCGACCGCGCCGCTGACTCAGCAACGTTCTTCTGCAAAAATCTCGGGATCCTGACAACCAATCAAGCCCAAACTTGGGAAAAGAAGTCCTAAGTGTCCAAGGAAGGTATCCACGAAGATTCTAAGGTAATTTACTCGAGCTCTAAGTGTTTTGAATGACAAAGAAGTGAAGTTCAAGACAAAGAAGGAAACTGCTGCCAAGAAGAGAAGATAAATTCGAGCTTGAAGAAAAGTATATCTGGAGTTCCCGAATCCCAATTGAACCCAACTTTGGACTGAAGATTCCTGAGGATATTGAGGATCATATCACAAAAATTCAGGCCAATCCAAATCGGGTTTCTCAAGTTTCATATTTTCAAAGTAGTGGACCCAGTACAAAAATTGGCAGCAGAAGCAATCCAACTTGTTCACATCATATCTCGAGTTTCCCAACTCAGATTGGACTCAAATTTCGTGAGAATGGCAAGGACCATGAAAGGAAGGTTCGTGTGTAATTTTATCCAATTTTGAGGTCGGGAAGACATAATTCATACCCCGGACAACGATAAATTTACAAGGCCTGGGCAGCAGGACAAGTATAAATAGGGGTCCGAGGCAGAGCACAATTCATTCAGTTTTAGTTTCATCATTCAGTTCTTAGTTCAATTTCCAGCTTTTTAATTAATTTAGAGAGAGAAGAAGGTCCAGAGGGAGTCTCACACGACCTCTGGCCATTTTGAGGGAGAAAGGTGGAGATTTCAGCCTAAGGAGCAAGAGTGACCAAGAGCAGCCTTCCAAGGGGAGTTTCTATACTTAGTTGTTTTCCTTTCATGGTTGTTATCAAAATCTTGATGTGTGTCTTTATTTCCAGTATGGAGTAGTCATTTTTAGTTGGGAGTCCATGACTCCCTAGGCATGTAAGGAGATTGATACTTTAGATTTAATTGGTTTCAATTTGGTGCATGAATGATTTTTCCAATGATTGTTAATTCTTGATTCATACTTGCTGTCTGGCTATGTACTGGTTATAAGGTGACGCTAGGCTTAGGGTAAGACATGTTGATAGGATTTTACAAATCTTTATGAGTTCATACACTAGGTAGATCAACTAATCCTTGGGTTAATCCTCGACCTTAAAGTAATACCCTGTTGGATTAGATTGTTTTATCTATGACATAAGAGCTTCATGTTTATGCTATCAAGTAGAGTCAATTATGTTGGATAGTTTACTCTAGGATTTAGGGTTTAGGATTTAGGGTTTAGGGTTTCTAGGAGATAGAAAAAGGTGATGTCGATGTGGATTGTAGCCATGGTTTTATAAGCTCGTCAGAAATTGATTTGCAAAACATACTTCTTATTCAATCTCAGAAGTGTCTAGGGAGGGAATTGGATTCCCAACGCTTTCTCTCCTCATTGAAATCCCTCAAAAGCTTTTCCTCAACAGTTTTCAAGTACTGGTTTAGTTTAATTTTCTGTCATTCAAATCAGGATTCTTAAACTTTAGATTTTTATTCAAAAAGCAATTAACTGCTGGCTTGGTCCTTCTGGGACGATATCCGGACTTGCATAAGTCTATATTACATTGATTAGTCCTCTTGCTAGTGGCTAGCTAGGGTCGCATCAAGTTTTTGGCACCATCCATCTTCAACAGATCTCCAAGCTCTTTCATCTTGAGCCTTGATATAAATTTTCATCTTTGCCTTCCAGTAGGCGTAGTTTGTTCCATCAAGTAGTGGTGGTCTTGTATTTGAAGCCTCTTCCTTATGATATGTTGTCATTTTCCTTCACGTCAAGTTTCTAAAGCTCGTTTATCTCCAAACTGATCTGGAGCCCGCTCTCATACCACTTGAAAATCCCAGTAACCTTAAGCCGTGTACGCAAGAGTGTATTTAAAAAATTCCCAGTAAACTTAACACGTGTATGCAGGAGTGTACTTACACCCGAGGACTGGTGTAATGACACTTAATGTTATACTTGTTGGTCATAGTCACAGAAGTGATTTGAAATTGCAATTCGAAACCAATAGTTCCTAATCTGCGGGGCATTTGGCCCAGGGTATCAAAATCCACCAGTAAGAGTATTACGGAAGTTCAACAGCAAGACTTACAGTAATAAGTTCTCCTCCTCTCAAGGACTCGAACAACAGCCTCTTCTTAGACAAGCTTCTTGTCTACTCACTTCAACAGAAGCCCTTTGATACCCTCACACTAAGTCTCCCCCTTAGTGTGTTCCCTATCACCAGGGAGTTTCTTCACGCAGTCTTCTCAGGATGAGAATACTATTACAATGGTCAATAGCTTATTGATAAGCTTGTAGACCTCTTGATTAGCTTCAGCAATTACACATAAAATCCAGGATGTAAGCATATCAATCTTCTCCTGTAACTCCCCCTCAAACTCATCCTTGCTAAATAATCTACAGTTTCTGCGTAACCGTAACCCAGCAAATATTGTGCTATATATATCTTTAGGGTTAACCATGTCCTTTCTGTCTTTAGCCACATCACATCCTGTGCTGATTTCTTTCCTATCTCAACAAGGAAACTCAATCACTCCAGACTTCTCGTCTGTTCCATATGTAGCCGCAATCATATTCTGTACTGATTAGGAAACACAATCACTCTATGCTTCTCGTCTCTTAATTGGACCAGAATTATAAAGCAGACTGAGTTCCCAGAACTCTTAACCCCGATTTGTTTTGTCACAAATAGCCAACTGAACATTCATGCGCCAACAGAAAGCAATATAAATCAGAAAAATTGAAGTAAAACTAAAAAATAAACTCTCTTTTCTTACCTACCATGAGTTGCCTCGCATGAAGTGCTAAGTTTATGGTCTTCAGCCAGACCATAGCTTCACTCCTCCTGGATCAAAAGGAAAATGCTTTTCCAAACCATTAATTAAGACCTTTCTTCCTTTGGAATACTTTCTGGTTGATTTGCCAAATTTGAGCGTTGAACTAAAAATTCTCTCCTTTGATTTTGTGGCTTCTAGGAAGTAAATCTTTACATTTACCAACCACTCATTCATCCCTTTTTCCATCCCCAATAAAATTTTAATTGTAGATGTGGACTAGGTGCATGGGGTGGGATGATAAATAAGTCTTAACTCATTGGAGTACCCAATGTCTTTATTCTTCTCTACCCAACTTTCTAATGATTTTTCAAGGGAAGGTTCTAGGATATATCCTATGGCTTCTACCTCCTCCTCATTTACTATAGTCATGAGTTCTTCCTCAACCTCCAATGCAAATCTATTTACTGGAATTTTTCTTCAACTACTTGAAAGAAAAAAAATTGGGTAGTTTCTTCTACTTCTTCAGCCATGGGTTCTTTAACCTCCAATGCACATAACTCTTTTATTAGCTGAGATTTTTCTTCACCTTGGGAGAAACATTATGCGTCATGACTAACTCAAACTCATTGGAGCATCCAATCTCTTTACTCTCCTCTACCAAGGTTTCTATTGGCTTAGGCTCTTCTAAGATTTTTCCTCTCCTAAGGGGTATGGACTGCATTTGCTCTCTTGGATTGATTTCAGAATTGCTAGGCAGTGCTACCTTGGGTCTCTCACTTAATTCTTTAGAAAGCTGACCCATTTGGTTGTGTATCATCACAAAGGAAGCATCTTACCTCTTTCTATCTGCTTTGTATTCATCTATAAAGTTTTCAAATTCCTCTAGCTTTCACATCCATCTTCTTTCTTTTCTTGATGTATTCATGGGCTGGAATTCTCTTGTTGTTCCACAAGAAATTTGAGTGACTACTCCAACCTTGGTTGTATGTGTTGCTGTAAGGATCAAACCTGGGAGAATTTGAAACATAGATAACTTGATCAAGGGTTGAATTAATTGCAAATACTTTACCTTGACATTCATCATTTGGATGTCCACTACCACAAATATCACAAAAATCTACAAACAATGTGGTTTGTGGCTGTAAGCTTGTAAGATTCCTTTGGAGTGCTTCAAGTTGAGCTGGAAGGCTGGTCATTTGATCCAAAAACAAAGAGTGTTCATCAAATCCCTCCTCGAAGTTATGCTTCTCTTCACGAATTGGTGACAGAATTTGAAATGAATCCCAAGGTGCATAAGTGTCAAAGGGTTCACAAGGCAAATTACTAACCTTCTCTCTGGTGTGTTCCCAACAACACCAGCTAGTGAATTGGTCCAAGTAATATAGGGAATAAGAGTACCCTAGTCGATCCCAAAGGGAATTAGCTGCAACTACTCAAATCTGCTCTAACTATTGAATTCGGTGAAGGTTGCAAACATTGATTTGGTTTAGAATTTTGTAAAACAAAAGTAAAGAAAGTAAATACACAGCTTTGAGGTTGAAAATCAGTTTTTAAGAACGGTTGGGACATCCAAGGACTTGTGATAACTCATGCAATGACATAATGGTGGTTTATTCAATTTAACTTATGTAGATTCTTTAAACTGTAACTCGCTTTGAATCAGTAAAAACCTTTTAATCTAGACTCTAGACACCTTGAACCAGCAAATCTACAATCATGAATAGCATAATATGGAATCTTAATCTAAGATCTCTCCTTGAACCAGAAACGGATCCTTAAAACCTCATGCTAGTAAGGTCACCTTGAGCTGGTAAAACCTATACATAGCAGCTAACTTAGGTCTAATAATCATGCAATAAACATCATAGAATCACTCTCCTAACATCTCCTTAACTAGTACCTAGCTAGGGAAGATAGTAACTTGAAGTAAATCACATGCAAAAAGATATGAAAACCTAAGTAAAAGCTCAAATTGAATCTAAGAAAACTACATGTGAAAACATTACATCACCACTCATCACTTGGAGTCCCAACCTATGGAAGAAAATTACTCCATTTTTTACCTATTTTTTAAAAATAAAAAATAAAAGTATTTGTAACAATTTTAGCATCGAAAAGAAATAAAAGAAAGAAAGATAAAACCCGATTTAGGACTTCAGCTTTGCTCCTCGTGCTCCTTTGCACATGCACTGACTTTGACTCCTCAATAACTTTCCATAGGGACTTTGCTTAAAATCCCTACTCAAAATCTTCTCATCGGCCTCCTCTTTCCAATGACCCCAATCTTGCTTAGATAGCCCTCCAGATGAGGAAGATATTCAAATTTTAGTGCAAGTCAATCTGGGGTCTCCTGCTCCTCAAAGAAGCAAGGCATCTTCCATAATTCCTTCAAAATTTGCCCTTCATCTCCACTCTTGTGTACATCTTTGAAGAGGATAATGATTCCTTATTTGACCTCAATTTGACCCAAGAAGTATCCCAAAGGAATTAGTACTCTTGGGATTTCTGAATTAGGCAATTGGAGGTTTTCTGGACGCCATGGGCGCCTAAATGGCTCCTAAGATGCAAGGACTTAGAGTCATAGTTGAATTAGGAAATCTGGCATTGGTGGGCATCTTAGGGTTTGTGCACCATATGGCGCACTGCCCCTAAGCCTCTTGTTTGCTCTGAATTTTCATCTTTGAAGCATTGTGGCAAGATGTTGGCGCTTAGTCTGGCGCCTGTGGCACCTGTGCTTGGTAAATTTGGCCTGTTTTGAATGATTTTTGGCCTTTTTCCACCAATTCTTCTCCAGCATGCTCTGACACCTGAAATGTACCAAATCAGTGCTTTTTCCATGAAATAAGTCCAAAACAGTAGTAAAACTATCTACAAAACCTAATGAAAACTAATAAAAAATACTATATTCTAGACACTTGTCATGCACCCTAAGCTTAAACCTTTGCTCGTCCCTGAGCAAAGAAAAACAAAAGAAAAAACTTAGAGTAATGCAATAATTTTCAGAGAGCTTGATTTCTGGTGGCACTCACATCCTAAGCTTCTATTCGAAGTTGGTTTTTCCAAGCCTCTTCCTGCATGGATTCAAGAATTTGACACAATTAGCTACCTCTTTTCTTTCAAACCATAAACACATGTGATCAAGTAATTTTCCTTTGAGTTCCATAAGCCAAACCTAAGTCCAAAGGAATTAAAAATTTTGATCAATAGGTCTTTACTTAGGTTGTAATGGGGCATGGGTAATGGGTAGGATTAATAATTCGGTCATAATGTCATTAAGTTCTCCTACTTATATCCATGTCGTATTTCCTTGAGCATCAGGTCACCTTTTGTGTTGTACATCACTTCTTCAACATTGCTTCACTAAGTCCACCCCCAACTTAGAACTTCAGACCCCTTTGTAAGATGGTCCTTTCTATGTTCACCCCAAACTTAGAATTTATCTAAGCCTTTTGTAAGATGGTCCTCCGGTATTGCTCATTTTTCTTTTTTTTTTCACTATGGCTTAGGCTAGAGTCTAGCTTACTCTGTCGGTTGGCTTAGAGTCCCTAAGCTTGCTGAGGCCTGAGACCCGATACACACACAGAGTGACCTTTCTATGACTTAGCCTTTTCTTTTCTTTTCTTTTTCTATATTTTTCTCCATATTTTATTTTTCTTTTCTCCAAACATTGTATAACACTTTACCCACTTCCATCCCAGCCTTGAGTTCTTAATCTTTGAAGGATCAATCATGCTCAATCCATAAGAACACTTCAATAACTTTATATAATGGGACAAAAAGAAACAAGGTATAAATAACAAAAGTCTGGTTCATGCAATGTATAGGATCATGAAAAGATTTTTGGGATCTTGTCGGCTCAAAGGGGTTTACAACAGGTGATGCATCTTGTGCATTTCATATAGGTGGCTTAAAAAAGGCTCTATCTTAATTTAAAAACATGGCCTAAATCATCTCAAAAATTTTGAAAACTTTATTTAGTTTCGCCTTGATTTTTTCTTGGAAAGGTTCTAAAAACAAGAAAAGCATACTTTGATCACATTCAACCATACATACCACAAACCATAGGTGCCTTATGTACTAAATAATTTAACCAAGTGTTCATCAAGGGAAAAGACAAAACCTACTTCATTAATCAACTCATTCAACTATATAAGCGACCATCAGTTCAACCATTCTCATTCATTTTCTGTCATTTTCTAAGATGAATTCAAATGCAGGTTCCTAAAATGCAAAGATTTTCAAGCAAGTTGATGAGAAAAATAAAAAAATATGGATGAGAAATTCGAATCCTCTTCCCCAATCTTAAAAATTTGCATTGTCCTCAATATAAGAAATAAAATTTAAGGGTGTAAGAGAACTTCACTAGCGATTTCAGCCTTTGATTCTTCTCCTTCTTCATGTTCCAATTCCGTGCTTTATCTGTCTTTTTCTTTTCAAAAGACGAAACAAATGAATTTTTCTCAAAAGATATAAACAGGGACTAACAAGGTTCAATCTAACCTAAAACTAACATGGATAAGGAAAAGGAATCAAGTAGAATCAAATGCATTGCAAGAAAAAAAGAAGGAAATATGTTCAATGAAATTCAGGTCTGGGTGGTGTGGGTCCCAGATCATGCCACGGACAGGAGGTTCAGCACCTTTGGCGCTGCATCTGGCGCTTTTAACGCCAATGTGACGTTGGCATGACAAGTAGACTGGACGCCTAAGGCGCCATGTGTGGCGTCGTAGCGCAAAGAAATAGAGAGTTGGGTGTGGCGTTGTAGCGCCCATGTGGTCCAATGCTTGAAGCTCATATTTGGGCGCCTTAGAACCCAGAATTTGTTCTGGACTCGAGAATCAGGCGCCCTAGGCACTCCATCGGCACCATGGTGCCGCACTCTGTTGAGTCTGCCCTTTTGTTTTCTAGTTTTCTCCTTTTCTTCTCTTGTTCTTGGCTCCTTAGACTTGGTCCACATTCTTAACCTAATTCTAAAGCATAAAAATAAAAGAAAGAAAAACACCTAAATAAAAAGAAAACTCAACTACTTAGCCTAGTTCTTAAAACACACAACAAAATAAACAAAACTTAAGCTATTCGTAAATTCTAACCTATTGATGTAGGTTCCTTTTTATCCTTTTCTTGTTAAACTTGTATCTCCCTCTTTGTTGTAGCTCAAACCTAATTCCACTTACAAGGGGAGTTTTCTTCATTCTTTTCTTATTTGATTGGCATCCTCTCCTTTTCTTTTTTAGTTGTGACTTCTTTCCACCGTTTGAACCACAACAATTTTCGCCTTCTACACCCTTAGCTTCCTTTAGCATTAGAGGATTGTCTCTTAAGAATAATGAGATTATGTTCCTCTCCATGCTTTCCTTCTATATTTTTATATTGAAGAATACCTACAAAGTCATAAGAGCAATCACTATCACAATAGGTATCTTCAATCATAATGGGGAGCTCATTCTCTGTTGGGTTCAACCTAAACACTAGTTCTTCTTTATCAAATTTGAAGGTTAATTTTCCTAGTGTAACATCAACACAAGCTCTAGCAATTTCTAGGAAGGATCTACCCATGATTAAGGGGGTTTCACAATCAACGTTTATGTCCGAAACAATAAAATCACAGGGAAGATAAATTCCCCAATTTTTACTAGGACATCATTAATTACCCACTAGGACTCTATGGTCAAATGGTGAGAAAATTTTAGCATGATGTTGGTCTTTCTGAGCTCCTCTACATCCAATTGCTTATTGATAAAGGCAGCCAATCGAGAGTAGACCCTAGGTCACATAAGAGTTTATCCAATTTGTAACTCCCAAGTTCACAAGACATTGAAAAACTACATGGATCATTGAATTTAAGGGGAGACTCACCTTTGAAGACATCACTACAAATTTGAGAAAGCATGACCATACCTTGCTCCTCGTTCCTCTTCTTCTTTCCTAGTAGATCATCTCTTAAAACTTTTTCACAGTAAGGCAGCTCTTATAACACTTAGGAAAGGCAAATTTGCATGAAAGTTCTCGAATTTTTCCATAAAACCACAACAATAACTATCAAGCATGCCTTCCAATGGTCTACTAGAAATAGAAGTTTCATCAAAATCAGAAATTGAATTAGGAAGGGTTCTCACCTTGTTCACTTACCTCTAGCTCCTCATGGCTTTTGTTTTTTTATTCTTCCTTGCTTTGGTCCATAGCATCCTCCATGACCAGTTCCTCCTCCACCTTTGGCTCCTATTGATCTATCAAAATCCTCAAAGAATTTGGAGTGACCCTCTCCTTTGTCTCTAAGGTTGAAGGCAGTGATTCTTGAGTCATAACATTGGCAGTCAGCTCTATATGCGCCTCTAAGGTTTTAAGTGCAGCTTCTTGGCTTTCCATCCATGCTTCAAATGCTGTCATGAAGTCATCTAATTTGTCCTTTAGGCTAGGCTTAAATTATGGAGTTTGGATTTGAAAATATGATGGAGATTGCTCCTCTTGGTTGATACTCTAAGAGAACTCAGGGTGGTACCCATACCCTTGATTGCTGCCATAGGGATCATAAGACCTGCAATAATATGAGTTATAATTAGCATGGTCATTATAAAAATTTTCAATATTTACATTACCTGTTTGACACTCATGGGTATCACTAGTAAAAAATGAGTTTATGGCGACCGACTATGACAGTCGCCAAAGACCACAAGCCAGTTGCCAAAGTCGTAACGATTGGTTGCTGGTAGTCATAATTGGGTCAAAACAAATATGGTAGCTAGACTGTCTGTGAAGACCGACATTGTCAGAGGCCATATACCGAGGGCTTTTGCAACTGTCAACCTGTTGAGACAAATACTATCTTTGGCCACTGTCTACCGGTCGCCAGAAATTAGATATGTGGCCACTGGCTGGCGAGTGGCCACAAATTTGATCTGTAACTACTGGCAAGCCAGTGGCCACAAATCTAATATGTAGCTACTGGTTGTCCAGTCGCCACAAATCCTATATGTAGCCACTGGCTGGTCAGTATCTAGAAATCTAATGAGCACTGGTTGACCAATAGCCACAAATCTTATAAATAATAATTTTTTTTACTATTATTTGGATAAGAATAGAAAGAAGCTATTTGTATTTAATATGAAGTTTATAAAGTGTTAACAATTACAGATTCAACCACATTTTCATAACTACATTAAAAAAAAACTAAATCACAGTATTTAAAAAATACAAATTCCCCCTCCCCACTCCTATCTTTATTTAATTAATACCACTGCCTGCATTAATCGATCTCTCCCCATTTGGAGAAGACGAGTTGTACGAGCTTCCAATAGGACATCCAATGCATCCTCACTACAGATGTTGTGCAGGTCTAATCTCAATATCTTTTCTCCTGTTGTATGTAATGGTCATTAATGAGAAATCAAAAAAAAGATATGCACTGCAACACAAACCACTGTAGTTCTGCCTCTATGCACAAACCACTGAAGTCCTGCCTCTATACACAAATCGAAGCTTCATCTAAGTAGAGCACTATCTGCATGTATTCAAAAGAAGGCAACTTAATCCACATTAGAACATAGATAAGCACACAATAGATTTAACCAGTACATGTTATAGTAGCAATCAAATTTTCTTGTTATCATGTTCGTTGATCCTGTTGCTTCCCAAGTGTCCAAAAAATGTAAAAAGATTAATTATTAGGAGGTTTTCTCAGGTAATATAGAATCAACAAGATAAATATGGCATGGAAAACAAATCATGTTGTGAAAAACTAATACACATTGTAAAAAATTCATCTGAACTAATAATTAAACATGGCATGAATCACCTTGTTACATCAGGTTAGCCCAACCAATTTATGCATATGCATGTTACACCCTCTCCAACAGTTATCATCCGTTTGAGTTGAGTTACTAATTAAACAAGCCATAATCAAGACATGGCTTTTTATGCTACTAAATCATGATTTCAATGAGAAAGAACCGACCATAAAATAGTAGCTTACCATGCAAAAAAAAGTCTGCAACAATGTTCATATAGACCTTCCACATCGGATTATTTAGACTCCCAAAAAAAGATTCATATAGACCTTTCAAAAAAATTTGCAGCAAGATTGTGTAGACTCTACAAAATGACTCCCAAAAAAGTATCCATATAGACCTTCCAAAAAAATCTACAGCAATGTTCATCTGACTGCTTCTGCTGCATAATCCATAACTCATAAGATGCACTAGTAAAAGTAACAAAGAAAAGGGTTTGAGATATACAAAAACATAAAATTGTACCTTATTCCATGCAAAAACAATCTCCCATTTTCTGTTGCATGTACGCCTACTTCCCAATGTTTGGGGGGTCTATGAACATAATAGAATATTAGGAACAGATTTATGAACCGTAAATAATATTTAAATGAAAGGTCTTCTATTTTCTAAAACTTGGGTTGATGAATAGTTGAATGCTGAGAGAGGGGTCTTTATGATGTCCATGAACCACTTGGCTTGTGCTTGAAGTTGTGCCTGGAAAGTAGCTTGCATCCTAGACTCCATGGGATGGATTTCCTCCCTATGAGTCTCCTTTAAGTCCTCAACATTTTCTTTCTGAGTCTCCTTCAAATTTTTTATTGTATCTATCATGACTCTCTTTTCTTCTTGAATGGAAGTGACCTGTATGGCGAGTGCCTCAATCCTCCCATCAGATGTCCCTGAGTACTGGTGACTCCTCCGTGACCAGCCACTCCCCATACCTCTCTCAAACCCCCCGTGATGGCGTCCAAAGGCTTCATCCAAGACGGAGGTAAATCAGTGATTTCTTGGCTCTGTTGGAGGTGATTTTTATGAAAAATTCTTTCAACCTCGACCTGTATGTGCATTTAATAACTCAAGTCATAATCTTATTACATTGGCAGTGTTACGATAAAACAAATGAATCATAAGGACTTACGCAATTTTCCCGAGTGTAGTCATTTGAATAACTTTCATCCTTCTTCCTGTGGGCACTCAAGTAGGACCCAAGGACTGTGAAATCATCTCCTAATCTTTTTTGATGTATGAATTTGAAGCAGTACGAAGTTATTATGCATCAAAATAAAAGTGAATACAAGTATTGGTATTACCTCCTCAACATAGTGTCGTGCTATAGACTTAGAGCCCAATGTATGCGTCATCTGAAGATGTGCACGATTTATCTTATTTCTCTTACAGGATTCAATGACTTTGGGTTTTGCCCAATACTTCATGAGTAACTCCCACTCTGCTTGTGTCAAGCGTGAATCAGGGCAAATCTTTCTCGCCTCCTCATCCTTTTTGTCATATTTTTTTTTCAGGTTTCTCTTCCAATTCTTTACCATCAGTCGAAGGCTTCTCTTGCATATGTTCTTCATCACCTCATCTGGGACAAGGGCATCACCCTCCACATATCTAAAGACATACCTTTCCTGCAACCAAAATGTTTATATAAGTAGTTAAAACAGTAATAATACAAAAAAAACATGACTTGTAAGAATGGAAGATAATGTACCTTCATTACATTCAATATGTCATCAAATACACCTGGTGCTTGACTCTCCCACTTAATATTAAAGGGAAAGTAGATCCACATTCATGAGTAAATACCAAGTTGATGTCCAAGAGTGCCTACTTCTTCAACCCCGACACGATTGTTGTCAACCTTACATAACCATTTATGCCCTAGGGGGGGAATGAGTGATTTTCCTGTGGTCGGACCTCTGCCACGCTTGGGCCTGCTGCTCTCTACAATAGGCAACTCTTCAAATTGCAGCTCCTGCGTCTCATCATCGCTGCCAACAACAGGTGATATATGTGACAACCTAGTGGAAGGATCCCTTGGCATTGGATAGAATAGAATATTTTAGTCGACATATGAAAGTAGTTACAAGCCTTAACTGCAATTATAAACATACAAACCTGAGTTTCCCCTAGTGCTTTTAGATCAGGTTGTCAATTCTTTCGAACACTGCTTCTTTTTAGGCGGCATATTGGTACTGCTCAAGTTCACTAATAGGTGAAGTTAAACCAAGGATAACAATACATAACTAACCCAACTTAACAGTCAAGCAGTCTTAGGATAATCAAATCTTTAAAAAAATATTTGGTTGGGCAAGGATCATTTAACGTTTTAGTCATGCACTTGTGTTGTTTTAGACTCTTAAACATTCTTACGCTTACAAGATCCAATTGCATCTCAACTAAACTATACCAAGTGTAAGAAATTGCATGAACATGACCTAGTTCATTAAGAACAAACTACACCAAAGAGAGCAATTTTAGAGATCTCTGCTGCTTCTAAGGACCTGATAATGTTATAGACCTAATTTATACATCCACCAGTTTCTAGAGATGAACATGTGTCTAAGAAAATTGAAGGCAAGTGCAAATCAAACATAAAAAGATAAAGATAAAAATTTTCACAAACAAGCAGAAACAATCAAAAGCTAGGATGGATATTAACTTAAAGAGAAAATGCAAACACTCATTCAAATAAAAATTGGCCCAGTAGAATGAAAAAGATGTTGTAGTAGGGAATTCTGTATTTATTGTAGCCAGTGTGATTGCTAGACCCAACTTCATGTCATAAGGAGCTTGATTTTCATTATCCATGAGGATGGCCAATAAGGGCAGTACACCATCAACCTTAGGCAGCACCCACAACCTTTAGAAAACTGATGGAATTTTTATTTTTTTTAAAATAATGTGATACAGTACTGTCATACAATATTGTTGACTAATATAATAACAAGTAGTGGCTCTACATAGCATTATACCTTCTTTTACAAGATAATGTCTATAGCAAATAAAAGGGTCACCAATTAGTATATCTATTAAGAACAGAAAGTAATCCTCCTCAAAGCATTATGAGATAGATTATACCTTCAGAGTTAGCTAAAGTGAATAAGGGAAAAGTATACATTGATAGTACAATCATTTGTTTTGTCTGTCGTAGAAATAAAAACCAATGCAAGAAGTAAGATAGAAGTTGGCTAAAAGAAAGTATTACATTAGAGGAGTTTAATTGATGATCCCAAGGTTTGAACACAAATTTTACACTTCTTGCAGGAGGTTAAGTTTAAAACAAAGCATTTATTATTGCAAAAGTAATAGTAAATTTTCAGGAATAATGGAACAATAATAGACTTAGTTGTAAAGGTAAACAAAAACAAGTCTGAAATGCTGAAATGTTTTATAGTTTCAAAAATATAGAATTTATGAAACAACACCATTAATCTTCATCCGTGGTCCAAGATACAAAAGTTAAAAGGGAAAGCAGACTGCGTGCTTATCATCAATATAGGCAAATCTGAATCATAATTACTTAAGAGAGAATTTCAACCCATCCTGGAGTACTTAAGAGAGATTTCCATTAAAAATATCATACCCAAAACCCAAAACCTCCGATTAATCCTGAACCCCCAAAAAACACTAATCAGCAAAAGGGTACTTGGGATGCCATTGACAATCCTGGTTAGAAGAAGCTTTAGCCTTTAGATGCCACTGATAGAAGATAACAGAAAATAAAATCGATCGTATTCATACCTTGGTTGAGGAAAAGAAGAAGACGAAGAGAAAATTTCTGTGTAGTGGAGTGCGCAGAAAAAATGAGGGTCTCGTGCTCACGCGCGCGGAGTAGGAAGTTGGGAAGCTGAAATATTTTCCGCGCTGGAAAAATGAAGGGCTCGCGCAGGGGAGAGGGGGGAACCTGAAATATTTGCCGATGACGCGTGCGGAGCGGGGAGGGGGAAGCTGAACTTTCTCGTCTTGTGAGTGCGCGGGAGGGAAAGAAGCGCGGGAGGAATCAATTTCAGCGCGTGGGGATTGCATTAAATTTTAAGGAAAATAAGTATTTAATTAAAGAATTAAAACTAAAATTTTTATGTAATAAATATATAATTAGTTTTACCTTATTTTGTCTTATTACATAATTAAAATGATCTCCATAAATATGTGGCGACTGATAATCAGTTGTCATAAGTTCGTTAATGCTGACCGGTTACCAGTAGTTATATAGAAAAAATTGTGGCGACCGGTCATCGGTTGCTATAGACTTACTTATGCCGACTGATTATATAAACCAGTAGTCATTTTTAGAAATAGTCATAAAAAATTTTCTATGACAACCGGTTATAGTAAACCGGTCGCCCAAACTTGGTTTTTTACTAGTGGGTAGTCCCCATAGACATATATTTGTGGCAACTAGTTGTGAGTCCTATAAGTTCGTTAATGGGGACTGTCGACTAGTCGTCATAGACTTTGACCTAAAAGGACTAGCAATCAGTCCCCATAAGCAGGTTTGTGGGCAATGGTTACCTGTCCCTATAGATTTTGACCTAAGGGGATTGGCTGTCAGTGCCAACAGGTGTGTATGTAGAGACCATATATTTGTGGCAGCTGGTTGTCAGTCCTATAAGTTCGTCAATGGGGACTGTCGACTAGTTGCCATAGACTTTGACCTAAAGGGACTAGCAATCAGTCCCCATAAGCAGGTTTGTGGGCAATGGTTACCTGTCCCTATAGATTTTGACCTAAGGGGACTTGCTGTAAGTCCTTATTGGTACACTTATGGAGACTGGTTTTCTAAGTCGGTCGCCATTATTAAAAGCACAGTCCCCACAATCAGGTCCTCAATAGGGGATTTTTACCCGTGACCCTAGTAGAAATATGATTTTTGAGGACTGATGAAGCCCATCCCGATAGATGTTAATGGCAGTCGCCATAGTTTTGGCATCTATTGACCTATCCTCATAATCAGTTGTGCTGGTAGTAGTCACATAGTGTTTTTTGGCCACTTTTCTTAATAGTTGGCACAGCTTCCATTTGTTCACCGGCTAGCAGTCATTAGCCTGGGGACTATTTAGCAATCTCAAAAGATTCAATAAATGAGCATTGTGGCTATAAAGTGTACCTGTGAGCACTATTAACTAATGGATAATAATTCATGCATATTGGCTATTAAGTCGCCCACAGGGTGGCTATCTACGTATCCAAGAGCTCACACTGCCGCCTATATATGGGTCTTTTTGTCAATATTGGTGGAGTCTTGGAGAGATGGAACAATCACAGATTTGTCTCGTTGCGCCCTCAAATACATAATGTTGAATCATGCGGAAGTTTCAGTAGTTTATTTACAATCCAACAAGGCGGAGAATATATATACACTGATCGTGTTGGGGTCGAAGGGAAACAGATGGAGAAGACGACATCGATCCGGGTTGTATTCGGCACGAGAAACCGCAGAGGACTGGCAGATACATATGTATATATTACTTTTTAAAGTCCTAGCTTGCGAAAAGGTTACATCGATTGACATAGAGTTTGTGGTCTGCGAGACAAGGCAGCCAAACTCTGTACAAGCGATCGATTTTGCCGAAGAAGAATGCAATGCATTGGGAGTCAACAAGTCGTCCAATGGCGTCCGCCCATAAAGAGAAGCATCTCGTGCGCGTGGAAATTCACGAAAAGGTTAGTGTTTGTTTCCTCCATGGAAGCTAGCGGTAGAGCATATATATATATATAACAGATAATATTGTAAACCCCCACCCCTCGCGACTTCCTCTCCCTAGACTAGTCCCTCCCGCTTTAATCACATCAGTCGTCAAGGTCGTTTGATTCTCAAATAATGATATTAGGCTCGTGCGTACCCTCATACTTAACTAACGGTAGCTAAGCACTCTCTTTTAATAATAATCTCCCCGGGTAATTATTTATTTAATTAGGAGATTAACCCCACTTTCATATCCGGTGTAACCCGGAACTTTTGAGGGTCCCGCCCACCCCACCTAACGTCAAATTAAAAAAAAAAAATATATATATATATATATATATATTTTTTATTTATTTATAATATGGATCATTGCATCTCGTCTAATAATGACGGCCTCGACAGCAAAGAGACACCCCCGAAGTGTCAAGGTTGGGTTGTGATGTCATGAGTGAGCTTATCTCCCGTTGGGTCCACGTACGAGCTGCGGTGGGGTCTGTCGGTAAATCCCACTACCCCCTGTGGGGGCCGTGGGAGCCAGCGGTGGCGCCACCCTGGGGGGCTGGGATGGGAGAGGACTAATATTCTAATCGAATCGAAAAGACCCTTCCCCGGGCGAGATTAATTAGATGAATCGAGGGAGGGAGGAAATTAAAGAGTCCGGCGGAAGGTAAGCTAACGAATTGTAGAAAGTTTTTATTATGATCAGCCTTCCATAAAATGATTCCATCTTCCTTCGCTTGCTGGCCTTCTCGAAACAAGTTAGGTGGCCGGGTTTATTCCTTGTCCACTGATACGAAGTCTGTGACACACACATGGCATCATATATATATATATATATATATATATATATAAATACAATGACATCTAATTAATTACAATATTAAGGTACGTACGTAGTTGTTGTTCATGCGTTACACCTTAACCTTCTCCTCCGCGTTACATGTCATTTCTGTGCATGTATAAGATTGAACGTTATAAAAAACTCTCATTTCGTTAGCAAAGTTAAAAAGTGTCGCTATATATATATATAACATTAATTTGATGGTTGATCCAACCTTTTAAACTTTTCGCATAAAGATAATCAAAATTTTCCATTATTTTAATACAATGTTAGAGAAAAACTAACAAGGCTTAGCTTTTGTAAAAAGAGGAGGAGGATTATAAAGCCAATATATATATGTTTAAAGAACCAATAATAAAGGAGCGCTTCATTAATTATAAGATCCTGATCACCCAACCATTGACACTGGAAGATGTCGAGTCTAATCAAAACGGCACCTCAACAGATCGAGTCGGCCAAACTGCAGGAATTTCCACCCTCGATGAGTTCTTTTTAACATTTGTACAGATCGATGAGTTATCTCTCAATAAAGAAGACAGCAGCGGAACCTTCCGGCCCTCCCCTCGCCTCTCCCATCCTTTCTTCCTTTTCCTGTAATGGTCAATAATATTGGAGCTTCGAAGATTTTATATATATCCAATTAATCTTAAATAAGTGATTCAGTTGGAAGCAACAAATTAATTTGGTTTCTATCACCTCTATCCGACGACTTATAAGTACTATGCCATGAGAGCTACTCGGAGAATTTCTTTCGAAATATATATGTGTATATATGTGCGTGCCTGTTAGTTCTCCTTAAACGGTTTTTATGGTCAACACGTAAAAATCCCTTGTCTCGAATCCATTGGTGGAATGTTTGTCGATTAGTTTTCCTAATCATCCTTCCCACTTAATTTGGAACCAAAAAGAGATCGATCCATCGAGGTGCGACCAGTTCGATCAGTTGCTGCTGGACGTGTGGATCCATTTGATTTGCAACCTGCTTATTCTCATAATTTGATCCGATCCATCGAGTTCTAGATTTTAATTAGACCGCTCGATTGAACTTCTGATATATATATACATATATCTATCCATGCATAAATATCTGGTACTGTTTGAGTGCTTTCCATAAGAAAAATCCATTAATATATGATGTACTTTTCATTAATCGAAGTTACCTGGATCCTTCAATTCTTTACCACAGTGCAGCTGTACGTGTTTGACTATTACGGTACTGTCGGTTAGCAGAGTTAGGAATCATGTTCCTGTGGTTAAAGATATTAATCGATTAAGATCATAGCCAATTAATGATTCACCCGGAGAATATCACAAATTCAGTTCCCATTTCGAAGTCAATATGTAGATAACGTGTGTTTGGAGGTAGCTAGGTAGAAATTCCATGGAACCTTCCCTGCTTAGCTAGAAGTAAATTAATTAGTTCGGAATGCCTGAGCAAGCACCACGTTAATTAATTAGCAAAGGCCGCATGATACCAGATCACCTGAAATAAAACATTATATTAGTGAGTGCGTGACTCTTACATACTAATGTGGAACCCCAACCGTACTAATTACAGACATGGCGCATGTCTATTGGGTACACCACGGGTCCTATAGGCAATCGAAACTCTCTTTGGAACACTTGGGAGAGCATATTCTTAGATCTACATTAACGTTAAAATGATTGGGGTCGGGTCTTGTTTAGAAACAAGAAAATCATATTAGAGTAGCAGATAATAATATCGATGGAGCTATATATATAGCAGTTGAAATTCTTCCTTTCTAAACAGGCCCCAGTTGAAAAAAGGGTCAGGTCACCCGCATCATATATATCATTAATTAGGTACTAGTAATTCATCCTGCCCTTTCTTTTTTGTTAAAAATCGTACAGATTCTCACATACATTTGAATATTATGCAAATTAAGCATGCATCACATAGCCTTGCACAATATTTCGTCAACGTCTGAAAAGGATAGATCACCCATATATAAGGAGGACCATTGTAGGACACCTTGACTTTCCATTTTAATTAATTGAGACCCTACTAGCTAGACCTGTTTTTGACACCAGAACATTCCTTGTCTGAAGTATGTCCCTAGATATATAATTAGTTTCAATAAGTAGGAGAATACATTCACATTGCATCTAAAAATAGATGGTGCAGCTAGCCAACAATTAATATATCAATTTCATTATTTTTCGTGGTACAGAATTTCTTTAACATTTTGGAATATTATATATCCTTAGCTAGATTAATTTCGAATAACAGAGAAATTCGGTACTAGAACCCATCGGGCGCGTCGATGTTTTAAAATCCGGTATTAATTATATGTCTGATTTTGGTGGAACTAATTAGTAGATCGGGTTGGACAAATAGTTCAACCATTGAATATTATACCCTATAATTTGTATATATTTAACATTTCCATAGGTAATGCATAAGTCAAAAAGAAATGCTTTAGTTGTGTTGGTGTATAAATATATATTGAACCCGCAGGCCAAGTCGATCGATAATTAAGAATAGGAGTGCATGGCCTGTAGTTTTATTTCAAACGGGTTGGACCGGAGCTGGTCCTGTCCAGTTTAATTTTAAAACCCTCACATTTTATAATTAAAATACCCGTCATTTGTTCTTTAAAATTTGAGCGTAGAATTAATTAAAATAGTTTTTTATTAAATGATTAAAGTACTTCAAAATGCTATAATCTCTTTGATATATAAAAATGAAGATATAGGGTAGTTTATGTTGTTCTAGAATTACTGGAAGTTGTAATCAATAATATTTATGACAATATATATATATATATATATATAAGTTAATTCTTATAAAAGTTCAAATGCTTTACCCTGTGGAATTAATGGTTACTGTCTGGAGAAGCACAAGACATTAGTTATATATATATGAGTTTAATTTTGTGTAAGTGGAGAATGCAAAAGGTCATGTTCAATATTAATTATTTAGGACAATCCAGTGGCAATCTAACTTGAAATAAGTAGGTCAAAGAAACAACCAAATAATGGAAGACTTCAGTTAGAACATAATTAATTATCTAATTATTTATATATGTATATATATATATATATATATATTAATTGAATTGAACACAACAACTTTAACGGTTAGTGCTGACTCCAAATTAATACGAACCAGATTGTGGGAGTCTCTGGAGCAGCGAGGGTGACTTGCGAACCCCCAAGAGGCATGCAGCACAATGACATTATTTGCTTCTTGGAGATAAACACCCAATATTCCTCCATTCAAAACAGCGATTATTGTGTTTTGATCAAGAACGTGATGAAATTAACCTCAGCCTTTTCTTTTTGCTCCTCATGACGTTCCCTTCACCTAACCAAAAAGGTACTGCAAAAAGCCTAACGTCTTTACGTAGTCGTAGTATGCTAGCACCTCGATCGATCAGCGCGCGCGCACAATGTCGTATTTTTGTTTCTCTTGGTCGATCGATCGTATGTCGGAAGAAGAAGTTAAAAGAGTTCGGATTGCCTGGTCGTACAATATTAATTAATCAAATGCACCCGCACATTTATCATCATCCCAACTCTGATCAGGTACTACCAATCAACCTAGCTAGAGACAAGGAAATATAATATATATACAAGAGGAGAATATATAGAGGACGAAATATATATATATATATATATATATATATATATATATATATATAATCACCAGATGGATGGATCGATCCAAACTGGTCGTACCAGGATTGACAACATTAGTTATAAGATATGGAGTAAGACGACATCGTGATCATGAAACGATAATGTTTGATAGCTCCACTACATCCGAAATATTTTTCTAATTTATTTTCTAACTAGATATAGTATATTTATAATAATTATGACGTAAAGAAAAAGGGTATTTTCATATTATCTCACATGAACGACAAGGACGAGTATCCGACTCCAGGGAGTGTACTCGATCCGGCCGGTGGAATACTACTACTTTCTCACTTCAATTGGGAAGAGGGGTTTGAGTAGTACAGGAGGGGAAGTGATCGGAGGAGGAGGAGGCCGGCCGCGCGAATGTCCAGAGATCGGCCAGTTCGTCGTTGTGGTTATTAATGGAGGAGCGGATGAGGTGGGAGGGGAAGGGGATCTCGGAGTCAGAGGCGGCCGAGCAGAAGGAAGAGAAGGATGGGTCTCCGTTGAAGCAGCTGGCCAGTTGCTTTGAGGTCTCGGCCGCTTCCTCGCCGCCGTTGAGATGAGAGGCGACGAGACGGTCTAGGGTGGCCCAGTCGCCGAGATGATGATGATGAAGATGATGTTGATGATGAGTACCCGCCGCTTGATCGTCCGACCCGTAGGGGATCGACAGAGGGTTGATAATATTAATGTTCTCCGAGTAGTGGCCGATCTGGACATGATCCGGCGCCGCGTAGCGCCCGCCGTGTTGGATGGAACCGGCGGGTGGGACGACGACGGTGCTGCAGGGGCTCTCCAGGGGTGGCAGTTGCATGAACCTCTCGTGGGCCGTCGTCGTACTCGTGTCCGCCAACATCTCTCGCCCGTCGAACCTCAACCCCTTGTTCGACGACGGCTCCTTCTCTTGCTTGCATGTTCTTCCCATGTACTGGAGAATCTGATCCAGTGCCCCGTCGCCGCCGTTGCTCGTACTCGAATACTGGACCATCTGGCCTGCGCCGCCGTTCATCACATCGCCGCTGGTAACGGACGAAGAGTTGTTGGGACTGTCTATGGCCTTGTGGTGATTCTTCTTCTTGAAAACGCGGCAAACCACCCACCCGTCTTCCTGTGCCGACTCAACGCCGCCGGCAGCCCCCTGTCGGAATTTATAATTTAATTACACACAAATTAATATTTATTAATTCATTAATTCGCACATATGTACTAACGACATTATGATATAATTAATTAATGGAGTCACTCACAATATTGGATTGGGAATTAATTTGGTCGGCGGAGTGGTCTTCGAGTCTGTATTCGTGCATGATCCAGTCGGATTTCTGGCCGTGGGGTGCTCGTCCTTTGTAAAAGACGAGAGTCTTCCTCATTCCGATCCTTTTGAAGTTGGTATAGATGACCTTATCACGGCCGGTGGCTTTCCAGAAGCCTGCCGCCGTAGCTCGATTCGTCCGTGTTCCTGTTGGGTACTTCTTGTCTTTGTGGCTGAAGAAGTACCAATCGTTCTGCGGCGTCGACCCAATCCGACACTTTTCTGAAAAATTTTCGAGAGAGAGAAAAAAAAAAGAAAAGAAAGAAAGAAGAAAGATTAATTAATAATCGACTGATATGATCATAAAATTAATAGCTAGTACTTACATATATATATATCTTCCGGAATCTAGCTAGTTGAAATATCTAATTAAGAATAACACACCTTGTATGTCCCATGGCTCAAGCTTGTTAAGATCGACATCTCGTATGACATCAAGATCGATCTTCTCGCAGGCGACCTTCTTCCTGAGGTAGTAGTTCAGGAGCTCCTCCTCGGTTGGATGGAAGCGGAAGCCCGGTGGAACTCGAGCCTGGCCGTTGACGGACAGACTACTCATGCCGGCCGTCACCCGGGAAGGAGTAATAAGTAGTAATGGATTCGATTCGATTATTTGGCCAAGACGACCGCGCGGTCGTCGTCCTGATTTATTTGCGGTGATAAAGGCCGGAAAGGGATGAATCGATTAAAAGAGCATCGCCTTTACGGGGAATGACTGGATTGCTCGCAGACAGGGAGTTGAGAAAAGACAACGAGCACCAGATGGAACCTGGTGCCTCCTCTCCGGCCCGCCCAGGCTCCCTTTATACTACTCTTTTTGAATATATAGCTAGGCTTATGGTCGATAATTTTGAGGGAGGAAGGGAGCTTAAGTAGAGAAAAACTGATCGAAAATGGATCGATCAGCTCTGTAATATAAGGAGGTGATGGATGGAGCAATAAGGTAGATAGAGATATGTTGGAGAGAGGAAGATTTAAAGAAAAAAGTAGAAATTGTGTCCGTGAGGCGAAACGGTAGCTGGAGGACCCATATATATATACACACAGACACAGTGACATGAAAGAAAGGTTTCATGGGGTATAGATGGGAAAAAGGTTTGAATTTCTTTCATTCATGGTCTCTCATGTTCTTTGGAGTGGGGTTAGTTCCAGAGAGAGAAAGAGAGAGGGCTTCCAGAAGTGCCACCTACCTTTTTCAGATACAGAGTAACTGATAGGGATAGAGAGAGAAAGAGAGACCAGTAATGAGAGAGAGAGCAAATGAGAGAGGAAAAGAGCAAATGATAAAGAAAATGAGAGTGTGGGAGAGAAGAGAGAGAGAGAGAATAAGGAGGGAGAGAGGGAGAGAGAGAGGAAAGAGAGTGACCAAGAGACAGAGAAAGAGAGAGGAAAAGAGAGAGGAAAAGAGAGAGAGAAAGAGAGAGGAAAAGAGAGAGGAAAAGAGAGAGGAAAAGAGAGAGAAAAAGAGAGAGGAACATAGAGGGAAAGAGAGAGAGAGAGAGGGAGAGTGCATGTAAAATGGGGCCGGTGCGGTAGGGGAGTGGTCCAGAAAGTGGAGAATGGAAGGGTATGGTGGACCCAAGATACGACGAGTTGTGGGGGGCAAGGCTCCATCGCAACGACGACAGTCGACCATAAAATCTCTGGGAAAAGCTCATTGTAAACCACCAGCCATCTCGAGCTAGTGAGAATCTTAGTAGAGGCCGTCACTCGTTTTTCTTGTGTAACCACCCCAACTTTAACAACAACATCAACAACTTTAAGCCAGCTCCTTCAGGCCTTCCGCTTTCATTTGCCTAATTTTTATTTCCCCACCCCATCATCATCTTCTTCTTCTTCTTCTTATGTAATTCTCTCTCTCTCTTTTCTTATTCTTCCTCTTCCTCTTCCTCTTCCTCTTCTTCTCCTTCTTCTTCTTCCCTAGTCTGAGACTAGTACTAGTCTTAATTAATTACAATATTCCTCTTCTTCCATCTCCTCCAATTACATAACTTCTTCCGGCATGCATGTGCCACACGTCTAACATCGTCGTTGGGACCCAAATATATTCCGTGGGTCACCACCCTTTGAACTTGTGACCTCTTACGACAATGGGCTCCACGTTTATTCGGTGGACCACCACACTGACCACAGCAAATCCGATCCCCAAGCAGGCAAGCACACACCCACCTCATATCGATCCATCTCCTTCAACTGAGATGATCTCCTCGGGCAGCCCGGCCGGGTCTCCTTTTCCTTTGCAGGACGAGACGGGGTACTACTACTGGGTCCTATCCTCTCACCTTTACTACTTTTCAGTCTAATCATCCAATATTATTATTATATATGAACAAGTACGATCATATATATATATACATCCATATATATTCTCGATCTCGTACACACAAATACATAGATTAATAAGTTAGCTAGCTAGCTTTTTCGGTTTCTCACTGCTAATCCCTCTTTAATCTATCCATCCCCAATGTAAACCCGGTTTCCATTATATATATATATATATATATATATATATATTTTCAGTTATATATGGAGTTTTCCGTCTGGATGCTAATCATGGTGGATGCACCTCCAAATTCTATTCATAATCATGAATTTGGGCAAAAATTGACGGAGCAACCACTTTTGTTAAACACAAGTCGATGTGGATCTCAACATCACTTTGGTGAGATGAAGAGGGAAGGAGTGAGTGCCTGAATCCGTTAAATCAAAAGGCCCTTCGACATGATTAATGATCACACCCAATTTTCTCCTCCCATCCCTTCTCACTACTCACTACTACTGATCCTACATCTTATTAAATAATCATTTTATAAACATATTAATTAACGGTAGCTATATATTAATTCAGAGTATATATATATGATCACTAGCTAGCTAGCGACAGAAAAAAAACAAAACCCACTACTGCATCACTTGAGTTGCATGCATAAGACGTGTTTAATTATAAACTTCAAAAGAAGAATAAAAACGAAAAAAAGAAAAAGAGATACCTAGCTTCTTGATGATGAGGTAAGATGATGCACAAACCACTACTAGTGTACTTTCCTTGAAGAAATTAAAAGAGCCCATTAATTATAATTAAGATACACAATAGTCTTTTACAAACCGGACTAGATCACCCGGTCCAATTAATTAAACCGGGTTCTTATATATCAACTCAGTTCAGTTCAATATATATATATATATATATATGCACTAGCACGTACAACAAAATTGCACTCTTGTTTCTCTCGTTACCTATAAAAATATTAAATATTTACAAATTATAAGGCCTAATGCCAAAACCGAATATATATATATATATATATATATATATATATATAAAATCTTGTATTTTTACCTACACATCCTCTATTATTCCCTCTGGTATCTTGGTTGATTTATCTGCAAATTGAAGAGTAATTCTAGTCTCTTGAGGTTCTCGAAGTTTTAAATACCCTCAAAAGGATAATGGCATAAAGTTAACACTTGCCCCCAAATCGCATAATGCATTATCAAATTTATACAAACCAATTTCATACTACGGATTTGATGGCCACTCGAGTTTTTAAAACATTGGAAGATACACATTTTTACAATAGATTAAAAAATAACTTTTCATCCCACAAACTGAAACCATGCATGCTATTAAAATATTATTGGAGGCCATTCTTAATTGCTGAGAAAACTTAATCTCACAGTATTTAAAATCCCTCATTAATTTTAGTAAAATGATATCCTTAATTAATTAATAAGGGGTGGAAATTATAAATGACACAATTAATTTGGAAAAATGGCTCCCGGAAGCATGTCACCTAATAAATTGATTGGTTTCGTGAATAAGACTGAGAAATCTGTTGCTAGCTAAAAGAGAATTGAGGAAGTTGGGCGCAATTACTTCCCAGAAGAGTTGATTCATTGGCAAGTAGCTAGCTAATTAAGTGTTCCGTGTGGCATATATATTAGGGCCATTAATGGGCAAGTGGTTAAGTCGGTTGACGGAACTGGGTCCCTTGTCTTGGAACTGGTTAAGACTTTCTAAACATAAACTAATTTCACTCTTCGAAATTAGTTAAGATTCCTATGTTTCAGTAGCTGTTCGGGGAAATTAATGCACAGATTGCGCCCATGGAGAAAACAGGAAAGCTCCAAATAATAATTTCATTATCAACATAATATATGCCTAAACATTAGGTTTTGCAATAGAAGGTTTAATGCAATTCAAAGCATGACATTGGCAAACAAAATTGATGTACATTACGTACGTTCTCTATATATAGAATTCTCTCCTTAACCATTAATTGGTCTACACGTTGAGTACTAAAAAATCTGGAGTAACGAATGGGACAATTACAGTAACTCCCATAGTTACAGTCTCCCACTTAGTTTGAATCAGGAGCCCTAAGCAATAGGTGGTCTCGCTTGGGTAGATATAATCGGAGGTCTCACATTCGAGTTTCCTAGGGCGACATTCGGTGGGTAAGGGTTTATATATAAAAAAAAAAAAACAAAAAAATCACTATTAAAAAAAAAAGAAAACGTATGGAAAATTGATGGTAACTTGGCAATAGCTAAGTTGTCTCATCGAAGTTATCATTGAGGGAGGTCTTAGGTTCGGGACTCTACCACTACATAAGAGTTTTTGAAGTTTGTATTCACTGAAAATTATGTAAGAAAAATCCACAATAATAATGTCAAAACAAATTATATGAATAATCATGAATGTTCGTGCTCCAATGTAATTTGTTCGATAAAAAGTATTGTATGAGTATGCCTCAAATGCTTATTCAGAGACCCTACGATTCCACCCTAACCACGGGTAAAGTTCAATTATACCCACCCATGGTCAAAGCATGGACTGCGGCTACAAGTTATAAATGAGTTTACAGCCACGGTTGGGCAAGGAACCGAGGGTAGGTCTTTGCCAAAAATTGTTTACTCGTTGTGTTTTCTTTTGAAGGCTAACGTGATCTGAGTTGGCACTCCGGCTTGGGTACTATTCACTTCTTCAAGTTCTTAGTTATTGTAGATCGGACCTTAGCCTACAACTATGATAGTAAGTTAGCTAACATTGGACTGGCTGTCTGTTGGAAATAATTCTCAAAACTCATATAAAATACAATTGAACAAGTATACAACCTGAATTTAATAAAAACTGTTGATGCATACCTCTAGTTGAACTGCTTCCAACAATGTACAATTCAGCAATAATCAACTGTAAATAAATCACAAATAGTACCTTGGTTTGAGGCGTGTAGAGTCACTAATTTTGAAAGAGATACCCCTTTTATTGTGCACTAGGATTCTTTGCAACCTCTCCCCAAGATACAACGGACCGTGTCTACTCAATCGTGCACTGAGATGAGTTGATTCACAAACTCCTCATAACCATTTATTGACTGCTTCTCCAATTTGGACACTGACAACTTTTGACTTCAATTCTCTGATTTGTCCTCAAAAATTTTACTTCAGTGTATTGATCTCTGATAAAAGACCAGGACGTGTGGGCCCACCATTGGGCCCACATCTATGTGTGACGACACGCGTGCGCATGGGTGCTCACACACGTGCGTGTGTGTCTCACACAAGCACAAAGTTAAAATCACTATTCAGGCTTATAAACATTATTACCCTTACTTTTTTTGTCAATGTGAGACTAAGAGTGGGAAGTTTCAAGTAAGAGATAGGGGGCGCCATGCGTCCTCTTCATTTCAAAATATACAACATTCTCCACCATTTTAAAATGAGAAAACAATAGACTTAAAACAAGAGTGACAACTGGACGGGATGGATAAGTAGTCACTACACTCTAACTTTCGGTTAAAGGTGTCTTTTAGACTTGAACCTCCATCTAGTTGATATTCCCCACCCATAACAATCGTAAGTGAACAAGTCTTGAACTTTGACTTTATATATCGGTTTTGAAAACACCGAACAACCAAGTGTTGGTTCTGAATATCAGTTCAATCAAGGTTTTGCATTACGACCATGCGCAGGTATCATATCATGTGAATCTCTTAAGAGAATAAGCCCAAATTCTCCTCTGGACTGTAGCCCCATAGTCATACTCATATGTGGTGATATCTCCAAGGGCACCGACTTCCAAGAAATGGGACATTAATAAAATTCACTATTTTTGGCGCTCCTACTAGTTACTCAGTTAGCTTTTTTTTACTCATTGAACCTTCGTCATTGGATAACCATCCAGACATATTGAGTTGCTACTAACAGTAACTCAAATAATAGGCTTTAATTCCTTCCCCCTCGAAGCAAACTGTACTTGTCCTCTTGAGAGACGTTCGGTCAAATGATTTGCCAAGTTTTCCACGAACTTAACCTAACTTGATGTTATAATTCAAGTGGAGGTGAGCTTCCTTAAAATCTTGTATCTAGGCTCTATGTGTCTAGATGACTTTGAACTATGATTCTTATTCTTTACTTTCATTATAGTCGCTTGATTATCACAATTTATTAGGATAATAGGAATAGGCTTATCTAATAAGGTAATATCTAATAAGAGACTCCTAAGACATTTTGCTTCCCCACCAGCCATCTCTAAGTCGACCATCTTAGTGTCCATAGTTGATTTGGTGATCAAGTTCTACTTTGAGGATTTCCAAGTAGTGACTCTAGTATCATCTAAATCAGAGATTAGGTTAGCATCACTGTACCCATCAAGGACAGCAGGAAAACTAGAACCATAGTTAATAATACACCTCAAATATCTTAGAAGTCTCTCAATAGCACTCCAATGAGATTTATTAGGGTAACTCATGTATCTACTCAATCTGCCTACTGCATAAAATATATTCGGCCTAGTGCAATTTGACAGGTACATCAAACTACCTATAATATGTGAATACATATATCAGTTGAGAAACATTATCCCCACCATTCTTCTTTAGCTTAATACTAAAGTCATATGATGTACTAACCAGTTCGCTATTGTCAAAACCAAATCATTTCATGACTTTTTCTATATAATGAGATTAAGTTAGACTAATCCCATTATCATCTTTTAATACTCTCTGATTCCTAGAATAACATTTGCTAACCCTAGGTTTTTTCATGTTAAAATTATCACTAAGGTACCTTTTAACCTCTACATTTTGACATGTTCTTTACCAAAGATTAATATGTCATATATGTATAAACATAAAATGACAAATGAATTATCATACACCATCCAATGCACACACTTCTCAAAGTCAATATCATAAATCCATAAGAGAGAGTCACCCTATAAAAATTTTTATGCCACTGCCTAAGAGCTTGTTTCAATCCATATAGAGATTTGACTAATTTATAAACCTTGTTCTTTTGACGAGGAACTACAAAACCCTATGGTTATTCTATATAAATCCCTTCATGTAACTCGTCAGCAAAGAAGGTGGTTTTGACATCCATCTAATGGATTTTGAGTTTATAAGAAGCTGCTAGTGCTATAAGCATTCAAAATGTAGTAATCTTAATGACTGGAGATAAGGGTGCCAATTTTATCCGATCACCTGATTACCCTTTTTTTTTATAATAAATGGATGGACAAGTAATTTTATTTTATTTTTTCATTTTGATAAGGTATTGGGTAATCAAGTAAAATTACCCGATTACACCTTTAAATTGAAACATATATGGAATAATATCATCTCTCCTGATTACCCAATTACCCGATTACCCAGGGTGATGAGCTCCTTCGCGTGAATTCCATAATAACTCTACCGCATCATTCCTCCCGTATTTTCTGCTCTCCTCCCGCATCTACAATGCTCCTCCAGCTTGCACCAAAATGGTTGTCTCACTAGGTCCCCACTTCTTTTCTCCTACTCTCACGCTCACTTTGAGGTATTTTTATGCTATTAACTCCCTTGGCCCTCTCTCAGCATCTATTTAATCTCTTCCTCTTCTCAAACACTTACTCTTCTACCTTTCTCACTACCTCTTTAATCTCTTCCTCTTCTAAAACACTTACTTTTCTACCTCTCTCAGTACCTCTTTAATCTCTTCCTCTTCTCAAACACTTTCTCTTCTACCTCTCTCAGCACCTCTTTAATCTCTTCCTCTTCTAAAACACTTACTTTTCTACCTCTCTCAGTACCTCTTTAATCTCTTCCTCTTCTCAAACACTTTCTCTTCTACCTCTCTGAGCACCTCTTTAATCTCTTCCTCTTCTCAAGCACTCTTACTTCTCTATTCTCTTCTTTTATCTTTCGCAAAAATTTTCTTTCTATATGTTTCGGCCTTCTAGTCTCTCCCTCACCATTCCATCTCTCTGTCTCTGAAATTTGGTTTCCAATCTTTTGGTTCTCTGAGATTTCGAAAATCACCCGTTCACCCACTTACCCATGGGTAATCAGGTTAGAAATTCAAAAAATGAAACACTTTTTTTCAATTGGGCGAACGAGTAACAAAACAATGTATGTGGAAACGGAACGGGTTACAAACTTGTGCCAAAATAATCAAACTTGTGCCAAAATAATCGAAGACAATTTCTTCACAAAAGCCCTAACCTATTGTAATTGGATTATTGCCGAGACAATACTTTACCAAACAGGAAATTTTTCCCAATCAGAAAATTCCCAAAAAGAAGGAAATTTTCTAAAAACTGAAAACCTAGAAAATATTATACGAGATCCATACAAGTTTGATAAACAAGGATTGGCTCTCTAATACCAATTGTTTCCCCTAAGGATCAAAAAAATAAAAATTAAATTTTTGCGTACCTGTTTGTCGCCAATCATGTTCGTTGTTCATCGAATTTGCAGTCGGTCCAACTCTGTTTTGTTTGATTTTCTTTGATAGAAAGCTCTTCTTTTGAAGAATGATATCAAGTTCAAGAGTTAGTCTGACCTCCTTAGCATGTGTATATAGAGAATCTGTGACCCATCAACCTACTGAACCCTAATTTCTCATTAGCTAAATGAGCTGAGAAGCCCATCACCCAAATAGCCCAGTTCAATTACCTAACGGACTCGTACGAGGATTCCTCCTTCCATCATTACTTTCTACTCAACCTTAAACTTGGTCAATTGAGGCGTCCCCCAAAAGCCCGAGTCCAACAAAACAGACACCCAATAAGTGGGCTATAAGAGGCTTGATTCCTATAATGTTTTAAACCAAAATAGTATGAAAATAATTTTGAAAAACAATTTTAAAATAGGTATTTCATAAAACCAATTATGGGATTCAGAATATCCATAATTTGAGTAAATAGATATTTTTTAGGTTTTATCAATTTATCTCATAATTATGATTTTGCCCCTGGTTGAGATTCTCTTGGAATAAAAACTTTAAATAATGTTAATAATGTTAATTCTCCAAAGTAGTTAGATGAATCAAAATACATCACCATTGCTATCAATTCCACTCCAAAAGAATTATGCACCCTAACAAACATTAGACCAATTCTCAAGATCAAAGGAAGCTAGATTCGGAGGTGATCGGTCTCATAGGTTCAAGTCCCATTCACTATATCTCCGGTTACCCGTCCTATGAGCGATAAGCACAACATTGTATGGTGATGGGACATCCAAGTCGTTGCATGGTCCTATGGCCAACACCTCTTATGTAGCGATCTAAACATACAAATGTCTAAGTGAGCTGCCCCAATCTCACTTCAATGACCCAGATGAATTTTGAGTACAAGGCTCCAGGACACAGTGTCATGAAAATACCCTGCTCCTAGTGATCTAATGTCAAAGGGATGTAATTCCATAGAATTAATTATTGCATGCACAAATTTGGGACTAAGTGTTATGAGATGAGCTGCACATAACAAATTTGCTAACACAAAGTGGTTAACTAAAGGTGATGCATCTTGTACATTATAATAGGTGGCTCAAAGAGGGCTCAAACAATTGAAAACAAGTGCCTAAATTACTTTAGAACTTTCAAAAATCTTTCTTCATTTCACCTCAAGCTTTTTTAGCAAACAAAATAAACATACTCTCATGCATTCTAAGACAACTTTTCTCAAGCCAAAACTAAGCATTCTAACAAATATATTTCTCAAGAAAATGAATAGAAGCTATCTTCTAAATCCACAAATCAGAGTTTCCTCTAAATTTTTTAAAAACCTTTTCAGCTTTATCTTCAAAGGAATCAAATAAAACAGAGGGTAAGAAACTTCCATGTGATGTTGTCTAGATTACATGGCTACTGGATTGCTCAAATTGTGGAAATGGACCTGCCTTCATGCTTGATCAAGTGGGGTTAGAACCATTCAAACATGAAATTTTTACAGACGGATTTAGAATTTTATGAAATTTTATCCAAGTCTAGAACTCATTAAAACTAGCGCTATAGAGCCAACCTTTTGCTTTATAATTTGAATTCATGAAGGCAAAATTGAAAACTTTAACTTGGAGCATGTTAGTATAAGTCAAAGGGTGGGTAAGAAATAAATTTCACAAAATTTCATTGAGTAAATTGGGAGTTCCACACTTTTGCCAAAATTTAGAGTGAAAATGATCAATTTCATTAAAATGAATAGAGATTGAGTACATATCAATGAAATTTCATTATGGAAGCACTCTCATACATCAAGCAGTATGAAAGCATAAACATTCAACGCACTCAACAAAACAGAAAACACAAAGAAAGAAAAGAGTACATGATAAACATAAAGACAAGGCCTAAGGCCTTCCACTCTTCATCTTCGTCCTCATATGTTTCTTCTTCTTCTTCTTCAGTAGTGTTACTAGTTGGAAGGTCATCCTATGGGATTTCTCCTTGTTACGCCCTTATCTTCCATATCTTCTTGTTATAGGTGGTCATCTTGCCCATCTTCTTTTCTAATTCAGTCATTCTTACTTGAAGGGCTGCCAAGTCTTGTTCTTTGGAACTACTTGCCCCAGCCACAGATTTGCCTTTGTTTGCTGGGTCTCTCTCATTATCCTCTTGATAGAAATGCCAAAGATACCATTGGGTGCCTTCTCCAATGGTTCGGCCAGTCCTAAGAGTATGCAATTGGCCAAACATATACTTTTAATGAGAGATGGGAATGTAAGTTTACCTCTAGTGAGCTGCCTCATGGCTAGAAGCTGGCCAGGAGTTGGTCATGTATGATGTTCCCCACATTCAGTGGAATGCCCTCAAGAAAAGCATGAAGGATGTAGGTACTCTTGGGGGTAACTTCTGAGTAATGGAAGGGGGTTAGTTTGGTAAACAAGAAGTAAAACAAAAATTTGGCATCTACATGCATGTCCCTCCTATCAAAGTGAAGAAGGGTGCCCTTCATAGTTTCAAACTTAGCTCCTTTTGGGCAATGCGTGTTTGCCACCTCTGTTCCACTCACCTCCTCTCTCAATGTGTCTAGTGGTAGGGTAGAGACATCGGATGTGTGCAAATAGGCCTTTAACTCATGAGTTAAAAGGCTTATCTACTTACCCCTATCAAAGTGAAGGAGGGTGCCCTTCATAGTTTCAAACTTAGCTCCTTTTGGGCAATGCTTGTTTGCCACCTCTGTTCCACTCACCTCCTCTCTCAATGTGTCTAGTGGTAGGGTAGAGACATCGGATGTGTGCAAATAGGCATTTAACTCATGAGGTAAAAGGCTTATCCACTTACCCCTTAATAAAGAATTCTGCCATGGCTACCCAAAAGACGACCTTTTTGAGGAGTCTTTATCTCCTTTCTTAGTGATTGCCTTGGGATGCAAAAGATATCATTGGAATTCTATAAGTATGTATTTTAACATAATATTTTCACTTTTCTTAACCTCTGCCCAAAAAAATTAAAATCCACCCCGAAAGATAGCAAGAAAAATTGTTGTTTCTAGAAATAAGTTCCCAACTTTGGAACTTTGTATCTCCCAATTCCTTCAAAAGAAATTCCCCAAACCATGACCAATCTAAACTTGAAAGTACTCTCTAAAGTCCCAGACCTTTAGTTTGATTTTTATAATTTCAGATTTTTCAAAAAATGTTTTGCAAGGTGGGTAGTTCGCAACTTTTGTCTGCCAATTATGTGTGTGCAGCAAACTTCTGGCGACTTTCCGCCAGGTTTTCCAACGAGTTTTGGGTGCGGAAATGGTTGTTTGAAAGCCAAGCAACAAAAATTCCTCCAAACAAAAAAATGTTGTTGCTGTCATTGATTCTCTTCCAACAAAAATTCTTGTTAAACCACTCGGCCAACTTCACTACTTTCTCAGAATCCAAGCAACAATCCCTCCAAAGTCGATTCATCTCTGTCAAGAAAAGTTCGCAAGGGACCTACTAAAATAATTGAGAATGGATGGTGCAAAACCACTATCTACACCAGCACCTACTGAGATTAAACTCTCCAAATTCGCAAGGACTCCACTTTTTGTTTAATTATATTGTATGAATTTGTCCCATATTGTATATACCAAATATTGTCCCAAACCAGGGAAATTTGACTTAATCTTGCTTGCTTTTGTAGGGAACATGAAGAAAATACAATAAGAAGAATAACAAAAGAAGTCTCAAGCAAATCGGGTGAAAAACGGAGTTTTTAGCCCAATTTAAAGGATGTGTAGGGTTAGGTCACCATAGAAGGTGTCTGGTGCTAGGACTCTGCGCCAAGGCGAAAAAGTACAACTCCCAGCACCCCTGCGCTGGATTTCAGCACCATGGAACACAAAGTCTGGGGACCATAAAAGTGGCTGAGGCCATATGACGTTAGGGCCTTTAAGGTGTTTTTACGTTGTTTTAGTGACCCAACGCCATGGTGCTTCTCCCGGTGCCATATGGCACTTGGTCACTCACCTGCACTCTATATATACAGTTTTTGGGGGAAAGCTTGGGAATTTAGACTTGGGACTTAGAGAGTCGACCTAAACTCGTCTAGGGTTCGTGCCATAGCTTCAAGGGAGGATTTTGCGGCCATTTCTTGTGGAGACTTCCATCTGGGAGGTGGATTGAAACTTCAAGAAGTGCTATACACTCCGAGTTTATTTTTCTTTCTCATTTTCTTTCACTTAGATATATTTTGAGTATGGATATATATTTGGATTTGAGATTGCGTGTGTATTTTGACTTGTTGTGTGTTTAAACCGCCATTTGGGGGTGTGATGTAACGTACTGATGTGATGTATTAATGTATTTTAGTGTTTTGAGCATTATTTTATATTGTGGTGTGACTAATGCATGCTTAATGTTCGATTAATTTCGTAGCTAGATCTTAATTGATATTTGTGAACCCGATTCGATCCCGAGTGGGTAAATTTGGGTAGACTTGCATTAGTCAACATGTGTCCCACTTAGTTAGAAGGTCTAGCTAGGGAGTCATGGATGACGTTAGGAATAACTCACCGCAGTACGTGTCCTATATGCTACGTACATTGGGTTCTTTTTTAAGACCTTAAATCAGGAGATTAGAGGGTCGGAATAGAGAACACGATTACGGTTTACTCGAAAGAGGGTCGTACAAACCAATTTCCTAGGTCCACCAAGTGTTCGATGAAATGCTTGAATACTGAAATAGGTTTGATACAGAGACGAGAACGTGAAATCACATCCCTACATCCATCCTAGATGGATTCTACTAGTCACCCCTTGTCCGGGTCCTAGTTAGTGTGTATATCTTTGTTACTTTTTGATTATCTTTCAATTGGTTAGATATAGCTATTAGGATATTTAGTTAGTAATTAGTCTACACAGTCTTTGGGGGTTCAATATCCGAACTCTTGAGTCCACTTTATTACTTACGACACATGCACTTGCGTGTTAGAATAACTTTCTTTTATTCAAAAGTTACTCACGTTTAGTGAGCAACAAGTTTTTGGCACCGTTGTCAGGGACTCTAAGTTGAATTAATGATAATACCAATCCGAGTAGTTGTACTCTAGCATTAGTTACGTTTAGTTTGTTTCTTGCATGCTTTTATTGGTTGTTAGTTTATGTGTTTAATTTTTATTTTATTTAAAAAAAATGTGTGTACATTTAGATTGGTTTGCCTTCTTTTGCTTGTGATTGTACATCTTATTCTTGGATCATTATTTCTATCAGTTCAACTATAATGAAGGTTATGCGGATAATGAATGTGTTTACCCAGGTGAGCTCAATAGAAGCTTCCAACAAGAGGATTTCTCTAGTCCTACAGAAAGACTATGACAGTTTGCTCAAGCCCAACCAATCTGCTCACAACTCTCAATGGAGAAAGCCACTTTACTTCATGAAGACCAAGTTAACTGCACTCCATGTGAGACCATTGATCCTAGTTGGGAAGATAGCTTACATTTTTCATGGGAGCACAAGCTAAAGATCTTGTCTAGGCTTGGCCAACATAGACAACCATATTCTCTCATTATATGCCCAACTACTCAACCTCCACCTCTAAGGACTATGGATGACTCATCTAATGATAGGAATAGTCTTTAAGGACTCCTTGCAGAGCAAGAAGCTTTCATAGAAGAATAAGAAAAGGCAAGTCTCCTTTCTCAACAGGTAATTCCTCAACCTCCACCCACAGATGATGATTTTGATTCTAGTTTTAAAAAGAGGCAGGAACACCTCTTATAGGTAGTAATAGAGAAAGGGAAAAGGTTGGATGAACTATCAAAGAAGGTTAACATCTTTTGTCAGCCAGTGATGAATTCCATGGGGGGATCATGTGTGGATAGCACGATAGATTCGTATCTGATGCGATCCTAGCTAATCACTAGCAAGAGGACTAATCAATGTAATATAGACTTTCTGCAAGTCCGAATATCGTCCCACAAGGACCAAGCCAACAGTTAATTGCTTTGTGAATAAAAATCTAAAGTTTGAGGAATCTGATTATGAAACAGAGTTTTAAAACTAAACCAGCAACTGAAAACAGTTAGGAAAAGCCTTTGAGGAAATTTAATGATGAGAGAAGACGTTGGGTATCCAATTCCCTCCCTAGACACTTTCTGAGATTGAATGTGAAAAGAGTTTTGGAAATCAGTTTCTGATAAGTTTATAAAACCATGGCTACAATCTGCATCGGCATCACCTTTTTCTTTCTCCTAGAGCAAACTAGTCGGCATAATCTACTCTATTTGACAGCATAAACATGAAGCTCATATGTCATAGGTAGATCAACTAATCCAACAGGGTATTACTTTAAGGTCAAGGATTAACCCAAGGATTAGTGATCTACCTAGTGCATAAAGTCAAAAAGACTGTAAACTCCTATCAGCATGTCTCACCTTAAGCCCAGCGTCACCTTATAACCAGTACATAGCCAGGCAGCAAGTATGAATCAAGAAATTACACCAATGAAAACTCATTCATGCACCAAACTAAAAACCAATTAAATTATAAGTATCAATCTCATTACATGCCTAGGGAGTCATGGACTCCCAACTAAAAATGACTACTCCATGCTAGAATTGAAAGCACACAAAAAGGTTTGTACAACAGCCATGAATTAAGAAAGAATAAGTAAAGAAAACCCCCTTCGGAAGAATTCCCTTAACCCATCTTGCTCCTTGGCTGAATGCTCCACCTCTCTTCCTCAAAGTGACCAGAGTTCGTGTGAACTCCCTCTGGACCTCATAATTTCAGCTTCTGTCCAGGGGTGTGAATCATGACTTCCCGACCTCATAATTGGATGAAATTACATCAGGACCTTCCTTATGCCGTCCTTTCAATGCTCACGAAGTTTGAATCCATTTTAAGTTGGAAAACTCGAGATATGAGGGGAGGAAGTTGCCTGATTTCTGCTCCCAACTTCTGCACGGGTCCACCACTTTGGAGATGTGTAACTCAAGAATCCTGGCTTGGATTGACCTGAATTTTCGTGACAAGATCCTCTGTAGTGCCAGGAAACTTCGTGCCAAGTTTGGCTTTAATTAGAATTGTGAAACTCCTCTGCTCTTCACAAAATTCGGATTTTTCTCCTTCCATTAGCAGCAAATTCCTGTTTTGAATTATCTTCTTCGTTTGGACCATTCAATGCACCTGGACTTAAGTACATTACCTTAAAATCTTCGTGGGTACATTCCTTAGACGTTTGAGACTCCTTCTCCCAAGTTTGGATTTGATTTGATTGCAGGTTTTCGAGATTTTTGTGATTTTTTGTTGCTGCATCATCGGCGCGGACGCGCCATTGGAGCCGATATACGTCTAAGTCGGGAGACCACGCGGGGCGGTCGCGCCGAATTATGCTATGGATATGGCGAGAACCAGTACTTGGACATTTCCTTGGTCCCTGGATGACAACTTCTCTTTCTGCTTTTAGCTCACTTTGGCGCGTTTGTTCTGGCTTTGCATGAGGTCGCGCCAATTCACATTCCCCAAACGTTGGCTTTCTTGACCGTTGGGTTGTTGGACATTTTTGCACATTAATTTGAATTTTCACGGATTTTTTTGGCGCGGTCGCGCCGTTCTTCTTTTTGGCCTCTTTTGCTCATTTTTTTTCTGTTTTTGCTCCAAATCCCGTTTTTCTTCTTTCACTGGGTACCTAAGACATAAAACATAAAACTGAGTCATATTTGTTGAATTTATGCTCGGAATTAACTCAGAATTAAGTTTTTCAATCAAATACTATGCCCAAAGATAGTGTCTTTTAGACACTTATCACAACCCCAAACTTAGATCTTTGCTCGTCCTCGAGCAAATTCTGAAAGAAACAACCAGATAAGCATGCAGAGATTGAGAAAGGATCAATGACACTCCCTTTTATAGATTTCAGCATGGATGATTCACTTTCCTTCCTAGTGATGATTCTCCTTGCTTAAGTCATAACAGCATTCAAATTTTTCTTTAATTTTTCAAAAATCCTTATCATCATACAAGTGAGAAGTCTCAGTAAATACCATATGCCAACCCTCAGTCTACTCTCCACTAACCTGAAGAAATCCATAATCCTGATCAATAGGTCTTTTCTAAGTTGTAATGGGGCATGGGTAATGGGTATGATGAAAGTTGTAAGCATTGGGTTCATCCTCTTCCTCATATCCATGTTCCATTATTACTGAGCATGAGTTTTTATGATTTTTCTCCAAGTTTTTCCACCCCAAACTTTTTTCTTGCATTGATCCCTTATTCTTTTTCTTTCCTCTTCCACACATATTCTCTTCCTTGGGTTTGTTCAGAGTCTAGCTTACCTCGCCGGTTGACTCAGAGTCCCTAAGCTTGCTGAGGTCCGAGACCCGGTGCACACACGAGGTGGCCTTTCTCCTTACTAACCCACAACCTTTTGGCTTTGTCTGGAGTCTAGCTTACCTCGCCGATTGACTCAGAGTCCCTAAGCTTGCTGAGGCCCGAGACCCGGTGCACACACAAGGTGGCCTTTCTCCTGACTTAGCCTTCAGCTTGTTTCTATATTTTTTTTTCTAAACAACTTAATATCTTTCTTTCATCCCTCCTTATATCTTCAGATTTTCGTCCATGCTCATTTTTAATAGAACATTTCAATAAGTTGGAGAGATATAGGTCAGTAAGAAACAAGTTGGTTTTTCACAAAGGCTGGTTCATGTAGTGTGGGATTTTGAAACAAACAGGGATCTTGTTGGCTCAAGGTGTTTGACAAAAAGTGATGCATCTTGTGCATTAAAGTGGGTGGCTTGAAACAGGCTCAAACGATTGAAAACAAATGCCTAAATCACTTCAAGGTATTTGAAAATCTTTCTATGTTTCGCCTCAAGTTTCCCTCAGGCTGGTTCTAGTGGTTTACATCTACTTTCTCACTTACACTTTTTCAAAAACTGTTTTAAAGAAAATTCTCCTCCTGTTAAGACTATTCAGATTGAAATAAGATATTTTCCAGAAAGTGAATCATGTTTTCTCTTTTATCAGGGCTTCCACTAATGTTTCCCAATTCAGGATCTGCTTCTGGTGAAATTTTTATTTTTGAAATCAGGGAGTTTTGAAAGCATAAAGATAGGAATCCCACCCCAAACTTAAAAACAAGCTTTGTCCCCAAAGCATAAAACAAAAGAATAAGAGGTAGGATGAAGATCTCCCTGATCAGTCTGGGTATGCCTAAAGTGGAATGGGGCTTCTTCTTGATAGCTCTGCAGTGGGATTGTCCTTTTCTGGGCTCTGGGTTGGTAGGTACTTAAAGAGGCAGTGGCGCGGTGGTGCCAGAAATTGGCGCGATCGCGCCACATCAGAACTTCATATTTCAGCATCCTGAATGTGTTTTTGCAAATTTTCACTTTGAACAAGACTTGAACAGTTAGATACAGATGCTGAATCAGTAAACACACATTTTCATTGGGGAAATCATGCTTTGGGAAACATAATGAGAGTGCAAAATATCATGTCATCAATATGAATGGAGATTGAGTACATATTAATGGACATTGCATGCAAAAATTACTCTACAGCATCTTATGTACAGGCACCAAAGCATATTTTCCCAGAGGAAAGCCGGAATCAGACAGTAGGCTCAGAATAGCAATCCAGTTTGGCGCGGCTGCGCCAGAATTTGGCGCGGTAGCGCCAGTTTCAAACTAATTTTTGGTTTTTATTTTCTAGATTTTTATTTCTGTTTTCTGTTCTATGGAAAATAAATAGCTTTTTCTAGCCTAAGTCTATCCTAATCATGCAAAATTCAATCAACTACTCATGCAAATCCTAAGAATGCAAAAATTCCTAACAACATGCAAAATGCAATCCTATTCTAAAAACAAGCAAATGAGTTCTAGTTTACAGTCCCAACTCGACTTTGTGATTCTGTTTCAGTCAGATAGGATTGTGAAGGATCTTTCCTGATTGAAATCAGGGGAGATGTATCTTTTATGCCTTTGGCCATTGACAATGAAGGTGGATTGGTCTTTTGGATTTCTGATTTCCACAGCCCCTGATTTTAACACTCTTTCCACAACAAAAGGACCAGTCCATTTGGATCTCAGTTTACCAGGAAACAACCTAAGTCTGCTGTTAAACAAAAGGACAAGTTGACCAGGTTGAAAATCCTTGGGTAGGATATGCTCATCATGCCATTTTTTTGGGTTTTTCTTTGTACATTTTGGCATTCTCATAGGACCAGTACCTAAGCTCATCTAATGCATTTAATTGCAGCAATCTGCTCTCTCCAGCAGCCTTGATATCAAAATTTAAAAACTTGGTTGCCCAATATGCCTTATACTCTAATTCCAAGGGAAGATGACATGCCTTTTCATAAACCAACCTATAGGGGGTCATGCCTATTGGGGTTTTGAAAGTTGTCCTATATGCCCACAATGCATCATCTAACTTGGTTTTCCAATCTCTCCTTGAAGTGTTGACAGTTTTTTCCAGAATTCTCTTATGCTCTCTATTGGACACCTCTACTTGGCCATTGGTTTGAGCATGGTATGGGGTGGCTACTTTGTGGGTGACTCCATATTTTTTCAACAGACTTTTGAAAGAAGAGTTACAAAAATGCTTTCCCCCATCACTGATGATAGCTCTAGGGGTGCCAAAACGACAGAAAATATTCTTTTTCAAAAAGTCAATGACAACCTTGGCATCATTAGTTCTGGTTGCATAATCTACTGCCACCAGAATATACATATATCCAAAAGAAGGTGGAAAAGGACCCATGAAATCAATGCCCCAGACATCAAAACATTCACATTCCAGAATATTATTTAAAGGCATTTCATTCCTTCTAGAGATATTACATGTCCTTTGGCACCTGTCACATGATTGTACATACCTCTTTGCATCTCTGAAAAGTGTTGGCCAAAAGAATCCAGATTGCAATACCTTGGCTGCTATTCGGTTTGCATTGTGATGGCCACCAACCTCCTTGTCATGGCAGTGGCTGAGAATGAGTGTGGCTTCTTCCTCTTTCACACACCTTCTGATGACTTGATCTGGGCAAATTTTGTAGAGGAAAGGATCCTCCTAGTAGTAGTGCTTTGAATCTGCCATCAGCTTCTTCCTTTGTTGGTAAGTGAAATGCTTTGGTACCCATTTGCTGCAAACAAAATTGGCAATATCAGCATACCAAGGTACTTTTGAAGTACTTACCTGGCAAATCCTCTCATCTGGAAAGAGTTCTGAAATTTCCCCATCTTTATTTTCTGATTCCAGCCTTGACAGGTGATCTGCCACCACATTTTCAGCACCCTTCTTGTCCTTGATTTCAATATCAAATTCTTGCAGAAGAAGGATCCATCTGATCAGCCTTGGTTTGGAATCCTTCTTTGCAAACAAATATCTAAGAGCTGCATGGTCAATCCATCTGAATTTTTCAAAAGCAAAAACCACATCCATGAGTTCTTTCTCAGTGGTGGTGTACTTTAATTGAGGACCAGTGAGTGTGTGGCTAGCATAGGATATGGTGTGAAAAAATTTTTCTTTTCTTTGGCCAAGAGCTGCCCCTAAAGAAAAATCACTTGCATCACACATGAGTTCAAAAGGTAGGTTCCAATCAGGTGACACAATAATGGGGGCAGAAATCAATTTTTGTTTCAAAAGATCAAAAGCAAGCAAGCATTCAGTATTGAAATCAAATTTCACATATTTTGAAAGCAAATTTGACAAAGGTTTTGTAATTTTAGAAAAATCTTTTATAAACCTTCTGTAAAAACCAACATGGCCTAGAAAACTCCTGATACCCTTAACTGAAGTGGGTGGGGGTAGCTTTTCAATCACTTCAATTTTTGCCTTATCTACCTCTATCCCCTTTTCTGAAATTTTATGGCCAAGAACAATCCCATCTCTTACCATAAAGTGACATTTTTTCCAATTTAGGACCAGCTTCTTCTCTTCACACCTTTCGAGCACAAGCTCTAAGTGCTGCAAACATGTTTCAAATGTTAGTCCATAAATAGTAAAATCATCCATAAAGATTTCTATCATTTTTCCAATCATATCATGGAATAAAGCCATCATGCATCTTTGAAAAGTGGCCGGTGCATTGCACAAGCCAAAGGGCATTCTCCTATATGCAAAGGTACCATAAGGGCAAGTAAAGGTGGTCTTTTCCTGATCTTCAGGTGCTATAGGTATCTGAAAATATCCTGAATATCCATCCAGGAAGCAATAAAATTTATTTTCAGCAAGCCTTTCAAGCATTTGATCAATGAATGGTAAAAGAAAATGATCCTTCCTAGTGGCTGCATTCAATTTCTTATAGTCTCTGCACACCCTCCAACCTGTTACTGTCCTAGTGGGGATCAGTTCATTATTTTCATTATGAATGACAGTAGTACCCCCCTTTTTAGGAACAACTTGAACTGGACTTACCAATGCACTATCAGAAATAGGATAGATAATACCTGCGTCCAAGAGTTTAATCACCTCCTTTTTCACTACCTCTTGCAATGTGGGGTTCAGCCTTCTTTGTGGTTGGATGCTGGGCTTGTAATTGTACTCCATCAGAATTCGGTGTGTGCAAATTGTGGGGCTGATTCCTTCAATGTCTGATAATGACCAGTCTATTGCCTTCTTGTGTTTGGACAGCACCTCAATGAGCATTTTCTCCTCCTAACCTGTCAAACACGAAGTAATAATTACTGGTTTATCATTCTTTTCAAGAAAAACATATTTCAAATTACTAGGAAGAGGTTTGAGTTCAGGTTTGGGAGCTTCTGGAGCTCCTTTTTCCTTTATTTCAGCTGCTAACTCCTCCTTGCTTCCAGCCTCCAGTTCACCAAATTCTTCTTTGATGATGGGATCTTCATTTTCTGAATGGATCAGGCCTCCTTCTTCTGCTGCTTAAGTCCTCTCCTCTTCTTCTATTTCTACTATACACGAATCAATCTCATCAATACTCAAACAGAAATCATCATGTGGAATGGCTGATTGTTTCATGGCTTCTTTTATATTGAAATTTATTGTGTTATTATTAAGCCTTAAAGTCAGATTTCCCTGTTTGCAATCAATTATAGCACTAGCAGTAGCCAAGAATGGTCTGCCAAGAATTATAGGCAGGTTCTTGTCTACTTCCATGTCCAAAATTATAAAATCGCAGGGATAAATAAAATCTTGAATTTTGACCAACACATCCTCCATTACTCCTTCGGGTATCTTGGTTGATCTGTCTACAAACTGAAGAGTGATTCCAGTCTCTTGAGGTTCTCCAAGTTTTAAATACTTGCAAAGGGACAATGGCATTAAATTAACACTTGCCCCTAAATCACATAAAGCATTGGCAAATTTATTTGACCCAATTTCACAAGGTATTGAAAAACTCCCTGGATCTTTAAGTTTTCTTGGAAGCTCATTCTTCAAGATAGCACTGCAGTTTTCATTCAGCACAATTGTACCTTTCTCCTCTATCTTCCTCTTCCCGGATAGCACTTCTTTCAGAAATTTGCCATAAATAGGTATTTGCTTTAATGCTTCAAGAAGTGGAATGTTAATCTGCAATTTCTAAAAGGTATCTAGAAATCTAGCAAAGCTACTTTCCAGAATATCATATTTAGCTTTACTTGGATAAGGAAGATGTCTGATATCAATATCAGTAATGGGGAGTGCATCCTTACCTTTTTTCCTCCTTGGAGAAGCTGGTGGACTTACCTTTTCCTTTTCCTTCTCTTCTTCTCCTTTCTGAGCTCCCTTTGCCTCCATGGTTGGCTGTTCTTTTGTTTGGTGCTCCTCCAGAGTCTTCCCACTCCTGAGTGTTATGGCCTTGACTTGCTCCTTCGGATTGATTTCTGAGTTGCTAGGTAGAGCTCCTCTCGGCCTCTCATACACATCTCTATTAAGTTGATTCACTTGAGTGGTCAAGAGTGTTACTATTTGCTTAATTGACTGGACTTTGGTTTGCAGTGTCTTCATTGACTGAAGTTCAGCATATATTGCTCGGATCAGTTTGCTATCTTCCTCCCGTTGTGGCTCCTCCTTTTGTTGGGCATTGGGTTGTGGTGGTTTGAATCCAGGAGGGTGCTGCGTTGCTTGATTGGCGTTATTCCAGGAGAAGTTTGGATGGTTCTTCCAGCCAGGGTTGTATGTGTTGCTGTATGGATCCATCATGCGAGAATTTCCAACAAAGTTAGTTTGTTCAGGAATGGAATTTAAAGCATATACATTACCTTGGCATTCAAAATCAGCATGTCCTCCTCCTCAAATTCCGAATATTGAGGCTACCACAGGGTTTGATTGTTGCTGGAAATTCATAAATTGTTGCTGCAGTGCTTCTAATTGTGCTTGTGTGGCTGTTGAGGAGTCCAGTTTGTAAATTCCAGCAGGCTTTTTGCTTGATCTCTCCATCGGGTATGAGTACATGTTGGCTGTCATCTCCCCTATCAGTTCATGAACCTCTTCTGGAGCCTTTTTGTTGATTGATCCACCTGCTGCAGCATCTATCATACTTCTGGTGTTGATGTTCAGCCCATTGTAGAAGGTTTCAATCTGGCTCCAGAGTTCTATCTTGTGATTTGGGCATCTTTTGAACAGTCCATTGAATCTCTCCCATGCCTCTGAAAGATGCTCTTTTGGTTCCTGCAAGAATTGAAGGATTTCATTCTTTAATTTGATGGTCTTTGCTGGTGGAAAATACTTACCTAAGAATTTTTTCTGCAGATCCTCCCAAGTGGCTATAGAACCAGCCGATAATGTGTTCAGCCATGTCTTACCTCTTCTTCCCAAAGTGAACTTAAAAAGCCTCAGTCTGGCTGCATCATCTGACACACCATTGTATTTAAAAGTAGCACATAAATCCAAGAATCTCTCAAGGTGGTCATTAGGATCTTCATTAGCCAATCCACTAAACTGATAATGAGTTTGTAACATAAGAAGGAGCTGAGGTTTAAAATCAAAATTATTAGCTTGAATAGATGGAGTGATAATATTTGTCCTGTTTGTAGTTGGGCTTTGTGTGACAAAATCCTCCATGGTTCTCCTCGGTCTTAGTGCTTGTTCATTAAGAGTGCCTTCTATCTGCTACAAGTTTTCTTGAAACTTGGGATTGCTTTGGTTCTGTTTTTCCTTCAGCTTTTGCCTTAAAGTCCTTTCAGGTTCTGAATCAATCTCTTGGGCTGGTGTCCCTCGAGATCTGGTCATAAACCTCCCGCAAAATAAAAAACAAAAACTCAAGTCTCTAAATTTTTAAACTTTGTGCAATGACTACTAGAAACTTTGGTCCCCGGCAACGGCACCAAAAACTTGATGCGATCCTAGCTAATCACTAGCAAGAGGACTAATCAATGTAATATAGACTTTCTGCAAGTCCGAATATCGTCCCACAAGGACCAAGCCAGCAGTTAATTGCTTTGTGAATAAAAATCTAAAGTTTGAGGAATCTGATTTTGAAACAGAGTTTTAAAACTAAACCAGCACTGAAAACAGTTAGGAAAAGCCTTTGAGGAAATTTAATGATGAGAGAAGACATTGGGAATCCAATTCCCTCCCTGGACACTTTCTGAGATTGAATATGAAAAGAGTTTTGGAAATCAGTTTCTGACAAGTTTATAAAACAATGGCTACAATCCGTATCGACATCACCTTTTTCTATCTCCTAGAGCAAACTAGCCGGCATAATCTACTCTATTTGACAGCATAAACATGAAGCTCATATATCATAGGTAGATCAACTAATTCAACAGGGTATTACTTTAAGGTCGAGGATTACCCCAAGGATTAGTGATCTACCTAGTGCATAAAGTCAAAAAGACTGCAAACTCCTATCAGCATGTCTCACCTTAAGCCCAGCGTCACCTTATAACCAGTACATAGCCAGGCAGCAAGTATGAATCAAGAAATTACAGCAATGAAAACTCATTCATGCACCAAACAGAAAACCAATTAAATTATACGTATCAATATCATTACATGCCTAGGGAGTCATGGACTCCCAACTAAAAACGACTACTCCATGCTAGAATTGAAAGCACACAAAAAGGTTTGTACAACAGCCATGAATTAAGAAAGAATAAGTAAAGAAAACCCCCTTCGGAAGAATTCCCTTAACCCATCTTGCTCCTTGGCTGAATGCTCCACCTCTCTTCCTCAAAGTGACCAGAGTTCGTGTGAACTCCCTCTGGACCTTCTCCTCTCTCTCTCAACTAAACTAAAAAGCAAAACTGAATACAAAAATTGAATGTAAAATACAGAAACTCGAACTAAAACTGGATGCCTTGAGCTCTGCCTCGGACCCCTATTTATACTTGAAACTCTGTCCAGACCTTGTAATTTCAGCTTCTGTCCAGGGGTGTGAATCATGACTTCCAGACCTCAGAATTGGATGAAATTACATCAGGACCTTCCTTCTGTAGTCCTTTCCATGTTCACGAAGTTTGAATCCATTCTGAATTGGGAAACTCGATATATGAGGGGAGGAAGTTGCCTGAATTCTGTTGCCAACTTCTGCATGGGTCCACCACTTTGGAGATGTGTAACTCGAGAATCCTGGCTTGGATTGACCTGAATTTTCGTGACAAGATCCTCTGTAGTGCCAGGAAACTTCGTTCACAGTTTGGCTTTAATTGGAATTGTGAAACTCCTTCTCTGCTCTTCACAAAATTCGGATTTATCTCCTTCCATTAGCAGCAGATTCCTGTTTTGAATTAACCTCTTCTTTTGGACCATTCAATGCACCTGGACTTAAGTACATTACCTTAAACTCTTCGTGGGTACCTTCCTTAGACGTTTGAGACTCCTTCTCCCAAGTTTGGATTTGATTTGATTGCAGGTTTCCGAGATTTTCGTGATTTTCTGCTGTTGCGTCATCGGCGCAGTCGCGCTGAATTCTGGCGCGGACGCGCCACTGGAGCCGATATCCGTCTAAGTCGGGAGACCACGTGGAGTGGTCGCACTGAATTATGCTATGGAGATGGCGTGGTCGCGCCAGTACTTGCACATTTCCTTGGTCCCTGGATGGCAACTTCTCTTTCTGCTTTTAGCTCACTTTGGCTCGTCCGTTCTGGCTTTGCATGAGGTCGCACCAATTCACATTCCCCAAACGTTGGCTTTCTTGACCGTTGGGTCGTTGGACATTTTTGCACATTAATTTGTATTTTCGCGGACTTATTTGACGCGATCGCGCCATAATCGCCGCGATCGCGTCGTTCTTCGTTTTGGCCTCTTTTGCTCATTTTTCTTATGTTTTTGCTCCAAATCCCGTTTTTCTTCTTCCACTGGGTACCTGAGACATAAAACATAAAACTGAGTCATATTTGTTGAATTTATGCTCGGATTTAACTCAAAATTAAGTTTTTCAATCAAATACTATGCCTAAAGATAGTGTCTTTTAGACACTTATCAGTATCCGGGGCACAAGTATGAGCAGCTCATGGTTACCTCTCGGATTGATAGCCACTTTTATGAGAAATTAGAATAACAACAAAGGGTACTCGGCTTAATGTGGAAAGAAGATGGATATGTGGATGAGTTAGAAGAGAGGCAAGATTTCAATATTAGCCGTGAGGGTCCTTCTAAACCCAAATATATGGACCTTAGGAAACTTGGTGGTGTAACTTGTTGGTTAGTGAGGACACTAAAGAGGTTGACCAACCCATAGAAGAGAGATGCAATCAACTTGACCCTTTGTTTTTTCCTACTAAAGAAAATGGGGAGAAAGTATTAGAAACATACTAAGAGGGAGTTGAGGTAGGATTGAAGCCAAGTTTGGGGGAAGGGATGGAAGGAAAATAAAATTTTGAGGAAGATCCCTTAGACACTTGGGTAGAATTATATGAAGAACCAATCCCAAATGAAGGGGGAGACTACGTTTAGATGAGCTAGATGAGTTTATCCTTCCACCCTATGAACCAACCTTAGGTATAAAATTTTGCATCTTGTTAGGTAAGGTTAGAGGGTAGTTGAGACATCTTGCAAGTGTTAACCTGAAGAATCCTAACTTGCAAGATGTCACCACATACTACTCCCAAAATCTTTGTGAACCACTTCCAAACTCTACCAAGGGTAGAGATGTGATTAGTCAAAAGTGACTCAACTTTTCTTTTGAATAGAAGTTAATTTCTTATAATAAGTGGGTATAACCTAGTTAGATCAGTAAGAGATAGTGTACATAGATAGTAAAACATGTGGGTGAAGTTTTTGAAGTAAAACAAGTGGAAAATGAAGTGAAAGGTCTTGATAGTGTTTGGCACCATAGGAGAATTGGGCGCCATATGGCATCCAGATCAGCCCAGAAACTGCTTACTCTGTTGGACGCCATGAATAGGACTGGGGACCAATTGGCGTCGAGCAGGATTCGGTGAAATTTTTTTTTATCCTTTAAATCTTGCCCCCTTCTTTTGAGGGGCATTTATGAGATTGTAAAAGAGGGGGTTCCTCACACGGCTCTCACCTTTTAAAGCCCCAAAGAGAGCATATGTAGTGAAAGTATTTTAATTGTGAGTTCATATTTGTTTCTAGATTATATCTTTTAGTACTTCACCAGAATCTGCATTTTGATTTTCCCTTATACTCTGTTTAACTAGTAGTTAATAAATTTTAGTCTCGTACTTTAGAAATAAGAGCGTTGGAATTCAAGATATTTCTTCCATATATTTGAACCTCACATGTGTGCATGAATTCATATTCTTCACAGGTTTCTATAGGTGCCCTTGATTGGAGTAACATTGTACCTACAGGGAGATTTCTTATCTCCTTCCTTTTTATTAGTTATCATGATCAATATTGGGGACAATGTAGAATTTAAGTTTGGGGGAGGGGTACTATGCTGGATACATTCATCTTGCATAGCTTATGATTTATTATAATGCTACCTAGTTGTTTAACCCGAGATTGAAAATCCCATGCTCGGCCCTCACTTGCATAAAATGAGTAGGAGATTGACTTATTTTCTTGTCACTACACAACTCACAAATCTTTTTCTTGAAGTCAAGATGTCATGGTTTGGAAATGAGGAATATTTTGTTTATGAGCTTAAAAATTCATTTAGAAGCTTTAGAACTAGTTTCAAGGGAAGCTTGAAATGAATGATGGAAGGTTGCAACTCAAAGAATGAGTTAGGCAAATTTTTAGATAACCTAGTAAACTCCCTAGTCAACCAAGTTTGGGTTATGATCTTATTTCTTTTATTACCATGTTATAAACCCATCTTGATTGCATTATTATCCTCTTTTCCATAACCTACCCCTCTTGGTGCATGACCAATGTGAAAATAACAGTGAAACCATGTGCAAAAAAAAAAAAAAAAAAAAGGAAGAAGAAGGGCAAGAAGAAAAGAGAAAAGAGGTAGCAATTGTGAAAGCCAAAGGAGCAATGGTGGCTTTACTTAGTAACCGGGCCTGGTAACTCAGGAATCATGAAGTTTCGCATCAAATGGTAAAGTTAGTTATCTCCTTCCGGAACTCAAGAGACATACAAAAGAAAGAAAAATAAAGAAAAAGAGAAAGGGAATTGGCTTCACAATAGCTTGAACGTACGTTTGGGGGAGTAATTGAAGGCTATAACTTGTCTTGGAGGATTGGGTTATGCATTGAAGAGGATCTACCCCATGTACTAACTTGTGATCCTACCCGTATTCCAAGCCCCATTACAACCTAAGTGAAAGTCCTAATGATCTTGAGCGCATCTCTTTACCATTCGTGGAAGGCGGAATGAGAGACAAGAGTATAGAGCGCTAAAGAGAATTCTTAGAGATCATAAGTAGTGGTTTGATGGTTAGAACCATGACTGTGGGGGCTATGGAAGTTGATGAGTGTGGGTAAGTAATTGAAGAGCAAGTTAGCTCCTCAATAAAGACTACAAGAGTGATGGGCCGAACAATATGATTTTTTATTTCTTGTGTTGAATTGCATGATTTTTTTTCGCAAGCATGTCAGATAGAAGATTTAGAACCTGTGTAGCAAGTGGTTGCTTGAGGATAAGCAAGACTTTAAGTTTGGGGGTATTTGATTGTATGTATTTGACCCATATTATATATACCAAAAATTACCCTAAACCAGGGAAATTTGACTTAATCTTGCTTGTTTATTGCAATAAACATGAAGAAAAAGCAATAAGAAGAACATTGGAAACAACCCAAAGCAAATTGGGCGAAAATAGAGTTTTTACCCCAATTTAAAGGAAGTGTTAGGTCTGGGCGCCAAGGAAGTTGCGCGGCGCCATATGATGTTGGGACTCTGCACCATGGTGAAAGCCATGGCAAAAAAGTGTGACTCTCAGTGCCCCTGTGCTGGATTTCATCGCCATGGCGCACAGTCTAGGCCCCATGAAAGTGTCCAACGCCATATGGCACCAGAGCCTTTAAGATGTTTTTGCATTGTTTTATTGACCCGACGCCAGGGTCACTCGCCTGCACTCTATAAATACGGGTTTTGGGGGAAAGCATGGGGATTAGGACTTGGGACTTGGGGAGTCGACTTAGACTCGTCTAGGGTTTGTGCCTGAGCTTCAAGGGAGGATTTTGGGGCCATTTCTTCTAGAGATTTACATTCTGGAGGAGGATTGAAACTTCAATAAGTGCTATACACTCCGAGTTTACTTTTCTTTCTCATTTTCTATCATTTTGATATATTTTGAGTATGGATATATATTTGGATTTGAAATTGTGTGTATTTTGACATGTTGTGTGTTTAAACCATCGTTTTTGCTCATACATTGTCCCTCCTCTACCCGTGCCTCTTTCGACGGTCAAAGATAGGTATCTCTACTTCAACCCTCTCTCCTTCTCTCGTTCCTTCTTCTTTTTCTTCTCTCCTCTATCCTTCCGAACGAGTTGCCTTCAGTTGATCGGTAGCAACATCACTGAGCCCTCTCTACTCAACAGGCTTCGTCCTCTCCGCTTCTCCGAGCGTCGACGTTGCACTCTACCTTAGACCGATTTTTGGTCTGCCGACGAGGTATGTATTCTAGTCTCTTCTCTACTCCACTTCTTCCTTCTTCTCTTCTCTTCCCTTTCTCTATTTTTTTTCTTTATCTCTGCTCGGGGAATGCATCGACTGAGACTTAGACTGATTCAACTTCTGAATGCTCGGGCTTCCATCAAATTATGCTCCACAGTTGAGGCTTAGTTCGGTTGGTCCAATATTAACTAAGACAGAATGATTCTAGCTGATTAAAGGTGCATAACCCTTATCATTCCAACTTCTCTAATCTTCCTCTCCTCTTTTTTTTTTTTTTTTTTTTTTTTTTTTCTTTCTCTCTTTTTATATTATTTTATTCTCTCTTTTTTTTCCCTCTCTCTTTCCCTCTCTCTTTCCCTCTCTCACCTTCACCTTCTCTCTCTCTCTCTCTCTCTCTCTCTCTCTCTCTCTCTCTCTCTCTCTCTCTCTCTCTCTCTCTCTCTCTCTCTCTCTCTTCTCTCTCTCTTTTTAGGATTTGAGATGTTCATCAGACTGGGTCTTTCAGTGCTGAGTCCGGCTTGATCGCCAGACTGCGGGAAGCTTGGCATTTTGTGTTGAGTCTGGCTCAGTTGTCGAACTGCAGATGATTTGGCGCTTTGATGGTGAGTCTAGCTCGGTCGTTGGACTGCGGGTTAGACCATCTTGCCGGTTGGTTTACGACAAACTGTCATTTTGGAGTTTAGTCTGGCTCGATCGTCGGACTGTGAGATGCTTGGTGGATTGATGTTGAGTCCAACTCGGTCGGCGGACTGCTCAGGTACTGAGTCCGGCTCAGTTGCTGGACTGTGGGAGATTTGATGTTTTTCCATCACTCACCGGTGTGGCACTGGTGTGACGGAGTCAGGCGTAAGGTGTGAGAGTTTTTTTTCTGTGGGCGCGGAGTGTCGGCGTCCTATCCATAGCTTGCCTGTGCAGCGGATAGAGTCTGATGGATGGTTTCAGACAAATTCTTTTGGCTTGTGCAGAGCACCGGTGTCTTTTCTGTAGCTCGTCGGTGCGGCAGTGGTGCAACGGAGTTAGACATGCGATTGGGCAAATCCTTCTTTTGCCGGTGTGCTGTGTGCTGGTGTCCTTTGTAAAATCCTCTTGACGCTGAGTTAGCCAGTGCAACGGTTCTGTGATGACTCTCGATTTGCGGAGAGATGGTGTCTATTTTGCAACTCGTCGGTCGTCGGTGTGGTGATGGTACAATAGAGTTCGACGGGTGATTTTAGGCGGATCCTTTCTCGGCTGGCGCATAGTACCAGTGTCTTTTTCGTAGCTCGCCAGTGTGGCGGTGGTTTGACAGACTTAGACTGGTGATTTTGTGAATCCCTCTTGATGTCGAGTTTGATGTCAGTTAGACTGTGTAGATTCTTGACTCGCGGAGACGGCATCCATTCTGCAGCTTGCCAGTGTGGTGGTGGAGCGACAGAGTTGGATGTAGGGGTGGCAATGGACGGACCTTCAAATCAAAAACAAAAAATTCAAATTAAATCATTAACAAACGGATATTCGATAAGCTATTAATCGGATATTCATTTGAAAATGAATTGATTTTGAATATTATCCGATAAGCTAACGGATATCCACCACACCCGCAGCCGAACCGAAGCCGACCCGACACGCCTCCCCACTCCCATTCTCCCAACACTCCCTCCCCCCTACTTCCTCCCTCCCTCCCTCCTCTCTCCTCCCTCCCTCCCGACTCTCCCTCCTCCCTCCCTCCCGACTCTCCCTCCTCCCTCCCTCCCGACTCTCCCTCCTCCCTCCCTCCCGACTCTCCCTCCTCCCTCCCTCCCGACTCTCCCTCCTCCCTCCCTCCCGACTCTCCCTCCTCCCTCCCTCCCGACTCTCCCTCCTCCCTCCCTCCCGACTCTCCCTCCTCCCTCCCTCCCGACTCTCCCTCCTCCCTCCCTCCTGACTCTCCCTCCTCCCTCCCTCCCTCCCGGTGGGCGAGCCGTTCCCTCTCAAATCCCGCTCCCAAATTTGTGAAATCGAGGCAGTTGATCTTAGCCTCTCATGATGGACCCCAGGAGGGCGAATGGGAGGTATCTCGGCAACGATGGGTTTGTGTACAAAGGCGGAAGAAGGGGCCAGAGCATCTCTTTCAGCCATCGCGGTCTGCTGCCGCCGTGGGCGAGCTCACAGGCGGAGATGGGCGGCAGCGATTCTGCCTGAGGAAAAAGGGGCGTTGTTGATCTTGAGGCGAGATGCGCGGGAAAAGAGATCCGACAGTGGGAGTTGTCGGCTAAGCTCTCTCTAAATTGTTCTCTCTTTCTCTCTCTAAATTGTTCTCTCTTTCTCTCTCTAAATTGTTCTCTCTTTCTCTCTCTAAATTGTTCTCTCTTTCTCTCTCTAAATTGTTCTCTCTTTCTCTCTCTAAATTGTTCTCTCTTTCTCTCTCTAAATTGTTCTCTCTTTCTCTCTCTAAATTGTTCTCTCTTTCTCTCTCTAAATTGTTCTCTCTTTCTCTCTCTAAATTGTTCTCTCTTTCTCTCTCTAAATTGTTCTCTCTTTCTCTCTCTAAATTGTTCTCTCTTTCTCTCTCTAAATTGTTCTCTCTTTCTCTCTCTAAATTGTTCTCTCTTTCTCTCTCTAAATTGTTCTCTCTTTCTCTCTCTAAATTGTTCTCTCTTTCTCTCTCTAAATTGTTCTCTCTTTCTCTCTCTAAATTGTTCTCTCTTTCTCTCTCTAAATATTTATCTCTTTCTCTCTCTAAATTTTTTTCTCTTTCTCTCTCTAAATTTTTCTCCCTTTATCTCTCTAAGTTTTTTAATTTAACTATTTTTATTGAAATTTAATTTTAATTTTAACCTATTCTTTTCTTAACGGATCTGTATTGGATATCCAATACAGATCCAATAAGCTTATTGGATTCTTATTGGATATCCGATAAGAGTCCAATAAGCTTATTGGATTGGTAATGGATATCCAATAACAAATTTATTGATTTGATTTGATTTGGATATTGAACATATCCAAATCATTGCCACCCCTAGTTGGATGCAAGGCGTTCTGCAAACTCATTTGTTTGTTGTCGACCTCCGAGGATTTGGTTCAACTCGCCGGTGTAGGCGGCGACGCAGCAAAGAGTACTTATTTTTGTGGATTTCTGTTGTGCTCGGCCCAGTTGCCGTATTGCAGAATGTCCGTCGATTTTTACCCCTTTTTTTTTGTTTTTCAATTCTTCATTTTCATTTTTTTTTTGGCGACTTGTCTTTTTTTTTTTTTTGGTCGCTTCATGTTGATTTTTTTTTCATCTTTCATTTTTTTTACTTCGATTTTTACTTCAAAATTTTCTTTCGAATTTTTGTTTTTTTAGAGGAATGAATTGAGTACCTGTTCCGGCGTTGGCTGACGGTTTTGATGCAGATGGCGGGTCCGACTTTCTCCTTTCTGGGGCTACAGGTTTCTAACTTTTCTGCTCCCTTCAATGGCGGTCAGAAGCGTCTCTTGCAGATTCAGGACCCGAACTCGCCACGACATGGAGTTTTGTGCACGAGTGGTGAATTGATGCTAGGCGGTTGCGCTGTCAATCATCCCATCCTACCGAGTGCTCAAGACTTGTGGAGTCAGTCGGTGGTTGGTGACGATCAACTTTGCGGTCTTCCAGGCGTTGGCGAACAGCTGGCTCCGTCGTATGACACTTCCAAGGGTGAAGTGTTGTTGAGTCCTTTACACAACCCGGTAGAGTACGTCCTTCCAAAGCTGACAACACTCCAAGTAGCGAATAGTGGAATTTTCTTTCTCATCCGGCGAGCTCTCCCTTCACTGCCTTTCTTCTTCAAGTGGGCGAGTCTTATGCTGAGTCGGCGTCAGGAGAGAATGACTCAGGTTGGCGTCTTCGTTGTTTAACTATTGTTGTGCTGACACAGTGAGGCAGACCTCTCTGGAGCTCTAGAGTCCCTCGACGAACTCTCTTTTCACTCACCAGGGGAGTTCTCAATTTCTCTATGGGATCTCCTCTACCTTTGTGGTCTTCTTGTCTCAGCGCTTTCTACGACCAGGTGGCACCATCTATACGAGACTTCACGGAGGTTAGGCACATGCATTTGGCCATGAGTTTGTCATATTTGTTTCTGGGGTACCACAACCTTCGGATCTGACTCGAGATTGGCAAGCCACAACTATTTTTCAAGGAGTGGATCAACTCCGGGCCGAAGATGGAGTTCAGTAGTCTACCGACCCATGGGCTAATCACCACAAGAGTTCTGACATTCTGATGTAGGCCCGGACTGCAGCAGAGAGTCGTGTTTTTGAGGATCTTGGCATCCTTGAGTCCCAAGCGGACGAGGTTAACCTGGTGGCATTTCTGGCGCTATGGATTTGCAGATGTGTCCTACCTGCTCCGGGCCATGCTCTTCATCCAGACGTCTTCAAAGTCGCGAGCTTCACACGAAGCGGATGCGAGTGGTGGCGACATTCCCCTCATGACACTGTTTTGGAACCCCACAGGGTCGCAGTCTTTTGACGAGATACAGGCGTGCGAGTTGTTTTGGTGCAACGGGGGGAAAGTGTGGTATTCATCTTCCTTCCTCACTCCAGGAGGCTACATTGAAGGAGGACAAATACTTTCTTTGTATTCGCAATTTGACCTATTGCACCAACGATCTTCTGCTTGTGGAACCTCACAGTGCGCATCGATTCGCTCATCAATTTGGCTTCTACCAAGATTTGCCCGGCATGCTTAGTTCAGATAAGCATTTCGCCAATTTTCTTGTTGAGCTCTTGAAGTTTTGGCAGACTAGTGTCTCACGTCCGTGCGGCAGCGTACAAATTCCGTGTTGTCACGGCGCAAGAGTTGGCCCCTGAGTGACTTTAGCTTTTTGTGCATCTTGGATCAAGAAGGTGGCCCTATTTATCGAGGTGTGCATCTTTTCCCTTCTATGTTGTTTTTCTCAAGGAATGGGTGACTCATTCCTCTTCTCGTTTTTTGTTTCAGCGCACATGGCAATGTTTTTTTCAAGCTGCCTCGGTTGCTGACATTCGTTGAGAGCCGGTTTTGCCTCCCACTTTGACCATTCAGCCTAGGCAACTTAGAAGCGTGTGTGGGCCTGGGGTGTGTAATGGAAACACTTAAGTGATAAAATTTCACTCTATTAACAAAGGAGTTTTTACAAGTCAAGTAACTCTCACAATACAAGAGGAAATTAAGCAAAAACTCTCTCAAAGCTCACAAAGAGAAAGACACTCACAAAAGGAACTCAACTCAACTCTCAAATGGAGACTCTTGGTTTCTACCAACTCTCACTCTTCTCTCTTCTTCTTGCTTCTTGACTTAAACAAAGGGGGCTACACTCCTATTTATAGCCTTGAGAGGCTTCTAGACACCATCGGTGTCTCTCTAGCAGTCCAGAAATTTCTGGACTGCTCTTCCCTCTTGAAGCTTCACGCCGACTCCAGAAATTTCTGGAGTCGGTTTACTATTTTAATACGCAAGCTGACTTGCTGCGAGGCCTTAGTGGCGGCGAAGAGAAAGACAATGACCGAGTGAATCTTCGCCACAAGCCGGTGTCGAGCGGTGCCAGCAAGGGCAAGGGTAGGGCAAAGGCGTCAGCGTTGGTGCCACTCCCTTTGACCGAGGAGGCTCTTGATCGGCCGGTTGCCCTTTCCTTGTCGGCGTCAAAGGCTTCTGGCGCGAAGAAGAAGGCCTCTGTGAAGGATACCACGAAAGCAACTCCTCAGACGGCTTCTGCTCCAACGAAACGAAAGTCGTTTGTCAAGAAGAGGCCGGTGCCTAAGCAGGTTGACTTCCCTCCTCAAGTAGTCCAGAAACGGCGTAGGAGTGGTCCACCGACATAGGCAGACTGTGTTGCGATCATTCCTGACAGTTATTTGACAGGTGGTCATCTTTTTGACACATATAAGGGAGACGTGGGTTAATAAACCACGTCTATTGTTGGTTTCCCACAACCACATCATGGCTGTATTTTTAGCCATTACTCATCTGGTTTTATGGATCACGATTACAGCCCCGTAGTAGGATCTCTGACATCTATAAAAAGCAAAGGGAAACAGTCGATCCAGTGAACAAGCAGAAACAATAAAAGAGGAGTAGAGTGAAGTTGTCACGAGTAAAAGTATCAGTCAAACTCTCAGGAGGAGAGTATCAGCCAAGGGGGAGCCTTGGTCTGTTCTTAGAGAGTCTGTGAGTCGAATCTCCCTCACTGTTGGGTGTGCAAAGTGGGTTATCTTCGGTTGTAAGTTTGTAGTTTCATTTATGTTTTCTACTATAATTTTGGTTCTTGCAAACGTTGTATAAGATTCCCTAAGAGCGCTAGTTAGCCCCGTAATACACTTGCGTTGGCATTGTATTCCGTTAATTCTATCAAGTACTTTTCACTTCTGAATTGCTGTTGTTTGCTGTTCAGGTTATTGCGGGTGTTGAGAACACCCGAGTGTTATAACACCTCATTGCTGTAAAGAAAATCCAGAAAAAGGGATCAACAAGTGGTATCAGAGCCATACTCTATATTCCTATAGAGTGATCCACAAATCTGGAAATGGAGAATCAGAAAGAAGTCGTACAAGCTGTTAAACCACCTGTTCTAGACGGCACAAATTTTCCATACTGGAAAACTCGGATGAGAGCTTTCATAAAGGCCTTAAACGAGAAGGCGTGGAAGTCGGTTCTCACTGGTTGGACTCCAACAGTTACAAATGCCGCAGGCGATATCACAATCAAACCAGAGATGGACTGGACCGTTCGAATACAAAGTTTCAAACCAGAATGCAAAGGCACTCAATGCCATTTTTTTTTTCGGTGTGTTGATCGAGAACGGTTCAAACTCATTTCAACATGCGAAGTCTGCGAAAAGATGCGTGGGACATTCTGTCTACCACGCGTCGAAGGAACTATTGGGGTTCGTTTATCGAAACTCCAACTTCTGAATCATAAATTCGAAAATTTGCAGATGGAGGAGAATGAAACAATCGCGGAATATGACGCCCGTATTCGCGATATAGCAAATGAGAGATTCACGTTGGGGAGAAGGATTCCTGAAGCTGAACAAGTTCAGAAAGTCCTTCGTTCATTGACCGAAAAATTCGCAGTCAAGGTAGCTGCTATAGAGGAATGCAAAGATTTGGATACCTTGAGATATGATGATTTGCTGGGATCCCTCCGATCTTATGAGATGAATATTGAGGCCAAGAAGAAATGCAAAGAAAAAGAAAAAGGAGAAACCAGTGTTGCTCTTCAAGTGTCAAGGAATGAAAGTGTTACAACACCTTCATCATCGGTTACTGTTGAAGAACTGAACGAGAAAATTGCCCTTCTCACTAGAGGATTCAACAGAGTCTTCAAAAAGTTTGGTAAGCGGAACAATCCTAGTTATACTAACAGGTCTCGTGACTATACTCCAGCAAAAGACGAATCTACTCGAAAGAAGAAAGGTATTCAATGCCATGAATGTGAGGGTTTTGGTCATGTTCAATCCGAATGCCCGAGTAGAAGGAAGAATTCTTATGCCATAAGCTGTAGCGATGATGACTCGGAGGACAGTAGTTCAGACGGAGATGAACAGATTAGCCGTTATGCAGCTCTTACTTCTAAGGTCATCCGACCAAGTATTACAACACCTGATGACTATGACACTGAGTCACACGATGACATGAATGAAGAAACTTTGGAAGGTATGTATCAAAAATTGCTTGAAAGCTGGAATAATGTATGCAGGATGAATGCAGATCTGTGTAACCAAATTTCAGTCTTACAAACTGAAAATTCCTCGTTGGAAGAAACAGTCTCTGAGTTGAATGGAAAATTGTTGACTGCTCAAGTCACAGCAAAACGAGTACTGCAAGGGAAAGCCAATGGGGACATTACCGAAATAGGGTTTGATTCAGGCATGACCAGGTCTCTCGATCGAACCGGAATAGGGTTTCTTTCAGGTATGACCAAGTCTTTCAATCCTTCTGGTAAAGAAAAATCTATTACTTTAAACCATTGGAAACCGATATGTTATTATTGTGGTATTACTGGTCACATCCGACCCAAATGCTACAAGCTCCAGAATGACATGAGGCATTTGCGACAGAGAGATAAGTGCAGAAAACCAGTCCAAAGTCAGAGAAATTCAAAGATGAAATGTGTATGGGTGAAAAAGGGATTGGTGAGTCACTTTGATTCTCATGATTCTGATTGTTATTACAAAGTGTCGCGCAAAAAGAGGTGTCGTAACACCATCTGTGGTAGCCTTCAAACAAGGCACCAGAAGTTTGAGGGCTTTAGCAACTATTTGCATAACTGGCACAAAAAGGTAGGTCCACCTACATATAAAAGTCTGCCAAGTTTGATGAACTACTGCGCAATCAAAAGATCCTCTACTCTTGATGATTCAAAGAAAAATCTCTACGAGTATTGGAAGCAAGGAAGCCTTGAATGTGTGAACTCGTTGGGAGTTTGTGTCCTACCAACAGTCCGAAGCATTTGCTAAAAGGGGGTGTATGCACAGTGTGTGTACACTAATGTCTGTTCATGTTGCAGGGATGAAAATGACCTTTTACTCCTTACTGGCATCTTCTTTGCAATCAAGGGGGAGAAGTTACCTTATTTTTTATGCCTACAGCATGAGATAATTGATAATTAAGGAGGTTGGAGCTGATATTGTGATGAATGATCATGATAGTATAGTTTTGCTTGATCATTAACTTAGTGAATGATTTTATGTGAATGATGATCTTGTATGGATATCATATTGCATGAAGGTGCTATGGTTTATTATCAGGAGATCATGTCTAATTGGCAGCTATTTCTGCAATAACTGGGATATTTGGCTGGGATACGGTTTGTTTCATTTGATAAGTTTATATGGTTGGGTCAAGTGTTACAACACCATGAAAACTTCAACACCTCAGGGGGAGATCAATTGGTGTGATGCCAAAAAGATGCCCAAGGGGGAGATTGACAGTTATTTGACAGGTGGTCATCTTTTTGACACATATAAGGGAGATGTGGGTTAATAAACCACGTCTATTGTTGGTTTCCCACAACCACATCATGGCTATATTTTTAGCCATTACTCATCTGGTTTTATGGATCACGATTACAGCCCCGTAGTAGGATCTCTGACATCTATAAAAAGCAAAGGGAATCAGTCAATCCAGTGAACAAGCAGAAACAGTAAAAGGAGTAGAGTGAAGTTGTCACGAGTAAAAGTATCAGTCAAACTCTCAGGAGGAGAGTATCAGCCAAGGGGGAGCCTTGGTCTGTTCTTAGAGAGTCTGTGAGTCGAATCTCCCTCACTGTTGGGTGTGCAAAGTGGGTTATCTTCGGTTGTAAGTTTGTAGTTTCATTTATGTTTCCTACTGTAATTTTGGTTCTTGCAAACGTTGTATAAGATTCCCTAAGAGGGCTAGTTAGCCCCGTAATACACTTGTGTTGGCATTGTATTCCGTTAATTCTATCAAGTACTTTTCACTTCTGAATTGTTGTTGTTTGCTGTTCCGGTTATTGCGGGTGTTGAGAACACCCGAGTGTTATAACACCTCATTGCTGTATAGAAAATCCAAAAAAAGGGACCAACAATTCCTTTTGACGCAACTCCTCTATAATCTTTTCCTATTGCCTCCGTCTGGGCTTCGGTGATTTCAACTCCCCTCTTTACCGATTGCATCGAGTGCCCAGCTAACGGGACAACCATTGTTGGAAGGGCCTATTGATATTTCTACCTTAGAGCTTCCTAGTTGACTTGGCATCACTGCGGAGGATCGCGTGATGGTGGAAGACTTGGCGCAGATGGAATTTGATGGCGACCTACCGGTGTCGATCACAACGACTCAGATTGTCAAAACCGTGCTTATGAGAGACGACGTTGTGATTGTGATCGAGGATGAGTCACCCTTTCCTGTGGAGGAGAATTTGGTGTCGGCCCTAGATGGCAAGCCGGTCTATCACACAGAAGGGAATTCGGGGATTGCCCCGATTGGCGAGCAGTTACCTTTGGCGTCTGCTATAGAGACCCGACTTGTCACTCCGGTCTTGCGCGATAATCGCGGCAAGGACCAGCTCAAGTCGCTACTGAGTCTCCGATGCTCGTCCCCGGTAGCAGTCGGTTACTTTCCTAGGTGAGTCTCCCTTTTCACATGCACATTTTATTTTATGAGTTTGTATGCACTGTCAGTATAGGCCTCCTGGACAATACAAGGACCCTCCCACTTAGGTGCGAACTTGCCCCCAGTCTTGTTCGTAAAGAGCATTGCATATGGACCTTTTTGTTGAAAGCTTGATTCATGCGTGATTGGTAGCATTTGAGCATTTGCTAAGCCTCAAGCCACCATTCGTAAGTGATTCTAATTCAGCGGGTTGGAGTTGGGCGCTTTCTTCCTCCTTAATACCTTCTCTCACGATGACTCAGAGCGAAGGGAGTTGGAGTTCTAGTGGCAAGACAACTTTCACTCCATACACTATGAGTAAGAGGTTGTCTAGGTTGGAGTTCTGAACGCCCAGAGAGCTTCGCCGAGTTTCTCGTCCGAGTGGCGCCACCGTTTCCTTAAGAATCTTGCAAAGCGTCTTGTTGAAAGCTTCCGCAAGTCCGTTGGCAGCCGAATTATAAGCCGAGGACATCTTCTGTTGAGTACAAAATTTTTGCAAAATCAATCCATGACTCGATTCTGAAATGGGGTGCCGTTATCCGTCACGATGTAGTGCGGAACTCCATACCAGTAAACTATGTGCGTGCAGATGAAGTCGACGACTGTGATGGTTTTGACTTCTCGAAATGCCGCTACTTCGGCCTACTTTGAGAAAAAGTCGGTGGCGGCGAGAATGCACTGCCAGATGGAGTTGGACTTTAGTGTTATCAGATCAATTATGTCCATGCCCCATGCTTTGAACGGCCACGATGAGACTATTGGGTGCTGGGGCTTTGGCGGCTGGTGTGTGTAATCGCCATGAAGTTGACATGCCTTGCAAGTGCGAGCGAGCTCGATGGCGTCTTGAAGCATCGACGTCCAGCAGTACCCAAGCCGTTTGACTTGCATGTGGAGTTTTGGACCAGCTTGGTGCACATCATAGATTCCACCGTGTGTTTCCTTCAGTACTTGGTGTCCCTCTTCTTTGGACTAACACCGAAGGAGGGTGCCCTCGTATGATCTTCTGTAGAGGACGTCATTAACGAAGGCATACCTGGGTGAGGATCGGTGAACCTAGACTCTTTCTCTTAAATCCATTGGGAGTACGTTGTGCTGGAGGAAGTTAATGATTGGCTCTCGCCAATCTCTAATTTCACTCTCATAGACCGCAATGGGGAGGGCCTCTTCTTTTTCTTTTGCTTCTTCTTCTTGCGATGGAGGAATTACCCACCTTTCGCAGACTGATACATGACTCGACATGTCATTGAATCGAGTCAGGCTAACTACAATTCCGGCCAAGGCATCAGCTTGCCCGTTTCCTGCACGCAGATTGTGGTGAAGGGAGGCATCCGGGATTTGGGCCAGCAACTTGCAAGCATGCCTCCAGCATGGTATGAGCTCAATCTTTTCGACTTTGAACTCCCTTGTGAGTTGTTTGATTACGAGCGCAAAATTGCCGAAGACTTCGAGCTGCGGGATTTGCATTTCGACTACCATGCCAAGGCCTATGAGGAATACTTGGTACTGCTCCATGTTGTTCGAGCAGTTTTGTGTGAGCACGAACGAGTATGGTAGGATCCGTCCTTTATGACGGCACCGTCGAAGTACAACTTCCATTGAGGAAGGATCTCGACGAAAAAGATTTCTTCGTCGGGGAGCTCTTTCGTCAATTCCCATTCCACTGGCACTGGGTGGTCGGCGAGAAAGTTCACCCAAGCCTAGCCTTTGATGGCTTTCTGCGGCACGAAGTTTATTTCAAACTCCGAGAGCAGGAGTGCCCATTTTTCCGGACGTCCCGACAGCATTGGCCACGACATGATATATTTGAGCGGTCGGCGTGTGAGATTAGGTTTGTTAAATGCACCAAGAGGTAGTTCCAGAGCTTCCGGATAGCGAAAATAAATGCAAGGTGTATCACATCTTCTCGATGGGCGTGTAGTTCACTTCAGCGCCCACCAAGGTTTGACTCAGATAGTAGAGAGACCATTCTTAGTTATTTTCATCATTCTAAGCCAGCAAAACTTCCACCGAGTTCTCTTGGGCGGCGATGTATCGTAGCAATGACTTGCCAACGATGGAAGTGATGAGCACTGGTGGCTTAGTGAGATATGCCTTGATGCTTTCGAAAGCATTTCGGCACGAGTCATCCCACTTGAAAGGCACGTCCTTGTTCATAGGAAAATGATATACTAACACCTCCTGGCCAAGTTTGAGAAGAATCGTCGGATGTACATCAGGTGGCCTTGGAAGGTCTATAGCTCGGAGATGTTTCTGGGCTCAGGCATCTTTTGGATCACATCGATCTTGGACTGGTCGATCTTGACCCCTCTGTGGTGTACAACAAATCCGAGGAACTTTCCTTAGATGACGCCGAAGGTGCATTTCAATGGGTTCATCTTGAGTTGAAACCGTCGTAGCTGCTCGAAGACCGCTCGAAGGTTGAGTAGGTGGTCGGACCATTCCTTCGATTTTGCCACCAAGTCGTCGACGTAGCACTCGATTCGCTTATGGAGAAAGTCGTCGAAAAAGTGCTACATAGCCCTCTGATAAGTTTCACGGGCATTCTTCAGACTGAACGACATATCTTTGTAATAGAATATACCCTTTGGCGTTTAGAATGTCGTAAGCTCTTCGTCTTTCAAGTCCATATGGATTTGATTGTCTTCCGATGACCCGTCCATCGTTGAGTCCACCATGAGCTCGGTGATCGGTAGAGAGAAATCATCCTTTGGACATGCCTTGTTCAAGTCACGAAAATCAACGCAAACTTGAATTTGGCCATTTTTCTTCTGTAGACAAAAAATGTGGCTGGTCCAAATTCGGCAAGCCCAATCGCCCATTAGCTCATTGAACAACCGTCGTGGACTTATTGCAAGCCTGTCCATGGACTATCAGAAGCACCATGCATAGCCCATCGTCAGGATACATCGAGTCGCCACATAGCCGGCTTAGTCATTGTCAACATCACCAACAAGATGTCAAATTCATGCTTGCCTGGCACCTGCCACATCCTCAACTCCTGTCGACCAGTTCTAGTCTCCGCCCAACAAAAGAGGGATCAAAATTGGCAAGTCACCTATTGTTCCTCTTCCTAAGGATCAATCCTCAATTCACTCCAACAAAAGCATAGAGTCGAGATCCCCTTTTCTGGAATCAAACTCCAACAACACAGCATTCAAGTGACTACAAATAGCCAGAAGTGCAATATCAAAAGTGTCAAAAATTGGCTCTCTCGCATAGCAGAAGCATTCTCGATCAAATAAGTTCATTCGCCTAAGTTCAGGTTCGTTGAAGCTCGAACAATCCTTCCGCAAGCTCTTTATACAATCACCGGTGACGTCAAACACGCCGATACACATACGGAAAACAAATAGTTCCGTTCGGCAGACTACAACCGGGTCATTCATGCACACCTTCTCAGAGGCTTATAGCTCGATAGTAACTCAAAGGAGGAAGCAACTTTGCATATCACTTACAAAGATCGAATTAGAGGAAGAATAGGAGATTGTACCCGCACATTTCTTGATTTTCAAACACAACCTGTTACACAAATTCTCTGTTTTAAATCGATTTATTCATTCGGTCGCGCCTCTTATCGGACCGGTGGATTTTCAGTGAAACATCTTCCTTACTGGAATGATGTTTGCGATCAAGAAAGGGTACTTGAACTCTCGAACGAAGGTGGGCACAATCAGCTTATCGACCTCCTTCTCGATTTCTGGTATGAGCTTTGGCCGAAACTGCCTTTGGGTTTGCTTGACTGGCCGAAACCGCATTTGGGTTTGCTTGACTGGCTGAACTGATGAGTGGACGGCGAGCTTATGCACGACGAGTTTTGGGTCGAGGCCCAGCATTTCAATGAATGGGCTTCGTCGGTATACAACGCCTTTTGCTCGTCATCTTTCCAATATTTGAAGCACTGGTGGAGCGTTGATGGTACGACTCCTGTTGGAATAATCATATTGAATAAGGGCATGCTTGTAATTTTTATTTTATCACAATTTAATTATTTTCCAAAGTTCAAGGGTATTTTTGTTTAAACCCTAAAAACCCTTGTAATTTTTCCTATTTAAAGCCATTAATTAATGAAAAATTATCTTTTGGTGTTAACCCTAATTTCTAACATGGTATCATAGAGGGTCTGTAGGCGACGACTCGTCACTAACAGAGATCATGATTCTGTCTCGTATGAATTTCACTTTTTTGTTACCCTTAATTGGTTTGTTTTTTATTTTATCATTCTCATCTCGTTATTAGCAGCTGCTGTCGTTGGGGTGAAGCAGATGTTGTTTTATGCTGCTCTTTCGCTTGATCAGTAGCTGCTGCTGTCATTAGGACTCTTGCCAGCTCATCCTGTTGTCTCTTGCTGGTTGCCATGAACTAGATTTTTTTTTAATGTCTGCTGTTATCTTTAAGAAAGCAGCTGCTTGACCCTGGTGGACTAGTGATTTCGTGAAACGGAAGCTGGAAGCGTTATTTTTAACTTTCTTTCTTATGATCTCTGGAGCGTTGAATCGTGTTGTAATTCCAGGAAAACCAGTGTTCCATCCGTATGTGGTTTCTGTTTGGAGAGAAGCAGAATCTTTGACTTCATCGGAAGTCCTCTTCTACCACTTCTCTGCTGCAATTGCAAGCTTCCAGCATGCTACGAAACGGGAAGCAACTAGATATTGTGTTGGGTCCTAAGGCATTAAACTTCGGTCTTGCGAGTCCCATTTTCTTTTTCTTAATTTAAAACTACATCAAGGTCAAGACGGAAGGTCTTCTATGCTGGTTTCTTCTTTTCTTAGAGAAAAGCATCAATTGAGATAAATTGACAAAGAGTTCAGTTCCTCCTGTTTTTCTTCATGAGGCACTGATCTTTTATGGCTCCTGCTGTGTTGGATTTAAGTCTCTATTTCATGTGTTGTTGTTGAAGGATAGCAATGAATATGGCTATTATAGAGGATGGACAAAGCAGCTATATATGTTATGAGACGCCGACGATGCTGAGCAGCTGCTATCAGGTCCATATATTTCTTCCAACGTGTACTTAACAGGTGGTATGTTTGTTCTTAGCATGAGTTGAATGTGTTACCCTATTTTTATTCTGTTAGCACATGTTTCTGCCATGGTGTTGGCTATCTATTAGGTGCTGCCATAGACCAGTCAAGCATGTGCTGCAAGCCTGAGTATGATCAGGTGTTTTGGGGGCCACCAAGCTGATTTTGTTGGCAATGGTCTTGGTTTTCTATTGCGGCCTTCATATAGTACTTCTTTGAATGCACTGCCAGGTCGTTCTGCTCTCTTGTTGCTGCCGTCTATACTTCAGGGGCTGAATTAGTGCTACAGTACCAGAGGCTATATTTCAGGAAATGTTTTGGCAGCTGTGGGTGAAGTACATCTTTAAGCTGCTTTATTCCAAGTACAAACGACGCTATTTTGCCTGCAACAAGTTGCTGATCACAGCCATGTAATTGTCTGCACGTGCTTCTTCTTTGACTAAATCATTCCAAGATTCAGCTAGTGATTGTCATTCCTAGCGAGGACTTTATTTAGATGTACTACTGATCTGTTGCCTGAATTCTATACTCGGTGGAGTAAAGGAGGATATCTTGTGTAGGGACATTTCAGAATGAGTTTTAGTTTCCAAATATTCTATAACAAGTTAGATATTTATTACTTGATTCTCTCATTAAGCTATTATGTCGAGAGTGTTGCCCGTGTTGAAGTTGGAGTTGTTGGATTTTTCCTTTACATTATTAGTCTTTGCTGATTGTCCTTGGTTCCTCTCATTGGCGAGATATCTTTCGGGAAAATTTTCCAACTTTATGTTATTTTCTAAGGTCATATTCTTATGGGTCTTTGCATTGTTATTTTTAGAGATTCTAAATCTATGTCATTTGTTTCAAGGGGCTCTATTTGTTATGCCTTCCGAGTTTATCTTTTGTGACGTATATGGGTTCGTTGGCCATTAAGTGTTTTTAAATTAGTTCATTTAGATGGTTCGTTATTATTTCCAATAGCATGAGTCGCTCTTACTAGCTATGCTCAAGAGGGGAGTAATTTCTTGAGTCTCACCCAAAGAGGGGAGCATTTTCTAGGAGTCTCACCAGAAGAGGGGAGCTCCATCGGTTGGTGTTTTTGAGTGCCCTTGAGTTCATTTCACTAATTCTTCTCATATATGATATTTTGGCTCTAGTTCCCCATGTTTCCTGTCTTGCTTCTTCTTTATTCTAGTCTCATTGCAAGATGTGTCCCTCTTTTTCATTCTCTTCAAGTAGAGGCACCCATCTTGAGGGGGAGCTTTAGAGGAATTATAGAAGAAGAGGTTATTGGCTATAAGGGAGCAAAGTGACCAGAATCAAACAAGAGGAAGAAGGTGGTTATTGTCTGCACAGAATTATTATATGATCTCAGTTTATTTGCAAAGACCAGAATATATTTTCAGGGTCACCATTGGTTATCAGAAGATTTTGGAAGTGCTTGTTCAAGCTTCAAGTTAATTTATCTCCACATTTTGTTTGAAGGGGAGTGTAGAAGAAAGTTTTCACGAATTATATCCAATCTTAAGCTTCGATTATCTCAGCATCAGCTTGAAGGGGAGTGTTGGAATAATCATATTGAATAAGGGCATACTTGTAATTTTCATTTTACGTCAATTTAGTTATTTTCCAAAGTTCAAGGGTATTTTTTTAATTTTTGTTTAAACCCTATAAAACCATGTAATTTTGCTTATTAAAGGAATCTGTTTAATGAAAAATTATCTTTTGGAGTTAACCCTAATTTCCAACAACTCCATTAGTGTGCAGCCATGGTCAAAACCAGCAACAGATTGTAGGATGTGCGAGAGTCGATCACCTGGAATGTCGTATCATCTCGAGGGTCCTCTGGCCTTCAGGGAGCTCTCGAAGAGGTCACCCGATATCTTCATCATCGCAGTCAATCAAGATTCGAGGAGGCTTCCTCCTTCTTGAATGGTGGTGTCAGACCGACCTTTGGCATGTCGTGCTTCCTCATCAGCAATTGCTCCAATTTGGCTTAGAGCTTCTCCGGTTGATCAAATATTTTGATCACGGCCTGCTGAGATCGGATGGGCAAGTTTAAGTCGTCTTGGGTCTCACTGAGTGGTGAGACCTGTTTCAGCATTGCTTCGAGGTTGTCGCACTCGACCATCGGTTGTTTGCCTTTGTCTTCTCTGCTCATTGGCGTGGGGGAAGACGTTGAGCAGGTGGCCACCATCACAGGAGGTGGCACGAAGAAGTCTTTGGGGAAGAACTCTGCTAAAGTGACAAGTCTTCTTTTTCTTTTGCCTGCTCCTCGGATGGAAGTCTTTGAAGCTTTGTTTCGGCACTTCAAGGCTTTCTTCTTCAACCGCTTCACCTTTATTTTGGGGGACATCGGCGGTTCGACCTCTTGAATCGGTTTTTTCTGCCAGGTGACCAAAATCCACCCCTCCGCATTTGTTGTAGCAATTTCTGGGGGTGTTGACTTCAAGGTGACCTTCGTCGGTGGTTTCTTGGGTGGACCGGACAGAGGACGATATTCCTTCCTTACGACCCGAGGCTTGTTGAGCCAGTTTTTGGACTAGAATTGGTCAGGATGAAGACAGCGTTGGCGGAAGCGGCGTCTGCTCCAGGATCTTGTCCTTCAAGACGAACCACTTCTCTGTTGGATGCCTAAGCAAGCCATGATAGCTGCAAAAGTTGGGCTCTTTGTACTTTGTCAAGTCACCAGATCTTTTGATTTCGGGCAATTGGATGCCCCCGGTGTAAATCGGAGAGGCAAAATTTTGACTAGTGACCAAGTTGGAGAGGCTATCGTCGGTGTGAATTGACGCAGAGAGCCTGCGGTTGGCGATCGAACTGGAGAGGTGATCATCGCTAAAAGTTGGTGAGGAGAACCTGTGGTCGGCAACCGAATCAAGGGTGTGGTTGCCAGTGTAGTTTGGCGTGAAAAGAACATGATCGGAAACTGAGATGAGGGCATAGTCGCTGGTATGAGTAAACGTGGAGAGGCAGCAATTTGTAACTGAGTTGTTGCCCCCGGTGTGGGTGGGTATGGAGAGACTCTGGCCGAGGTCTGCGTCTTCTTGGCCAAAGTGGAAGGGGATGCTATGCCATGTTGCTCGAAGTGCTTGATCATGGCAAGTATGAGTGTGACCCTCCATGCTTCGGCCGATTTGGCTGGGCTGACCATCGGGCTGGGTGCCAGTGGCATGGTTCCTACGGCGAGGTAGCTTGACTTTGACAATGTCGTGACAGGCCTTGCTGGTGTCATGACTGGTCTGGTTGGTACTACAACGGGTCGGATTGGCACCACAATGGTCTGTTTGGTGCCATGGAGGCTTCCAGCTGGAAGATGGTGTTCGGGTGACGCGCATCCCTCATAAACAGAATATATCCCATCAAAAGGCTCTTGGCCATGGCCCTTGTTATTGGGCCTGCACGAGAGGCCGATGGAGGAGATGTTGGAGAGGACTTGTTGGCAGTGAGCCGACCAGTGAGGTACAAACTCTAGGTGTGGCGGTTGAGCTTGTACCTGCAAGTGGTTGCAGGTAAGCGGAACTAGCAGGGACAACCTTCTTGTCGACGTTGTTGTTGTTGTTGCCTGCCATTGGTTTGAATTTGATTTTTATTTTATTTTTTTGTTGACGGAGTAGGAGAAGAGAGGTAGGAGTGGTCCCACCGGGCGAGTCAAACTTGTTTCCTCGAAAATCTTTAGGTCCGAGAAGCAGCGCAACCGATTGATTAATTTTAATCAACAAAATTATAGAGAAAATTACAAGTTGGGTGTGAATTGGGAAATTTTGCAGGTGTGTTCTCCTAGCATTCCTCTGATTTGATCTTCGTTGTTGTTGAGGTTACAGCCTTTTGATGATTCGATTGCGAGTTGAGAACTCCAAGAGAGTGTACACGAACGGTCGACGGATTTAATTGATTGGACAAAAAAAATTGTGTTCTGCATGTTTCAACTTGTTGACATTATCGGTAGTTGTGCAAAGCTGCTTTGGTGGACGGAGCAAACTCTGATGAATCTTTAGGTTGCTTGAGTGAAAGTGTGTTGAGGTCGACCCTTGAAGTGGGGCTCTCGAACCTCTTTTCACTGCTCCCCAAGAGGGGGAGTGAGGACTTGGTAGGTTTCCTTCTTTTCCTCCATTGATCCTCAGGGGGGAAGTCGATGGAGACTTACTAATTCTGGGTCCCTCCTATTTAGGCGACGACCAAGAGTTAGCTACTTCTGGTGGCTTTAGGTGGTGCTAAAGTGGTGCTCACGGCGACAAGATGACGACTTGTTGGCGGTGACAAAAGACGACGACATGGCTGGTGATGTAACGGACCGACGAACCCGACGATGGGCTGTTGGACGATGACACGATGAGTTGATGGACAAGCGGATGGCAGGCCTATGATGGACATACTATGGGCAGGCCGATAGCGGGCTTGCGATAGATGGACGATGGACTCGTAGATGAGTCGATATATGGACTTATCGTAGATGGGCCATTCAGATTTTGGCGTCTACACAGTATATGATGGAGACCAACATATGTTTGTCTAGGAGATCGTTGCACACTGCAGGAGGAAAATATAAGTTGAGGGGTATGCATATGTTTATAGCCATTTCAGGAAAAGGGGTGGCCAAGTACAGCCGCAAGGGGCGGGTTTCAGAAAATTTTAATTTTAATGTTTAAAATTTAAAAACTTATTTTATCTTAATTATTTCCATAATATGAATTTAATTTGATTATTTTTATTATTGTATTTTCTTTATTGATATCTAATGATCAAAATAATCACTAATAAAGACTGAATGATATAATTTAAATTTTAAAATGAATATTTTATTTTAACTATTAAAATTAAAATTTTAATTTTATCTTAATTCTATATTAATATGTGAATTTAAGTTAGTCATTTTATTGTCTCATTTTATTTATTGATATATAATTATAAAGATAAATAGTAGTACTGTTTTAAAAATGATTAAACAAGTGATCATATTTAAATTATTAGTTATATTTAAAGGCATCATTTTATTTCTTTATGCCAATGGGCCTAAGGTATATGCATGATGTTATTACATGTGTTTTATCATATATATAAGACATTTTGCAATAAGATGTGCTGAATTTAATTATAAAATATATATTTTATTTGTAGTGCTTTAATTTGTATATATTTATGTTATCGACACATTATCAAGATAACATGGAAACTAAAAGAAAATTCATCAATAAATAAGGAAAAATATAAAAATGTGTAAAATTTCCTGTAAATGGAAAATCTTTTCCTTTATTGTTTCTTTACCTATGGAAACTGACACGTTTTAGTCCATTTCGACGCAAATGTGTCGATAATGAAAACCATGGGTACGGTCGGGTTTTTGGAAACCCAAATCCGACTCAACTTATATAATCCGTGAAAAACTTGAATGGGTTTTAAAACCGAACCTGAATCCGACCCAAATCCTATGTCTACAGATTTGAATTCGACCCAACAAGAACAAAACCTAAATCTCAACCCGACTAAACTCAACTACTTAGACTAATCTTTTTTAATAACTCAAAGTCTCAAACACTAAAACTATTAAATATATATGAAAACCCATCGGTGACATTCAGATCTGACCCATAATCGGATTTACATTCCCAAACCTAAACCCGACCCTAGGCGATAATGGTCTTATTTGGGTCATGGCTGCGGGAGGTCTCAGGTTCGAGGCAACGCCAACAATTTTTTAAATCGAGTCAGGTCCAATTTTCCTAACTAACCCAACCAAACGCCGGGCTCAAATTTGCTGCTCCCAAGGCGTAGCGCCCCCTGGGCGACGCCCCACACTCACATAGGGTTAGAGTGGGCCCCACACGTGGCATGTGTGGGGCCTACCCCATGTGAGAGGGGGCGGCCTGCCGGGGGACAAATTTGCGCAGGAAATTTGAGCCCCAAACGCCTACCCCCCTCCTGGGGACCAAATTTGCTTCGGGGGAAATGATTTGCCCCTGGCCCCTAGTCTTCCCCACACTCCCCCCCCTCCTCCCCCCAGCCTCCCCCCGCCACCTTCCCCTCCTCCTCTCCCCCTTCCCCCCCCCCTCCTCCTCCTCCCCTCCCCCCCCCCCTCCGCCTCCCCCCTCCACCTCAGATCTCCTCCCTCCCCCCCTTCCCCCTCCACCTCTTCCTCCTCCCTTCCCCCCCCTTTCCCCTGGCCCCTTCCCCCAGCCCCTCCCCCTCCCCCTCCCCTCAGCCTCTTCCCCTCTGTCCCCTCCCCTCCCCCCCTCCCCCCCCCCTCCCCCCCCTCCCCCCCCCCTCCATCCCTTCCCCTCATCTCCCTCTTCCCCTTCAGCCCTTTCCGGTGGGCGTGAGGTTAAGCCCCCGGCAGCGCCCGGGGGGTTGGGGGTTAGGGGTTGGGGAAGAAACATAGGGGAGAGGGAGGGGGGAAATTCTCATTTCCCCCCTGAAGTGTGGGCCGCACGCGCGACTGCGTGTCGCGCGGAGGGAGCCCGGGCGTCACCCAGAGCGTTCGGGCGTAGCAAATTTGGTCCCCCCTAATGGGGGTAGTGCGACTGAGTTGATCGATAAATCCAAAGATCATGAAATTACGGAAATTAAGCACAGGAAATGCAACAAAATGATGTCACTCCACATACACGCGACTATGTATAATAACTAAGGAAGGAAAGAAAGCAGCAGAAAGAGAAACACATCGAAGAAAAACATACGTATCTCCTTGTACTTATATTTGAAACATGTCAGGAGGACAACTGCTAAAGAGAAAAACATAAAAAAAAGGAAAAATAAGAGAAAGAAAGTGTGAAGAAATTAACTTCCTTCCCTGCATGCTGTTGTGATCAGGCGAAATTCTCAGAGGCTTTCCAGCTGCTGGTGACACTCCACTGATCAGAATTGGCAGCGGAAGCGAACCCATTTCCGCACTTAGCCACCGTTCGTACGCTCTCAATGAGAGCCTCCGTCCTGGTCTCCTGCGACAGGATCTCCGTCAATTGCTCCGGACTGATAACCAGCTTCACCTTCCACACACCCCCAGACGCGTTATTAATATTATTATTGCTCCGCGGCATCACTACCTCCGTCGCTGCCTCCGCCCTCCTCCACATCCCTTGACCATCGAACGACGACATACGGTACGGGGCAGCCGTAGTACTACTGGACCCTACAAACTCGCCGCCCTTGGTATTATAGTTCGTTGCCGGCCTGCAATACTCTACGCCGCCCAATATGTGCGGCGGCCCCAGGGGGAGGAGATAGTAAAGCTCCCCGGGGAGAAGCTCCTCGTTGTGAAGGAGCGGTTGTGGACGCGGCGAAGTGAGAAGGTCGCCTGAGTGGAAAATCCCTTGTCCGGGGAACTCGTTCGTTATGCACTCGACGCTGATCGGCGGGTAGAGCTCCATTATTCCACCGTTACATGTCACCACCTTGATTACATCTTCTGCCTCCACCAAACCCCGGAACACGCAATTCCCCATATATATATACACACACCTCAAAATCAATAACGGAGCAACTCGATATCGATCGTTTCCTTGGACCTCCCTTCTTTTCGTCCTTCCTCCTGTCTGTCGGTCGATCTTTTGCTAGCTACTAAAGATCAGAAGAGACTAATTAAGAGGAAGATGGAAGTACTGGGTCGTGAGAAAAAAGTCCAGTTAAAGGACGGAGGACAGTCGGTAGAGTGGTTCCAATGAGCAATTCCCGGGATCAGAGACAGACAGATGATAATCTTTCTACTGTCGCAAAGCAGCGGAGTCTCTTTGATCTGGACCCACCAGACGGCGACCCGTTGCATCAAAAGTCGCGTAAGTTTCGGCAGCTCTCGATGGGAAGAGGTAAAAAAACAGGATGAAATTATTAGAGATCGGAAACAGGTCAAAGATGAGAGGGAGAAAGAGGAATGACTCTAAAGCGACTAGTCTCCGACGAAGACGATCGATCAATAAGGCAGAAAGAAAAATTGAGATCGTGAAAGATGGCGAAGATCAATCGTTCCTTCTGCATCATTAATCTTCGGTCTCTCCGTTCTTTTGCCCTGAGATTTTGACCACTTTGCTCACACTCCGAATAGTGCAATACTGCAATGCGTTGATTATGTTAGTTACGGAAAGAACAGATCTTTGTCGGGAAGTCACTTTCTGGGGGGGGGTGACAGGTTGCTGACAGGTTGCTGCTTAATTTCCTTTCGAAAGTATTGTTCCATTTGTCAAAGCTAACTACCAAATTGAAAATAAATGCTAATGATAAGATAGGCATATGGAAGAAGAGAGAAGGGATCCCGTGAGAGGGAAGAGATGGCAGGAAGTAGGAGACATGGGTGGTACTGGTCCACGGATAATAATATGTGAGACGTAATTTTTGGCAAATGGCTCAAGGTCAGTTTGATAAAAGTTCCATTAGGCTCCAATTATTTTACACTTGAATGAAACCGGAGCTCTAATTAAGCTTATTGTTTTAGTTAATCATATATATGTATTACATTCTAATTCTATTATTTTCTTCCTCTAAATAATTAAGTACGTACGTGGTGGGTTTTATTCTATTTAGGTTGACAGGATTTGTTTTAACAATTTGGTAAGTAAGATGATTAATTAGCTCAGCTGGTTTCAGACTCATCCTTACCTCATATTCTAGCAACTTGTGGAAATGGTAGTTGTAGCTTTTGGTAACCACTTCAGTATTTTCTCTTACCTAACCATGCATCCGTTTACTTTTGGTATAGGTGTAAACAGCCACAAACGGGAAATCAAGGATAAAGAGTAGTAGTTTGTTACAAATTATGATTATCCTACCATAATTGCAATTATCCGTTTCACCAAAATTTATAAGAGGCACTCTATTTCCGGTGTTTTACCGGATAATTTAATTTTAAAAATATTTTAAAACTAATTGAGCCCAGGTAAGTTTTATAGCACAAAATTACCTAGAGAAATTAAAAAAATTAAATACATAATTAATTGTCCAATGATCAGTTGCATATAAATAAACTATAAAATCCCTTTTTAATTTATACCTTTTTGGGTATGAGCTAGTGTTTAGAATTTGGGCAGCGTCGAATTTTTACGCCTACAGCTAGTTCAATATGATATTTTAGGTACGTCTAAAATAGGTTTTAATTTCTCATGATCCATTATATATAATAGATATTCTATAGGTTTGCTTGAATTAATACATATGAATAGGCACATCTTCTGATCCGTTGGTGGCATCTTTGGGTATATGATGTAAATGATTTCCATGTGAACGATTGGGGTTTAATTTTACACTATAATAAAGGGTTCTTCAGTAAGCCATAAAATACTAGTCTATTTGCACTTGATTTTAACCTGGGTATGTAGGTTATTGCTTGCCTAGGGTTAAGCATTAGTTATTGAAAACTCCCAATAAACTCAAGATGTGTATTCAGAAGTGTACTTACAGAATTTCCTGTAAGCTTAAAACGTGAGCGCAAGAGTGTACTTACACCCGAGGACTGGTGTAATGACACTTATCGTTATACTCATAGACAAAAGACACAACAGCAATTTGTTATCGCAGTTCTGAACCAATCATTCCTAATCTGCGGGGCATTCGGCCCAGGGTATCAAAATCCACTAGAAAGAGTATTACACAGTAATTCAACAAAGACGACTTACGGTAATAAGTTCTCCTCCCCTCAAGGACTCGAACAACGACCTCTTCCTAGACAAGCTTCCTGTCTACTCACTTCAACAGAAGCCCTTCGATACCCACACACTAAGTCTCCCCCTTAGTGTGTTCCCTATCACCAGTGAGTCTCTTCACACAGGCTTCTCAGGATGAGAACACCATTACAATGGTCAATAGCTTCTCGATAAGCTTGTAGACCTCTTGATCAGCTTCAGCAATCACATATAACAATCAAAATGTAAACATATCGATCTTTTTCTCCTTACTCCCCCTCAAACTCATCCTTGATAGATACTCTTCAGTTTCTGCGTTACCCTAGCCCAGTTCATTTTGTGCTATAAATATCATTAGGGTTAACCGTGTCCAAATCTGTCTTTAGACACTTCACACCCTGTGCTACTTTCTTTCCTATCTCAACTAGGAAACTCAATCACCCCAGACTCGTCTTTTCCATGATTATCCTCAATAATATCTTGTGCTGATATCTTTCCTATATAACTTAGGAAACTCAAATATCCTCGATTAGGAAACTCAAAATACTCACGATTCATGATTTATATCTCTGACGTAGACTAGGATTCTAAGCTCACAATAGATTCCCAACCCACATGGTCAAGCATAAGTTTTGTCATAAATAGCCAATAAAACTTCTATGCACCAACAACTATGTTTAATTTCTATTTTCTGAAATATTAGCTCATGTTTTACATGTCATGGAAAGGATAGAAATTGCATTGGTTGAAGAAAAATCCTAGAAGCTGCTTTGTTTATTGTTTGAGTAATTAAGTTTATAATCTCAAGGTTTTGCCTTAACAAGTGGGTTGTACTTTGTGTAACAATCTAATTTACAAGAGTGAAGTATCCCACATTACTCCACTGACCTTTTACTACATGGGTATTTGCACTTGTGAGTATTTAAAACTGTTAAATTAAGCAACGCCCAAACTATTACTCTTTTAAAATTGTTTTGACACCATTGAATAATGCAGAGGCTTCAACATTTGCAAAAGGATCGATGATGTGGTGAGGTCGACATGCACTTTTGGAATTTTGCAACCTCTTTTTTAGAGGCAAATGTGTTATGAGATTGGATTTACGAGTGCTTTAGACAAGCAAATCCACACTATGTACGGCTTACGGTCAGTCCGTCGACCGTAATCAGCCTATTCTCCTGAGGAACCACCCTTTTATCAATCATACAATTATACGTCGTTTAACACACAAGAGAGGTAATGATGCAAGTCTAAGGGGAAAACTCCTTCCCTATAGCATTAAGCACGAATTTAACCAAGTTTACAATGAGTAGGGCAAAGCCCTTTTATTGTACATAGATAAAAACCCCTTCATTAATACACACACATTCGTGTAATGTTACAATTCATGCACTCATTCATAATTACATATATGCAGTTACCCAAGAGATGCACTTTCACACCATGAGAATGTCTCCTCACATGCATCCTTTCATCCAGCCACCATGACCAGGTGTGATGAATTTGTATAAGTTATGTAAGTCTTGTTATCTCCTGCCTGTAAGCATTTACACGCCGTACACCCACTTGCATATAAACTTACATCGCTTACACCCTAACGCATGCCAAGCCTTACACAGTAGTACCCACAACCCCTGGTTACAAGCTGTCAGCATGCCCACTTACATGCCTGCGTTTCAGCACTTTACATGGCTGACACAAATGTGCGCCCCTGCTAGCCCACGTCGCGTAAGTGTGATTCGCACTTACACTGCAATAAGGCCCCTGTTACAAAACGTGTCAACTTTTGCATTTTTCTACAACTCCGTAGGAAAAAAGAACAGCTCCTTGGCTTTATATTTTTCACTCCCAAATCTTTTCGGCTAAAGCAACTAGCTTATGCTACAGCACCTAGGGCCTCCAACCGTGGCCACACTAATTTTGGACTAATTTTGTTATTTTTCGTACACATTTCATGTGATTTCTTCCTTTCTTTTCCTTTTAGTATTTTGCATGTTTTTTCCTAAAAGACATAAGTAAATATATACACATAGAGGAGATCAATAATCAGGATAGTTACAAGAGTAGTAGAAGAAAATCATGGAAGACAAACAAGATAGGTAATATTTTGGATCACAACAGATCCTGCAATATTGTAATACTCCCCTCAAGTTGGAGCATAACAGTTTACAATGCCCAACTTGATTGATAAAAATCTAAACTGGCAAAAGACAAGCGCCTTAGTGAAAATGTTTGCAACTTGAAGATGAGTTGGCACATGAGAGGTGGATATATTGTTGGACTAGATGTGATCCCACAAGAAATTACTGTCTATCTCAATGTGCTTGGTCCTTTCATGATAAAAAGGATTTGAAGCAATATGTAACGCAACGCGATTGTCACAAAGGAGTTTCATAGGTTGTGAATATTGGACACTAAGACTTTGTGTTAAACTGTAAAATTTCTTTTGTAGTAGAAGCCATAGCACGAAATTCCACTTTTGCTGAAGAATGAGAAACAACTGATTGTTTATGAAATCAGAGAATATCCCAAGGTAATAAAAAATCCGATGAGAGATCTCCAGGTCATGGGGCAACTAGCCTTGTCTGAGTCACAATATGTTGTAAGCTGTGAAGAAGAAGGACAAAGTAATATTCCTTGACCTAGAGCATTTTTGAGATATCGTAAAATTCATAGAGAAGCATCATGATGGTCTTGATGAGGATCATGCATGAACTGAGATAATATCTGGACAAAATAAGAGATTTTCAGTCAAGTGATTGTGGAATAAAGAAGTCGGCCCACCAACTGGCGATATTGCTTACATCCTTAACAAGTGCACCTCTGTCAGAAGAGAGCTTATCGTTTTGGACCATATGAAAAGGTGTTGGCCTGGCTGCAAGCATTCCACACTTAGATAGGATGTCAATTGTTACGGAAACGTAGATTTGTGCATGGAATAAAATAGTAAATCGGTGCAAATAATAATCAAAAACGGAAAAGAAAGAAAGAACACAGGGAAATTACGTGGTTCGGCCGGGTCGCCTACTCCACGGGCAAGGAGAAGAAAATCCACTATGCAGCAAGAATTACAGGAGCATAATCGACCAGGGTACCAAAGATTAGATCCCTAGGTCGTATCCCTTCACTCTCTCACTCCGATTTCTCTTCCAGAGTCTCTCACGAGCCAATACTACAAAAAGAACGACTTCTTCATATTTGACTCATCTAAAAAGAACCCTAATAGAAAGATGAGCCCAAAAACCGGACCGTATTTGGTTTGCTCCTCATAAGTTGTCCCAAAACAATGAACCGAACCCTGTTCACAAATTCAAGGCACACTCAACAAATCTCCACCTTGACTTGAATTTCCTTCATAGTTGAACATAGCATTACTGATCTTTCTCCGCTGCCTAATGCCCTCTTGAGCTCTCAACTCTTATAAGAACCAATTAAGTTCAAGCAATGCTCGAACTTGTTTACTGGTAAAGCTTTAGTCATCATATCTGTTGGGTTATCTTCTGTCCCAATCTTCTTTACCACAATAACACCTTGTGCTACAATATCTCTGACAAAATGGAATCTTACATCAATATGTTTGGTTCGCTCATGATGCATTTGATCCTTTGTCAAATGAATAGCACTTTGGCTGTCACAATAAACCATAGTAACCTCATTTATGATGCTTAACTCTCTGAATAAGCCTTGAAGCCATATTGCTTCTTTGATTGCTTCGGTTACTGCCATATATTCTGCTTCTGTTGTAGATAAACATGCTGCAGAGTAGCTTTCCAACTAACAGAACAACCCGCAAGAGTAAATACATAACCAGTAATTGATCTTCTACGATCAAGATCTCCAGCATAGTCAGAATCAACATAACCAACAAAACTAAAGTCATCTTTCTTGAAGGCTAAACAAGTGCTGGATGTACCCCTCAAATACCGAAGAATCCACTTCACAGCTTGCCAGTGTTCTCTTCCCGGATTAGACATGTACCTACTAACAACACTCACAGCATGACATATATCTGGACGAGTACATACCATAGCATACATGAGAGAACTCACTGCACTAGTGTAAGGGACATGTGTCATATAATTCTTATCCTCCTCTTTCTGTGGTGACAATGCCAACGAAAGTCTGAAATGGGCAGCAAATGGAGTGCTTACTGGTTTAGCATTCTTCATGCTTAAACGCTCAAGGGCCTTCTCTACATATTTTCTCTGTGAAAGATAAAGTGTTCCACCTCTTCGATCCTTGTTAATCTCCATACCCAAATTTTGCTTTGCAACCCCTAAATCTTTCATCTCAAACTCACCCTTTAACTGTGTCTTTAACTTTTGGATCTCTACCATCTCCTTTGCTGCTATGAACATATCATCGACATACAACAACAAATATATGAAGGACCCATCAACAAGCTTTCTGAAATAAACACAGTTATCAAACTTACTCCGGCAAAAACCAATTTTCACCATAAATGAGTACTCAAAACGCTTATACCACTGTCTAGAAGATTGCTTCAAACCATAAAGTGATTTCATAAGTAAGTACACATGGTCTTCTTTACCTTCAGCCACGAATCCTTCGGGCTGATGCATGTATATTTGCTCTTCCAACTCTCCATGTAGGAAAGCTATTTTGACATCTAACTCCTCAAGCTCTAAGTCATGCATAGCTACAAGTGCTAAGACAACACGAATAGATGAATGCTTTACAACAGGAGAGAAAACATCATTAAAGTCAACTCCAGGTAACTGACTGTAGCCTTTGGCTACTAATCGTGCCTTGTAGCGTGCGTCTTCTACTCCCGGAATGCCTTCTTTCTTCTTGGAAACCCATTTATAGCCCACAACCTTTTTTCCGAATGGTGGCTTGACAAGTTTCCAAGTCTGATTTTTATGAAGAGACCCCATCTCTTCACTCATGGCAACTAACCACTTATCCGAATTCTCACTCTGAATGGCCTCTGTATAGCTAAAAGGCTCTGCCTCATCCATCGTCTCTGGCACTGAAAGAGCATAAGCAATCAGATTTGCCTCATCATATCTCCTAGGCTTCTTGATTTCTCTTCTCGGTCTATCTTTTGCAATACAATAACTTTTTGTTTCAGCTTCCGGTTCAAATTGAACTTCCTCTTCTTCTTCACTAGTTGTTGGATGCAAAGCTTGAAATGGTAATTGACTTGAAGAAGACGTACTTTGACCCATAGAAGTGGTCGGCAAACTCGTAGAGGTAGTGGGGGAATTCATTGTAGTAGAGGTCCCACCTATCTCGAACGCCACTTGGTTGGGGGATTTAGGATCTTCTTTTGTGCCTGGAGTAACAAAAGGCTCTTTCTTTGCATTCAATATAGTAGACTCATCAAATTTCACATCTCTGCTAATAAAGAACTTCTGTGACTTCGAATCAGTACACCACAACCTATATCCTTTTACACCAGAAGCATAACCAAGAAAAATACACTTCTTTGCTCTAGGTTCTAACTTCCCTTCGTTATCATGCATATAAGCAGGACAACCAAATATCTTTAAATCAGAATAACCAGCTGGAGTTCCGGACCATACCTCTTCTAGAGTTTTGCACTCAATAGCTGTAGAGGGTGACCGATTCATCAAATAACATGCCATGCTAGTAGCTTCTGACCAAAATTCCTTGCCTAAACCAGCATTTGAAAGCATGCAACGAGCTCTCTCCAGAAGTGTTCTGTTCATCCTTTCTGCAACACCATTTTGTTGCGGGGTGTGACGAACTGTTCGGTGTCTCACAGTTCCTTCATCCTCACAAAACTTATTGAATTCTTCACTGCAGAATTAAAGACCATTATCGGTTCTCAACCTCTTAATTTGTTTCCCGTGCTGTTTCTCTATCATACATTTCCATTGCTTCAAAACCGTGAGAACGTCACTCTTTGCCTTCAGAAAATAAACCTACACTTTCCTTGAGAAATCGTCAATAAAAGTGAGTAGATACTTCGCACCTCCTTTTGAAACAACTTGTGTTGGTCCCCAAAGATCTGAATGAACATAGTCCAAGGTACCTTTAGTTCTGTGAATAGCTGTACTGAATGTGACTCTTTTATGTTTTCCAAAAACACAATGTTCACAAAAGTCAATCTTCCCTGTACTCTGTCCACAAAAGAGACCTCTTCTACTCAGCAAATTGAGACCTCTCACTCATGTGGCCCAATCTCAAATGCCACAACCTTGTGGTTTCACTTTCTGTTAATGATGCCGAAGCAACCGTTGTGGAACCAGTAACCGTAGAACCATCTAGAACATAAAGAGTTCCAATTTTTCTTCCTTTCATGACTGTGAGAACACCTCTGCTGACCTTCATAGCTCCACCTTCAGCTGAATACTTGCACCCAATTGAATCAAGGGTGCCCAAAGAGATAAGATTTCTCTTTAAATCTGGAACATACCTTACATCTGTCAATGTCGTTATAACTCCATCATGCATCTTCAAGCGAACAGATCCTTTCCCAATAGCTCTACAAGTCGAGTTGTTTGCCATCATCACAACTCCACCGTCAACTGCATCATATGTGAAGAACCAATGTCTATGTGAACACATGTGATAATAACAACCTGAATCGAGGATCCATTCATCACATCCTTTAGTTTTGTCATCACTGACTACTGAAAGAACATTCCCATCCGCCTCTGCTATACTGGCATCTGCAGACTTCTGATTTTTAGAATCATTCCTCTACAATTTATTCTTAAGCCTATAGCAATCAGCCTTAATATGTCCCTGCTTTTTACAATAATTACAAATCAGATTCTTGTGTCTCGACTTTGATCTTGACTTCTATTTTCCACTTCCAGATTCCTTCTCTTTTGACCTTCCTCTAGTGAACAATGCATCCCCATGACTACTGTCGGAACCAGATGTCCCAACTAGCTGAGTATCTACCAAATTCTTACTCAATAAGGATGTTTTAACATCCTCAATCGTAATTGTCTCACGCCCATACAAAATAATTTCTCTAAAATGCTTATACGATTGAGGTAGTGAACATAATAGTAATAAAGCTTGATCTTCATCATCCAATTTCACATCAATATTTTTAAGATTCACAATAATAGAATTTAATTCACTAAGATGGTCCTTAATGGATGTACCTTCTGCCATCTGAAGGGTGTAAAGGCGTTCTTTCAAAGTCAGATGGTTGGTGAGAGATTTCTTCATATATAATGTCTCCAACTTATTCCAGAGACTTGCTGCAGTTTTCTCATTCAAAATTTCATTCAAAACTGTCTGTGACACACAACTGGATTGCTGTTAAAGCCTTATCATCTAGCTTCTCCCAATCGGCTTCACTCATATTTGATGGTTTGTGGTCTTTCCCTTTCAAGGCGAGTTTTAACTCATTATGTGTCAAGACTGCAATCATCCGAACACGCCAGAGACCAAAACTCATATTCCCATCGAACTTGTCGATGTTAAATTTTGTGACTGACATAATTGTACCCAAAAAACTGCAACCTTTACACAATCTGCAGAAATGTCAAGGATTCGACAATACACCGAGAACTCTTGACGCTCTGATACAAGTTTGTTACAGAAACGCAGATTCGTGCACGAAATATAACAGTAAATCGGTGCAAATAATAATCAAACACGGAAAAGAAAGAAAGAACACAGGGAAATTACGTGGTTCGGCCGGGTCGCCTACTCCACGGGCAGGGAGAAGAAAATCCACTATGCAGCAAGAATTACAGGAGCATAATCGACTAAGGTACCAAAGATTAGATCCCTAGGTCGTATCCCTTCACTCTCTCACTCTGATTTCTCTTCCAGAGTCTCTTACGAGCCAATACTACAAAAAGAACGACTTCTTCATATTTAACTCATATAAAAGGAACCCTAATAGAAAGATGAGCCCAAAACCCGGACCGTATTTGGTTTGCTCCTCATAAGTTGTCCCAAAACAATGAACCGAACCCGGTTCACAAATTCAAGGCACACTCAACATCAACAGTGTATTTTTGTTGACATAGAAAACTACCGGCTTCATTGCAAGCCACTTCAATTTCCAAAAAATACTTAAGCAGACCTAAATCCTTCATATAAAAACAGTTATTGAGATAAGTTTTGAAATTAGAACATTGGGAATCATTGTTGCCAGTGAGTATAAGATCATCAACATAGATAAGTAGAGCTAGGAAAGTATCACCGTTTTGAAAGTAAACAACAAGTAGTTTGTTGTTGATTGATGAAGCCTGCACTATTTGAGGGCACTAGAAAGCTTTGAGAATCAATTTCAGAAAACTTGACAGAGTCCATACAAAGATTTTTTTAGTTTGTGAACAACATTGAATTGGATAGGTAAACACATGTAGACCTCTTCATCAAGATCTCCATGGAGGAAAGCATAGTTAACATCCATCTTATATAGTTTTCAGCCTTTGCTAACCGCTATAGTGAGGAGACACCGCACTATGGTGAGTTTGGCAATAGGATCAAAAGTTCTATAGTGCCATCAGCATGCTTTTTGATTTTATAAACCCACTTGCACCCGAGGGGTTTGTTAGTAGGTGGTAAAGTAACCAATGACCAAGTTTTGTTTTCTTGGAGAGCAAGAATCTCCGCAGCAATGGCCTCACACCACGGTTTATACAACATAGGTTGGCTATAAGTCTTAGGTTCATCATCCAAGTACACAACAACAATATACCTGTAGGTCCCTGCTTCTGGTATTTAACACAATAAAGAGGTGTTATAACACCCAGGTGTTCCCAACACTCGTAATCACTGGAATAGCAAACAACAGGAAATTTGAAGTGAAAAGTACTTAATAATTTAACGAAATACAGTGTCACATGCTACTGTACTATGGGGCTAAGAGAATCTTATACAACGTTGCAAGAAACAAAAATTACAGTAGTAGATAAACACGCCACTACAAACTTACAACCAGTGATAATCCACTTTGTACACGCAATAGTGGAAGAGATCTGAATCTTTGATTCTCTCAGACCGAACCAAGGCTCCCCCTTGGTTGATATTACTCGTGAATTCCAAGACAACCATCTTGGACCTTCACTCTACTCCCTTTCTTCTCTGTTTATGCTTGTTCAATGATCAGCCTATTCTCCTTCCTGTTTATAGTTGCTTGGAACCCCAAACATGGCCTATCGTGATCCACAAATGATGGTGGGTGTGTGTCTTACTTTGACATATTCCTAGTCTAAAAATAAGACCTGCCTTGGTTTTGTGAAGCCACGTTTAGACGTGGTTGCTAACCCACATTCCTCTTCTGTGGAGAGTGACCACAAGAGATGGCCACATGTCTTAGTGATTTCAAAACCTTTGTGAGTCATTGAAAATTTTGAATAGGAAAGGAAATGTTTGATAAGTGTCTAAATGACACTATCTTTAGGCATAAAAATTTAGTGAAAAATCTAATTCTGAGTCAATTCTGAATATAAAAGCAACAAATATGACTCAATTTCATGTTATGTGCCTCAGGTACACAGTGGAAGAAGAAAAATTAGATTTGGAGCAAAAACAGAGGAAAAATGAGCAAAAGAAGCCAAAAAGAAGGATGGCGTGTCCGCGCCAGGAAAATATTCAAAAATTCAAAATAATGGAGAAAAATGCCCACCGACTCAATGGACATGAAAGCCAACGATTGGGGAATGTGAAGTGGCGCGACTGCGCCTCCGGAGGGCGCTACCGCGCCAAGGAACTGGCGCTACCTCACACAGAGACAACATGGACACGCCAAAGAGCTATTGAAGAAGGAAAGAGAAGTTGTCGTTCAGCGGACTAATGAAAAGTTTAAGGAGTGGCGCTGTCGCGCCACTACTACAGCAAAATATGGTGCTACCGTGCCAAGAAGTCTCCTAACTCGGCACGGGTTTGATGGCCATTTCTATACTTAGAAAGAACTCTGCTCCAGTGGTACTACCACACCAGAATCAGGCACAATATCGGCGTGACCGCGCCAATGACTCAGTAACGTTAAGCTGCAAAAATCTAGGGATCCTGACAACCAATCAAGCCCAAACTTTGGAAAAGAAGTCCTAAGTGTCTAAGGAAGGTATCCACGAATATTCTAAGGAAATTTACTCGAGTTCTAAGTGTTTTGAATGACCAAGAAGTGAAGTTTAATACAAAGAAGGAAACTGCTGCCAAGGAGAGAAGATAAATTCGAGTGTGAAGGAGAGCATATCTGGAGTTCCCGAGTCCCAATTGAACCTAAATTTGGAATGAATATGTTTTAGGAGATTTAGGATCATATCACAAAAATTTAGGTCAATCCAATTCAGGTTTTTCATGTTTTATATTTTCAAAGTGGTGGACCCAGTGCAGAGATTGGCAGCAGAAGCAATGTCACTTCTCAATAGCATATCTCGAGTTGCCTAACTCAGATGAAACTCAAATTTCGTACACAAGGAAAGGACCATGGAAGGAAGGTTCGTGTGTAATGTCATCCAATTATGAGGTCAGGAAGGCATACTTTATACCCCTGGACAGAGACCAAATTACAAGGCCTGGGCAGCAAAACAACTATAAATAGAGGTCCAAGGAAGGGTGTAAGGCATTCAATTTTCAGTTCAATTTCCTGATTTGTAGTTTATTTTAGAGAGAGGAGAAGGTCTAGAGGGAGTCTTACACGACCTCTGGGTACTTTGAGGAAGAAAGGTGAAGAATTCAGCCAAGGAGCAAGGGTGACCAAGAGCAGCCTTCTAAAGGGAGTTTCTGTACTTAGTTATTTTTCTTGTTTCATGGTTGTTATCAAAACCTTGATGTGTGTTTTTATTTCTAGTATGGAGTACTCTTCTGTAGTTAGGAGTCCATGACTCCCAAGGCATGTAATGAGATTGATACATTATATCTTATTTGGTTTCAATTTGGTGCATGAATGAATATTCCTAAGTTGTGTATTCTTGATTCATACTTATTGTCCTGCGATGTACTGGCTATAAGGTGAAGCTAGACTTAAGGTAAGATATGTTGATAGGATATACAATATCGTTTTGAGTTCATACACTAGGTAGATCAACTGATCTTAGGGTTAATCCTCGACCTTAAAGTAATACCCTGTTGGATTGGTTTGATCTACCTATGACACAAGACCTGATTCCCGACCATAGGTAGGGTCAATGAGCTTCATGTTTCTGCTATCAAGTAGAGTCGATTATGCCGGCTAGTTTACTCTAGGAGACAGAAAAAGGTGATGTCGATGCGGATTGTAGCCATGGTTTTATAAGCTCGTCAGAAATTGATTTCCAAAACATAATTTCTATTCAATCTTAGAAGTGTCTAGGGAGGGAATTGGATTCCCAACGCCTTCTCTCCTCATTGAAATTCCTCAAAAGCTTTTTCTCAACTTATTTCAAGTAGTTCTTCAGTTTAAATTTCTGTTTTTGATAAGTGTCTTAACCAGAATACTCAGACTTTGAATTATAACTCAGAAAGCAATTAACTACTGGCTTGGTCCTTGTGCGACGATATTCAGACTTACATAAGTCTATATTACATTGATTAGTCCTCTTGCTAGTGATTAGCTAGGATCACATCAATGTTGAATTGGAAAAATCAAACCTGAGGTTGCTCATGGCAAGGGTGAAGTAGGAGATGAGAGTATCATTGTCTGACATATGTAGTCCTTAAGATACGAAGGAGGTTTGCAAACCCGGTTAGAATTTCGATGGGGAGCTTGTGGAATAGGACTAGATTGAGAAAGTGAATTTTCTAAAAGGTTCCCCCTTAAAAAAAAGTATTGAAACAATGATCCACTAATGACTGAGGTGTGGGCAAAGGAACTATTGCATGCTCATCAATGGAAGCATAGATGGTGTTTATTAGAGGACTATGACCAGAGTCATCCATGATATGTTTGGTAGTATAAATAAGTTTTGTGCTATCAATGGTAGCATCAGTAGGGTGTTGCTTTGGCTTAGTGACAACAATGTGCCCATCAATAGAATGGACTACTGAGGAAGGAAGAGGAATAACCGGATTCATTTGTGAAAAGGATGCATTGGCAAAAGGAAAAACACGTTCATGGAATAGACATCTCTTGAGACAAAAATTTCTTGTGACTGCAGGTCAAAGAGTTTCCAATCTTTAGTTCCAGATGGATAAACAAAAAAAGAGCACATGAAGAGAATTTATCTTGTGGTTTAGAAAGAACTTAAGCATAGCAAAGACAACCAAATATACGTAGTTGAGTTATAGAAGCCGGTTTTTGAAAAATAATTTCATAAGGTTTTTTTTTCCAAATAAAATAGGGGTAGGTGTCAAGTTGATGAGGTAGGCCGCAATGAGGATGCATTCTCCCCAGAATTTAATTCGCAAATTGGCATCAAAACTTAGAGCACGAACCACATTCAAGATGTGGCGGTGCTTACATTCTACCTTGTCATTATGTTGGGGCGTATAAGTGCAGGTAGTTTGATGGAGAGTGCCATGGGTAGCAAGGAAATGGTGGAACAGATGGGAGAGAAATTTCTTACCATCATCAGTGCGAATTATTTTTACGGGAGAGGAGTAAAGATTACTAGCTATGAAGCAAAATTCAATGAGAAGACGAGCCACAAAAGCCCTTGAGTTCATGAGATAAACCCAAACGTTGCGAGAATAATCAACCACAATTGTAAGAAGAAAATGAGCACCAGAATTAGAGGCAGTAGCATAAGGATCCTATACATCACATGGATTAATTCAAAACATTTAGTTGTAATAGATTGGTTGAAAGGAAAACTCGATCGTGTTTGTTTTACACACGCAAAAACATCACATGTAGGAAAATTTAATGCCTGAGACTTTAGAAAAAAAACTAAGACTACGGGATGAGGAATGTCCCAACTGTTGGACTCATATGCTCAGACACTTAAAATTCATAAAAAGACGAAGGACACTTTATAATATAAATGCCATCAAGAAAATCACCCATGTCAATCAGCTTCCTCGTGGCTTGGTCTCGAAGAAAATAACATAATAATATGTAAGTGATCATACAATGGAGATCACAAGTTAATTTTCCAACAGAGATCAAACTACATAAAAAGTTTGGTATATACAAGACATTGTAAAGAAGAAGATCAGGACTCAATTGATTTTTTCCTTGGTGAGTGTAGCAACATTGAAACCATCAAGAAGCTGCACATAAATGGTAGTGAAAGACACTTGAAATTGGAAAGCTCGGGGACATTACCAGTCATGTGACAAGACACCCTTGTGTCTAAAAGCCAATCGATGGATGTTATCTTTGATTTTAGTAGTAGATTAGCTCCAATTCTTAATGAGATTGGGTTGTAATTTAATGTTGTAGTTTGTAAATCCCTTTATGATGCATTTTTTTTGTTATATATAACTAAATGTGGATTTACAAGTTAATTGAAGCCAACCCAAAGCATTTTGGAGCTAATTGGATATGAAGGATGAAGGCCAAAGAGCATACTTGAAGAAATCCATTGAGCAGTATTGCTCACGACTTGCATCACGATCGTGATAGGGATAGTGAGCGCTCTTAGAACTAATAAAAACAGTGAATTGAATTATGCAAAACTGGTCACGGTTCACGTCACGACCGTGACATGAACTGTGATAGAGATGCGGAACTTAGGGGGCAAAATTGGGTCTTTGACTATTTTTCTTGAGTGAAAGCTAGGGAGCTTAAAGAGGGTTCTTTGGGGATGAAAATGGGGATCCTTCACTTTTTTTTTCTCTCCATTTTGTGGAGAAACTCTTCAGCTTTCATTAGACTACCTTGTTTTTCTAGTTTCTTTTACATTTTGGAGCAAAAAGATGGATGAAGAAGACTTGCCTTTGGAGATATCTCAACATTTATCAAAACTTAAAGGAGTTTGAGTTTCTTTCTCTTTTAATGATTCTCTTGTTTAATGTTTGTGATATTTTCTATTTGAATATGAGCAAAACTTCCACTTAGGGTGGTTTTTTATGTATCTTGAATTATAAACTTGATTTATCATGCAATTTAGCTTTCTTATATCGTTGAAATGTGTTTGTAACTATAGTGAATGCTTTCAATTTGACTGGCCATCTATTGAATGATCTTAGTTCTTGGTTGGAATACGGAAGGAAACTTCTAAGAGCGTATTTTGTTATAAACTACACTATCTCAAGCTTGAACGAGAGTAAAATAACTAGACTAGTGGGAGATTGCTTGAATAATCAAGGGTTTAATACATTGATAGATTCCGAGAGGATTTGATTGATAGGGTGATAGAATTCGAGAGATTATATCAATTACATTGAGGATTATTCTCTCCTTGCAATGGTAATTAAAGTGATTGTTAAGTGTTTGATGAATTGACTCATAGTTCAAGTGATTCAAGAACCACCCTATCTTTCATTCATTGAGTCTTTCTCTTGTTGCCTTGCTGCCAAGTTTAACTTAGTTTACTCGTAGTGAACTCAAATATAATTGGTTGTTTAAATAATAGAAGGGTAACATAATTTTAGTGCTTAATCATCAATCTCTGTGGGAATGATACTCACTCACTACTTTATTACTTGATCGACTACGTATACTTGTGTAATTGTCTTTTGACAATGCATCTTTAGAGCACACATCAATGGATGAGATAAAAGACTTACTAGCAATTTGATCGGACCGAGAGGTAGAAGAGGATGACTCACCCAACAGATTTAGCAACTATGTGTATTGTTCATGCATGTGTGAGACCTAGTATAAGACCAATAATTCCATCTTGAGTAGCCAATGCCTTGTGTTTTGGATTTGAAAATTCTTTGTTTGTCTTATGTTTGCATGGTACCCAATTGGGATGATACCGCACTAGATCAAAGCACTTGCTCTTCTTGTGCCCAAATTTGCCACAATGATCACAATGTAGCCTAGAGTGTTGCAAGTTGGGCAAGTGGAGTTTTGAGTGCTAATCATGAATGCAGAGACTTTTGTTTTCTAATCCCTCCCTAAAACAACTTGTTGCTGTCGTTCTTCTTGTGACACAATGGAATATATTTTGCCAAGTGATGGCAATGGATCAAGTGCTAGAATTTGAGCTCGTGTCGTGCCAAAATTGTTAGAGGAGAGTCCCATGAGAAACTGGTGTGCTTTTTTTGTCTCCTTCTCTGATAAAAGCTAATGCTGCTCCACATGTTGAAGCCGTGACTGGTGAATATGAGTCAAGCTCATCCCACAAGGCTTTAAATTTGGTAAAATAGGCTTCAATCGTCATTCTGTCATAATGTAGTAGATTGCTTTGTAACTTAATTTGATGTATTCAAGGCACATTGCCCTGAGAATACCTTTCGAAAAGATCATCCCACATCTCTTTGGCACTAACTGCATACGCCACACTTCCATGAAGACTTTTGTCTATAAAATTGAATATCTACCCAATGATCATGAAGTTACAGATGCCCACGCAGTGCTCTCTTTGCAATCAGAACTCGGCTCCATGATTGACCCATCAACAAAATCGATCTTGTTCTTTGCTTTGAGTGCATTTCTCATCGCCCAAGACCATGACGAATAGTTGTCTCCGTTCAATGAATAGGAAACTAAGACCGAGCAGAAATATGAGCTCAAAAGGAGGAGATGAAAGGGGAGGAAAGATATGAAAAAATCAGGGAAGATAAACAAGAAGGGTAGATAGGTAATATTCTAGATCACAACATATCCTGGAATAACGTAATAAGATCGAGTTTGAAAGGGAGAATCAATTGATGAAGGATAATTTTGTAACATACTTCTAAAAAGAATTGTTTGCTTGCATTGAGAATGAAACAATATGCATCGGTTTCAAAATATTAATGCTCTTCGAGGTCACCTTGTTCTGAAAGTTTTACACTATAAACCATGTAAATTTGTTATTAAATTGTTTTAATTTAGATTCATATATTTATTTTGTTATGAATAAGATATAAAAATTACTCAATTAAATGGAAATTTTTATTTTAAAGTTCTCCCTCCTCCTCCAAAGACTGCCAGGAGAGTTTTCATCTCTCCTCATACTTAATGGATAGTGAATAGGGGTGGCTTCTAGCCGAATCGAGCCTGAATCTACGTAAGATTGGACTTGGCTCAGTGAATAAAAGGGAAACTCGAGCTCGGGCTTGAGTTCGACAACGAGACTAAAGAGAGCTTAAGCTCGAGCTCGTGCAATTTTATCGAACTTGAGCTCAAGTTCGAGTACAATGAGACTGAAGAGAGCTCAAGCTCGAGCTTGTGTGATTTTATTGAACTCGAGCTCAAATTTGAGTACAACGAGACTGAAGAGAGTTCAAGCTCGAACTCGTGTGATTTTATCGAGCTCGAGCTCAAGTTCGAGTAGGCTCGACCACTAAAGAAGATGAACGGGAATGCATTAAATGAAGGGTGTTCGTTTTTGGAAGTAGAATATTAAAAAACAGTGTTAAAATACATTTCGACTAAGGATACTCAAATTTATAAAAAAAATTAAGTTAAACGAAGTAAGTATTAAATGTCATCAAAACTTTGTTAATATTAAATAATTAAAATATTATTTTAAAAAAAAAATTTATGAGCAACTTCACGGTTGACAAGTCAAACTTTGATAACTCAAATTTGGCTCGCCAAGCCAAACGAATATTTCCTTGTAATTAACGAGTTGTGCCCTATAAAAGCCGAGCCGAACTGGGTAAGGTCATGTCCACCCCTTCATTAGTGAAGTAAACAGTTTTAGAAAACAGCAGATAATTGGTAACTGGTCACAAACTCTAGAGGCCACTAACATTTTCACGCGAAGATAAAACTCCAGAAAAAGAAAACCAAAAAAAGAGGAGACGATCTTTGACTCTAATATTAATTTGTACATTGCGCATCAGGAAAATCTAAAGAGAAAAAAGAAAGGCCAAATCGTCCTCCTCTCCATCGGTCCATCGGCGGCTAGGCTTCCTCATAAACTAGAAATCTTCTTCAAAACCAGAGACGCCTTAATCCTCTCTCCTTCCAAATGACGATCAGTCTCATGGACAGTGGACTACTAATTCCACAAAATTCTCATGAACTTTTCAAGCTCTCCGCAAGTCTTAGAAGCCTGAATCCTCTCTCCTTCCAGCTGGCGAACGGTTTCGTGGACTACACGGTGATCCCAAAAAATTCTCACGACCTATTCAAGCTCCCTGCAAGAAGACCCACCAAGCCTTTGTTCTCGTTCAATCCAAAGCATACGATATACAGTCGGAATACTCCAGAAGAACCCAGCAGCATTTGCAATCAAGACCAGACACAGGAAGCTGCTACTTACACTGTGGAGTTCCAAACGCTGAAGACCTGCAAGCTTGGAATTTCTAGGTACCCAGATTTCGTCTATAACGCGGAAGGAGGAAGAGGCAAGGGGATCGGAAAAGAGAGTAATGGAGATGGACCACACAAAATTTCTGTCATTTTCAACGCGGGGAATCTTTACATTCCTCCTTTAACTAGTTCGACGACGAGGTTCTTGGGTGTTCCTCTGCCTCCATTTCTGAAGATCGAGATTATCCCGGAGCTACTTCAGGGAACAATCGAAGGAGGAGGACAGGTAGTTCCCCTTAATCGCTCATCCATATCTAGTGAAAAATAAAATAAAAAGATTTTCAAGGTGGATGTCATGATAAGCAACTTAAGAATGTGTTTGTCCTCGCAGATTAATTTGGAATTCAAAGCTAGGTTCTTGTTTTCAATTGGGACTATTTACAGAGCTCCGCCACTACTTGTTGCGACAGTTTTGACTACAGAAGAATCAAAAGGAATGCTAAAGAAAGGAAAGGGACAGAGACTAGACAAAGAAGGAAACTGCAGGTTAATCGGCGTTGCTACTGTTGAGAAAATAGACGATGCAATTATGAATTCTTTTCTCAGCCTTCCAACGGAGTGCCTGGCCGACCTTGATGCAAAGATCAGCCTAGTACGCAACATCTGAATTGAATCAGTCATACATTTCTGTTTTCCACTTGTTTTTTTTCAAAGAACTACAACTAGTTTAATCTGTGTTCCGGCCTGCACGTTTTAGCTCTCAGATCAGGTAGAATAAAAACGAAGAAATTTTCTTCTGATTAACTAAAAGAGACTCGAGATAATTGATACGTAATTCCAAGTAAAATCCCATATTTCATTTTATCAAGTAAAGCATGGAAGGAGAATTTAAGAAGATTAAAAGTTTCACACTTTTGAAAATGACAAAAAATTACATAGAGAGTGGGACTTTAGAGTCTCTTCCTAATTTTAAGGAGAATTTGATGTTTTAACCTACTGGTATTCCACTAACACCAAAAATGAAATTTTAGAGACTGATATCATTAACACTAAATTCAATGGGCTAGTGACAGATTTTATAGAAGTTACACGAGATTGCTGCCACTGATCCAGTTTTATATTACACAGCTTTGCAAATGAATATTTAACCAGCTTCTAACAGGATCCGAGAACACCCGCCAACCACCTGCGGCCTCGGACAATTCTGGGGCAAATAAACCGTCGCAATTAATTTCTGTTAATAAGCACTGGATCCATTGCTCCAATGTGCCTGTTACCACTCTCCATTGCTCCAAGGTCTAGCTCCTCCTACATGTTATTTAACGACGTTATCAAGAAGCTGGCTCATATTCTCTAATTGCCTGCGCTAATTTATTGGTGTCCTCCTCGGTTTTAAGCTTTAGCAAGTACGTTCGAGCCTTGGCAACAGCATCTTGTCCTGCTTCATCTCCATTCAAACTTCCAATGCCCTGCAACACCCAGACAGAACCTTAAATGAACCGGTTGTCACAAATCAGCAAGGATAGTACCGTGGGAAGATTGCTTGTAAGCATATAGCATCTTCAGATAAATGAATAGGTATTCTGAAGACATTTGTGCAGGGTAAAGATTAAATGTAATAAAGAAAGGAAAAAACAGACGGACATAATATGATCTCCATCGATTACCAATGTATGAAGTATTGTGATGAGAGTATTTTTCTGTACATTCATTTTGATTCCTGGATATATAAATGCGTTAAGCAAAACCTTTCCAACCTGCATTTAAACAGTAGTTAGATTCAGAATAAAGAAAACAGAAAATTGAGCAAAATGCAAACAGAAAGCCACAAGAATTCTGATGGTTTTGTAACAAACAAAAAGGCTCAATATGTCTTCATCACCCTGACAGAAATTTCACAAGGTAAACCAGCCATCTGATAAGCTGCAAACACTGCAGTCATCAAGGAACCTTATTAGAAGGAACTTGAGTCTGGACAATGATGATTACACAAGTTTTTCTTTGGTAAAAAAGCTAAACGATTTATAAAAATGAGTTCAAACTTTGTAAGTCCTTAATTGAAAATATGTGAATGAATTTACCAAGAAACAAAAAGTTGAGGACATCAAAATATACAAGCTTTTCTCCCATATCATAGTGCAAATTTTCTCAAAATTACATCAATGCACCTGATCTCTTGCAATTCCTCAGAAAAAAATATTCTGAACTAAATAAAATCAATATCATCCAACGTGTGTAATCTAGATAAGGCAGAGATACTTGTTCAAGTTATAAATTTCAGAGATCGTTATCTTGAAATCTTATTAGGGCCAGTATGAACAATATTTAGAGAGTTAATAAGATCTGAGGGAGGGAGGGAGGGAGGGGTGATACAGAAAATCCTGGATATCAAACTTGAATATTAACATGTGTTATTTTGCCTAGTACTAGCTACAACAAATAAGTAGATACTAAGAAATTATGCAAGCGAAGGAGAGACAATTGTGCTACAATAACCAAAACAAAAATTCTTAATGTTATTCAAGACCTATGAAAATGAAATCATAACTCCCTATTATAAACTCTAAAACAACCCAATCCTAGCCGAAATAGGCCACCTCCATAGGATTAGACTTCTTAATTACAACTGAAGTGTCACTTACCAACTAACAAAAAAACAATTGTTGCTATCCATTAAAGATAAAAGAATCTACTGCAAAAGGATTCCAGTAGATAATTAAAATAAAAACTTAAACTCCTACTACTGACACCCTAGGACACTAATCATGACTTTTTCAATAAATGGAACACTTCTACCTTTAAAAAAAAACTGTCCTGAAACAGAAACTCTTCAAACAAAGTAATTTCTCGAAATAGTGACTTTCCAAAAAAAGAAGAACAAATTGGATGCTCTGTCTGATTTCATTGCATTTCTTCACGCTTCTTTTATCCTTCAAACTTTTTCATGTACAACATAGATTGTAGGGACAATGAAATATTGAAAGATATGAAACCATAGAAAAAATTCAAATGAACATCAATCACAAATGTTGGGTCAAGATATGAACAGAATAAGAAAAATAAAAATTTTCAGTCATTCAATTCTAATTTGAAAAGTAAATTAAAAATTGGGTACATCAAGTTCGCACTTAAATTATTCTTTTTAGAAAAGTAGAATAAAATGAAATTTGAATCCACCCAAACAAGTGAGAATTGAACAGTTTAATGGCAACTACTACTTTCTCGATAGACAGGATTTTTAAAAGAGGAACTGAGGTGGAAGTCCCCATTAACTTGAAATTATATTTTTGACTAGCAAAGCAAGGAAAAACAATCACAACCTCAAATATTGTACAACCAAGCTTTTTATCAAACTTAAACATGGATCACAACACTATGGCTGCTGTAACTTGCAGAATTATTTTTCCATTTGAGAGTTAACATATACCCAGGCGGCGATGTTATACTTGGCAAGATCTGACATGGCTGTTTTTATATTAATAAATTTGTGCTAGAGCTGGAAGCCACTGGTCGTTTCATTATATTCAAGCTTTTGAATTCTAATCATCACTATCTACAAGAAACCTTTAATTTTGGGGATTTGGTTATAATATAATTGTGGCAGATTTAGAGGTAAACAGAGCACATGCAACACATAAAAGTATGTTGTTCCTCTTTCTGAATGCTAATTATGCATGAGAACACACCCTTCATACCCCCCTTGGGGACGCTTGAACCCGCAACTTCACACACTAGAACCCCTTTTCCCTCATATGAACAACGAGCCTATGTCTCAAGCCACAGTGTCCAATTCCAAATATTTTTACCTCCCCCATCCAAATGCAACTCACAGCTCAAATTTTTCTCCACTAAAGATTTTGGTGAACCTCATAATATGTACTTGGAAATAAAAATTTTAAAAAATGATGAGATCTTTATTCAGGAGATATTAGCTAGATGACTAGTCTTATCGCCAATGTGTCACAGCTATAACATTTGAGAAAAGAAATTATGCATCAAATTTAGAGGTAACTTCACTTCTTGCCATATAGAACTCTGATTAAATTATCATCATCCAACACAAAGAAAGATAAAGTGTGACTCTATTACGTTAAAATCATGAAAGGAAAACACAGAATCACACTTACCATTATGGCTTGACAATAATATCTAGTATAGCATCTAGGCCATGCTATCTCATGGAACAGGAATATGGCTATCAGAGTTAGTACAACATAAAACATCACAATATTTGACCACATTTCATGAAAAGATTAGTAAAAGACAGCACATATTTAACAAAATTACTTACATCATTATGAACAACTATTGTTGGCTTGGATTCTTTATCGTCTTTACTAGCACCTTCCTTGCATTTAATTGAAAGCTGCCCCACGCCCATATCTTTCCAGCCCTTATCTGTGGGATTATCTGGCTGGACATCCAAAATGAGAAGGAAGTGGCAAGGCATTTAATTCCCATCAACACATTATAATTCAGAAAGACAAACTGAACAAATCATAAGCGAAAAGTCCACATGAGGCATGACTAGAGTGATTCTCAAATGCAACAAATCAACAAGATGGAACTGATTGATAAGGATGGAGCATAAGATACCTAACCACTATCTTCTCAGCAATAGGAAACCCTGGATTTCAAATTCGTAGGAAAGAATTTAAATATACAGGTACAGTTTTGCAACTAAAACTAACAAGAACAAAGAAAAATACAATAGGAGATTATTCCCAGTGAAGGAGTAAAAAAATAATGGTGCTCCAATAATCAAAACAATGTAATATTATTCAAGGCTTATTAAAAATACATCATAACTCCCTATTTATAGACGTCGATCTTTATATCACTGATATATTCGGAGAGGTATTGGTGGTGCAAAGGCTTCTAGGACAGATGTTGCTCACCAATAGTATGGCGAGGACAGTCTTCAACTAGAACAGGGAATATTGTGACTGATGGAGATGAAGAGGACACCACTGAAGCCCCTGCAGAAAATATAAACTAACCTCAATAAACTATCCTTAAACACCCTTGGGAATGCAGGGAAAAAATAACACCTCAGCTTGAGAACCAGCAAAAGAAATTTGGCACCAAGTACCATGGACAACATACAATTAACCAAGCAACATGAAGTAAGATAGCATCCCTCGAATAGGATTTTAGAAAATGCATCTACATCATCATAGTGCTCGCATGGAGAAGTTCAAGTAATGCTAGAGAGGATCATGAAGTGGATACCTCCAAATAGTAGTCTCCCATGCTTACAACCCAAACCAATTTTTCTCCTTGTCTACTGATCTTGAAATACAATATGAATAGGAAAGAATGTCATGGAGAATTTCAGGTGCTTTGTAATCTAACTAACAAAGACCGAATTCAAGGGAAACTGAGGAACATACAAAACAAACTAATTCCCACTCCAAGAACAGAAGAGAATCACCCATCTCCAATGTAACATGACTAACAGTATGTGTAGGAAGATGGACTGAAACAAAGATAAAATACTTGATGTATAATGAGAGGCTCCCGAGCGAATGACATGAGACTGTGAAGGCATCATATTAAAGGCAAAAATACCATGATTAGTTGTTGAGGTTGTAGCAGACAATACGACTATAGTTGTGGAGTGGATGAGGAAGATGAGGACAAAGTATTTGAGCCATATGTTGAAACAACTGTTGCAATTCATCTAGGAAACCATGAAAAACATTGATGGCCTTATATGTTTTAGAATCAGACTCACTAGGATAATTAGTGTTCGTCCAAGGGGCAAGCCAAAATTCTTCCAACATTTCACTGAATTGGGGTTACAGCATCCACACTGAACAATATTGGTCATCAAGTCCTCTTCCTCTATCTGTTACATCTCTATCTCATCCACGAATGCTACCACCTCATCTGATAGGGATCTCATAACAAGTCTAGACTGGCTGTACGAACAGAGTCAAGCGCGCATAATCTTTTTTGTCCATGTTGCCATTCGTCAAGAAAACAGCCTCATTCCTTAGCACGCGTAAAATCCTCGGCCAATGTGGGAACATCATGTGTCCAAATTTGGCTATTAATTGCAACAAATAAGCACCTAAAATTCCAATAACTTGGTCATGTAAAGAGCAATCCAGTTTAAGCTAGCCGCATCCACTAATTAGTGGTAAGGAGGTGGAGGAGGTGGACATTGTTTATCTCATTCAGCACATCCTAGAGTTCCTCATAAGAAATAATAATAGATCTATCATCATGTCTGAGGATAAAAGATGTGGTCTCTAAATCATACACCTTGGAGAGGTTCCTCTCCTGCTGCACAGGTGTGTACAAGAGTGGTCCAAAAAGTCACAAACTCACAATATAGAACCTGACTTTTAGTCTGCACATTGATAATGTTTACCAACCGCATCATCACTTGTCCATCTCCAGCCTCGCAATCATCATCATGATCACTCTGTGATTCATCTACAATATTCTTCAACTTCCTCGGCAGTGTCAAGTGCAACAGGATTGATTTAGACCGTCTCAAAACATATTGAATTTATCAGTCCGAGTTAGTTTGGTAATTTCTATGGTTGGTCTGAGGCAACTGTACTATGGACGTTTAGGAGTGCAATATAGGTACTACATTATTGTTTTTGTACAATATGAATTGAAGAGAATGAGGTATGGAGTTTCTTATGTGCGAGGGCATTGCAGTCCACAAGTTATTTTTATATAAAACCAACATAAAGATGATTAGGGAAAAAATTAGCACCTCAATCCAAAGAGCTTGAACACACCAAGTGTTCAAAAACTCTCTTCACCACTCTTTTTCTCTTTTTTACCTTTTGTACACTAGGGCATCAGCTCATACAGTGAGTAGCCCTTATCGGTTAAAATGGTTGTTGAAGAGTTTGATCATACAAACACTGATCCCATAGAGTTACAATGTGATTGTCAAGCAGCGACTTCTTGTTTCTAACAACCCAATATTCCATGACAGGATAAAAAACTCACTCAAGTTGATTGTCACTACACCAAAGAAGCAATTCTACACAAGAATATCATTACTCAGTTTAGAGTTGTTGCGCTAGTATCTAACATTTTTTACCAAGGCTTTGGCAATTGGGTATTTGGGACTATATATAGTCTCATGCTTCATAGAGAGTGTTCAAGACAAATGATAGTTTCATTGTCTTGTCTGATAGATTTTGATGTAAGACATTGATGTTGCATTGTTATTATCATTGAGTAAAGTCCCAGAGTGAACGATTTGAAGTAATGTAATTGTGTTAAAACATTGCCCAATAGGTCCCCTAAAATAACTAGTCATTTTGGAATAGACTTGGACCCAACTTTACACTTTTAGAGCTTTGTGTTAGGAGTTCAATAATGTACTTATGAAATTTCTGTGGGCTTGTGCACAAGGCTGAATTAATTGAAGAGTACCCTCTGCACTGTAACCTATAACTATGTTGTAAACTAGAAGGCAGTCATCACTGTAACATTGTATTCTTTTTTACAGCAATAAAAGATCCCTATTTCCCAAAAAAAAAAAAAAATGGTGGGATTTTAGGAGATATAGTTGAATAAATGCAATTTCACTCAAGTGATATAATAAAGGGTGTTAAGTTTCAAGTTTGACACCCTCAGAAGACAGCAGAGCTCTCAATTCTCATACACTGTTGCAGCTTTCTCTGGTCTTTTCCCTCCATAACTCTCTTTGACCATTTTCAAAAAAAAAAAAAAAAAAACTCTCTTTGACCTTTCTATACTTTTGTACTTATACACAAAAGGAAACAGAAACACCGGCCCCATGAGAGGCTACAGTTTTAGGTCATGAATGAAAGATAGAAAGCAAAAGCTTGCAGGCAACAAATTTTTCAATTCTTCCCAAAAAAGGATTTTTTGACTAAGTATTTCGACAAGCAAAATAGGCAAAAAGGAGTATTACACATACATTTTCTTAAATCCCTGAAGTTTCTCCCTAAATCAATTGCCTAGGCCCTTTATCTTTGTCAAAGTTTGCAAATACATTTTATGGGGTCCAATTGATGGTTGATACAGCTAGAGTCAGAGAAGGAAAGAAGTCGAATACTGGCTATCAAAGACGAAATAAAAAGGACTTTTTTAGGGTATTACAGAGTGGAAATCGCAGGGACTAAGCAAGACCAAGAGGTGAAAATCAAAGTGAAAAATATCCCAGCCCATCTCTGGCCTCCTGAATTATTATGAGCCATGGTTGGAACTGTTAGAGAACTGATTTCCATAGATGAGGAATGATTGTTTCCGAGCTAATATCAGAACTGTTGGAACCCTTCCGGATAAAAGAGAAGTTCTGATAAGAGAGCGACTCTTCCAAATAGACATGCAAATCAAGATGAGAGGAATTAAAAAGGAAGGAAGCAAAAGAAAGAAGAAAAGTAAAAGAGAAGAAGGAGGAGGAGGAGACAGGTCACTGGGGATGAGGAAGACAATCGAGATCCCGAACAACAGCAGTAGCAATGCATGGCAGATAATAACCACCAGGTTGAAAGGAGCTCTGTGCTGCCTCAAATTAATACAACAGCTGGAGTACAGGTGGTGGATGGTTTGAATTCAAAACCAGCTGATGACACGGTAATACTTTGTCATGGAGAAAATGAACAGCAGTTAAATGCAGTTGCAATTCTTAATCTATATCAATTAGCATCAGGGCAGACCATTAATTGGAGGAAGTCAGGACGTTAGGCCTAAATATGAAGGACTTGGAGGACAAGATTAGAAGTCTACTAAGATACAAAAAGCTTGATTTGCCTAACAAATATCTCAGATTACCACTTTACCAAGGGAGGGTGTCAAAACATCATCGGAACTCAGTCATAGAATAGTGTCAAAGGAGATTTGACACTTGGAAGGGACAGTTTCTTATTCAAGCAGGAAGAGCAACATTAATGAAGGCTACTTTATCAGAAATCCCAACTACTACTTGTCTTTATTGGACTGTCCAGGCAGTCTGGCCTCCAAACTAGAAGCCATACAAAGGAATTTTTTGTGGTGTGGAACTACAAGTCAGTTTAAGTGTCTCTGGTGACGTGGGATAATGTATGCAGGCCCAAAACAGGGGGGGGGGGGGGGGGGGGGGGGCTTGGAATTGGGCATATTAAGGGGGTCAATTCAGCCCTATTGCCCAAGTGGATGTGGTGATATGCAACAGAATATAATGCATTATGGAGAAAAGTTACTGAAGTGAGATAGGGTAAAGCACAACAATCGGGACTACCCAACAATGCTCAACCGCAAAAGCTGATAGTCTATGGAGAGGTGTACAAAAAAGGACTGAAATGAGAAAGCTCATTAGATTTCATGCCAAACAGGGTATAAAAGTTAGTTCTTGAGATGATATCTGGCTAAAAGATCAACCCCTTTCGATTACTTTCCCTAGGCTCTACCAGATTACCTTGAGGAAAGAAGCAAAGGTATTTCAAGTGTTGGGTGGTCTACTAAACATAGCAGAAAATTCTATTTGAGAAGAAACTTGCAAGATGAAGAAATCAAAGAAATGGCAACCTGCCTTAAATTGTTAGATGAGCAATACAGGCCTAAAAATGGTGAGAACAAATATGTTTGGTCCCCTAATTCCGATGGACAATTCACAACAGCCTCTTATTATGCTCTCTCAGCCATTAAAGGATCAAATTCAGAATGAGACGAAATAAGCTTGGAAGTTAATTGCCTGGCAAAGGTAAAACACTTTGTGCAGTAGCTGCCACAGGAAGATTTTAACTTGTTATGAGTTATCCAAACGTGGGCAAGCTATCATCAATGCCATGTGAAGAAGAGGAGACAAGTGCTCACTTCTTGATGCACTGTAATTTCAACAGCAGGACTACTAAGGAGATTTGATATAAGCAAGCAAGCCACACAGTCTCAACCAACTTCTTGAACAATGGTTCCATTGTCCCCTACCTTACAGGGGAAAAATTTTTTAGAGAGCTAACATTCCAGCAGTCCTAAGTCCATGGCTTGAAAGAAACAGAAGGGTGTTCTCCAATAAAATTGCAGCAGTAGGGAGAGTGATTGAGATAGCAATTTGAAGCACCATTGCATGGATTCACCGTTTACACAACCTCCCAATTCTTCTTATTCCAATAATTAGGGAGCTCTCGAATGTGATGATTCTTTTTAAAGACCTGAAGAAAATCAAGATGGTGAAACAACACCCCCTAAATCACCACTAATCAAAATGAACTTTGACAGATCATTAAAGGGAACCCAAGCCTTGCAGGGGTAAGGGGAGTAATCAGAAACCAGTCGTGAGCAGATCCTCTTGGCTTACTCTGGTACAGCTGCTGTTTGTGGCCGAGGACAGAGCCTTATTGGCTGGTGTAGAGCTAATTAGCCAACATTTCAGCGTATCAGTGGAGATTGAGGGTGACTCTACATTAGTTTTGGCTGGGCAGCAATAACAGGCTTGTCTCCCTCGGCATTATAGAGCATTTTTTATGAAATTGCACATACTATAAAAGACTGGAGAATAGCTTGGCTAACTACAAGATCTGCTAATTCCATTGTGAATAAACTAGCAAACTCTGGGGTTAGTAGGACGAACTCCCAATGCTGTTGTGGAGACCCAAACCCAATTCGCACAGCAATAACTCCCATGGGACCGCTGAGCTACTGCCCAAGTTCCAACTACTGTATCATTATATGCTTATCAATAAAAAGATCTCGGCAATCCAAAATAAAATAAAAATAGTAAACCAATAAAGCATGAAAGTGATATACCTTAATATAAACCTTGCATTTGGCTTCATGCACCACAACAGCACCTTTTTCTACTGATTTCTTTAAAGAAGGACTACTTGGCTGTTGCACATCATCGTCTAGCAACACATAAAAATAGTTGAATAAACATGAAGAAAAGAAACCAAAAACAATATAGAATAAAAATATCACTTTTTCCATGTTGGCTTGAGGGATCCTGTCAAAGTACCATACTCGAACTACTACTTCCGTATAATTTTCTTACACAGTTGCTCAATGGAAAATCCAAAAAATGAGCAAAAGAAGGTACACATTTTTGTAAGAAAAAAAAATTCATAGTTACATTTGTTAAAAGTAGGGGTATTTTGATAATTTTATCATATAAATTGTCTTTAACATCCAAATAACAAGGAGTTACCAATTACATATTGAGGTGTAAAGAGTGTTTTTTTTTTATAATGATGATCTCTTTTTCATTAATAAAGAATGATACAATCCTTTTTTTACAAAGTAATCATAAGATGTAGAGCTTTATCTTGCTTGAAATCAAGCAGTCATACTTGTTACAGATTTCTTTCTAATTTAATGCTGTAGTGTTGACTATAGTCAATTCAGCAGGTGTGATCCTATTGCTAGTTCTGTTCTATCAGCTCCTTCTCGTGCTAGATGATCCGCAATGGAGTTAGATGATCTAGGTGCCATTTTCCATGTAATGCTCCAATGTGCTGTAGTTGCTGATATTTCACCAAAGATGTACTTGCTGTTTTTGTTGCCTAGTTGATGGTTAGTGACGAGTCTCCTTCAATGAGCATTTGTCTTGTTGCATGTGTCCTTAGCAATTTTATTCCTTCTAAGAGAGCTCTCACTTCTGCTTCATTCGATGTTGCGTAACCTAAGGGCCCAGAGTAGGCAGTAATGATGTTACCTCTATGATCTCTTATTACTCCACCTACGCAGTAGAAAGTGCTTTTTTTTTTAGGAAAGTAGAGAGTGTTTTTATATCCTGCTTTCATTGAGTTAGGAGGTATAAGCGAGAAGGTAATATTTTTATCTACGTTATCAGTTATTTTATGGTCTAAGAAAAGAAATAAGGTGTCAAGTGCAACCCTACAGGTGGGAACGGGTCGAATCAGGTTCAGTTTGAATAATTCCACCCCAACACCAACCTTTAATCCTAAAACCCAGTTGTATAAACCAAAATGAGCTTGGAAACTAAAAGATAAATGAAATTTTTATGGAATAAAAAATCCCTGTCAATCAATATCTTCGAAACTCATCCTCAACCTGAAAGACATCTGGTGACTGTGGCTCTTATATAGCCTCCCTCCCTCCCTCCCTCTTTCTCTTCAACCTTCATACTTCCAACTTGACATTATATTAGAATAGATTGACCATTGATCAAAGCCGAGAATTATTCTTTGTTTGTTCCTTAGTGTGCACCACTTTCTAGAAGGCTCCAAACTCACATTTTTCTTCTAAAAGACTTAAAAGGTCAAATCTTCCCTTTTGTAACCATAACCTTCTGGTTGTTGGCTCATGCTATTGTGTAAATCAGCAGTGACCAGAAGTAATAAGTATAGAATGGTTTCAATGTGCCTGGGGATGTTTTTCCTAACCTGCTGACCTCATCAACCTATAAACTAGCACATCCCGCACAAATTTATTGTGCTTCAATAAGTGTTCGCAGCATGAAATGTTTTTCAATTAGTAGGGGGAAGAATAACAACAAAATGTGGTGAACTGTCCTCATGTTAATAGAGCTACAAAGCATGTAATGAGTGGTCCTACCGGGCTACATCTGTGTCCAAAGAGGTAGCTGGTCTTTAAAGCTCTAGTGGTGTTGAATATGATGACCAGGTAGATATCTGTGTATTGTTCCACAAGGTTGAAGTGCATCTAAATTAAGTTTGAGATGTTTTTAATGGTGGAAAGGTTATCACAACTTCTGTTCACATCTTCAATTAGATGAATGACATGTTTACTAAAGCCCTTAGCACATGAGGTTCATATATTTTGTAACAAGTTGAGTTTGCTTCACATAATTGCTCAACTTGAGGAAGGTGGTAGAAGGCAGGGGAATGCTGGCAATGTTACACTCACTGGAGGTTGCTTCTTATCTTTAAATAATATGCAGTTACTATTATGTGCTGAGGTACTAAAAGAGACTTTTCATTTTCAGTTTGAGTTATACGTAAGAGGGGCAATACTGTGATTTATGTAAATATTGACTTAATGGCTTTAAATAAATGAAGGGTCAAGTTTGACCCTAAGTTGGCTGCCACCCCTTCTGCATATTTCTCACATTTGTCTCTCTAAGGGTTTTAAATAAATGAAGGGTCAAGTTTGACCCTAAGTTGGCTGCCACCCCTTCTGCAGATTTCTCACATTTGTCTCTCCTCTCCAATGTCAAAAAACATATTAAGGAGGCACATTTTGAGTCTCACCACCTTCTGCATCCTCCACTGCATCTTGCTTCTCAAGTAAATAACTCGGAGTACCTAGAGGAGAAAGAAGTCTCAAAGGAATGAGCATTGACTGTCTTACAAAATTCTAAGCAAGTTCATGTTACCAGTAGGTATAAATCTGAATCAGACGACAATATGAACAGACATCAAGTTTCAGATAGCTCACATACATGATCTCAGCTGTTAAGGTCAACAAGTTTCAAAACAAAAAATTTAAAAAAATAAATAAATAAATAAAACAGGGAGAAAGAAAGAGAGATTTTGTAGAAGAGCTGAACGTGTTCGACTCAACATTCCCTTTAGGATAATTTTGATAAAAACAAAAACTTATGATGCTACTAATCATGTACTTTATGCCTTTTTGTTCAGAGAAATAATGTGCATAATGATTTGCTGCTCACAAGCACCATGGAAATTTCAGGTAGCACAATTGTTTGGGCAGCAAAATGACCAACCAAACCATTTTAGAGGTAGTACGCAGGTCACGCTAATAAACATATGGCAAAATCGCTTAGCAGCACCATTAAGCTCAAGAAGATAGCTCAGCACACCAATGCAAATGAGTCCAAATATATCACAGCTCAGCACACCAATGCAAATGAGTCCAAATATATCATAGCTCAGCACACCAATGCAAATGAGTCCAAATATATCATAGCTCAGCACACCAATGCAAATGAGTCCAGATATATCATAGCTCTCAGCACACCAATGCAAAAGAGCCAGATTTAATGCAGTTGGGGATTGGAATGAAAGGCCACAATGAAAGAAGCAAAAGTGAAGCTTATTCCTGAGAAGAAAGTGAATCTCCACCAATCAACAGCATACTTCAGATAATAATCCAGCCACACCCTTTTCCTTTTGCAAGAGGAGCCCGGGTTCACTACAAGGCCCTTCAACAGTTGCAGCCCATGATTACCACCAATAATTCAACAAAAAGACCAGCCATTTGAGCCTCCTAGTGAATCAAACAACTACACGTCGCAACAACTACACATCCAGCTAATCAAACAACTACACGTCGCAATTCCAATTCATTCACTCAATCCACCACTACCAGTCACTCCCTTGACACCAATTCCACAAGCCACATCAAAATGATGTCATAGTTTGACCACTTTCAGAATACTACCATCCCACACCTCATCTCGATATCTAAGAAAATGTGCAGATGATGATTCCACTCCTACCACGTTCAGCCTCTCTTCCCAACTTTAGCCCCACTTGGGCTGGTTGACACTCCACAGTCGACATTTCACCCTCTACACTACTTGTCGAGGGTCCACCACTTGTTGAAGCACCACATAGATAGTTGCCCCTCGGCCATCATTAGTCGAGGCTCCACCACTACCGAGCATCTACCATAGTTAGCCGAGACCTTGGCGCCAAGTCAAGCCTCAACCTCCACCACCGCCAGTCCAATCACTGTCACTAGAGCAACCCCCCGTCGGTGCAACCTCTAGAGCTACCACCTCATTCCTCATGTAGCTACTAAAGCAGTTGTCTCAACCAGACTTTAAGAACATCAATAATTTGTCAAAGGAAGTTATTTTTTATTTGTGAAGCATACCAACATTCACAACCAGCTTTCATGCCACAATCTACAATTCCTCTTTTACCACATGAAGATACTATGTTCTAGACCTCATCATTATGCCTTATAGTGAAGAAGACTTGCCAGAAAAAGATAAAGACATGTCATGGATGATTGCATGTGTTTTATCTTTTTTTTCTTTTAACTTGAGGACAAGGTACATTTAGGCGGTTGGATGCAATAATATAAGAGTATTGGGTCCCAATGTGCCTTATGTAAGTTTTAGTATGATTTAGAAGTTATTAGGTATTTTGAGATTACGTAGGGCTCACAATGTAAATCCCCAAGGAGGAGAAACTTTTACTATAAATACTCCCCTATGGGCAATAGACAAATAGAAAACTCCCTCCCTCTCTTAATCCCAAATAGCAAAAGAATTCCCTAAAAATACAAAATCCTTAGAAAAGTTTGCACCAACAACAAAACATTCCACCTTCATTAATGAACCATGTCCTCAAAAGCATTTTCAAAAAAAAACAAAACAAAAAAAAAGCCCTCAAGGTTCGCAAATGAAAATTGCACGTAACAATCAACCATGGCATATCCCTGTCATTTTGTGGTATGTCCTCATCGTTTTGGGGTCTCAAATAAAACATATTGACAATGTCAACATGGGAGAGGACTTGTGAGATGTGGTTGATGCATTGAGTAAGTGGGCTATGACACAACGGATGTTAATTGTAAACTGCCTATGAATGCAACCACTACACAAATCAAACACTACCTCCTTTAGACCCATGATAAGTTGACAAAGTTAAGTCTGTGACAACTACTCCAGTGGCTTCTTGACGAATGTGATAGCATCTCTAAAGGTCACACCAGATTCGGAGGTGGCTCTCAGGACTCTGTCTGATATTGGGGAGCCTCAACAATCAATGGTGGCAATAGTGGTTGTAACTGAATGTTGAGGCCCAATTGGTGGTGGTAAGGACTCCCATAGTGAGATAGATATTTCATTCCTAAATTGGATAGTGTTGAAGCCCCCTAATCAACCGAGGAATGCCCAAGTAGAAACCAAATAATCAAAACCTCTGAATTTCATGAACCGTTTAATACATCTACAAATTTCAGCACCCTAGTGTCCTCGAAATTCCTCCAGTGGTGCCCATCTTGTCAAGGGTACACCATTCTGGATCATGGTCACAGCTTACACCATTGTCTCTTGGAAGATTTTAATGTGTTTTGTTGCTTCTATCGAACTGCTAATTATTGATCTTCTTCTACAGCTATTGGCTCCCTTATCATTCAACAAAAAAATTATCATTTTGTTACTCTTTCTGTCGCCCGTCACTCCTAGATACTTCTATTGTTCTGCTATTTAGTCCATCTTCTTCATTAACTCCATTTTTTTTTTTGAGGAAAGCGATGATTTTATTAATTCAGGAAATTGTGCAATATAGAGAAAACTTAATGCATTACAGCACTTGCTTAATCCACATTTCTACAGTGGATATAAAATTTCCATAACTTGAAGTAAGACTCCTGCCCCAGCCAATGCGTCTGCAGCTTTGTTCGCCGATCTGGGAGTGTGACTCCAACCAACTACAGTTTCTGAGAGATCCCATATTTCCCTTAATTTAGCCGCTGGTCTCCATGGTTTCTGAGAGATCCCAATTCATTCACTCAATCTTGCTCTTCATCTCTTTCAATCACTCTGCTGCCCAGCTACCACGACCACCCTTCACTGTGCATTCTCGCCACCAGTGCTTGAGGTTTGCCTCGAATTGTGCATTTAACAACCAATGGTTTTCAAAGCGAAACGGTTTCCGCCCCCAATTTCCGGCCTTACTATCAACCAGGACAGGCCAGTGATCGGACACAATTTTGTTGATCACCCTTCCAGCGCACTCCGGGTACAGGGAAAGCCACTCTGGAGAGGCTAAATAGCGATCCAATTTAGAAAGTATAGGTCTCTCTTGGTTATTGCTCCACGTGTATTTTTTCCCCGCCATTTTGATTTCCTCCAACTCAAAGGCGTCTATAATATCATTAAACGGCCTCATACTACTTGATACTCGTGGTGCGAGGGGGGATTTTTCATCTCTGAAGCGAATGACGTTGAAGTCGCCCGCAATCAACCAAGGTCTCGTCCATCTATTGAGCAAATCTTCCATCTCGTCCCAAAAATGGCTTCTGGCTTGTGTTGAGCATGGACCATAAACGCCTCCTAGACACCATTCCTTTGTTGAGCTCTTATCGCTTAATCTCACCCCAAGGCAATGCGCCCCGAATTCCTCCTCCATCACTTCCACTGTCGATGGGTTCCAGGCCATTAAGATGCCTCCTGCCGACCCTACTGTATCAACCGCCTTCTAGCTGGGGTTGGTAAAGTGGACTAGAGCTCTCACCTTTACATTTGTCAACTCCATCTACTTCGTTTCCTGAAAAATTATTATGTTTGCACCGCTTTGCATTACGGTCTCCCTAATGCTGGCTTGTTTCTGGGGACGGCCAAAACCCCTTATGTTCCATGAGAGCAGCTTCATGGTGGGGGGGGGGGTTCGGCGGGTTGTGGACTCCTCTCCTAATCCTCTCCTAATCCTCTTGTAATGATACACCCCCTGTGTCTCATCGGTCCTCTTCGTCCCGCTATTCTTGCTTCTCGACCTTCCTCCATGGCTCTGGCCAGCTCCATGACCAGGACACTGGTTTCCGCTGTGAGAGGGATTAATGCGGCGTTTACACTCTCCGTCCATGAATGGCTGTCTTGGACCAAGATGTTGGCGCTCAATCGCCGCGAGATGGGGAGCGCCACTGCTTGGGGATGATGGATGTTGATTTTGTTTCAAGTGCGAAAGTAATTGAGTTTGGGAGGGGGTTTTGAGAGGGAGTCCAGAGGATCGACTTCCTGGTGGGGACCTGGGATGGTACAGGGGACTGCGGCTCTGTAACCGTCTCTCCAAAGTCCTCAGTCAGTTGGACTCATGGGGAGCGGTTTCGTCTCCGTGAGTGCGGGGCCATTTGTGGTGGTGAAGGGGGTTGGGTGTAGTGTTGGTCGCTGGGGGGTAGGGAGATGGGGATAGAGGCTGGTGTATTGCCTGAGCTTTCTGGGTGTGAAGAGGGGGTATTTTGGCAAAAATAATATTGGTTCACTGGAGGTAAGAATTTTCGGAGAGGGGGGTTCAAGGTCGCCTGTTTCCGGGGAGAAGATGGGGTTAAAATGAAGGTCGGGAAGGGGGGTTTGCATGGCTACTTCTGATGGACTAATGGGTAAACGAAGGGTCGATTGGGTGGCAGGGGATTGCTGTCCAGGTGGTGTGGTTTGGCTTGACAAGTGGGGGGGTTTGGGACAGATGGCGAAGCCCTCTTCTCCCTGGTAATTAATGCCTAGCGCTCGTCTGACCCCTTCTTGTACTCCAGCTTCCCAGGCCTGTTACCAACCATCATCTTCCCACCTGCCTCCATTAAATTCACATCGGAGTTCGAATTCAAATTCAAAATTTGAGGTTCCGCGGCATTCCACTCAGAGAAGGATGGTGAGTCATACCGAGTTGACCCCAGACTCAGCAGACTCGGGTCAGGGCTTCGGGGACAACGGCGGTGAGCATACTACTGTCTCCTCCGACTCCGGCGGGTGGCTCATCAGCATCCCTGTTATCGGAAAGGTGTTTTCCCCCACCCTGATCGTGCAGCAGCCACCCACGGGGTTCACTAAAGAGAGCTTCGGCATACCTCGGGCGACCGTGACATCCGTCTTGTTTGTTGTTCTTGGGTCGATTTTTAAAATCTTCCCAAAACTACTAAAAATACACGCAATGCATTCCTTAGTCTTAGTCCACAGCTCTACTGGTATACCATGAATTTCAATCCACCCTTCCCTAGAGTTGTCGACTTCCAACTCCCTCCAAGCAACTAGCTTGAGGTCTCTTAGGATATTAGTCTCAGACCAGGCCTCACACAGCGTCGTTCATTCTTCAAGGCTCCTTGTCCAAACAATCCATCTCCCCTCCCCGTAGGACGAGATGGTCGGGCGGTAAGGGAGAGGATTGCAGAGGCTAAAGAAATCTCCCACTTTCCTCACTGCCTCCATGGTCGCGAAAAAGATCAGTGCTGAGTCTAGATCCCTTTCTCCCTTCTTCCAAACCTCGGAGCCGAAGACAATGCCCTCCTCCCGCCTCCCGCAGATCACTGGCGCTTGCAAAGAGGTGTCCTTTTCTTCGGTCAAATGTAGTGTGGGGCCATTTCCTTTCCTCATCCTCATTAACATGTCCTGGACCATTGCTCGTAAGTGGTCCCATGGAAGCCATTTCCCGCGTGCTCAGGTATGTGGAGTCGAGCCAAAATCCTCTGATTTCGCCAGTGTAGTATCCGACAAATTCTTTTGGGTCCCAAAGAAGATGCAAAGAGAAAGGTGTCTTCTCCTGCTTTAACGGTTGCTCGCGCCGTCGCCTTTCTGTGACTATCTAAGCAGTCTCCCAGGGCCTCGAGACATTCTTCCAGAGGAGCGAAGGGCAGTTTTACGAACGACTTCTTCTGTCCTTTGGCCACAGTAATCTTGACATTGTTGTGTACTTCCCCTCGAGATCTATCCTTCCATTCTTCAATCTTAAATACAGATTCGTCAAAACGAAGAAGTTTCGACTTTAGGACACCCGCCGTCATCTTCCTCTTCTCCACGACTATCCTTCCTTCGTCGCCGGCCTCATTTGTTTCCTCAGTGACCGTCACTACCTTCTTTCCTTTCCTCTGCGCTTTCGAGACTTCCGACGGGCCATCGCGAGCCTCCCTTTCCCTTCCTCGCACGAGAGGACGGCCGTAAGGGTCCGGCTGCTCCCGTCGCCTTTCCGGTCCGGCTGCTCCCGTCGCCTTTCCGGTCCGGCTGCTCCCGTCGCCTTTCCGGTCCGGCTGCTCCCGTCGCCATTAAACTTTGTTATCATTAACTCCATCTTTGAACCAAGACTTTGCATCAACAAGGTCTTGCTGCACATCCATCATCACAACCAAGACTTGGTGATTACAACTAAAGGAATATTGTCTACCCCTAGAGAACTCCCTTCCACCTCATTACCCTTGTGACTTTTTTTTTTTTTTTGAAAAACGAGAAGTAAGAATTAAGTGCCAGTATGTTATAATAGTTTGCGCATGGGACAAGTACAAAATGTAACACAACCAGAGGATGGAGGTGGCCAGAAAGATGCATCCTCCAGTGAGCCAAGTCAAAGTGGGAGGAAGAACAGTAAGCAAGATGTTGTCAGGTCACCCCTTCCCTAGCAAGATTATCCACTAATCATTTGGTTCAGGGATCATTTGCTGCTATTGAATACTCCAGCTCCTACCAATGTCCTCAATCTTGTCCACATAATCCAGGTGCTTGTGGGTTGGTGTCTTGTGACCTGAAGCCCAATATATGATCAGAGTTGAGCCTCCCCAACCAAGAGTGGGAGAGAAAAGTGTTGATTATAAAGACAAAGGCCCAGTAGGAAGGCTCTAACCTCTTCAAAGGTCAAGCCACAATGACCAAAGGGGGCTAAGCGTACAAGTTTGCCCAACTAGAGTCCTGAACCACTCCCCCTGCACCTCCTGGCCCTGGATTCTTAAAGGAGCTACCATTAAAATTCAGCTTGAGCACATTATCTAGAGAGGGCAGCCACAGGACAGGAAGGGAAATGCATTGTGGAGCCAGATGGATGATGGACCTTCAAAAGAGGATGTTATGCTTTGTCTTCTCAATTATTCCTCCCAGAGTTGCGTTCATTGCATATATTCCAAGTAATCGTCACTACCTTAATGTGCCAGTATTTCCTCTCCATTCCCCCTATGGAATGGCAATAATTCTTGAGATGGATTCAGGAAAGCAAGTTTGAAGCATGTTTTAGGAAAGCCTCCCAAAGCTGCCTTGAGAGTTGGGAATGATTGAGAATATGGTCTAAACTTTTAGAATGACTATTGCATAGTCTGTAAGTAGGGTTCATCAACCTCCTGCCCTCTTCTGGAGAGCTAATCAGTTGTGAATGTTCTTCCTTCTATGGCTCACAACAAAAAAATGTGTGATATTCAGCACTTGTGCCTCTAGGGATCAGGATTTTGATCATATACACACAGGTGACATTGAAGGGGACTCGAGCACAGTCATTAGTTAGGGAAGATGCTCATCAGAACCTCCGTCCAGATTTAGATTTGTATTTTGGGAAATATTTGATTTGCTAAAATTAACTAGTTTTAGCTGGAGTAGTATTCTTAGATGTGCAAATTTTAATGCAAAAACTAGCTAAATAGGGGGTTACTTTACAATGCCTTGTTGTTAAATGACCCCTCTTTAATATGAAGCTGTAATCTGTAATATTTTTCTCTGAAATAAAACATCACTTTCCTTAAAAAAAATCATATACATACAGGTATTCATATTGGGATGCCATTAAGAAGGTTCAGGATGGGTCTCAGACTCTCAGTTCAAGAATAGAAAGTCCAAGCCTTCCTTCTCATGTACTTGGTGTCTACCAACAAGAGGGGATTTAAAGCCTCAATTGCTTCTTCATCCCAAAGTCCCCTCCTAAAGTTAATGTTTCATGAGAATGAATGGGTGTTCCTATATATGGAGCTTTAATGATAGCCTCTGTAGAGTGGGGAACACACTGGCCCGATTTAAGTCTCCTACCCAAATGTTATACAAGAAAAAAAAAAAAAAAAAAAAAAAGAGGTCATCTTTCCTGATGTGAATTGAGACTCCCTAGTCAAGATATTTCAGCATGCATATATGACTTCCACAAGCTAGATGCACAGGTTTGAGGCCGGTTCAAAGGGAGCCACATATGACTCCAGTTTCCATACTTTAATGTGATAATGCTCTTCTGCATGTTACTCCTCTTGTCAAATTTCCTAAGCCTTTTAGAGAGGTATGATGCACTCAACTCTAATTTTCTTTATTCCAAGGCCACCTAGATTCTTTGGCTTGCACATCCCAGTCTACCAAATGGTTTTTAAAATTTGTGGAGCTACCTCTTCACAAAAATCTCCTTGGGATGGCTTCAATGTGTTTAGCTATTAAGATCAGGCATTTGATGAAGGAGAGTTAATAATTTGGAAGCCCTACCAATGTGGACTTTATTAACATGGTCCTGTGAGGAATAGATAACAGTTTGCCTTGCCAAGTTGGCTTTCATAATGCTCGATAATGGGTGTCCACAAAGTAAGTCCTAGGTAGGTGGGCAGCGAGCCTCTTTGACATTCCTAAAAACCTTGCCAGGGAGGACATTTTAGTTCAATCCAAATTAATATAAGAGCTTATTTTGCCCATCATCCTCTGGCATGATGCTATCTATTATAGAAGAGGAAATTCGTTGCTCTTTACGAACATAATCAAAAAGGGTAGCAAGGGCTTCACCCACAATGTTGAAGAGGGGAGGGAGCCTGGCGAATTGGTGGAATCCTCTCAAATTTTAAAGTGTTCTTCAATGGTATTGTTGATCAGTAACAAGGAAGTAGAGGAAATTCAACTTCTAATACACGTTCTCCATTTGCGGTTGAAACCCATTCTTAGAAGGAGGTAATCCAGGAAAGACCAACTAACCTTATCAAAAGCATTCTCCATATCTAGTTTTAGGACAACACCCTTTTATTGGCTAGTATGGAATGAATGCAGGAGTTCATGACCAAGAAAGCAGCATCCAAGATTTACCTACCTATAATAAATGCACATTGATTCCGGCTTCTCATTTTGGAGAAAAATAAGCTCAGCATGCCAGAGAGCACTTTTGCAATATATTTATAAGGACATGAGATCAAGCTCACCAGTCAGAAATCACTTGGCATGTACTCCTGTCGTCAAGGGAACTAAGCTTACCCTTGTGCCAATTGATTGCACTTCTGAACTCATCAGCTCTAGCATCTCCTACAATTTTTTAGTGCATACTGATCGCAAACAGGTTGTCGAATTTTGAGATCACACCATCATCTTCCTGTCTTGTCTCCCTTGTAAGTTAATACCATTTATCAGGTCCATACCTGAGCATGCTAGTCTTGGTTGGTGGTTGGAGAGGCTAAAGCACAGGTAGAGGGATTACTGAAGGCTCTTTTATAAATGCATGAGAAGAAGGCTGAGGAATTGGCTTGATTGAGTTTAGAAGGCTGACGAAATGTGAAAATTTGTAGTCGAACATGAGACACTCAGGTAATAAAGGGGGAGAGATGAGCTATTTTGAGGATTTGAGATAACCATAAGGCTAGTGCTTTATATTAGGAGAGATGATGTATTTTGAGGATTTGGGGTAAGCATAAGGCTAGGGCTTTATATAAATATACATATAAGGAGGCTAGGCTATCTTAGTGGCCTGATTTTTTGCACCAGCACAAGTAACCAAACTAAACATAAGACCTAACCTTGCCAGTGTATTTGAGCCAGAATGCAAGTTCGGTCTTTCCTACAGCATGCAAGGGAGACAGCGGAAAGTCCAAGTGAATTTGATGATAGCACCCATCTTTGTTAGCATTGATGTCATCACCCATCTCCTGACCGTTAAGCTGCAGCCAAGAACAGAGGAGATATCCCAAGGATTCACCTAGAACTGAATGGAAGGCTCCCAAAGCAGGTTATTTTCATGGATGATAAGGATTCTAGCTAGGGTCATCTGACGTCCGAATTTGGTGTTGTCTTCAGCTCCAACAATATCTCTAATGCTAGAAAGCCTGACTAGAACAAGATCAGGATCCCATGAATCCACTAGAGTACTCAAAACATTGAACCAGCATGAGAGGTCCTAAGAGGGGTAATTGTCCATCGTCAGATCCTCTTGCATGAAGGAGCGTGGCAATTAGGCAGTTATGTCTATAGATGCCAATGCAATTTTCCAAGAGCGTAGGAAACACATTGAGCTAAACTATTACTTTATATTGGAACAGTTTATGGCAGGTATTATTTCAACTCCTCACATGAAAACTGAAGACCAAAAGAAAACATCTTCACTAAAGCTCTGGTGCGTTCAAGGCACCAGAAGTTGTGTAGCAAGCTGGGTCTATTTGATATATATCACCAGCTTGAGGGGGAGCTTTAGGAGTGTTTTGTAGCAAGAGTTCTTAGGGGTGTTGTAACACCATATGCAACACTATTTGTAACAGTATGCTCGTGTCACTTACCAGTGGCATCCATATATGTATGTAAAACATAAATAGACCTAATATAAGAAAACACAGGGGATCGCAGACCTGCATGCACCCTTTGGACATATCTCTTCTCGTCTCTCTGGTTTTGCCTTGCACGTTTCCACTTAGGCCCAAATACTGGTTTAAACCTTGACATCATGTGGGAATGTGGAGGATAAAAAAAAGCCACACCGCAATATTGCCATGTATGTGTGATCCACATCAGGCCAGGTGTAAAAGAACAAGAGAAAGTCTTGTACAATAAGAATCTCAGAACAGTTTTTACGCATGAAGATTCCAGTCCTCACATTACCAAGAAAGATACTTACGAGGTAAGATGGGTGTTTGATTGTTGGGCACAAGACCAAAGCTCCATGGAATTGTGGCACCCGAGCTTGCACTCCCAAAAGTAGGATACCCACTTTTGCCATTTTTAGCTGGGAAGCTCATATCACTGGTGTTGGCTGCAGACACCACAATTTTCTCCATACTTGTTGCTGCCACAGTTTCTGCCTTTTCAGCATTCACTTTGAGCCAGTCGACTACATCCCTGAATTTCTCCTAAAAAATGGTAAATCAAAAATAGAAAAAGGATAGAAAAACATTATGAAAATTGAAGTGAAACAGCCAGCAACATTGAAATTCACAAAAAATTCATTTTCAAAAAAAAAATCACAAAAAATTGCCACTCTTACGATGGTTTTTTAAGTATTTCCCTACCTACCCTTTCAAGCAGCCTAATTAGCAGATGGCATATGCCTTAAAGGATTCACCATGTAGCAAATGAGCTCCAAACATCACAGATAGCGAATATTCAAAACGAATGGCCAAAAATGTAATTAGAAAAATAAACGAAATTCTAGTTAAAACATGTGTATTGTAGTCTATATGCAACTAGAACTTGATTGCAGCCATAAACCGCAGAGATACCACCCTGTGAGGTGCAGTGCAAGTCCGTCAACAAAACACTAACTTGCATATGTATCTGATCAGCCATAACACAATGAGACACTACACTGCAACGAAGCAGGGCAACTCACTCCACAAAACACCAATTTGCACACTTACCTGACCACAGCAGAACCATTTCCTTATTTTTCAGCCAGACTGTAGTGCCATTGCGCGAAAGCAAAAGAAAAATAACAAATAAGTGTCTTCCTAGAAGACGACTGAGTACTGAGACACTACCATAATTTGAGAGGCGTGAGATAGGTAGTCACGGACTCCATCTAGCCAGAGCTCATCGGGGTGATTTTGTAGCTGTGATTGAACCCAACTGCTCGAATGGAAATATTGAGTCGAAATTAATATGAGGAATACTGACGGAATAACAAGTTCCCAGAACCAAGACAAGGGAAAATAAGAAACCTTGCGAACTGGGAGTTGAGAGCTGTAACGTGCAGGTGAGCGGATTCCGCCCGTCTAACGTCGAGTTGCGGGGGCCCCATTCCAGACGACTCCACCCGCGCGCACCCAAATAATGGTGCAGACATTCTCGTTTTACTCCTCGAGTGTACGTACTCAACAAAGTAGTTTGACCACCGAAGTCAGGAAGAACTAACTCCTTTAAGAAGCAATTACTCTGCAACGAAGAAATCAAGCGCACATCTGCGAAAGAATCAACGAAATTTGAACTTGAGAATAAAATAAGAGAAAAGTTAGGGTTTTGAAAGATGAGATAATAAGAAGCGTACGGCGAAGTCGTCGGAGTCGGACTGTCCGAACCGTTTGATTCTTTTCGCGCGTTGGCAGCTGTGTACTGTTTTAAGTTTTAACTCGTAACACGTTCCGATTTCAAATGTCCTCGTGAGCAAGAAAGAAGAAGCCAATGACCGAGAGAGGACGCAAGCAAGAGGAGTTAAAAACTAACGCTAGAAAGTAGAAAGGCACTGTTTTTTGGGAGGGGTATTTCGCCATGAAGGAAAAGAAGAAAACGCCAAAGCTCTGTTATAAAACCCGGTCGGACCGCCTAATGCAACCGGGTTGGCCCAGACCTCCAACCTTTTTCGAGTCCGATTCGTTTCACAGTAACTTTGGTTCTTTCTCCTCAATTTGCTTCAGATATAAGTTCACCTGTTTTTTTAATTTCTGCCTCTTAGAAGTTGTTCGTGGTGCTGGTGAGTTCTTACAACTATGAATAACCCTAGGTGAACCCAGACCTCGAAATTTCAGAAGCTAAGAGAATGCATGGCCGGGTAAGGCCATACTTCCAGAGTATTGATGTTTGATATAATTCTAAGGACTAACCTAATATAAAATCATAGCCAAGATAGAAGAAGACAGAATGTTTCATTTTCCAAATGGGTTCAAAGACTTGTTGCTAATTGATATATATGCTCGTGACATGACCTGATAATGCACTCCTTTACCAATGTTGTTTGCAATACATTCACTCTCCACGTGCCTCATATTCCAAAGAGCCCGCGCATATTGTAGGTAAGCACAGAGAATCACGGGGAGCTAAACACATGGGACCCCCTGTGCAGCGCTCAGTTGGCTCCCCGTGATTCGCTGTGCGTACCTACAATATGCGCAGCGGATCCGGCTCATATTCCAAAGGGTGCCCATGCATAGATTTAATAAAAAATTTAAACAGTTTTATAGTTATTATTACATTTTATTATTATTGTATCGTATACAATGTTTATTTCTCTCTCTCATCCAACTTTAATAATCCTTCCATCTTAGCATAGATCATATATTCTTATCTTGTCATTGATTTATATTTTTCTTGCAACTCTTCTAATTGTTGGTCTTCTTTTCAAAGTGCAAGATGACAAACCTGTTCAAGTTTGTTGATTGTTTCATGTTAGTTTTAATTATTTCCTCAGAATACCAAAATGTATTTAACATGGTGTCGTATTAAATTTTAACATATATAATACCTTTGTACAATAATATTTTTTTGCTCCTCGATTATATGTGAGAAGCTCTGTGTGAGGTTGATAAAACTTTAAAGAAATTTGAATTGCAAATAATCGAGTGAGTATAGTAAATTTCAGTTTTTGGACATAATATTTCAGTTTTTGGAGATAATATTTGAGTGTTTGGAATATTTAATTTGGATTATATGTGCAGTTTAATGCTTTAGGGTTTAGATTTCGCTAAGTAATTGAGTGTTAATTTTTATACCGATTATACTCATTAATTGTGTATTTAAAGTAAACTTGTATTTATTATTTTAAATAATTAATTGATATATAATAATTTTTTAATATTGTACACAATATTTGTCTCATTTGCTTGAGCATGTGAAACATATTTCTTAATTTTTATTATTACAATATACGTTGATAATATTGAATTTTTGGAGTACATTTGGAATATATGTGCATTATAATTTTTATTTGGGTTCTTGGATTTGACTTTATTTAATTAATTTGGATTATATGTGTGGTTTAATGAACCAAAATTTCAGTAAAAGAATTATATATCGATTCTTATAAATAATTGGGTGTTATTTTTTATATCTATATTGCTCATTAATTAATTGTATGTCTGAAGTAAACTTTTATTTTTATCTATTAATTTTTATTTTTATTTTAAATAATTGACTAATTATAGTAATTTTAACATTTGGGTGAGTATGTAAAATATATTTATAAATTTTTAATATTGAATTTTTAGAGTACATTTTGAATATATGTGTGTAGCGACGAAAATCCTCCGTGCAAAATGGCCCAATTGATTGATTAAATCGACAAAGTTACAGAGAAATTTACAAGTTTGTGTTGGATTGGAAAATTTTGCAGGTGCATTCTCAATTGCTTCCTTTGATTCAATCTCCATTGTGAGAAAAAGTAACTGTTTCCTAATGATTCAATGGTGAGTCGAGCTTCCGAGTGAGTGTACAGAAATGATCAACATGTGTAGTCAGTTGGACAGAGAATTTGGTACTTTGTGTGTTTAGCATGTTGACATCTCCAACGATTGTGCAGAGCTGCAATAGGTAAACTAGAAGACTCCAATGAACCTTCAGGTGGTTGAGTGAACTTCCTATTTTGAGAAGATTTCTGCGTCTAAACTAAGAGAATTTCTTATGCCCCTTTTGAGTGTGAGTTTTCTGGCTATTTGTAGCCAGTGTTGAGTTGTTGTTGGAGGTCAATCCTCAGAAAGGGGATCCGGATCCTACTTTCACTGCTCCCCAAGAGGGGGAGTGAGGACTTGGTTTTTTCTCCTCATGTTTCTCCTCCACCGATCCTCAAAAAGGGGATCGATGGAAAACTTGCCATTTCTGGCTCTCCCTTGACCATGACTTGGTCGATGTTTGGGAGGAGCCAGGTGATGTTGATGAGATACTGACGTGGTGCTGAGACGGTGTTGAAGTGGTACTGACGACGACAAAATGACGACGACAACGTAGTAGTTGGTAATGTGACAAATCGATGGGCCCAGCAATGGGCTGCTAGATGGTGACTCGATGAGTCAATGGACAGGCCGATGGTAAGCCTGCGACGAGCGGGCAACAGGCTGATGGACCGATGGGCTTGTCGTAGATGGGTGGTACAAATTTTGGCATCTATAGTTTGCCCCCTTCGAGAATTACTCAATCGAGGAACGAGTAAGTCTCAAACACACACGCACATTTTTTTTTTAGTTATTTGGACCCTCTTACTATTTTAGGGACATTTATCTTTTGGTGTACATATTTTTGTTATGTTGTTTTTTTAGGATAATATATATTTTCTGTACACTCATTTGTAAATTTTTTTTTTTCATTCTTCATTTTTTGGGCCCTCTTGCTTTTTTAGGGTTGTTTGATTTTTTGCATATATGTGTACGTATACGAGTATACATACAAATATATGAAGGTGGGACAGAATGAGGGATTCTCTACGAACTGGAGAGTTAGAGTTTCGACCAACTAGAGTGTAGTGCAATGGCAAGCTAGACTAGGTCGCAACAAACTGAATGTGTGGGGCCGCGACAAGCTGGGACGAAACGCCGTAAATTGGAGTGACGATGAGTTGGGATGTTGGCGATGGGGAACTGGAATGCTTCAACAAACTTGGAGTGCTTCCGCGAACTTGGAGTGCTTCGTGGTGGGTCCTGCTCTGGCATGGTTGACTCTTTCAGGGTTGCTACATTGGCGTCGAGTTGGGGTGAGTCGCGGCATCCAATCCGGGGTGGTTCTGAGTCAATTGAGTTTGCTCAAGTCGTGGTGAATCAAAGTGGCTGAGTTGAGTCTTGGCTCGGTTGAGTCATCCGAGTTCGAGACTCATTCGAGATCAAGTCCAATTAGACTCAGACTCGGAGTAGTCTTCCTACAGGAGTCTTTGCATGGAAATCTCCTCTCCGTGAAATCTTGATCAAGATAGATTTCCTATCTTTCTAGGTTGATTGAAGGACATATGCTAACCAACTAACCCTAATTGGCATTCGAAACTTTTCTCTAGCTGCATCAAATTATATTTCTACTCTGCTCTCTGCGTGGTGTCTCTGAGTCTCCATCATCCTTCGGGTGCGCCAGAATAGCACAAGCTTAATCAAATTAGAAGGTTGTCGTGCTTCATTAAAATTCCATTGGGTTCTATTCAGGTTCACAAAACTTGATCGAGATTTCAAGGCTTCATCAAATTCAAGGTACGACAACCTTTCTATCCTCCTGCCTCTCTTTCTTCTCTTCTTCTCAACTCCACTCATCTTTCCCTCTCTTTCTATTTTGCCTCGAAGACCTCTGCATTAATATATTTTGTTAGGACTAAATTAAGTGGTCCTCTTTTCGGCACAAGGACGTGGACAGGTGGCCATCTTTTGTCACCTCAAGGGAGATGTGGGATAAACAACCACGTCTATTATTGGTTTCCCAAAACCAAGTCATAGTTGTATTTTTAGACTTGGACCATCTAATTTTGTGGATCACGATTAAGCCAGGATTAGGATCCTTGACACCTATAAAAGGCAGGAGAATCAGATTGATCGATGAACAAGCAAAGACAGAGAAGAAAAGGAGTAAAGTGAAAAGAGAGATCTGCAGGATTGTCTCTAAAGTCACGAGTGAAGTACGCTGCGAAACTCTCTGGAGGAGAGCAACAACCAAGGGGGAGCCTTGGTAAGGTCAAGGAGGTCAGAGACGTTCTCTTCCACTCACATGTGTGTTGAGTGGATTATCTATCGTTGTAAGTTTATAGTTTGCTTTTTGTTGAAAAGTCTAATGTTGTAATGCTGTCTTACAAGAATAAATAAGATTCCTTGATAGGGATTGTATGCCCCATAATACAGACGTGTGTTTCTCTGTATTTTGTCAAATTCTTATGTACGTTCCACTTCATATATTTCCAGTTCCCAATTCCAAGTGTTAGAGTTGCCTCGGTGTTGTAACACCTATATATTATAACACCAGACAAGAAACGGGACCTACAAGTGGTATCAGAGCCATACTCTATTTGTCTGTAGAGCGATCCACGATCTGGTAATGGAGCCTAATAAGGAAGTCATGCAAGCTGTCAAGCCACCCATTCTGGATGGCACAAATTTTCCATATTGGAAAACTCGGATGAGGGCATTTATTAAAGCCCTAGATGAAAAAGCCTGGAAGTTTGTCCTAACCGGCTGGACACCACTGACGATTACCAATGTTGCTGGCGACACATCAATCAAAGCAGAAGTTGATTGGACTGCTGTGAAAGATAAAATTTTCAATCATAATGCAAAGGCACTCAATGCCATCTTCTATGGAGTCGATCAGGAACGATTTAAACTAATCTCTACATGCTAGTCGGCGAAAGATGCGTGGGAAATCCTGTCTACCACGTATGAAGGGACTGCCGGAGTTTGTTTGTCGAAACTCCAGCTGCTCAATCACAAGTTTGAAAATCTACAAATGGAGAAAGACAAGACAATTGCAGAATATGATGCTCGTATTCGTGATATAGCAAATGAAAGATTCACACTTGGAAGGAAGATACCTGAAGCTGAACAAGTTCAGAAAGTCCTTCGTTCATTGACTGAAAAATTTGCAGTCAAGGTTGCAGCTATTGAAGAATGCAAAGACTTGGATACAATGAAATATGATGATCTGATGGGATCTCTACGATCCTATGAAATGAACATTGAAGCCAAGAAGAAACGAGAAGCCAGAATTGCACTTCAGGTGTCAAAGAAGGCGAGTGTTACAACACCTTCAACCTTGGTTTCTAAAGAAGAACTTGAAGAGAAAATAGCTCTTCTCACCAGAGGGTTCAACAAGGCCTTCAAAAGTTTATGTAAGAGAAATAATTCTGGCTATACTAACAAATCTTGTGATTATACTTCTGCAAAGGATGATTCAACCCTGAAGAAGAGAGGAATCCAATGCCATGAATGTGACGGATTTGGACATGTTCAATCTGAATGTCCAAGTGGAAGGAAAAATTCTTATGCCATAAGCTTGAGCGATGATGACTCAGAGGTCAGTAGCTCAGACGGAGATGAGCTGATTAGCCACTATGCAGCTCTTACTTCTAAGATCACTCGACCAAGTGTTACAACACCTGATGACTGTGACACTGAGTCAAACGATGACATGAATGAAGAAACTCTGAAAGGTATGTATCAAAAAATGCTTGAAAGCTGGGTTGATGTATGCAGGATGAATGCAGACCTGCGTAACCAAATTTCAGTCTTGAAAACTGAAAAATCCACATTGGAGGCCACTCCTCAAGACACAGCAAAGCGACTACTACAAGGAAAAGCTAGTGGGGACATTACCGAAATAGGATTTGATTCAAGCATGACCAAGTCTCTCGATCGAACCGGAATAGGGTTTCATTCAGGTATGACCAAGTCTTTCAATCCTTCTGGTAAAGAAAAATCTATTACTTTCAAACATTGGAAACCGGTATGTTTTTATTGTGGTATTACTGGTCACATCCGACCCAAATGCTACAAGGTCCAAAATGAATTGAGGTATTTGAGACAGAGATATAAGTGTAGAAAACCAGTCCAAAGTCAGAGAAATTCAAAGATGAAATGTGTATGGGTGAAGAAGGGGCTGGTGAGTCACTTTGATTCTCATGATTCTGATTGTTATTACAAAGTATCACGCAAAATGAGGTGTTACAACACCACCTGTGGTGGCCTTCACTCAAGGCACCAGAAGTTGGAGGGCTTTAGCAACTATCTGCATAAATGGCACAAAAAGGTAGGTCCACCTACCTATAAAAGTCTGTCAAGTTTGATGAACTACTGCACAATCAAAAGATCCTTTACTCTTGAAGATTCAAAGAAAATTCTCTACGAGTATTGTAAGCACGGAAGCCTTGAATGTATCAACTCGTTGGGAGTCTGTGTCCTACCAACAGTCAGAAGCATTTGCAAAAAGGGGGTGTATGCACAGTGTGTGTACGCTAATGTCTGTTCATGTTGCAGGGATGAAAATAACCACTTTATTGGCATCTTCTTTGCCATCAAGGGGGAGAAGTTACTTTAATTTTTATGCTTACAGCATGAGATAATTGATAATTAAGGAGGTTGGAGCTGATATTTTGATGGATGATCATGATATTATATTTTTGGTTGATCATGAACTTAGTGAATAATTTTATGTGAATGTTGATCTTGTATGGATATCATATTGCATGAAGGTGCTATGGTTTATTATTTGGAGATCATGTCTGATTGACAGCTATTCCTGTAAGAACTGGGATATTTGACTGGGATACGGTTTATTTCTTTTGATATGTTTATATGGCTGGGTCATGTGTTACAACACCATGACAACTTCAACACCTCAGGGGGAGATTAATTGGTGTGATGCCAAAAAGATGCCCAAGGGGGAGATTGTTAGGACTAAATTAAGTGGTCCTTTTTTTGGCACAAGGACATGGACAGGTGGCCATCTTCTGTCACCTCAAGGGAGACGTGGGATAAACAACCACGTCTATTATTGGTTTCCCAAAACCAAGTCATAGTTGTATTTTTAGACTTGGACCATCTAATTTTGTGGATCACGATTAAGCCAGGATTAGGATCCTTGGCACCTATAAAAGGCAGGAGAATTAGATTGATCGATGAACAAGCAAAGACAGAGAAGAAAAGGAGTAGAGTGAAAAGAGAGATCTGCAGGATCGTCTCTAAAGTCACGAGTGAAGTACGCTGCGAAGCTCTCTAGAGGAGAGCAACAACCAAGGGGGAGCCTTGGTAAGGTCAAGGAGGTCAGAGATGTTCTCTTCCACTCACATTTGTGTTGAGTGGATTATCTATCGTTGTAAGTTTATAGTTTGCTTTTCGTTGAAAAGTCTACTGTTATAATGTTGTCTTACAAGAATAAATAAGATTCCTTGATAGGGAATGTATGCCCCGTAATACAGAGGTGTGTTTCTCTGTATTTTTTCAAATTCATATGTACGTTCCACTTCAAATATTTCTGTTTGTTTGTTGTTCCCAATTCCAAGTGTAGGAGTTGCCCCGGTGTTGTAACACCTATATATTATAACACGACTAGAAATGGGACCTACATATTTCATCAAGACCTCCGGACTGCTTAAGGTCGTGTCGTCTCAAGCATCTAGACTTCGGCTTTAGTTTACAAATACGTGAATTCCTCTCTTTGCGTCCCTCTTCTTCTTCTCCTTTCTCTTTTTTATTTCTTCTTTGTTCCTTATCCTTTTCTTCTTCACTCGGATTTTCTGTAGTGTCCGGTTCAAGCATTTCTTCATCCCACTTCTCTTCTTCTTCGAATCTCTCTCTTCTCTATTCGCTTTCTCTTACATTATTTTTTATTTTGTTTTCTTTCACTCTCTCCCTCTCTCACCTTCGCCTTTTCTCTCTCTCTCTCTCTCTCCCTCTCTCTCTCTTTCATTTTCTCTCATTCTCTCTTTTGCTCTCTCTTCTGCACTTTCATCATCATTTTTTTTCTCTTTCTCTCTTACGTTTCCCTCTCTCTCTCTCTCTCTCTCTCTCTCTCTCTCCCATTCTCTCTCTCCCATTCTCTCTCTCCCATTCTCTCTCTCCCATTCTCTCTCTCCCATTCTCTCTCTCCCATTCTCTCTCTCCCATTCTCTCTCTCCCATTCTCTCTCTCCCATTCTCTCTCTCCCATTCTCTCTCTCCCACTTTCTCTCTCCCACTTTCTCTCTCCCACTTTCTCCTCTCTCTCTCTCTCACTTTTTCTCTTTGTCATTCATTTTTTCTCACTCTCTCATTTTTTTCGATTTCTCTTTCATTTTTTTTCCGAATTTGATATGTTTGTCAGTCTATCAATGCGTTTGTTTGACTTTTTCGTTGCCGAGTCTGGCTTGATCGCCAGGCTGGGGGAATTGGTGGTGAGTCCGGTTCAGTCGTTGGCCTGCGGGTGAGATCAGCCTGCTGGATGGAGTGTGACAGACCGGCGCTTCGGAGTTGGGTCTGGCTCGGTCACCGGACTACAGGAGGCTTGGCGAATTGGTGTTGAGTCCGGCTCGGTCGCCGAACTATAAATTAGACCATCCTGTCGATTGGTTTGCGACCTACTGGTGCCTTAGTGGTGAGTCCGGCTTGGTCGTTGGACTGCAGACGATTTGAGGTGAGTCTGGCTCGGTCGTCGAACTACAAGAAACTTAGCGTCTCCTCCGTGGCTTGTCGGTGGTTTCAAATGGATTCTTCTTGGCCGGCGCGGAGTGTCAGTGTCTTTTTCGTAGCTCGCCAGTGCGGCGATGGTGCAACGGAATCAGACGAGCGATTGGGCAAATCCTTCCTTCTTTTTCTAGTGTGTCGTGTGCCGGTGTCCTTTGCAGACTCCTCTTGACGCTAAGTTAGCCGATGTGGCGGTTCTGTCCGAAATCTTGATTTGCAGAGAGATGGCGTCCGTTCTGCAGCTTGTCGGTGCGTTCGTGATGCGACGAAGTTGGACGGTGATTTTGGACGAATCCTTTCTTAGCCAATGCGGAGTGCTGATGTCCTTTCCATGGCTCATCGATGAGGTGGTGGTGGTGCTGCAGAGTCGAACGGGTGGTATTCGAACGAGTCCTTTTCGTGGCTCGCCAATACAGGGATGGCACAACGGAGTCAGACTGGTGTTTGTGGATGGGTCCTTCCTTTGCGAGCACGGAGTGCCGATGTCTTTTCCATAGCTCATCGGGGCAACAACAGTGAATGGAGTTAGACCGATGTTTTAGGCGGACCCTTCTCAATGGAGTTTGCATACCTTCCTTGAGACTTGTGTGAAGTCTTGACTCACAGAGACGACATCCGTTCTGCACCTCGCTGTTGCAGCAATGGGGCGTCAGAGTTGGACGCAGGACATTGTCCTTTAAGGAGTTGGTGCGACTTGCCGGTGTAGGTCACAACTTAACGAAGTCGACTTATGATTTTACCCGCTATTTTATTTTATTTTTTCAAATCTCCATTTTCAATTTTTTGGTGACTTTGCATATTTTATTTTAGTTGCTTGATTTTGATTTTTTTTTCTTCAATTTCAGATTTCAAACTTTTCTTTTGATTTTTTTTTGAAAAGAAAGGAGGTGCTTACCTGTTACAACGCTGGCTGACGGCATTGATGCATATAGTGGGTCCGAATTTCTCCCTTCTGGTACTGGAGGATTCTGATGTTTTTGCTCCCTTGAATGGCGGTCGAAAGTGTCTCTTGCGGATTCGGGACCCGAACCCACCGTGACACTCAGTTTTGTGCACGAGAGGGGAATCGACGTTGGATGGTTGTGCTGCTAATCTTCCCATTCCACCGAGCATGCATGACTTGTGTAGTTGGCCGGTGGTTGGCGACGATCAAATTTGCGATCTTCCAGGCATTGGCAAGCAGATGGCTCCCCTGTATGACACTGCCAAGGGCGAAGTGCTGCTTCGGGTTGTCATTGTCGTTGAACTGCTGGAACTTCGGTGGGTAGTAGTTGAACGACATCAGGATGTTCTGAATCTATAGCGTGTACAACCTCCGGTATACCTGGGATTGACTCTCCTCGACATTATTACGGATGGCAAGGTTGATCATTTCATTGACCGCGTCAAGGGAGAGGGAGGCTGGCTCCTCGAACTGCAACTCCCGAGTAGCCTTCGGGGCTTGCCGTTGCTCTTTAGGATAGGGTTCGGCTGACACACTTGTCGTCGCCTGGTGTCATTCCGCCTCCTGCGAAACATCTCCCATGTTTGCCATGAGAAGCTCCAGCTTCTCCATCATCTTTGTGATTTGGGCGTCACGAGCCATTATTTGTGCGTCTTTCACGCAGATTTGTTTGTTATATTCTTTGAGCATAGCCTGCATCTCAGCAAGCTGCTCTTAGACCGCCTTGGCCGATGTCGCCATAGTAGCGACTCTGATGGTGGGAGCTGACAGGGTAGCTCCTCTCAGGGATAGAGAGGTGAAATTTTGATTGGCGACCAGACTGAAGGGCTAGCCATTGGTGTAAATTGACGCGGGGGGCTGCGGTTGACGATCGGACTGGAGAAGTGACCTATGGTGAAAGTTGACGAGGAGAAGTTGTGGTTAGCGACTAGGTCGAGGGAGTGGCATCAATGTTGATTGGTGCGGCGATGCAGCGGTTGGTGACCGAAAAGAAGTGGTAGCTGCCGATGTGAATTGGCGGGGATAGGTCACAGCCGATGGAGAGGTCGCGGTCGGCATTTGTGTCTTCCTCAGCGACGTAGATGGAGATGGGTAATCATGTCGTTCAAAGTGTTGGGTCATGGCAGGGGAGAGTGAAGGTAATCATGTCGTTCAAAGTGTTGGGTCATGGCAGGGATTAGTGAAACTCTCCGTGATGGCGGTGATTGAGTTGGGCTTACCACCGGGCTGCATGTTGGAGGCGTGGTTGCGACGACCAGGTAGCTTGGCTTAGCAACCGTCTGGATCAACTTCACCGGTACCGTGACCTATTTAGAGGGTGTCGCGGAAGCTTGAGGTTGGAACTTGGAGCGTTCCTCATGAGCGGAGCCTATGTGGCCGACAGACTTCTGGCCAGGGCCCTTGTGACTGCGCTTGCGCGAGTGGCCGATGATGGAGAAGTTGGAGCATTACTGTTGATCGGCGAGCAAGCCAGAGAACCACGAGCTCTAGAGCTGGCGGGGCGATCTTCTTGTCGTTATTGTTGTTGTTGTTGCCTACCTTTAGGTTTAATTTAAGTATTTTTTTTTGTTGATGGAGAAGGAGAAGAGAGGTAGGAGAGGTCCCACTGAACGTGCCAAATCTGTAGCAACAAAAATCCTCCGGTCCTTGAAACGGCGTGACCGATTGATTAAATTAACCAAGTTACAGAGAAATTTACAAGTTTGTGTTGGATTGGGAAATTTTGCGAGTACGTTCTAGTGACAAAAATCCTTCGGTCTGTGAAACGGCGTGACCGATTGATTAAAGCAACAAAGTTACAGAAAAATTTACAAGTTTGTGTTGGATTGAGAAATTTTGCGGCTACGTTCTCCTATGCTTCATCTGATTCAATTTTCGTTGTAGGGGAAGTCACTGCTTCCTAACGATTCAATGGCGAGTCGAGCTTCCGAGTGAGTGTACACGAATGGTCGATGGGTGTAGTCGACTGGACGGAGAATTTGGTAGTTCATGTGTTTCAGCTTATTGACGTCACCAACAGTTGTGCAGAGCTGCTTCGGTAAACTAGCGGACTCCAATGAACCTTCAGGTGGTTGAGTGAACTTTCGATTTTGAGAAGATTTCTGCGTCTGAACTGAGAGAATTTCTTCTACCCCTTTTTAGCGTGAGTTTTCTAGCTATTTGTAGCCAGTGTTGTGTTGTTATTGGAGGTTGATCCTTAGAAAAGGGATCTATATCCTGCTTTCACTGCTCCGCTCCCCAAGAGGGGGAGTGAGGACTTGGCTTTTTGTCCTCCTATTTCTCCTCCATTGATCCTCAGGAAGGGGATTGATTGAAATCTTTCCATTTCTAGCTCTCCCTCGACCATGACTTGGTCGATGTTTGGGAGGAGCCAGGTTATGTTGATGAGGTACTGACATGGTGCTGAGATGGTGCTGAAGTGGTCCTGACGACGGCGAAATGACGACACATTGGCAGTGACGACGACGACGTAGCTAGTGATGTGACAGATCAATGAGCCTGACAATGGGTTGCTTGATGGTGTCTCGGTGAGTCGATGGATAGGCCGATGGTAAGCCTGTGACTAGCGGGCGACAGGCTGATGAACTGATGGACCTATGGGCTTGCCGTAGATGGGTCGTATAGATTTTGGCATAGACAATGTGGATTAGAATATTTTATTTGGACTTTTGGATAAGTATCTAAAAGTTTTTTTTTATAGTTATTAATTTTTTAATACATTATTAAAACTAATTAGGGTTCATTACAATACAAAACTAATTAAAGTAAAAAATATGACAATTCATAAGTCATAATGTTTTATTCATCATAAAACTATATTTATGACCAACATTAAATTATACACATGTTGGTTATGGACACAGACAACTTGTGGGTTATGGTACCACCTAAAATAATGTTGGATATGGACACAGACACCTGGTGGGTTATGGTAGACACCTGGTGGGTTATGGTACCACCTAAAATAAAACTTAATTGTTTAGACAATATCCTGACCTCTTGGTCTGGTCAGAATTTTTTTCTACCATTGCAAGTAACCGTCTTCTTCTTGCTTGTATTGTTGCATGGTGATGTGTAGTCACTATAGTCAGTTGGCCCTTGACTCAAGCTGCATGTAATTACCATGGAAAGTTGGGAGAGCCAAATATAGAAATGTCAAATCTAAAAGTCGAGAGTGAACCAAAACTAAGCTTGCAAATATAGAATTAAAAAAACAAATTACAAAGGTCAATATACATAACATAAAGTGGGAAGGAAAAAAATACAAGGGAGGAGAAAAAACACAGAAAAAAAACACAGGTGAAAAAACAAAAAGGGTTAAGAGTTCTTAAATAAGAAAGGAGGTACAAAGGGTAAAAATTATATGGAGAGTTGGGAGAAAGTAAAAATGTAGAAATCACAAATGTCCGAATATAGAAAGTCAAAAGTCTCGAGAAAGAGAGGAACGAAAAGCCAAATCAGTGGGGAAAAAAATTAGAGATCTTAAAGAAGGGAAAAAAAAAACTTGTAATTCCAAACAACTCTGTTGCTTGAAGGGACAAATAGCTTGAAAGGGCAAATCTATATATAGAAAACAGAAGAATGTGAGGGGACAAATCAATATACAAAAAACAGAAAAATCTTATGGGGGCAAATCTATATACAAAAAACAGAAAAATGTTGGGAAAAATGTGAGAGAGAAGAAAAAACTTGTATTTCCCAATAGTTGGTTGCTTAAGGGGCAAATCTCTATTATATAGAGACACCGTTAAGATAGGTCATTAAAGAGAAAATAGAGAGGTCATTAAAAAGAAAATAGAGAGGCCATCAAAGAGAAAAAAGGGAGAGTCGGGCATTGAAGGGAGAAAAAGGGAAAGCCAAAATGACAACATGGTCAGATACAAAGGACAATTCAATCTTAGAATGTAGAAGCCAAATGAGAAGTTTTTTTAAGAATAATTAAAAAAATTAAAAATTTGTAAAAATAACACTGTTCTAAACATATTGCAAAAATGGCACTGTTCATCCGTTGACCGAGTTGGTCAACTTTGACCAACTCGGTCAAACACCACGTAGGCGACACGCTGGCCTGCAGACGCCAGCGTGTCGCAGTATTTTTTTTAAATGAGAAATCCGTAGGCGGCATCAAAATGCCGAGGCGGCATTTTGATGCCGCCTCAACCCTTACATAGAGAAATTTTGAGTTTTTAGCGTGTTTCGGGAGGCGGGATGAAAATGCCGCCACCATTTAAAACAGTGATCTCATGTTGGGGTGTGATCAAAATGTATTATTAATTTTAGCTCATAAAGGCTGCCAACTCTTCGATTTGTTTAATGAAATGAGGTCTCTCTCTTATTGCAGGAACCGATCAGAGGGGACAAGAACACTGTTTTCTGCAAAAGTGATGTTACATTGCTTAGTGGGATTGGTTGCTTTACTGTATCATATTTGGTGGTCTCATGATCACTGTTTTAAATGGTGGCGGCATTTTCATGCCGCCTCCGCCTCCCGAAACGCGCTAAAAACTCAAAATTCTCTATGTAAAGGTTGAGGCGGCATCAAAATGCCACCTCGTGTTTTAATTGGTAGGCGGCATTTTGAAGCCGCCTCGTTCGGATTTATTCCGTAGGCGGCATTTGAATGCCGCCTACGGATTTCTCATTTAAAAAAAATACGGCGACACGCTGGCGTCTGCAGGCCAGCGTGTCGCCTACGTGGTGTTTGACCGAGTTGGTCAAAGTTGACCAACTCGGTCAACGGATGAACAATGCTATTTTTGCAAATATGTTTAGAACAATGTTATTTTTATAAATTTTTTTTTTTTTAATTATTCTTAAAAAACTTCGCCAAATGAAGGGGAAGGAGAGAAGGATAGAAAGAGATAAGGGAAAAGGAGAGAAAGAATGGAGATAGATAAGAGGAAACCGGAGCCCAATTTCATATGGAAGAGAGAAGAATACAGAGAGATAAGAGAAAGTGGAGCCAAAATTTTGACACCTAGGAAGAGGAAAGGGGAAAGTGGGGTTGTGGAGCCCAAAATTTGACGTGGCAACCCCAAAATGCTTCCCATATCCTTCTACCGTGAATTTCGTAAAATCCTTTTTGCTTTAGATAGATAATCATAGGGAAGAGAGAAGAATACAAAGAGATAAGAGAAAGTGGAGCCAAAATTTTGACACCTAGGAAGAGGAAAGGGGAAAGTGGGGCTGTGGGGCCCAAAATCTGATGTGGCAACCCCGGAATGCTTCCCACATCCTTCTACCGTGAATTTCGTAAAATCCTATTTGCTTTAGATAGATAATAGATAAGGGTTTGCAAATGCAGAATTGGCCAGTTTCATTCATTTAAGAAAATGGACCCTAGCTAGAAGAAAACTAAACATGGTGAAACAAAAAATAATAGGTAGTAGCAAGATCAAGAGCGAAAGATAATGCAAGGTCATGGACATGTTGTGTGCGAGATGATCCAATTGAAATCCACATTTCTAGAGTTGTAGTTGTCAATTAGTGATCCAATAGTAGATTTGTCAAGTTGGACATCAATGACTTATTCCCCCCAGCTTGACAGAGTGATTTCTTGCATATTTATAGAGGATTAGGTGTCTCAATAGTAGACTTGAATACATTAGAATTTACAAATTGAGTCTTAGTAAGATCTGTAACTTTAATTGTAAATTATTGATTGTTGAGGACAAGAAATATGCTCAATCTTCTATTTTAGTTCTTCTTCTCACAGTTAAAGGTATAAAATTTCTTCACTAGTTAAAGACTGATCAAAGCTTTCGTTAATACATATAATGATGAGTGAACATATATCATAAGATATTTTGTGTTGTACTATTTTTCATACATTCTCTCAATAAATTATTTCAATCAAGATAATTAAGCTACTTCGTCGATATCATCTTTTGTGAAATGGTCTTGCATTGGTATCCATTCACTTGTTTTAATTTTCCCGCCAAGCAAATTTTAATATTGATGGCTGTTATATTAAAGTGTTTGCTCCTTTAAGACAAAAGCTGCAATACAAAGCAAATGGATTAGCCCTCAATGATGCCCGAGTATTTGGTTAGAAGTAACTTTTTTTTTTTTTTTCCTTTGTGGTTTGCATGTCTTTTATTTGTTTGTCCATTCGTAATTCACATATTTTTATTTGGTTTTCCAGTGAAAAGAATGTGATTGGTTGGCTAATGCACAAACTTGCCTAATTTCATGTACAAATGGAGACACTCCCAACATCCGTAAGGAGGGGCAGGCCAAATCATTATATTAAGGCCATCAAAAACCTCAACTTCAAGGAGACACACCTAGAGTTATATTAGAACACTCCATATGGGCAAATATTGAGGGCACTTTACTATGCACCTTCACCAACAGTACAATATTGTACAAAATGTGTTCCTAATAAATAATGGGTATAAGTCTCTTTCCAACATGATACAATAGGTCAAGTGTTGGGGCTGGCTGAAGAGGGGGAGCATGTAAAGCTATATGAAATCCAACGTTGTGACTGAGTACTTAGGGGGAAGGATCCCTAGAAGATGGGATTATTCAAAAGCTCACCTCCTTGGTGCGTAGGAGAAATGTGAAGCCAATAGCACAATTGATTGTGTTGTTTATCTTTGCGGATGTCATGCTCCCTAATCAAATTATTATCTCCCTCTGAGCCTCTTTATCTATGTGGGACTTGGGGGCACTTGAATGGTATGCGTGGGGTGATGTTGTATATCGACATGTCCTCATGCAATTTCAGCATGCCAAGGGGAAGGAACATTGTTACTTTTGGGGATGTGCTCTTACAACCACTATAAAAACTAAAATATTTGAATTTGTGTTATGATTTACTTCAGTTTTTATATGTGCTTACACTTGTTTTTGCAAGTATGGTATTACGAGACTATGCACCATGGGAGACTCAAGATTGTTCGTTCAGAGGTGTATTTTTAAAATATGCTGGTTTGTGAAACGACGCGGTCGTGAGTGCAAAAATACAGAGAAATATTACAAATTGAGGATTTTGTGGGTGCAACTTTTAGTTAATCCTTTGATTTGATCTTCGCTTTAGGTTGTGATAGTGCCTTCTGTGAATTGCAATCTTCTGGACAACGAGCTTGAAGTTGTAGCTCACTTTGCATCCGGGCTTGACGAAAAATTTAGGTATTCCGTAATGAGTGGTGATCCGAAATAGTGTAGAGTAGTGGAAGGTTCTGCAGCGTGTTGCTACTTCTACTACATAATCTCGACATTTTTCAGGCGGCAATCCTATAGAGTTTCGGGTCTTCGATCCATACGTAAATTCATAACAAAATTTGACAAGTTTTTTAGGCCAACCATAGGAGGCGATTTGGTGGAGTTTTGGAGTGAAAATTTAGGTATTCAGTATGGCAACGTTTCAGCGTTTTCTTTACTGCACGGGAAGCTCCCTGCGAGAGAAATCATAGTAATTTGTAGGTTGATGGGGTGGTTCAACTTCACCATCTATTTCTCCCTTTAATCTCTCATTTAGCCTAATTTTTGGATCATGAAAGGGAGTGGTTTTGACTCCCTCTCATTTTGAATGACGCATTTTCATTGGGCCACGTGTGCTCCACTTGGAGTCATGTGGGCATCTAGTGTCATCTTGGTGTTGCCAAGGTGTCGACCACATAGTGCCTATGTATCATCTTGATGCCAACCACTTGTAGGCCAGTTGTCGTCCACTTGGCTCGATTGGGTTTCTTTAGGTCGATCTTGATTATTGATTTGAATTTGACAGTTAGATATTGATTTGATCTCATATTTGTTTGGAATCCCTCCTTTGATTTAGACCGTCGTTTTGTAGATTTAATTGAGGCCCTTTATCCTGGTCCAATCAAATTTTCATGTAGACCCAAATGCGCACCCTCACATCCTCATGTGGGGAATACACAAGTTTTAGATGGGCGTATAAATGAATGATATGGTCTCTGAAAATAGTTGTTGATATGATTCCATTTTATTACTAGAAATTTTCATTGTGTTGATGCTTTTTTTTTTCTAACATTACAATTTGGCATTCATAGGGACCAATGGATGAAGCTGTAGATTCATCGTCCCAAAGTGAAACTATAAAGATTAAGAGTTTTAGACAAGAAGTTGGAGTATTGCACAAGGGGCTAGGACAGTTTGTGATCACCTCCATTTGGACATCATTCTGACTCACTAGTACAAAAGTGGTTTTTAGCAACGGTTAAAAACAGTCGCTAAAAGTATTAGCGATCGTCTACAGTCGCTAATAGATGGTCACAAAAAAATCCGTAGCCAGACATTATTAGCGACAGATTGAATGGTCGCTAATAATGTTATAGTGACCGTTTGACAACCGTCGCTAATAATATCGGGTTACCGTCCTAGATGACTTTTAGCGACGGTTGTCTATGGTTGACAACCATCGCTAATACTTCATTTCTAAAAAAAAAATATTTCCCATTTTTTCTTTTTAAACCTGTTTGTGTAATTAATAAAATAATATTAATAGAAAATAAAAGCTCCATTGAACTAAAATTTGCTAACTGATCATAATTTCATAATAAATATTTTTCAAACTTCATTAATTGCCAAAGTAACACATCCACATATATTCAAAGCTTTAATAAAAGGTTTACAATAACATAATGTGTCACTGAATGCTAAAATAATACATCGACATTGTATTTTTAATTTCAAATAAAACTTCTAATAAGCTGTTCAACATTAACAAAAAGATACAAGAAAGACTCCTCAACTAGCACCATGAGTCAAGCACATAAATGACCATTGTGTCATGCACCTACAAAACATAACAAAAGATCTTATTACATTTCTATATAGTTATATTGTTAAATAAAATAAAATATGATAAGATTTAAGTAATTATAAATTTAACTTACACAAATCCTTGTAATGACATCATGATGAAGGCATTGGTTGAGTTTTACCTACCTCACTATCTGTGAAGTCTATTAACAACAAGCATACAAATAAACATAATATTCAGTTAATCATTAACTATTGTGAGTCAAATTAATAAAATAAAAATAATTAGAAAATAACTAACCCTTGGAGGAAAAAGCCATATTTTGGTTAGATGCTTCCATGAACTTAGTGAACACCTGCATATGTTTTTCCATCTGAATTATATGGGCATATTTTTCTTGGTCACTCTCTTTCAATTTAGAGATAACTACTAGGGCTTCTTCCTAGACCACCCTGTTCCTAAACCTCTTTCATACCCACCATGGTGGCCTTTATAGACCTTATCGAAGACAGAACTAAGAGCACGAGGATCAGTAGGGTCTATACCTTCAATACCATGAAATTGAAAAGAGGAAAAATTAGACAAAATCCAGCCATATATAAAGTAATATATACTGTAAGAGAAAGAGAGTTTTAACATTCAGCCAAAATGAAACAATTATGCAACATTAAGGCTTGAAATACAAGCATTTTTTGCGAAACTAAAAGTCTGCAATCGAGTCCGTGTTTGACATTCAGCAAAAAATAAGATATTATTCACGATGGCTTCAAATCCAAGCTTTGTTGATGTTTAGAAACGGCAACTCTGCAATGGAGTCTCAAACTCCCAATATTCTGCCACCGATAAACCCAAATTTGGGTTAGAATAAAACAATTACAAATTACCTTTGACTCTTATTTTTTTTCTTCAATCTGAATTCTCCAGATTTTGTTTTCGTTAGAGTCTGTGTTAGAGGGGAGAAGAAAGGTATTGAACAAGATAAACTAATAACGATTTTTAAGATGACAACGATAAAACCTACAAAATTTCCAGAAATAGAGGGATTAGAAATGGCATCAGTCTCTCTAATTAAAACTGATGTATCATTCATGAATCGTAAACACTAACAACAATGCATTTAATTGGATAAACAAATAAATAAATACAAAATCGAGTGATTCTAAACAATAAAAAACCTAATCGACTAAGAATCACGAAATACATGTCAATAGCCAGTAAAAATCAAGAAAGTCTATAGATAAAAACATTAGAACAGAGAAGAAGCGAATAACTTATGCCTAATGGAAGCCCTAGCTTGTATAAATCACCTGCAATGAGCCAAGCGATGCAAAAACAAACAAATCAGACTACGACGAGCTAGATTTTGAATCCTTCAAATATTGATTTGGTTGTCGGGAAGGAGAACGCGGGAAGAGTCGACGAGTCGACGACAGTAGGAACAAAAAGTCGAAGAGAGGAGGGGAGGGAAATAAAAAATCGAGGGAGAGATTGTGAAGGAAGGGAGTCGCTAAAAATAAAGTATTAGTGACAGTCAAATTATTAACCGTCACTAATACAATGGTTTCTAGTAGTGACTCTTGAGGGTGGGGCTGGGAATGGTCCAATGCCATATGAAGAGTAGGTTGGGCCCACGGTAGAGCCAAATGAAGTGTAGGTTGGGCCCAAGGTAGAGCCAAATGAAGAGTAGGTTGGGCCCAAGGTAGAGCCAAAAGAAGAGTAGGTTGGGCCCAGGGTAGAGCCAAATGAAGAGTAGGTTGTAGGACCCAAAGGAGGCAAGTTCGACCTTCTAGGAATCTCACCTCCCCATTTCTACCTTTGCGGACCTATCAAAGGAGGGACAATAACAATTCTTAAGCTATGGTTGTGGTTTTGATGGTCGTTCATAGCTTTACATATTATAAATGTATATGAATATACATGTAAATAACTGACGTTTTAATTTTTCCTATGTGGAATGACTGCAATTTATTGTTTCTTTATTTGTATCTAGAGTTGTTTGTCTTCTTAGTTTGCTCTAAAATAAAGATCATTCTCTTTGTGTTCTATAACACTTATTTAAAATAGATAACATTAGGTCCAAACATCATGTCACCCAACTTCATGTCCAAGCTTAAACTACATAGGGACCAATGGATTGCATAGTGGGTCAAACTACATATAACTGTAAAAAAAAGTATCTAGAGTTGTTTGTCTTCTTATTTTGCTCTAAAATAAAGATCATTCTCTTTGTGTTCTATAACACTTATTTAAAATAGATAACATTAGAGACCAAACTTCATGTCACCCAACTTCATGTCCAAGCTTAAACTACATAGGGACCAATGGATTGCATAGTGGGTCAAACTACATATAACTGTAAAAAAAAGTATCTAGAGTTGTTTGTCTTCTTATTTTGCTCTAAAATAAAGATCATTCTCTTTGTGTTCTATAACACTTATTTAAAATAGATAACATTAGAGACCAAACTTCATGTCACCCAACTTCATGTCCAAGCTTAAACTACATAGGGACCAATGGATTGCATAGTGGGTCAAACTACATATAACTGTAAAAAAAACTTGGAGTTCAAAAACTCGTATTTCAGTAGTAAATTTGGTATTGTAAGTTGATAAGTGTCCAAAAGACACTTATTTATGCATGAATTATTGATCATAAATTCCTAATTTGAGTTGATTATGAGCATGAAAGTGACAAATATAACTCAAATACATGTTTTGTGTCTCAGGTACCTTGTAAAAGAAGAAAATATAAATTCTGAGGAAATATGAAGGAAAAAGGAGCAAAATCAAGAAAAAAAGGGAATGACGCGACCGCGTCGAAAAAAAGTTCAAAAATTCAAAGAAATCCAAAAAATTCCCAACGACTAGTGAGGCTGAAAGGAGGACAGTTCGTAAATGTGAAATGGCACGACCGCGCCCCACGAGGGCTCTACCGCGCCATGAAGATGGCGCTACCTGTGGCGCTGCTGCGCCTCACTGTTTCCTTACATAGATGCCAAGTTCTAATTCGAAGTCGACAAAGGAGTCTAAGTGAGTATGCCGACCGCCACTCAACAAAGATAAAGTGGCGCCGACCGCCATGAAGAATCCTTCCTCATATAGGACCCGAAGGCCGTGCTCCAGACTTAGACAAAATTTCTGCTCCACTGGCGCGACCGCGCCAAAACAAAGAACAATGCGGCGCGACCGTGCCGCTGACTCAGCTTCGTGACTTGCGGAAATCTCAAGATTCTGACTACCAATCAAGCCCAAACTTGGTAGAAGAAGTCCTAATTGGCTAAGGAAGGTATCCATGAAAATTTTATGATATATTGACAGAGTCTAGGTGCATTGAATGGTCAAGAAGAGAAGTCCAAGACAAAGAAGGAAACTACTGCCATAAAAGGAAAGTCCAAGTCCGAGATTGAAGAGGCCATATCTGGAGATTCCGACTTCTAATTGGATCCAAATTTGGACCACAGATTCCTGAGAGGATTGAGAATCATGACACGGAAAAATCAGGCCAATCCAAGTCGGGATTATGGAGTTTTATATTTTCAAATTGGTGGACCCAATGCTGGAATTGGCAGCAGAAGTAGTTCAACTTCTCAAGATAATATCTCAAGTTTCCCAACTCAGAATGACTTAAAATTTCATACACAAGTCAAGGACTATGAAAGGAAGGTTCGGATGTAATTTCAGCCAATTCTGAGGCCGGGAAATCACAATTGATACCCCTGGACAGAGGCAAAAATTACAAGTTCTGGGCAGAGCTTCAGCTATAAAAGGAGGTCCGAGGCAAAGCACAATCATCCAGTTTTCATCCAGTTTTCCAGAGTTCTAATTATTGTTTTTAGTTTAATTTCATATTATTTTTGTTAGTGTGGAGTTGAGAGAGAGAGAGAAAGAAGGAAGAGATTTCAGTCAAGGAGGAGTTGAAGCTAAGGGTAGTCCTCAAAAGGGGGTTTTCTGTACTTAATTTTCTTCTTGGTTTCATGGCTGTAATCAATTCCTCTTTATGTGTTTATTCTATTAGCATGGAGTAGTCTCTCTTTGTTGGGGAAGTCATGAACTCTTAGTTGTTTTATGTTTGAAGTCTGAAGTTTATAGCAATAAAATATCCTGCTTTTGTTTTAGAAACTGAGTTCATTGCTTATTTCTGATCTGAATTGATATTTGAACTTTAATGAGGTTTGAATAGAGAAGTTAAATTTCAGTAGAAAGTTGGGTTGGTTATATGATTCTTTGTTTTCTAAAACAACTTTTTTTTCAAACTAGATTATTCTGGTTATGAAGGAGACTAGTTGAAAAGTGATGTGACTTCTATAACTCTTGTTCTGAATCAGAAAGAGTAAATCTTCAAGCTTTTATATTTATGCACTTAGGATTTGAATGTTCCGGTTGAGAAGGAGTTCAAGGAATAAGTGAAAGTTATGTCCTGTATATGGGTAACTAGGCTTTCAAAAGCTAAGTCAAGGCAAGGATATTTGAGCTATAAAATCAGAATTCTACATGTTTACAACTAGGAGGGATTGGCATTCTTCCCCAACATCTCATCTTCATAAGTTTTTCCAGAAGTTTAAATTCTATTTTCTTTTTCAGTTTTCAAACAAAAATCCAAATTTTCTTCACCTCAATCAATAGGAAAGTTTTTTCTTAGATTAGGCTCTCATCAAGGTCCCTGTGGGATCGATATCTGAACTCTTGAAGTCTATATTACTTGCTGACCTAGTGCACTTGCTAGACATCCAACAAGTTTTTGGCGCCGTTGCCGGGGACCATTGAATTGAGAGTAAGTTTAAGAGAGTTTTATTTTGTTGATTGAGATTAAAATTTTGATTTTATGTTTTCAGGTTGAACCAGATTCATGCATAAAAGTCAAAGCCACTAGATGAACCCAATCTGGAACTGGAAAGAGCACTCAGATGAGAGATAGAATTATGAACAGAATGAGATAAGTCCATATCCTAACTCAATTTTGGGACTTCCCCAACAATGTGCATCTTCTAATCATGATTCATGGAGGTATGATTCTAATATATCATGTTCTTTTGTTGGTTTCTATGAAGCAGAGCATGATAATTATTTCTTTAAGAAAAATATAAATTCATATTTTGAGAATGATTGGCAGGACAATTTGCCATATGGGCAATTGTCCAGGTTCAGGTATGATCACCCTCCTATGTTTAGTAACTCTTCATATCATCATGCATATCCCATATGGCCAGAGTGAGGTATGATCACCCTCAGCCTCAAGAAGACTGGTCTAGGTTGACCACTCTAGTGGATAACTATTCTGCACAAATAGATACTATGTTAAATCTACCTGATGAACAATCTAGTTTAGAAACCATTGATAATTCACAAAGAGCCAGACTTGAGGAGATGTTTTTAAAGTTCCTAGAAAATCAAGAAAAAAAAGATGCTCAGACTGAAGCCAGGCTTGACGCTCAAGAAGCAATCCTAAAGAATCAAGAAGCTTCCATAAAAAATCTGGAAATACGAATAAGACAGATGACCACTGTCATATCAGAACTCATAGAGGAAGCTACAATGGAGAGAGCTGAGAGTTACTGTGATTTTTAGAAACTTTAAGAGGGAGAAGATGAAAAGATGATAGAGATAAAAGAAGAAGATGGAAAAGAGAAAGAAGGGGATGGGGTAGAAAAAGAAGAAAAACCCCATGAACAACATAAAGAAGTTAGGATAGAGGACACCAAGGTTAATGAACATTCTTTCCTCTCAATAGATATAGATTTCTTCATTATCCAGCCTTATAAATCATCCACAAAAGTTGAAATTAAAATTTTATTGGGTCTGGGTAGTGTGAAGAAAAGTTGGCTAAATATAAATGAACAAAACAAGCTAAGAGCCAACTAGAAAAGAGAAATTTGCTGGAATTTTTTTTATTTGAGTAGGTTAGGATAGTTTTTTTTCAAAATTTTTAGGACTTGTTTAAATTTGAATAAGATTTTGATTTCTTTGCATAGACCTAGGATAGGGATGGGGTTAGATTAAAAATTTACAGCTTTCAAAAAATAGAAAAACACAAAAAATTTTAAAAACTCAAAACTGGAAAATGGAAGAAGAAGATGAAAAGGAAAAGACGAAAAAAAACTTCTTACTATATCTTTTAAACTTTTTCTTGTTCAACTCATGTTTGAGCTTTCTTTTTGTGTGTGCTTATGTTTGAGAGTGTGATTTAATGCAATTTCATTAATATGTACTCAATCTCCATTCATATTAACGAAATTATGCTTTTTCCCTCAAATTTGTCTCAAAGCATGCTTTTCATAATTCCTCCAATGAAAATGTGAAAAAATGACTCTGCATATGCTTATCACTGATAAAACCTGTCCAAAGTGGAATAATTGAAAATTGCATTCAGAATCTGAAGATTTCCTTGAATTAATCGGCGCGACCGCGCCAAATTCTGGCGCGACCGCGCCACTTGGTATTTTGAGATTTGGTCACTACAGAGGTGCGGCAACAGAACCTCCACTGCAAGTATTCTTCTTAAGATACATTTTATGCCTGAAAGACACTTCTAGTCAATTTTCATTTTTTAATTGCTGAAAATCATGCAAATTTTTATCACTAACCCATGAGAGCAGAATGAAAAGAGCCACCAAGGGAGATCCATCCAACCTCAATCCACCCAGAAAGTCAAGGAAGTATCTCTACCACTCCTATGTTTACTGCTGCTTTGAGGGCAAAACATGTTTTTAAGTTTGGGGTGGGATACTCTTCATGAAATTTTAAGGGGATTTGAAAAATTTTAAGATTGGGGTGGGATACTCTTCATGCATGGATTTGAAAGCACTGTTTTTTTCAAAAATTCACCAGAAAATTCTAATAGAGATTTCGAAAAATACCAGTGAAAACCCCTGATCATATGAATAGCATGATTCACTTTCTGGAAAAATATATTAGTTCAGATGCTTAGTCTTGAATGTATGAGAATTTTTCTTTAAAAACAGTTTTCGAAAACAAAGTACAAGTGAGCAAGTTGATTTCAATCACTAGAACCAACCTGCGGAAAACTTGAGGCGAAACAGAGAAAGGTTTTCAAAATTCTGAAGTGATTTAGGCACCTGTTTAAAAATCGTTTGAGCCTTTTTCAAAGACACCCATTTTAATGCACAAGTTGCATCACTTGGGCCGAAAAGATCCCTGTTTTGTTTCAAAGTCCCATGCTACATGAACCAGCCTTAGTGATAAATAAACTTGTTTCTTCTTTACCCATAATTCTCCAAATTATTGAAGTGTTCTGTTTGAATGAGCATGGACAAAGAGTTTGAAGTTATAAGGAGGGATGGATAAAGGGTATAGAAATATTTCATTGTAAAGGGGAAGAAGGAGCAAGAGAGGAAAAGAAAGAAAAATTCTGGGCTGAGTAGGAGAAAGGCCACCTTGTGTGTGCACCGGGACTCGGGCCTTAGCAAGCTTAGGGTCTCTAAGTCAACCGGCAAGGTAAGCTGGATTCTAAACAAAACCCAAAGAAAAAGAAAGAAAAGGATGAGGGTGAGTTAAGGGAAAGGCCACCTCGTGTGTGCACCGGGTCTCGGGCCTCAGCAAGCTTAGGGACTCTGAGTCAACCGACGAGGTGAGCTGGACTCTGAACAAAACCCAAAGAAAAAGATACATGGGAAGAAGAAGAAAAAAAAAAAAAAAAAAGAGGGAAAAGGAAGAAATGAGGGATCAATGCAAAAGAATAAGTTTGGGGTGGAAGAGCTTGAAGGAAAAGTCACAAATCCAATTCAGGCTCAGGAAAATGGAAAATGGATATGAGGAGGACAATAAATGTCCAAAAGAAAACCAAAAATTTTCATCATACCCATGAACCCTGCCTCATTACAACCCATAAAGACCTATTGATCAGAATTGAGAATTCCTTCAGGTTAGCGGAGAGTGGACTGATGGTTAGCTTATGGAGTTGAACTGAGACTTCTCACTTGTATGGGCATGTTCATCTTTGAAAAATTTGAAGAAAATTCAAAATCTGTTTGGACTAAGCAAGAAGAACCATCATTAGAAAAGGAGTGAATCATCTATTTTGAAACTTTAGTAGGGAGGATCACTGAGCTTTTCTTAAGTCTTTACAGATCTATCTGGTATTTATTTCAGAGTTTTGCTCGAGGACGAGCAAAGGTTTAAGTTTGGGGTTGTGATAAGTGTCCAAAAGACACTTATTTATGCATGAATTATTGATCATAAATTCCTAATTTGAGTTAATTATGAGCATGAAAGTGACAAATATAACTCAAATACGTGTTTTGTGTCTCAGGTACCCTGTAAAAGAAGAAAATCTAAATTCTGAGGAAATATGAAGGAAAAAGGAGCAAAATCAAGCAAAAAAGGGAATGGCGCGACTGCGTCGATTATGGCGCGATCGCGCCGGAAAAATGTTAGAAAATTCAAAGAAATCCAGAAAATCCCAACGCCTAGTGAGGCTGAAAGGAGGACAGTTCGTGAATGTGAAATGGCGCGACCGTGCCTCACGAGGGCGCTACCGCGCCATGAAGATAGCGCTACCTGCGGCGCTGCCGCGCATCACTATTTTCCTACATAGATGCCAAGTTCTAATTCGAAAAGTCGGCAAGGAGTCTAAGGAGTGGCGCGATCGCGCCAGGTCAACAGCATAAAGTGGCGCGACCGCGCCAAAACAAAGAACAATGCGGCGCGACCGCGCCGCTGACTCAACTTCGTGACTTGCGAAAATCTCGGGATTCTGACTACCAATCAAGCCCAAACTTGGGAGAAGAAGTCCTAATTGTCTAAGGAAGGTATCCACGAAGATTTTATGATATATTGACAGAGTCTAGGTGCATTGAATGGTCAAGAAGAGAAGTCCAAGACAAAAAAGGAAACTGCTGCCATAAAAGGAAAGTCCAAGTCCGAGATTGAAGAGGCCATATCTGGAGATTCCGACTTCCAATTGGATCTAAATTTGGACCACAGCTTCCTGAGAGGATTGAGAATCATGACACGGAAAAATCAGGCCAATCCAAGTTGGTATTGTGGATTTTTATATTTTCAAATTGGTGGACCCAGTGCTGGAATTGGCAGCAGAAGCACTTCAACTTCTCAAGATAATATCTCAAGTTTCCCAACTCAGAATGACTTCAAATTTCGTACACAAGTCAAGGACTATGTAAGGAAGGTTCGGATGTAATTTCAGACAATTCTTAGGTCTGGAAGTTACAATTGATACCCCTGGACAGAGGCAAAAATTACAAGTTCTGGGCAGAGCTTCAGCTATAAAAGGAGGTCCGAGGCAAAGCACAATCGTCCAGTTTTCATCCAGTTTTCCAGAGTTCTAATTATTGTTTTTAGTTTAATTTCGTATTCTTTTAGTTAGTGTGGAGTTGAGAGAGAGAGAGAGAAAGAAGGAAGAGATTTCAGTCAAGGAGGAGTTGAAGCTAAGGGCAGTCCTCAAAAGGGGGTTTTTTGTACTTAATTTTCTTCTTGGTTTCATGGCTGTAATCAATTCCTCTTTGTGTTTTTATTCTATTAGCATGGAGTAGTCTCTCTTTGTTGGGGAAGTCATGAACTCCTAGTTGTTTTATGTTTGAAGTCTGAAGTTTATAGCAATAAAATATCCTGCTTTTGTTTTAGAAACTGAGTTCATTGCTTATTTCTGATCTGAATTGATATTTGAAGTTTAATGAGGTTCGAATAGAGAAGTTAAATTTCAGTAGAAAGTTGGGTTGGTTATATGATTCTTTGTTTTCTAAAACAACTTGTTTTTCACACTAGATATTCGGGTTATGAAGGAGACTAGTTGAAAAGTGATGTGACTTCTACAACTCTTGTTTTGAATAAGAAAGAGTAAATCTTCAAGCTTTTTTATTGATGCACTTAGGATTTGAATGTTCCGGTTGAGAAGGAGTTCAAGGAATAAGTGAAAGTTATGTCCTGTATATGGGTAATTAGGCTTTCAAAAGCTAAGTCAAGGCAAAGATATTTGAGCTATAAAATCAGAATTCTACATGTTTACAACTAGGAGGGATTGATATTCTTCCCCAACATCTCATCTTCATAAGTTTTTCCAGAAGTTTAAATTCTGTTTTCTTTTTCAGTTTTCAAACAAAAATCCAAATTTTCTTCACCTCAATCAATAGGAAAGTTTTTGCTTAGATTAGGCTCTCATCAAGGTCCTTGTGGGATCGATATCTGGACTCTTGAAGTCTATATTACTTGCTGACCTAGTGTACTTGCTAGACACCCAACATAAGTCAAATGTGGTATATTGCAACATGACAAATAATGAGTTCAAAAACTAGTATTTCAATAGGACATTTTATATTTTGGGTTGAATGTGGTACTTTGCAGTATGACTATGAATGAGTTCAAAAACTGGTATTTCAGTAGTAAATTTAGTAATCTGGGTCGAATGTAGTATTTTGCAGTATGACTAAATGAGCTAAAAAACTGGTATTTCAATAATTAATTTGGTATTCTGGGTCAAAAGTGCTATCCTATTGTGTGACTAATAATGTGTTAAAAAAATTGGTATTTGAGTGGTACATATGGTATTTTGGGTCGAATGTATTTTTCCATGTGACTAAGAACGATCAGAAACTCTTATTTCAATAGTAAATTGGGTATTTTGAGTCAAATGTAGCAGGATGACTAACCATGAATTCAAAAACTAGTATTTCAATAGTAACTTTGGTATTTGGGTTGAATGCGATATTTTGCAGCATGATTAAGAATGACTTCAAAAATTGGTATTTTAGTTGTAAATTTGGTATTTTAGGTCCAATTAAGGGTGGCAGTTTTACCCGATTACCCGCTTACCCGAATGGTAATCGGATAGATAAGGAATAAAATTAGTGTATTTCGATTATCCGATTAAAAAATTACCCGATTACCCGCCTCTTAATCGAAACGGATATGGATAATGGGTATTCCTTACCCGATTACCCGGATGGCAATTTGGTAAATTTAGAAAATTTTATGTCCTTACTCATATCACATATACCTTAATGGCAATTTGGTAAATTTTAAAAATATTATGCCCTTATTCATGTCACTTATACCCTAGTTTTTTCTAAGTTGTTTCCCTTTCCCCCCCCACCCCCGACGTTCCTTTCCCCTCTTTCCCTCTCTCTTCCCCAACTCTCCCTCTTTCTCTTCCCCAACTCTCCCTCTTTCTCTTCCACGACTTCCCCTCTTTCCCTTCCTCTGCTTCCCCTCTTTCCCTTCTCAAACTCCCCCTCTTTCTCTTTCCTGATTCCCCCTCATTCCCTCTCTCTTCCCCAACTCTCCCTCTTTCTCTTCCCCAACTCTCCCTCTTTCTCTTCCACGACTTCCCCTCTTTCCCTTCCTCTTGCTTCCCCTCTATCCCTTCTCAAACTCCCCCTCTTTCTCTTACCCAATTCACCCTCTTTCCCATCCCCGGCCCTTGTCGAGACCGGCAGCTCAAATCTCAAGTCAGATGCCTTGCTTTGTTTCAATCGTCTAATTTTCGGTGGATCTCGTCGATTGGTCTCTCCTTACAAAAGGTTAGCTTTTCCATTTATTTACCCGATTACCCGGTTACCCGCGGGTAATCGGGTAAGAAATTCGGGTGACGGAATACCTAGTTTTTATTCGGGCGAAACGGGTAACGGAATACCAGGTAGGGTAAACGAAACGGGTAACGGAATAACCCTTACCCGTTTCGTTTATTACCCGTTTACACCCCTAGGTCCAATGTGGTATTCAACAACATGACTTAGAATGAGTTCAAAAATTGGTAAGTAAATTTGGTATTCTAGGTCAAATGTGGTATACAACAGCATGACTAAGAATGAGTTCAAAAATTGGTTAGTAAATTTGGTATTCTAGGTCAAATGTTGTAGTATGCAGTTTAGAATAAGTTAAAAAACTACTATTTCAATAATGAATTTGGTATTCTAGGTCGAATGTTGTAGTATGCAGTTTAGAATAAGTTAAAAAATTACTATTTCAATAATGAATTTGGTATTCTAGGTCAAATGTGGTTCTGCAACTTGACTAAAAATAAGTTCAAAAACTGGTATTTCAATAGTAAATTTGGTATTTTGGGTCGAATATGGTATTCTATCACGTGACTAAAACCAAGTTCAAAAAATAGTATTTTAGTAGTAAATATGGTATTTTGGGTCAAATGTAGTATTCTAGGGTGTGACTATGAATGAGTTTTGGTATGCTTCCAGTAACATTAGCAAGTGCATTGGTCAAAGTAATATAGGGTTTAAAGAGTACCCTAGTCGAATCCCACAGGGAATTAGCTAACAACAACTTATCATATGATTTAACCACTGATTTGGGTAACTTGATGGGATTATGATGAGAATTTAATAAAACATAAAGTAAGAAAGTAATTAAAATGAGGTACCAAAAATTAGATTCAAAAGAGTAGTTCAGACATCCAAACTAATCCTAGTTACTTGAATAGCACTAAGTAGTTTTCCAATCAACTTGAGCCTTGTCAACCCTTAAAACCCTAGTTACTTAACTAAACTCATCCAGAACTTTTAACAATTAACCTCTTAATCCTAACCCTAAATTTGTCTAGAACCTTTAGGGCTTTGTATTTCATAAAAGTAGGACTTTGGAGAATTCCTCTTACCAAATAACGAATTCAACCACAAGCACACAACCATAGGTTCCCATCTAGAACCAACCTTAGGGTGAACAAGTTATTTAGAACGAAAATACATGCATTATAACCCAAAATAAACACTCTCCTAAGCTCTCTGAGGAACCTCTTAGAAAAGGCGTGAACTTGAATCAAAATAACATGGATAAAGCATAAAATTTTAAGTAGAAGCTCTTATTGAAAGAAAAAGCCACAAAGTTAACTACTTTACCTAACTACTCATAACTTAGAGTCTTAATGCGTCGGAAATTACTCAATTGTTATTTTAAAAAACACAAAAACAATATACGATAGTTCAGATATGATTACGTAAAAAGAAGTTGGAACAAATATTTTGGACTTATCACTTCTTCAACTCCCTTGCACATACTCTGAGTTTGACTTATATACTCCACGTTTTTCCCTAGGGTTTTAGGTCCAAAACCCTACTCAAATTCTTTTCCTCGGTAAAACCCTACTCAAATTCTTCTCTCTCTCTCTTTTTTCCAATAGAGCCTTCCAAATAAGGGAGATATCCCACTTTTAGTGGGAGTCCAAGAGTCCTCCCAAATAAAAGGGTCCATAGAAAATAGGAAATTAGGGATTAATTAGGGTCTAAATTAGGAAATTAGGGTTTAATCCTTTATGACTTATTTCCTCTTTTGATTCCCTCCTTTGAAAAAGAATACCTTTTTGGGATGAGAAAATACTTGGATTTTGACCTAGATTTATCCCAAGAGGTGTCCAGCTATGATTTGTTGTCATAGGTGCATCAAAAGGAGTTTTGGTTGTCTTGGAAATAGGAGGAGTTAGTGTTGAGAGATGATTACAAATCGAATGTCACATTGGCCCTAATCGAACCCGAACCCGATAAGACCCTTATTGGATATCCAATAAGATCCAATAAGGGTATTGGATCTTTATTGGATATCCAATAAGGACCAGGATCCAATAAGGTTAAAGGATTAAAAAATTAAAATATTCGTAAAAAATTAAAATTATTTATAAAAAATTAAAAAATTCAAGAAATTTAAAATTGTATATAATTTTTTTTAAATTCGTAAAAATTTAGAAATATTCATCAAAGCTTAGAAATACTTAGATTATTGTTTGTTGTCATGTTTATTATTTGTACAACATATAGAACAATGTCGCACAAAGGTGATCAGATCCCTTCTTTCTTCAAAGTGATCTGTTCAATAGAAGAATGGTAAGTGGTTTCTCTTATTTGTCTCTTTTTTTCATAATTATCTCAAATTTTTTAACTTTCCATTTTTTAAAAAATTCCTACAAAATTTGTCAAAGACTTGAAAGAAAAGAAGTTGCCCAACAAATTATTCCTCACAAGAGTAGGCTAGTGAAAAAATATCGAGATCATTTTTTCTTTCAAACTGGTTGGTCAAAGTTTGTCAAAGACAACTTTATAGAAGTTGCAGACTTTTTAGTATTTTACAGTGATGACAAATTGAATTTCAACGTCATCATATTTGGACCCAATGCATGCAAAAAGGAATTTCCACGATATGAAAAAGTCAAAGTTGAGGGCGAGATAGAAAATAATACAGATCAACTGAAACAATCAACATGTCGTTGTAGTTACGTTGCAGCGAAGACAAATGGTTAGTTAATTCAGTATATTAATCTTATTTTGTTAATTTTTTCATTGCATTTATTTCTTTTTCTTATTACTGAAGTTTTGTGTTTTTACAAACCAGGACGAACAATATTCGATGCAAGAAATTGTCCATTTAAGCTTTGCAATCCTCATTTTGTTTCAGTGGTGAAACTAGAAAAAAATTATCGAATTGTGAGTTACTATTCTCTTCATGGAAAGTAAATGAATGTGTTCATTTATTACATTCCCTTGATCAACTGACATGCGAATACCTGTGACATTGTTTATGCAGAAAATTCCGAAGGCGTTTGGGATAGGTTCTGGTCTGTGGCCATCTTCCAACAAAGAAATCTACATAAAAGACCCGATTGGTAGACGTTGGCCGGTCAACTTGATTATTCATGATAGTCGTTCCGAGCGCAGTGCATTTATGGGTGGATGGCGTGAAGTTACCAAGGGTAATGCATTGTTACGTGGAGATGTCTGCATTTTTTAGATTGTTAACTGTGGTAAGCGCAACAAACCAAATATCGTGCATCTGCATATTCAACGAACATCTCCTAAGTAAGAAAAACAAGGTTTTGACTTCTCAAATAGCTGAACATAAATGTTTTTTATAGCTATGTAAGACTGCTATCCAGTCCAGGTTTATGTACCTATTTTTGTATATATGTTTATTATTACGTCTTAAAAATTGTGTTGTCATATAAATATAGATCCATTTAGCCGTGATTACCATCATGTTTATGATAGTTACATGTCGATTATTTTATTTCTTAAATATAGTTTGATAACAGTTTCATAATTATTAGAAAGTATTACTTTTTGTTAAATTACTTATTTGCTATTTTTTTTATTTATGCTTTTAAACATGTTCATATATAATAGAACTATAATTGGGCATATAGAATAGTTATATTAAATAAAAAAAATTAACAATTGGTTAAAAATAATTAAAATAAAAACAAATTAAAAAATTAATATTGATTAATTGAATTTTTTACAATTAAAAATATTTTATTGGATGAAATTACGTGACCCGTCCAAAACACGGGTTATGTTAGCTAGTAATGTTAAGGGATTAAAAAATTTAAAAATTCGTAAAAAGTTAAAATTATTTATAAAAAATTAAAAAATTCAAGAAATTTAAAATTGTATATAATTTTTTTTTTTTTTTTGTAAAAATTTAGAAATATTCATCAAAGCTTAGAAATACTTATAAAAATATTTATAAAATTCGTAAAAAGTTTAAAAATATTAATACAAGTAAAATAAAATTCATAAAAATTTCGAAATAGTTTTAAAATTATAAAAAATATAAAAATTTTGAAATATTTATACTAAATAATAGAAGGCCTGAACCTTTTTCTTTATTATGCACTGGCCGTGCATGAACCCTTTTGTTTATTTTGTACATTATTTTAACTTAATTTTAAATTATAATCATTTGGATGATTTGGATCAAAACTGACTATTAACATCTTTTTAGTTAGGTTTAATTGGACTTGATCACCCATGGGGTTATATAATAGTGGTAGGGGTGGCACGGGTCGGGTTTGGGTTGGCTTTTTGAAACCCCAAACCCATCCCGACTTAAAAACCTGAACTCGAACTTGTAAAAAACCCGAACGAGGTTTTAAAATCTGAACTCGAATTTGACTCGATTCATCATTTTACAAACCAGAACCCAAGCTGAACTGACTAAAACCCGCCGGGTTTTAACAAAACCCGAACCCGACCCCAAAAAAATGATTTTTTTATATTAATTTTTTAAATAACTAAAAAAAATATATATAAAAAAATTTAAAATAAAAAATACGTAGGTCGGGTTTAGATTTTCAAACCCAAACCTGACCCACGGGTTGGATTTGGGAATCCAAACCCGGGTCTTTTGGATCGGGTTGGGTTGGGTTACCCGAAAAATCGGAATGCCCACCCCTAATAGTGGGCATGCGTATGAAATAGATAAGAGAAATAGGAAACAAAAATAATGGACCCAAGCCCATATAATCTTAGTACCCGGCACAAGTTTTAATTAAACAGGTAAATGGATACCCGTTATGTTAAAGAGTAAAACCTACACACAACCCATTATTAAATGAGTATTCTATTAAGAACTTATTGAACACCCTTTTCTTAATGGGTCGAGTATGATATGGGCTTGATGGGTTTTGGTTTTTCCCATTGTCACCACTAGATCTAAGCTTATGCAACAGAATTAAGGTCCAACTAGAAGTGACACATTAGCGCACACGTAATTGCCAACAAAGCTACACGTCGTGGCACTGGAGACCTCACTCACCAATAGGAAATTGTTGACACAAATAACATTGTTCCAAAATTAATTCCCAAAATGTTATTTTTAACCTTTGACCAAGGTTGACCACCTTGGTCAAAGGCCACGTAGGCAACACGCTGGCTTGCAGGCGCCAGCGTGTCGCCTAATTTATTTAAATAAACATTCTGTAGGCGGCATTAAAATGCCGCCTACAGAAAAAAAAAGATACGAGGCGGCATTTCAAAGCCGCCTACGGCAAAATTCGAGGCGACTTCGAAATGCCGCCTTCGTAAACGGAAACAGGTTGAGGCGGCCTCGAAATGCCGCCACACGCGGAAAACACGAGGCGGCTTTTTGATGCCGCCTCACCCAACACTTAGCGAAATATTGGGGATTTCTTTAGAACGATTAAAACGCGCGTGAGACGGCATCGCGATGCTGCCTAACTTAAGTGTAGGCGGCATCGCGATGCCGCCTGTGCTGCTTTTAACTCTCGACCCTCTTTTTTTTCTCTTCTTTCCTTCATTCTCCCAAATTGCAACGCGAAAAAATCCTTCCCTCCCTATTCCTTTCTTCCCTATTTTTGCCGAGTCGAAGCAAGAAGTCAGCGATTGGAGGCTGTGCGACCACAAATTGTGTGTTTCTCCCTCGAATCTTCTTCCTTTAGCTTTAAAAGTAAGTGATTTTATCATTTTTTGTGGGTTAGAGTTTGTTAGGTCGTCGATTTGATGATTATTTATGATTTGATGCATGTTTGTGGTTAAAATCGCTGCTATTGTAGTCTATTACACATGATTAGGCTATGAATTTCATGTTTGTTGGTTGATTTTGGGTTGAATTTCATTTATTGCGTGGATTTTGGGTTTCTTATGTTAATTTAGGGGTTGTGAAGCTAATTTAGGGTTTTGATATTAATTTAGGGGTTTAGAAGCTAATTTAGGGTTTTTAATGTTAATTTTGATTTTATGCTATGTTAAGGTTTTTTATTCGGAATTCGGAATTCTATGGATTGGAGAGATGACGACAGTAGACGATATTTGTGTAGTAATTGTAAACAACTCGGTCATAACAATGGGCTTGTAAAACCCAGTCTTCTGGCAGTGCAGAGAGTTCTCGTGTGGGGTCTAGGCGTAGGTAATGTATTCTTTTAGTTTCTGTATAATGTATAATGCCATGTTTTTAGTTGGTTAATTTAACTTAGTTTGCTAATATATACTTTATTTTTCCTATAGGTTGTGATGGCAGAGACCCCACTATTGTACGATCAGGACTCCCATAGGAGCGAGGTCATCTGGCATGGGGAGGTTAGTGCGGGCTCTTGCACTTGTGATTACGTTAGGTTAAAAACATACACTAACAAGACTATTACTCATATTCAGGACCCAGGATGCCTGGAATGCACTGAGCATTTCCAGACTCTACGACTTTGGCCGGTGGACGAACGGATGTTGCCATATATCAAGGCCACGGGGTTTGGTGCACTGTACAGAGTCCAGTGGTTGAGACTGGACAAATTGCTAATTACTGCACTGGTAGAGAGATGGAGGAGCGAGACAAACACCTTCCACCTGGCGAACGGTGAGATGACGATCACATTAGAGGACGTGGTTGTCCTCTTGGGACTATGTGTCGACGGAGATGCTGTGACCGGGTCGACTCGGGGAGATTGGATGGAGTTGGCCAGGGTCCTTCTGGGGGTCGAGCTTCCACCTCGAAGTTTTCAGGGGGGTCGACTATCACTATCATGGATCAAAGGCCGATTTTCATTGTCCTGACAACGCGCCCGAGGAGGTGATACAACAGCACTCGCACGCATACCTCCTCCATCTTGTGGGCTCGACGATATTCTCGGATGGTAGTGCCCGAGGAGTTCACATGGCATACCAGACACTATTCGAGGACTTCGAGGCGACCGGGAGGTACAGCTAGGGGGCAGCTACGCTAGCCTTCCTCTACCGGGAGCACGCGAAGGTGTGTCGCACGAGAGTTGTCGGCATTGTTGGATGCCTCACCCTTATGCAGGTAAATTCTTCTTTCAAAAAATTGTTCAACTTAAAGGAATAGGACTTATCATTCTAATTTTCGTTTTTTGCAGCTGTGGGCGTGAGAACGTCTACATACTGGACGTCCGACACTCCTAGAGGAACGGGCGCTGCAGGGTGGCCCTTTAGGTTCCAGGTATGTACCTATACAGTTTAATCATTATTTACACTTTCGTTAAATCTTGTGTAACTAACTTATATTGGTATTTTAGGTGGAACGTCCGACGGACGAATGCCACAAACCCTGGTGGAAACCTAGTGCTATACAGGACATAGTTGGACCACCAGCGGAGCTATCAAGTAAGATAATTTACGAATCTACAATGATGACAATTCATACGCAGATAGCAGGTTCATGGTAATAGTTATTGTATTTTTTTTTAAGGTAAAATGGCAACCGTACCTCGATTTCTTGCAGCATCTACCTGCTATCTGCTTTAAAGGTAGACATATCTGCTTGTCTAGGACACCACTTATTTGCTTCGAGATCGCCGAGCTGCATGTTCCTGATCGAGTGATGTTACAGTTCGGGTTGGAGCAGGTAATTATTGCAACACCCAAGTTCAATTTCTTTTTATTGTAGGGTTCAATGTTTAATTTAATAACTTTGAGCAGGGGACTCCACCGGAGGATGTCGAGCATGTTACTCGCATCTCTCGGAAAGGCCGACCTGGGGAGGATTGGGCACTATACCACTGTGATTACATCGCTCGGTGGGAGGCGCGGGCAGAGTCTGTTGTTACGGGCAGCCGGGCACACACCCCGCACATGCTCCCCCGACTATATGATGTGGTATTTGGGAGCTACTCGACAATTCATATCACCTCCACCGACTGAGCCAGCCATGGTATACCATCCTAGAGGTTATACCGAGGAGGCATTGGTACGTAATTAACTTTGTGAAATGACTATTTCTTTATTAAAATTTTTTAACTTATATTTTTCTTTCGCAGTTGGGTTGTGTGCGGAACGTGGTTGAGCGTGAACAAGCGATCTGCAGGCCTTGGACCCATCGTCGATAAGTCCATCGAGATAGAGATTAGACACTACCGTCGGTCCGGTCCTGCCACATCTTCCACTCTTGGAAGGAGCGATCGTCGATAGAGATGTGTCATATCTTTGGTGAGCCTTCTCCATTGGTCGAACCAACCGAGAGATAGAGCACCACCGGGGCGTCGTGCAAGGCGTCGGCCTACAGTTGAGACGACGACCCGTGTCGAGGATTCTAACGAGGTTCCAGCCATACCAGAGCCTACAGTGCCCGATCTTCCACCTGAGCAGACACCCGAGCCGGAGCCCGACCAGCCCCTTGAGCAACCCCCGGGGCCTGAGCCCAGCCGCCACACTCCCATTTGGAGGATTTATACCAGAAGGCAGAAAAAGGCAATTTGTGCACTAGAGCCCAGTTCTGCTTTATGATTGTTTTTGTAAATTATGTTTGTTATTTTTTATTATTTTTTATGTATTCATATTTGTATATTTACATATATTTTATATAGTTTTTCATTTACTTTTCATGACAGATGTGTATGTTACTAATTTACATTTATGTAGTGATCAATTATTTGGGAATATGAATGTTAGCAGATAATTATAGGTTGAAAAACAGACAAAAGCGAAAACAAAAAAAATATTTGAAAAATATTTATTAAAGGCGGCATTTAAATGCCGCCTTCAGTAAAAAAATTGAAGGCGACTTTTCTATGCCGCCTTCAATACTGATTTCTCGTTCTGAAAAAATCCCCAATATTTCGCTAAGTGTTGGGTGAGGCAGCATTGAAAAGCCGCCTTGTGTTTTCTGCGTGTGGCGGCATTTCGAAGCCGCCTCAACGTGTTTCTGTTTACGAAGGCGACAATTCGAAGCCGCCTCAAATTTTGCTATAGGCGGCTTTGAAATGCCGCCTCGTATCTTTTTTTTTGTGTACCTACAGAATATTTATTTAAAAAAAATTAAGCGACACGCTGGCGTGTCTCCTACGTGACCTTTGACTAAGGTGGTCAACTTTGGTCAAAGGTTGAAAATGACATTTTGGGAATTAATTTTAGAACAGTGTTTTCTGTGTCAATTTTTTTTTTAATTAATTGTAAAAAATATTCTAAGACGTTTTGGTGGTCGAATTACCTTAAAAAAAAAAAACCCGTGGCCACCTATTAGAAGGAGACATTAAACGAATCTCCCTAGAGTACTCTTGAACCTACTACATGATAATCTTGAACCGCATCCAGAACGTTCAGTACCCTTCGCCCATTCGCCGCGAGAGACTTCGGGAAACCTCTCCCTTCTTCCTCGTCCGCCCTTTTTCTTTCTTTAATTTCTCTTTCAATTCCTTCCTCTATAAAAAACAAGGAAGCGCTTCGGTCCTAATTAAATCGGGCAAAGCAAAAAAAATAGTCATTTCTCGTTCATTAGCCTTCTTTCTGATTTCACGAATTGAAGATGTCATCAGTACTGTCCGCAGCAACCAACTTCGTTTGCTCCACTCCCCTCCTCCCCGGCCAGAAAAGAAGTTCCTCGCTCCCCTGCCTTTCACGTTCGTCCTTCTTACCGTCGACAAAGTCTCATCCACCGCGGCGGCTCCGAGTGGCTGCAGAGAAGAAAGACCACGCCGTCGATGTTCACGTAGACCAGAAGAATGGAACGTCCGAGGCACTCGAGCGAGGGCCCCGGAGGACGACGACGACCCTCCAGGACGTCTCCCCCTTGGGTCTCCTCGACCCGTTCTCGCCTATGCGAACGATGCGGCAGATGCTCGACACCATGGACCGGTTGTTCGAGGACGCGATGACGTTTCCCGGGACCAACCGCCAGGTGGGAGACGTACGAGCGCCGTGGGATTTCAGGGACGAGGAGAACGAGCTTAAAATGAGGTTCGACATGCCGGGTCTGTCCAAGGAAGACGTGAGGGTGTCTGTGGAGGACGACGTGCTCGTGATTAGGGGAGAACAGAAAAGGGAGGAGGGAGAGAAAGGGGCGGCGGATTCGTGGTCCGGCCGGAGCGTTAGCTCTTACGATACGAGGTTGCGTCTGCCGGACAATTGCGAGAAGGACAAGATCAAGGCGGAACTGAAAAACGGCGTCTTGTTCGTATCTGTTCCCAAGACCAAATTGGAGAAGAAGATTATAGACGTTCAGATTCAGTAATCCATCGAGCTGCCGCAGAGAGCAGGAAGGCTAGCTTTAATTGTTGAGAGTGTTCTACTTTTTTTTTTTTTTCTCCCTCTTTAAAATATTGTAAGAATATACATACATCTGTGAGAGCGTCCAGTAGTCGGCAGTAGCCTTGTATAAATATATCTCTCCTTGTAAATTTCTTGTATTTTTCTTATCAGAATAATTAAGATGCCTTGAAGTAACATCATAATTCTTCTACTGTAATACGGTCTTGCTTTTCGTATCCGCCATTCTACAAATAATGTACAGAAGCTGAACGAAACATAAATAATTAGAGTTGAGAACGACAATCCTTCTCTACTCGAATCCCTTCTCGAACTGTTGCTTTTTCTAGCTATTCTTCTTAGTATTTTCAGTGGTCGTAAACAGGAGAAAATTATCCAACTTATTATTTTATATTCACATGTAGCCCCTTATCGTAGATGTTTGCGAAGGTCTGTTTCCGGACCTGACTTCTATTGGATTTCATTTTAATTAATGATTTTTTCTTTGTTTTGATGCTCGACTGATTGATTAATTTGATTGAAATAATAGAGAAATAACTTTTTTTTTATTTGACCTTTGATGTGGTTGGCGGTGAAGTTACTGTCTTCTGCGATTTGACAATGAACTTTGAGCTTCCTGTGCAACGTAGGGACCTTCCCACTTCGGCGCGAATTTGCTCCCAGTCTTGCTCGTGAAGAGCATGGGTCGCTGAATAGCTAGTACCAAGTTGCCTTGTTCGTTGTCATTGTCGATAACTTTGTCGTCTTGTGCACGGGCCTTCGCAATGGTGGCCCTGATGTGTAAATGACCATCGAGGCTTTGTTTCTCTTTTGTGAGTTCTGATCAATGATAGCTTTCGTGTATATGATTACAGGAGCTCTGCTTTTTTTCGGCGAGCCTTGACCAATTGAGACTTGATGCACATTGGCAGCCTGGCTAGTGATTCAGATTGGCTTTTCCTGGCTGGCGATTCGGATCGGCTTCTCTGATTGGTAGCCAAGGCCGTGCCAATTTTGGGGGATGGCGTGACCCTTTCTTCTTAGTTTTTCTTGCGTCGGAATAAGGATCAGAATAGCTACCGGCGGTTTCCATGCAACTGCCTCTTGGTAAGGTTGACCCCAGCTTTGGCCAGCAACCGATAGGCATTCGGATCAAAGCCTTCGTTCGTCCGAGTCGTTGGTAGTCGTTCTAGACTTAAACATATTTTCACGATGCTCCTGTCTTCGAGCTTTGGCAGCGGCAGGGTGACTCCTTTGAGCGGAGTCGGTTCGATGTTATGGCAAACGACGAGAGGGCTTTCTCCCTCTTTTCTTTGCGACTGCGGAATGTACCTAAGTATAGGCACATTGCGCTTCGTCGGCACCGATGCCGTCGATGAGGTCGTCTGGTTGTTGTATGCCGGTTGTTTGGGTGGCACGACTTTCAGCACCAAGTTGTGCTTTGACATTTATTTCGGCGGAACGACAATTTTGTCATTGGGTGCTTGACCCGGCCAGGACTACGCTTTGACAGTCGGCCTTGTCGATAGGTAAAGTTTTACGTCAGCAAATGGTGCTTCTGCCTCGGTGAATGGGCTTTCATCGGCATAAATCATCTTCTGTTCGTCGTCCTTCTAGTACTTGAAGCACTGGTGGAGTGTCGATGGTATGACCCCGTTGGCGTGGAGCCACGATCGACCCAAGAGCAAATTGTATGATGTCCTAGAGTCGATTACTTGGAATGGGGTCTTCGCCATCATGTCTCTGATGAGCAACTTCAACTGTATCATACCGAACGCGTGCTGGCTTTCTTGGTTGAATCCTTCGATGAGAGAGGAGTTTGCAGACAGGTCTCCGACGGAGATGCCGACGTTCTTCATCGTTTGAATCAGCAAGATGTTAACTGCGAAGCCACAATCGATGAGAATGCGATTGACACGATGGTCTCTTATGTAGGCGATTACGAACAACGGCCGATTGTGGCTTCTTGCCCCCAGTTATGCATCCTTCTCTCAGAATGTAATGCACAGCGGGCAAGAGACAACGAGTGCCTCCACGGGTTGAGACACTTGTTGTGATGAAGATGCCTCTTCCTCCTTTCTGTATGGAGGAGTTAGGCCTACTTTTGGTTGGTCATTCTTCCTCATCATGAATTGCTCCGATTCGGCTTGAATCTTATCCGGCCTGTCGAGAACCCGGATGAGAGCCTGTCTGGATCGGATGTCCAGGTTGAGGTCGTCCTCAATCTCATTTAACGGCGAGATTTGTTGCAAGGACGTCTCGAGATCGTCAGACTCGACTTTTGGCAGCTTGGCTTTTTCTTCCCGACTAGCTTGCTTGGGAGGAGTCGTCGAGCATGTTGCTACCATCGCTGGTGGCGTGAAGATTTCCTTCGGAAAGAACTCCGCCAGTGTGACGTGTCTTCTTTTTCTTTTGTCTCCTTGGACGTGGGTCTTAGGAGCCTTCTTTTGGCGCTTCGTGACTCTTTTGTTTGGTCACTTCGCCTTTGTTTTGGTAGTCATTGGCGGTTTGATTTCTCGAACGGGTTTCTTTCGCTGGGTGACCAATATCCACCCCTCTACATCTGCTGCAACAACTTCTCGGGGTGCCAATTTTGGTGCGAACTTAGCCGGTGGTCGGTTGGGTAAGCAAGATTTTTTTTTTGTTTGATCGGAGAAGGAGATGAGAGGTGGGAGATGTCCCATCGGGCGTGCCAAATCTGTTTTGGCGAAAAACCTCCGGTCTGCGGAAAGGCGCGATTGATTGATTAATTCGACTGAAAGAACAGAGAAATTACAATTGAGTTTGAGAATTGGAAAATTTTGCGGGTGAGATCTCCTACCTTTCCTCTAATTCAACCTCCGATGTGGTTAGCAGTGAAGTCACTGTCTTCTGCGGTTCGACGGTGAGCTTTGAGCCTCTGAACTAGTGTGCACGAACGACGACGAGTATAGTCGGCCGAACAAAATTGTTTGTGTTTTGTGTATTCGGCGTATTGACATCACCGGTGAATGTGTAGAGCTTCTTCGATAGACTGCGTGTGCTCCAACAAACTTGAGAATTCGTGAACTTCGGTCTCGAGAAAATTTTTGAGTTGAGTGACTTTGAGTGAAATTTCTGAACCTCCGTGTGTCCAACCCTTTGGGAGTTCAGTCTCTGGCCTTTTATAGCCAATGCTTGAGTTTGTTTGTTGGAGCTCGATCCTTAGTAAGAGGATCTCGGTTGAGCTTTTCTGCTTCAGTTGGAGTGAGAGAAGACTGGGGAGCTCCCTGATTTTCCTCCCTCGATCCGTAAGAGGGCGGAACTTTCCTTTTTCCCCTCCGTGAGGGATAGACCAGACTTGGTCGATCTGAGATTTCCCTGGCGTGGCTTTGCTTTTTGAGCAGGCTGCCAAGTAGCTTGAGGAGCCGGCGTGGCTTTGATTTCGGCTGACCGTCAGTCGATTTGAGAAATCGATTTCACTGGACTTCAGACCCGCGATGGGCTGTCTTGATGAAATTGATGAGTGGACTGTTGGAGAGTCCACAACATACACGAAATGATATTTTGGATGGTTTATTGGGTGGGTTGTTGCATGGACTTGTCGAATTTGGGCCGCATCGGATTTTGATGCCTACACTCTTCTTTGAGCTCAGATCTGCCGGCCAAAATGCAGCATATACAGAGTCAGCGCTCGGAGGGCATTCGAGGATTGGCTTTGGCTACGCTGCATTTTGGCCAGCGGATCTGGGCTCCTCTTATTATGTCTTTCGTAATGAGGTTGCACCGGCTGAAGGTCACTGTATTAAATTAGGGCATGTTGCACAGGCGAGCAAAGATTTTTTTGAAAAACCTACCAATTTAAAAGCAGCACATTTTAGCGATGTTGTAGTGGTTAGCATCACTTCTAACATGTTTCTATTTATTGTGCATACTCTGCAGCCTCTGTACAGCAAATCCGGTTCCTTGGCTGAATCATGGAACTACTTTATGTTTGTTTTGTTTTTAATCTTGTATCATTTTACTCTTCCTTGTAAATTAATTTGTAATTTTTATTTAACATGATAGAACTATCATTGGACCAAATAAAGATCCAAAAGTGGCATACGCTTGAGTGCCAGTGTGCAATTTCATTATAATCGCATGTATCTTTAATTCTCTTGACAAAAAGCTTTGCATTGTTTACGTAGTAAATGAAATTCCTGGGTCCACAATACAATATATTGGTCAAGTTAGTGCATATACACTATTATGTACTCCAATAATGAGAATAATAGTTACAAGAATTTGAGAATAATGATACTATAACAACACGATTTTTATCGCAATTTAGAACAACTAGTTCATATTCTGCGTGTACTTGACCTAGGGTGAAAAATTCATTAATCAAATAGTTTTACAACAGTTACAGAGAACTTACACTTATTGTATTTTATGGTTTCAAAAGGAGTAACAATGTTATTAATCGAATTAAAAATTCCATGTTTATATGAGTGTGGGTCCACTTCCAAGGTTTTATGTCATAGTGGGAGTTCAATACATGGAATATTGGCCACCATATCCCTTTGTAGAGGTTCCCTATAAATAACCTCCATGGTCTTACTAGAGAGGCTAGTTAATAACCAATTTGTTTGAAGGGAGCACGCTAATCACTTGAAAAAAGTTATTTAATGATTATATCATTTTTTTTACACAATGGTGAAAGGTACAAATCAATTAAAGTGTTTAAATGAATTACATTATGTGTTTATTATGCAATATCAAATAGAAGTGGTAGAAAATAGAATTGCCTGAAAAATGGAAACTTTTCACACTAATAGAGGAGAATAGTATTGTTAATAATTATTTTCTGAATTTTGCAAGTGAAAAGGAATAGTTCATATATTTAGTATGTCTCATACCCTGGAACAAAATGGAGTGGCTGAGAGCAGAAATAGAAACCTCATGGAAATGGTGAGATCAATGATGTCACTTACAAATTTAACGAAATTGTGTCTTCAATACATATTTTGAATAGAGTTCCTTCTAAATTAGTTGAAGCTACCCCATATGAGTTTTGGACAGGGAAGAGACCTAGTCTTAAATATTTGAAAGTTTGGGGATGTGTGACAATGTTCTAATTCCTGAGCCAAGAGATAAGTTAAAATAAAAAATAAAATGATGTTACTAGTTGGGTATCCAGAATAATGTAAATGTTATCGGTTATATCACCTAAAAGATAAAAGTTATTATTGAAACTAGGCATGCTATATTCATTGAGGACAAATTTGATTGTGATAAATATTTGGGGGAAAATCCCTACAAAGGGCTTGTTGAAAAAATGCGACTGGGTGTCCTCTTTACTGCAAGATTGCTCTGATGCTTCAACAGACGCATCAAATGCGAAGGTATACATGACTGCAAAGTCTACCAAAGCTAACACTGAGGCTCTTTGCAAGGCGCCTTTGAGGCAATTGACCGCAAGTTGGGCCGACTCGTGCCACTCAAAATTGTCCTTCTTCAAGAGATTTGTCAATGATCTCATAAGAACACCATAGTGCTGAATGAAATGCCTATAATACCCGACCAATCCGAGAAAACCTCGGAGTTGTTTGACCGATGCTGGAGTCAGCCAAGTTGCAATCGCATGTAGCTTTTTCGGGTGAGCCAAACGACCCCGTTCATCAATGATGTGGCCCAAATAGCCAATGGTTCAACTCCCAAAAATACATTTAGTGCGCTTAAGAACAAGAGAGTTAGTACTGAGTACCTCATATGTGATGCACATATGGTGAATAATGAATATGCTCCTCAACGCCATGACAATAAATAAGTATGTCATAAAAAAACACCAAGATGAATTGTCGCAGATAAAACCTGCATATGTCGTTCATGAGGCTCGGGAAGGTCGCCAGTGCATTGGTTAGGCCAAAAGGCATCACCACAAACTCATAGTGTCCATCATGAGTCTAAAAAAGCTATTTTCGCCACATCCTCCTCAGCCATGCGGATTTGGTGGTAGGCTGATCGTAAGTCTAGCTTTGAAAATATCTTCGCACCAAGAAGTTCGTCAAACAATTCATCAACCCTTAGAAACAAAAATTTGTCTTTGATTGTTGCATCGTTATGAGCCCGGTAATCGATGTAAAAACACCATGAACTGTCTTTTTTCTTCACAAGTAAAACTGGTGAAGAAAAAGAACTCGTAGTCCAATAGATAATGCCTGTCTCAAGCATCTCTCGAAGTTGTCTTTCGATCTCAACTTTCTACGCTAGTGGGTATCTGTATGGCCGAGTGTTTGGCGGTAGCCTGTTAGGGAGTAGTGTAATGTGGTGGTCATGCCGTCGGCGAGGAGGCAGAGATCGTGGTACCTAAAAAAGAGAAGAAAATTCCTCCAACAGAGGGGTTAGCACAAGTGACATACGAGACGGTTTTGGGTCCACCGACACAGTCAGTGTGAGCCACATGAAGTTGGTTGTGTCTCCCCCCGAATGACTAAGGGATTTCTGAGCCGCGGCCAAAGATGGCTGCTGGTCAATTGCAATCTGCCAAGTGATGGTATTGCCTTTATGGGAAAAGGCAAACGTAGAGTTACCAAAATCCCAATGAATGGATCCAAAGCCGTGGATCCATTGGATGTCCAAAACTACATCCGCACCCTCGATCGATAATATGTATAAATCGAATTCAATCATAGTCCCTTGAATAGAGAGCGAAACTACCTTGCATGAAGACGAACAAAGCAAAAACTGTTTGTTCCCCACCATCACCTTGAATCTAACAGTTTGCACAATATTTAAACCCCAGCGATGGGCCAACTTTGCGCACATGAAGTTGTGTTTACTGCGACTATCAAGTAATACAATGACATAATGAGTAAAAAGTGTACTCGACAATTACATCGATTGTGGAGCGGGTGTCCAATAGGGCATGTAGCGGCACCGTAGGGCATGTCCTCGTCTGACTGTAATGAATCGGCGAAGTCCTGACTGTCATCCTCGAATAGAAAAATGTGGAACTTTTTACATATGTGACCTAAGAGTAAATTTCTCATCGCAGTTAAAACACAAGCCTTTGGCGCAATGCCTGTCCATCTCTGTCCGAGTAAAGCTGCGTAGTGAGCGAATTGTGGGAGAAGGGTGTGGGCTCGCAAGTAGCTGTCTCGAGTCCCCTGGGTGGGGCACTTCTTTTGGTTTCTCTGATAGAGCAGAAACTGGTGTGCGGCGCTGAACCCATGAAGGAGGTCGGAGGGGCTGGATCTTTTCTTCTTGTAGGACAACCAATGATTTGGCTACTGACAGTATAAGTGGTCGGAAGGACTTCACCTCTCTGCATGAATCTCCCGACGCAATCTGCTGATAAAACAGCCAATGCATGCGTGTAGCAACCAACCCTTAATGCGATTCGAAAGGCGTTCAAATTCAGCAATATACTTTTTTACTATGCCTTTCTAGCGCAGTTTGGCTAGAGCACCGTGGAAATACTCGGTACTCACTCGGACAGAAACGCGCACAAAATTGCTTTATGAAAGCTGTCTAGGTATAATCTCCTGTGTTAGCGTGAATGATAACAAACCATTGTTAAGCATCACCATCTAGATAATAGCTTGCCAAAGAAACTCTTCTATGTTGTTCCACTCCATGATAATGGAGAAATTGTTCCACTTTATCAATCCACATCGTAGGGTCCTCGTGATCGACATACTAAGGCCAGTCCAAACGCATAAATTTAGGGTGTAAAATGGTTGAGTGAGTCGGTGGGTGACGATGTGATTGTGGCAATTCATCGAACATGTCATGGGCCATGGGAGCTGGCCGTATGTGAGACCCTAATGATGAGTCGCCTGAGTCGTTTTGGCCTGGGCGAGTAAGTCTACGCATCAAAAGACTCAGATAGGTTGCGATCTCACTCACGGCACGTCGCAGGTCTATCGTGCTTACTTCCATGGAGTCCAGCTGACATTCCATTGAATATTTCTCTGGTGCCTCTAATATGCGTTTATGTCTCGAATCCATGGTTGACCGTATCGGCCGACACGTCATACATATCGAATTTTGGCCAGGGGTTACAGGTTACGCCCCTATGTCGAGGTTACGTTTTGTAGCCCCCCAAGGAACCATTGTATCGGCCGATTCACATTACGTATCGGCTGATACGGCCAATACGGCCCGATACAGCCCAATACGAAAATCCGATACGGGCGTAAAAAAAACTAAAACCCATGAACCGGCTATTACTTCTTACCATTTCTAGTGAAAATTCCAAAATCCGAAGTCCATCTTCACCTTCCCGGTCATGTTATTGATTGAAGCCTCGAGAATCACGAATGCGAAAGGGGCCAAAACCATACGTGCAAATTAACATATAACTATGGTCACAATTCATTAATTCTCATCAATTAGTTAAAATGTCTATAGAGTACATAAAATTTTTAAATTAATTGAACTTATTTATAGTAATTAATAGTTTCTTTGAATTAACATCCTAATCCTTATCAATTCGTTAATCAACTTTTACTCTTTGCCTTCCATTGTAGTTTTATTTATTTAAATAAATATAACTTGTCTCTAGTGATTTTAAGTTTTAAGCTTAGATTTTATAGCAAACAGTGGCGTTCAATTTAAGGTACGGCCCATATTGGCCCATATGTAATATTTAACTTAAAAAGTTAATTATTTTTAAATTAAAAAAATTTAAGATGAAATTGAGTCAATTTCACACGTTTCTCCTATATTTTTACTTATTTTTGTTTTCATATGAAGAAAATTTTCTACTTCAAAATTACGTATATATCTGTATCAGTTGATATGATCAATATAACTTAAAATGCTTATATATTTTAAATTAAAAGTAATTTTAAGATAAAATTCTAGGATAGTGAAATTGAGTCAGTTTCACATGTTTCGCCTATAATTTTACCTATATCCGTTACCATATTAAGGAAAATTTTAAATTTTAATTATTTAATATTTTATATTCTGTATATTCATCATACATGTAGACGTGAATATTTAGATTTTGAGCTTATTATTAAGTTATTTTTATAAAAAAATTATCTGAATCTAAAGTAAATAAAGCAAATAAAATTATATAGATTTTTTCATGATTTTTTGGATTTTTTAACACCCGTATCGGCCTGTAACCTTTAATTTTGCGTTACTCGGTCAATACATCTGATACGTAACCCCGAGAAGGCCTATACGTATCGAATTTTGGGCTGACTGATACGTATCAGAAATACAATATGAGCAATACTGCTTGAATCACTTGTGTGGTGGGGAGTACTTGGTGGTGCGCAAGAGTCCCCTAGTTTATCTTCCATAACTGAAATGAAAGAAGCCAGCGAAGTACGGTTTTGCGTGAACCGGTATGCGATGGCCACTGGAGTTCTATCCAATGCAATGGAGGAAATCGGGGGTGGAAGGACAACAGAAAGAAAAAGGGAAAGACGTTATGTCAAAGGACTACGCAGAAAATTTGAAAGAAAAAGGGAAAGACGATATGTCAAAGGACTGCGCAAAAAATTTGAAAGTAATTAGGCTTGGACAAAAAAAAATTTTGTGGCCGAGGTTCGACTGCTCTGATACCATTGATATGACTTGTTTTGGAATACTGCGCTGAAACAGGTCGAGGAGACCGAACTACCAATAATCAGGGTTTCACGTAGGTTGGTTTCCTGTTAGCTGGGGGAATTAAGGGTCACATAAGGAAATGAGAGAAAAGAGATAAGGGGAAAGGAGAGAGAAGATAAAAGGAAAAGATTTTGATTCTAATTATGTTGTGTTGAGTAGCAGACTCATAAGGGTTTTGATTCAGCGTGTCTAATATAAAATGTCCAAACTGCCCTTCATAAGTGTAGGGCGACTTACAATGAATATAAGGTAGTAAACTACTAAATAGAAATAACACGAATTCATGTAATGTAAATACTAGAGTATCATCATCCCAGATTGTTCCATGCGTCATGCAAGCCCAATCTTCCAAAATTGCTCTATATTAGGCCCTAGCACGAGTCCTAAGGTGTCCTAGCTCTCCAATTTTGAATTCCCTTTCCTATTTATAGGTTGAGTCCACTAAACTTTTTTTTTTTTTTTTTGCCTTTAAGTGATTGGTCACCATGGCACCCAATCACTTAGAATAAATAATTAATCTTCAGAAGCATTTGCGCCAAACAAATTTCATCCTTCACTCATAAAGCATTGTTGCACCAAATATTAGCGCAATGGAGCTCTTTTACGCACTCTGGCTCAACGACGCTCGATCTTGGCTCTGTACCATCAGCTTTAGAGCGTTGTTGCCCCTATTTTAGCGCAAAGGTGCCCTATTGCACATGTTGATGTGATGGCTTTTGCTATAACGTAACCCCTAGTCTACGGTAAGGGGCGCCTAGTATCCTCCCATGGCACCTAAGTTCACCCGTGTGTCTTTTTCTCACGCTTCGCTCATGTGTCATGCTGCAAGCCACTGGTGCCATGGGGCACCCAGTCTCCTCCCTTGTACCCAACTTTGCACATGCTAGCCGCATGTACCCTTTAATATCCTCCTTTCTCGTGTGCGTGTGTCACGTGCTTGGCGCCATATGGCGTCGAGGTGAAAGCCATGGTGCCCAAATAAACTTGGGCGCCATGAAATCCCTTGGTGGCCTATGGCGCCCAACCTATGCTCTTTCACCAAAAAGAGGATAAATTTCTTGTTTTTCGACCAATTTGCTTTGAACTTATTCCATTGTTCTACTTTTTACATTTTTTTTCACGTTCACTATGAGAAATAAACAAGATTAAGTCAAATTGTACCCAATTTGGGCAATTTTGGGTCTATCTATAAAACATATAATTCATACAATCAGTTGTGAACATTTGAGGGTTATAACCATGGAAGGTACCGTGGATGTGGTGACAGTCATTTGATGACCCTTCTTAGTTTTCTCAAGAAGATGCACATTTTACGGAGCCACAATTTGGATGAAATCCATACCACATTTGATCTCCTTGAAGGTGGATAAGTATACGAGTACCTTTAATCATTTGCTTTACTGATTTCACTGTTACTATATGAGTATATGAAATTTTATGATAATTTTCTATCAATATATTTAGTTATACTATTTTTGGCTTATTAATTTTTAAAATTTGAACTAAGTAATTAATTATAAGATAACCATGTAGTGCGTAGCTAGTATAAAAAGACGGTCATTGAATACTTAAAAAAAATTGTTTCTCTATTTCTTAGTTATTTTAACAAGATTTTAAATAGATTTAGAGCAATGTTTTAAAAACCGAACTGGCTATCAAACCAGTTAGGGGTGGCACTGAACCGAGCCAACTCAGTAAAAGTTCTATTCGTCTCGAATTATTTCGAGCTCGAATCAAACTTGAGCCTTGAGTAAGGCTTGTTTAGTTCAATTAACCAAGCTTGAGCTTTAGGTAGTTCGACTCGAAGCTCGACGAGCCGACTCATTTATATTTGAAGTTATATATTTTTAAAATTGGGTGTAATATTTTAGCTTTTTGAAGAAGTAGTTCTTTCTATTTATAATTGTCCTTTTAAATTTTTATCAATGATTCTATTAACCAAAATTAATAATTAACAAAAAATTTTTGAAGTTCTATAATTTTTTGTTTTAGCATAATTAGGTAAATACTTAATTTATAATCACTAATTTAGATCTATTATTGTAAATAAATTTAACTAGAATAATTAGAAAGCCCAAATTGGCAGACCTATTGGGCATGAGCTGGAGCTCACGCTGGGCTTTTATGCCTTGGAGCTCAACATGGGCCAGGCTCGATTAGGGGATCGAGCCCACTCGAATCGAGCTCGAGCTCGTTCAAGTCGCTCGAGCTCGAACTTGAGCCCAACTATGGGCTCGAGTCCGAGCTTGAGCCCGAGCTCGAGCTCACGTATAATGGGCTGAGCTGAGCTCAAGCAATCATAGGTTCGACTCGGCTCGGCTCATTTACAGCCCTAAAACCAGTAGTATGTCCGATTTTGGTCGAAGCTGGTTGGACCGGGTTGGGCCAATGGCTGTATGGTTCAACCATTGAATATTATACTCTATTCTTTATATTTTTTAATATTTTTATAGGAAAAAGGACAAAAATAATGCTGATTATAGTGAACTGGGCCAAGTTAATAAGAACCGGCTTGACCTCTTGATTCCCTTGCCCCAAAATAGACACTCTTTTATAGGAAGATTCTACCTTGTCCAGACATTTTTGGACTCCTCTTCTCGAATGAATGTTTTTTAATTAGATAATTTATTATGATGCCTTATGACACACCCTCTATTTCGGGTGCCCAGTTTTTCATTAAAATTCTCGTTGAGTATGGGTTTACCTTATGTTAAAAATTGTTGCCATGTTGATTACTTTTTTTTCCGTGGTGAAACATATATCTAATGTTTAAAGTGCATGTGGTTCGTTCTAACAAAGGAATAGAGTTATTTCAATGATGAACTCATAAGTTTTTTTTATCCAACATGGCATCTTGGAACAATCTTCGTCAGTTTATATGCCTCAACAAAATGGATCAACAAGTGGCACGAAAGCATATACACATCCTTAAGAGTAAGACTTCACTTTGAAGCCAATATGCCTTGAATATGTGTATGAATGAATTTTGCAAGGACCGAAAATTATGGTCCAAATCAGCATCGCAGGGCCCAGGTCAACAAGTCAAACACTGATCCCAGTCAATCAACGAAATCAAGCCTTCAATCAAGCCATGATGAACCAACGGCCAAGATCAAAATCACCCCGTCAACAACTACAGGGGAGACAAATCAGACGATTAAAGCCACATAGTCAGCCCACAAGGATCTTACGTGGATCAATTTTAAAAATATTTTGCCTTGATCTAAGACAGTTCCACATTTTAGGGAAGACGCTACAAAGAAGCGATCAAAGTGGGTTACAACTGCTCCGACATACCTGGTCCACACAGTTAGAGTTCAACAAGCCTATAAAGCAATAGGCTTGGAAGGAGAGAGACACAGATAGAGACACAGACACAGACATACGGGAGAACGTACGTAAAAAATTCAAGAAATTCTAAATCGCCACCCCAAGTCACTGAGATAGCAACAAGCACTTCCGCCGCTATTGCACAATCAACCACCTAAGGCCAATTGGAATATCAAATTTTTCGTCAAGGTCAAGAAAAAATTCAAATACGTTTCATTCGTTCGTGAAGAAGACGTACGTCGATCGTTTCGTGTCTATTCGGAGATCGAATCAAAGGAGTTCTAGAAGTCGCACCCACACATTCACCGCAAAATTACCAAATTACCCTTCTATTATTTTGTATACTATACATTAGATGCGTATTTTATAGTCCACCTATTTGTACTTGTTTACAAATTTGGCACGCCCGGTGGGACACTTCTGCCTTTCATCTCTTTCTCCGATCTATCAATTCAAATGGCCAGTTCCAACACCAACAACAACAACAAGGCCACGGCCAAAACTCTAGCTACCGGAGCCAGCTCGTCATCGGTACCTAGGATGACCGATCCTTTGGTCGCCTTCCCTTGCCGTCCACGTACACCAACAGCCGTTGCTGCCAGCCAGGCCAGAGGGATTCGTCCATCCCAGGCTCCTGTGGTCATTTGCTCAAGACCGACCACTAGATCCGTTACAGGATCCCTGCCAACACAGTGCGCTGTGCAAATTCAGCCGTAGGCGGATCAAGCACCGGCCAACCCCATAGTTTCTCCAACAAGGGTCCATCCCTCAAGGAGCTATTCAGTTGTTCTGACATCCCCACCGCCGATCAGTCCAGTGGCCAGCCCAATCGCAAGCCCAGCGAGGAACTCCCCTCCAACTACAAGTCGGGTCCCTGCGCTGATCACTCACTTCGAAGGGAGACGTATCATTCCTTCCACATCATCCGAGGCACCTCTTGCTCCAAGTCCTTCTTCCCCCACATCTCCAGTCATCAGAGTTTCCGCGATGATGACGCTAGCCAAAACGGTGGAAGAACAACTGGCAGAACTCCAAGCTGCCATGAAGGAAAGGGACGAGCAGTTAAGAGAAAGAGAGCTACAGAGATGTTCAGATCGCCACAATTTTACAAAAGTTTGAACTCATTGCAGACTATTTGGGAGCTTCCTCCCAACCCAGAAATGATGACGGTCAGGCAGGACCTAGCACGACTGCCAATCCCGTTACGATCCCTCCTTCACCCCTCATCCGTCCATCCCTAGCTCCAGAAATTCCACCTATGAGCCGGGAACCACTGCTCGAGGAACCAGGGGCGCTATCCTACGGCACCCTGCAAGAAATGATTTTCAACGTGGTGGAGCAGAAAGTACATGCGGAAGGAGTAAGATCTCAAGCCTATACCAGGCCCTACTCCCGACGGATCCAGGCAATCTAAATGCCTGCTTCCTACCACCCGCCTAAATTCCAACAATTTAGTGGGGACGACAACCTAAAATAGCATGTTGCCCACTTTATCGAGACCTGTAACAATGCAGGAACAGACGGTGACCTCCTGGTCAAACAATTTGGGCGATCCATCAAAGGGAACGTTTTTGACTGGTTCATTGAACTCCCGGCAGAGTCAATTGACAGCTGGGAACAACTGGAAAGTGAGTTCCTCAGCCGCTTCTATAGCATGAAGCGAACAGTGACGCTGGTGGAGCTCACAAATATGAAACAACGCCAGGGAGAAGAGGTAATTGAGTATATCAATTGCTGGCAAAACTTGAGCCTGAATGGTAAAGAAAGCACCTCCTTGTCCACCCAAACATCCATCGATATGTGCATGCAGGGGATGAATTGGACGCTGGTGTACTTCTTGCAGAGTCGAAAGTCAAGGGACTTTCAAGAGTTGCCAATTGAGGCTCATAACATGGAGATCCTCATCCAAGAAAAAGGAGAGGGAAAAGCTCCAATATATGAGGCTGATAAGAAGGCAAAATTCATGAAGAAGGAGTACAAAGCTCCTACCAAAGATGCACTCGCTACCAATGTCGTCGAACCACAAAAAATTGTGGCGACTCAAAATCAGAGTACGGGGAGCGGCTGGAAACCAAACACCAGTCGAAGCAATGGCGGTGCTCCCTGTCAAAAGTTCACACTAAAGGATAGACAGGCCAAAAATGTATGCTTTCCCCGACTTTGACGTTCCAGGTATGCTCGAACAGCTCCTGGAGAAAAATATGCTACAGCTTCCTGAAGCCAAAAGGCTGGAAGACGTTGGGAAATGTTCAAACCCCAACTACTGCAAGTACCACAGGCTGGTAGGTCATCCTACCGAGAAGTGTTTTGTCCTGAAGGACAGAATACTGGAATTAGCGACACAAGGTTGCATCATCCTGGAAACCGACAACAACATCGCGTCTTCCAACACCATTTTTGTCCAGTCAGACCCTAGCCCCAGAAAAGCTAATCCGAGGACGGACAAAAAAATCTTCATCCTGCTGACTGCAGGATCCAGACCCGCCACAAAGGACAAGGAAGGGTGGGAAGTGGTAACTCAAAAAAAGAAACCACTTCATGAAACCCCTGTCAGAATATTCATCAAGAGGTACGCGACAGAAGAAGAAGAACAAAAAGAGAAGAAAAAAGCCCAAAAGAAAAGAGGAGGCAAAAGGTACAGACGCAAATCCGCCCCTGCCAAGGTTGAATAAAAAATCTATCAGAGAAAACCAAAGCCAATCACTCTGGCTTACGTTTTCCCATCAGAATTCCTGACGCCAACCCCGGCGCTGGTTGCCACTTGTTCACCTCAAACGGTCGAGCAAAATCATGAAGGGAAAGCTCCAATGGGATCCGCTGATGACATTCACACATGTGTATAGGACGTGTCGATCACCAATGCCATACGAGATGACCTAGACCTACCAATTAGGTCTAGGCAGGCTCTCATAAAATTTGTTGCGGCTAAAGATGACTGGCATGTAGAAGTTGAGCAATTGAGAATGCGGAGACACGACAAGCCAAAAGTGGGATTATCTCCCAGCGTGATAAAAGAAGAGCAACAGGTGGGGCCGTCACAAATCAAGGAAGCACACTCAACTTCCATCTCCTTCAAAGAAGCGAACATGCTGCTCGGAGAAAGATCCCATAATCGGCCTCTATTCGTATTTGGATCCATCAAAGACCGGTGGATCAATCGCATACTTCTCGACAGTGAGTCGGCCATAAATATCCTGCCAAACAAGACTGTGAAAGATGTCGGGTTGGTTGCCAACGACCTCCAGGCCAGTTCCTTAATGATCCAAGGTTTTAACCAAGAAAGACAAAGAGCGCTGGGCACAATCAGATTGGAACTGCAAATTGGGGATATGACTTCTCATGTGCTATTCCATGTGATTGACGCACACACATATTACAATGTGCTGCTCGGGAGGCCCTGGTTGCACAACAATAAAGTTGTACCCTCAACCCTTCATCAATGCTTCAAATATTACCAAGATGGAGAGGAAAAGACAGTGTTTGCTGACGAATGTCCTTTCACAGAGTCAGAGGCTTCTTTCGCAGATGCAAAATTTTACTCGAAAGAAAAATCTACTACTTCGAGTAAAATTACTCCTCCCAAAGCGGTCAAAGATGAGCAGGCCAAACCGAATCATAAGGGGCAGACAGAGGAACCGATACTCAGGTATGTTCCTCAATCGCGCAGGAAGAAAGGTGAATCTCCCTTCACTATCTGTGGTCGAGAAGAACCATCAAAAAGATTGAAAGCCTTAAAAGGAGCTGCCCCCATCCCATTGCCAAAGCTCAATAATCGGGGCATCGTCGTCGAAGAGAAATGGGGCCTACACAATCTTCCTAAGACTCGAACGCAGGGGTTTGATCCCAAAGCCTACCGAATGATGGCGGAGGCAGGATCTGGGTTTTCCCTCAACCAATTGCAAGAGAAACCAGCGGTGGTTGTACAAAATCTATCACCAACCTAGAAGAATCTCCAGTCGCAAGGCTATTCAATTCCCCCCAATCGTCATGGGCTCGGCTATCAAGAATATGAGCCTGTTGTGATTTCTGGCAGAGCCAGTGTCAATCAGGTGATGACCAAAAGAAAGGCGGCCACCTCAGAAGGAACTCGAATGTCAGCTTTTGACTGAATCGACATCCCAGAGTCATGAGTCTCAGCCTTCGTTCGATTGATTCAAGAGGAAAACGGACGACCCGACGTCCCCCCGAGACCAAGTAACGAGCCTAAACCCAAAGTTACGAAAGTTTGGCGGAAAAAGGGGCAAGAGGAAAACTCTGAACCAAATGTCATCGCTCCATCTACAATGAAGAAACATGGTGTCTTTCAGAGACTAGGGAACACAACGGAGCAGCCCAAAAAGAATGTCTTCCAAAGAACCTACTCGAATCCCTACGACCCAAAGGTTGGGAAAAGGAGGAGAAAGCTCGTAAAAAAGAATGAAGACGGAGAGCAATGAAGCCACTTCATTAACCATCAATGCGCCTGTGGTAATTTTCATGTCATCCAAGAAAGGCGACACTGAAGAAGAATAAGTAGCTGTTGTCCACCACATATCGGTTGATGAGGGCGACAATCCAGCTCCTGAGGAGGAACTGGGAGAAGCACCTGCAGTCTTCGAAGAAGGCGGCCAAGCAACTATCGACCAATTGAAGAAAGGAAACTTGGGTACAGAGGAAGATCCAAGGCCTACTTTTCTAAGTACCTCACTGTCTGTAACAGAAGAAAAAGAATATGTTCCTTTACTCAGTGAATACAAAGACGTTTTTGCTTTGTCGTATACGGAGATGCCTGGGCTTGACTCAACAATTGCAGTCCATAAACTCGCCGTCAAAATCGGAGTCAAACCCGTAAAGCAGACTGAAAGACGGTTCCGTCCCGAACTCATCCCAGAAATAGCGAAGGAGGTTGACAAACTCTTCAAAGCCAACTTCATCCGTGAAGTCAAATACCTGAGCTGGATCGCCAATATCGTACCAGTGAAGAAGAAGAATGGGAAAATTCAAGTCTGCGTCGATTTCAGGGACTTGAACAAAGCCTGCCCAAAAGATGACTTCCTGCTCCCCATCACCGAATTAATGGTGGATGCAACAAAGAGACATGAAGTCTTGTCATTCATGGAAGGATCTTCCGGCTACAAACAAATTCGGATGGACCCAAAAGATGAGGAAATGACGGCCTTCCGCACACCAAAAGGTATTTTCTGTTACAAAGTAATGCCATTTGGTCTAAAGAATGCAGGAGCAACATATCAAATAGCCATGCAAAGAATATTCGACGACTTCCAACACAAATTTGTGGAATGTTACGTCGACGATCTGGTCGTCAAAACCAAAGCAAGAGATGACCACATAAAAGATCTACGAGTAGTCTTCGAACGCCTGTGATGGCACCAACTGAAGATGAATCCGCTTAAGAGCGCCTTTGGGGTTTCATCCAAAAAATTCCTCGAATTCGTAGTCCGACATAGGGGCATCAAAATCGATCAGACCAAAATTGATGTCATTCAACAAATGCCTGAACCGAAGAATCAGTCAGAATTAAAAAGCCTTCAGGGGCATCTGACTTATATACGACGGTTCATCTCAAACCTAGCAGGAAGATGTCAACCCTTCAGCTGTCTGATGAAGAAGGACACACTCTTCGAATGGGATGAATCCTGTCGACGGGCATTTCAAAATATAAAGGGTTATCTCATGAACCCACCAGTGTTGATGGCTCCAGCTCCAGGAAAGCCACTCCTCCTGTACTTTGCGGCTCAAGAAAAGTCCCTGGGCGCCCTGCTGGCTCAAAATGACAATCAAGGGAAGGAACGTGCATTGTACTACCTAAGCCTTACAATGGTCGGGCCGGAACTCAACTACTCCCCGATTGAAAAAATGTGTTTGGCCCTCATCTTTGCTGTCCAGAAGTTGAGACATTACCTGCTTGCACACTCCACGAATCTGATCTCTCGGGCGGACCCCCTCAAATACGTCATGTCCAGGCCTATGCTCTCCGGACGATTGGCTAAATGGGCTTTGTTCTCCGAGTTTGAAATCAATTTCATCCCACAAAAAGCCGTAAAAGGACAAGGACTGGCAAACTTCCTAGCCGGTCACCCCATCCCAACAAAATGGGAGGTAAGTGAAAATTTACCTGCCAAAGAAATCTTCTACATTGAAGTACTACCTCCTTGGAGGATGTATTTCGATGGCGCCGCACGCAAAAATGGTGCGGGTGCCGGCGTCCTTTTCATGTCTCCAAACGACGACCTGATGCCGTACTCTTTCATCTTATCTCACTGCTGCACAAACAACGAGGATAAATACCACGCCGTAATCCTTGGGTTGGGAATGACTATCGAAATGGGCCTTAATCGGCTAGAAATCTTTGGTGACTCAGCTCTAGTGATCAAACAGCTAATCGGGGACTTCGAAGTCAGGAAAGAAGAACTCGTTCCTTATCATAAAGAGGCCCAAAGGTTACTGGAGAAAATTTCAGATGTAACCCTGGGACATGTACCCCGAGCCAACAATAGCCAAGCAGAAGCATTGGCAGGAATCGCCGCAAGCCTAGCATAGTTCGATGCAAGGCCCGAACGGATCCCTGTATGCGAAAGATGGGTGGTACCTACCTTTGAAATAATATCAGGGGAGGAAGAAACGAATCTGGTTTCGGTCATGCAATCGAGGAAGAAGATTGGCGTAAGCAAATCCTCGACTATTTGGAACACAAGAAATTACCCAAGGAATTAAAAGCTCGGGCTTATGTACGAAGAGTTGCGCCCAAATTCTGCTGGTTCAATAATACATTGTACCGACGATCTTACGACGATATTTTAATCAGATGTGTCTCCAAAGAAGGACAAGCTATCTTGGCCGAAGCACATGGGGGAATTTGCGGAGCTCGTCAAGCGGGTCCCAAACTACACCTTCAACTCAAACAATTAGGCTACTACTGGCCTACACTTGGAATAGAAATATTATCATGGATAAAACTTCTTAAGAAATTTACCATTTATAGTCGGAAGTCTCATTCCTTCAGGAGTGACCAACTTGTAAGCGCCGTTAGTATAAACTTCTTGAACGACGAACTGCCCTTCCCACTTAGGTGCGAATTTTCCCCCATCTCTGCTTGTGGCCATAATTGTTCTATGCACGGCTAAGACAAGATCACCCTTTTGAAACGAACGAAACTTCACCTTTTTGTTAAAAGCCCGAGTGAGGCGAGCTTGGTAGCATTCAAGCCTCTGTTGTGCTTCTAGACGCTTTTCATCGAGAGATTCTAACTCCTATAGACGAAGTCGGATATTCTCCTCTTCTGTGAGACCTTCTCAAAGAGCAACTTGTAGGGATGGAATTTAGATTTCAAGTGGCAACATAGCTTCAACACCGTAGACTAACGAATAAGGCTTTGACTCTATCGGAGTGCGAAACGTAATCCTGTATGCCCATAGTGCCTCTTCGACTCTTTCATGCCAGTCTTTCTTTTTCCTTGCGATCGTTTTCTTTAAGATCTTGCACAACATTTTATTGAAAGCTTTTGCCAAGCCGTTTGCAGCGGGATTGTATGCAGTAGACGTCCTTTGTTGGATACCAAATTTCTAACAGAAGTTGTCCATGGTCCTGTTATGAAATGGGGTACCGTTGTCAGTCATGGTGTATCACGGAACACCATACCAATATAAGATTTGCGTTCGGATGAAGTCGACCACAGTGGCAGCTTTGACTTCTTTGTAAGTTGCTGCTTCTGCCCACTTAGAAAAGTAATCAGTGGCCGCCAATATATATTGGTGATTTGTTGATGACTTCGGAGTGATTGGACCTATGATGTCCATTCCCCAGGCTTTGAATGGTCAGGAGGTCACTGTTGGATGTAACAGGCTTGGAGGCTATATCGGCAGCTCCGAACCGTTTGAGGTGACGAGCTTGTAGGCGCCATTGGTGTAGGCCTCCTGTATCACATACGGTCCTTCCCACTTTGGTTCGAACTTGCCCCCGGTTTTGCGCGTAAAGAGCATTGGCCGTCTGACTGCGAGCACGAGGTCATGTACGATTGGTAACATTCGAGACGTTGTTGTGCCTCCAGTCTCTGCTCGTCGAGTGACTCAAGTTCAGCGAGTCGTAGCTGGGCGCACTCCTCCGTCGTCAATCCTTCTCTGATTGCAATTCACAGAGAAGGAAGTTGTACTTTGAGAGGGAGCACTGCCTCGGTGTCATAAACCAGCGAATATGTGGTCGACTGGGTTGGTGTTCGAAACGACGTTCTGTATGCCCACAAAGCTACGCCGAGTTTTTCATCCCAACTCTTTTTGTTGGCGCCGATTGTCTTTTTTAGGATCTTGCAAAGCGTTTTGTTGAATGCTTCTGCAAGTCCATTGGCTGCCGGATTGTAGACTGACGATGTCCGTTGTTTTATGGAAAACTTCTCGCAAAAGCGGTCCATGACTTTGTTTTTGAATGGCGTACCGTTGTCCATCATTATGTATCAAGGAACTCCATATCGGTAGATAATTTGAGTTTGAATGAAGTCGATGACGGTGATGGCTTTCACTTCTCGGTAGGCAGCAGCTTCGGCCCATTTTGACAAGTAATCGGTGGCAGCCAAGATGTATTGCCGGTCGGAGTCGGATTTAGGAGTGATGGGACCAATGATGTCCATCCTCCAAGCTTCGAATGACCATGATGCGACCGTTGGGTGAAGCGGTTCCGGCGCCTGGTGTATATAATCGGCATGGAGTTGGCACTGTTTCCAAATTCGGGCCATTTCGATGGCGTCTCTGAGCATCGTTGGCCAGTAATATCCCAGTCGCTTGACTTGTAGATGGAGCTCCGGGCCAGCTAGGTGCGCGCCGCAAATTCCACTGTGTGTCTCTTTTAGCACTTACACCCCCTCTTCTTTTGATAAGCATCGAAGGAGTAGACCTTCATATGACCTTCGGTAGAGTACGTCATGGATGAAAACGTACTTTGGAGCTGCTCGGCGAATCTGGACTCGCTCTCGCAGGTCGACAGGGAATATGCCGTGGCGAAGGAAGTTTGTGATGGGCTCGCGCCAGTCTCCCGTTGTGTTTTTCCTGGCCGATATAGGAAGAGATTCTTCTATCTCTTCTGTCCGCTCTTCTTCAACTTCTTCCTCGACCGGTGGAGGGACTACCCATCGTTCGTAAATGGGGACTTGGGTCGGCCGTTCGTCGAATTGTGCTAAGCTGGCAGCAATTCCAGCCAATACGTCGGCTGGCCCATTTTCAGATCGAGGAACGTAGTGGAGTGAGGCTTCCGGAATTTGGGCCAGAAGTTCACCGGCATGTCTCCAAAATGGTACGAGTTCGAGTTTCTTTACTTCGAACTCCCCTCTGAGCTGCTTGATGACCAAAGCCGAGTTGTCGTAGATGTTTAACTGTGGCAGCTTCATCTCGACCGTCGTGCCGAGTCCGAGGAGGATAGCTTGATACTCCGCTTCATTGTTCGAACAATTTTGAGTTAGAACAAACGAATACGGGAGTAGGTCCCTCCTCGGTGAGACGAACATAACTCCTGCGCCGACTCCATTTCTTCGAGCAGCGCCATCGAAATACTTCTCCAAAGGAGGGAGCACCTCGACCAGGAAGATCTCTTCGTCTGGGAACTCTTCTGTTAATTCCCATTCGGCCGGCATCGGGTGGTCGGCCAAGAAGTTCGCCAGTGCTTATCCTTTAATTGCTCGTTGCGACACGTAGTTGATTTCGAACTCGGATAAGAGCAACACCCATTTTGCCAGTCGACCAGAGAGAATTGACCGCGTCATGATGTATTTCAGCGGGTCAGCTCGCGATATTAAGTTCGTCAAGTGCGCCAGGAGGTAGTGCCGGAGCTTTTGGATTGCAAAGATGAGCCCCAGACAGGTCTTCTCGATTGGTGAATAATTGAGTTCGGCGCCCACCAGTGGTCGGCTTAAGTAATAGAGAGAACGTTCTTTGTTGTCCTCATCGCATTGAGCCAAGAGAGATCCCACCGATTTCTCCTATCCTGCGATATACAGCAGCAACGGTCTGTCGATGATTGGAGCTACAAGCACCGGCGGCTTGGTAAGGTACGCCTTTATGTTGTTAAAGGCGTTTTGGCAAGACTGGTCCCACTCGAACGGTGTATCCTTCTTGAGGAGGCGGCTGTAGGGCTGACATCTCTCGGCTAAGTTTGAAATGAAACGCCGAATATATGCCAAGTGGCCTTGGAAGCTCTTAAGTTCGGAGACGTTTCTAGGCTCTGCCATCTTTTGAATCACATCGATTTTGGACTGGTCGATTTCGAATCCTCTGGGATGCACAATAAATCCCAAGAACTTACATGAGGTGACACCGAATGCGCATTTCAACGGATTCATTTTGAGCTGAAACCATCGCAGCCTTTCGAACACTACCCTGAGGTTGAGAAGATGGTCTGCCCTCTGTTTTGTTTTCACCACCAAGTTGTCGACATAGCATTCGACGCGCTTGTGCAAGAAGTCATTGAAGATGTTTTGCATTTCTCTCTGGTAGGTCGCACCAGCATTTTTGAGTCCGAACGACATCACCTTGTAACAGAAGATGCCTTTAGGAGTGTGGAACGCAATAAGCTCCTCATCTTTCGGGTCCATCCGAATTTGATTGTAACCGGAGGACCCGTCCATGAAGGATAGAGCTTCGTGGCCTGTTGTCGCATCGACCATGAGTTCGGTTATTGGCAGAGGGAAGTCGTCCTTCAGGCACGCCTTATTCGGGTCACGAAAGTCGACGTAAACCCGGATTTGGCCGGTCTTCTTCTTGATAGGCACGATGTTTGCGATCCAAGACGTGTACTTCACCTCTCTGATGAAATTTGTCGCGATCAATTTGTCGACCTCCTTTTCAATTTTTGGCACAAGTTCTAGTCGGAACCGTCGTTGCGACTGCTTGACTGGCCGAACCGAGGGATGAACTGCCAATTTGTGAACTGGAACTCGCGGGTCGAGACCGCGCATCTCAGTGTAGTTCCAAGCGAAGATGTCGCGATATTCGCGAAGTAGCGACATGTACTCGACCTCTTCTTCGGCCGACAGTGAAGCACTAAGGAATGTCGGCCTTGGATACTCTGTTGTACCTAAGTCGACTTTCTTTAATTCGTCGACTGTTGACTAGCCGGCTTCCTCGAACGAAGTCGGGGCCTCCTTTAGGACGAATTCCTCATCTTCTTGATCATCGTCGGCGATGGAGATGTGGTTCACCATGACCGAATCATATGCGTGAGCTCGTGCGATGGCTGCTCTCAAAGTGTTAATAATCACAGGTTTCAGAGTGTCTTTCTTTTCCGTCAGAGTTTGGCCGATTGAAACTTGATGTACATCTGCCGACGGCTTTCTGGTTATTTTGACTGGCTTCGTCTGAGCTCTGTAAATTTTGTTTGGCTTCTCCTTTTGGTAGTCGAGGCCTAGGCGACCTTGATTGATTCGATGGCCTTCGTTTCTCAATTTCTCCTGTTTTGGAGTGAGAACCAGTAGAGTGACGGGTGGTTTCTCATGGATTTGATCTTTTGTAAGATTGCCCCCAGCTCTGGCCATCAGTCGGTACGCGTTCGGGTCGAAACCTTCATTTGAGCGAGTGGAAGGTAATTGTACGAGGTTCAGGAACTGCTTCACGACACTTCTTTCCTCGAGCTTTGGCAATGGGAGAGTGACCTTTTCTGTCCAAGGGGTCGACTGCATTTTGTGGCAGACGACCAAGGGAGCTTCTCCTTTCTTTCTTTACGACTGTGGGATGTACCGCAAGATGGGTACACTGCGCTGCTTCTGTGCCGGAGTGGCTGGGGCCGATTTGTGGCCATGTGCCGGCAGGCTGTTGTGCATCGGCTGTTTTGGAGACATGACTTGCGTTGTGGTCTGTTTTGGGGACGCGGTTTGTGTCGACTGTTTGGGGGACGCAGCTTGTGTCGGAGTGCTTTTGACATTTGACGCCTGGTTTGACCATGGTGACAATTTGACTGTCGGTCTGGTCATCAGATAGAATTTTACGTCTGCAAATGACGCCTCAGCCTCTGTGAATGGACTTTCATCGGCGTACACTGTCTTTTGCTCGCCGTTCTCCCAATATTTGAAACACTGATGAAGTGTGAATGGCACGACTCCGTTTGCGTGAAGCCATGGTCGACCCAAGATCAGGTTGTAAGATGTCCTCGAGTCGAAGACTTGAAAAGGAGTTTCGGCCACCATGTCGCCGATGTGGAATTTGAGGTTGGTCATGTCGAGCGTCCTCTGGCCTTCTTGATTGAAGCCTTGGATGAGGAGGGAACTCGGAGAGAGGTCGCCGGCAGAGAGGCCGACATTCTTCATCGTGCGAATCGACAGAATGTTGACTGTGGATCCCCAATCGACGAGAATGCGATTGATCTTATGGTCTCTGATGTAGCCGGAGACGAACAACGGTCTGTTGTGATTCTTCGTCCTCAACTGCGCGTCCTCTTCTCAATGAGTGATGCACGACGGACATGAAACGGCTAGTGCTTCTTCCGACTTTGCAAGTTACGGGGAGGAATACGCATCTTCTTGCTCCTTTCTGTAGGGTGGAGTTAACCCGACTTTTGGCAAGTCGTGCTTCCTCATAAGCAGCATCTCAACTTCGGCTTGGAGTTCCTCTGGTTTGTCGAGGACTCGAATTAGAGCTTGCCTTGACCGAATGGCCAAGTCGAGATCGTCTTCTATCTCGTTAAGCGGCGAGATTTGTTTGAGAGACGTCTCGAGGTCGTCGCATTCGACGACCGGTCTTTTGCCTTTGTCTTTGGATACTGTCTACTTGGGAGGAGTTGTTGAACAGGTCGCCACCATTGCTGGCGATGCGAGAAACTCCTTCGGGAAGAACTCCGCCAATGTGACGGGTCTTCTTTTCTTTTTGCTTGCCCCCTGGACGTCAGTCCTAGGAGCTTTTCTTTGGCGCTTCACGGCTTTTTTATTTGGGCGCTTCGCCTTTGTTTAGGTGTTCGTCGGTGCCGATTCGATTTATCGGATAGGCTTCTTTCTTCGGGTAACCAGGATCCACCCCTCTGTGTCGACTGCAGCTAATTCGCGGGGTGCCAGTTTTGGTGCGACCTTAGCCGGTGGTCGTCTGTTGTTGTGGTGCATTCGGTTAGAGGGACCGGATTTTGGACAGTACTCCTTCTTTGTGACCTGCTACTTATTTGGCCGAGTTCGCCGGTTTGGCTCGGCTTGGATGGAGATGACGTGTGAGGAGGCTGTATTTTCAGCTCCTTCGATTTCGATGCGGCCTTGGGCCGCCAGCTCCATGATCTGATCCTTCAAGACGAAGCACTTCTCGGTCGGGTGCCCAACCAGGTGATGGTACTTGCAGAAGTTCGGGTCCTTGCTCTTGGATAGGTCGCCAAGTCTTTTGATTTCTAGCAATTTGATCAATTGATTGTCGATCAACTGGTCCAGCATGACGGCGACATCCGCGTCGGCGAACGGGTATGTCTTGGCCTACCGTTCCTCGAGCGAAGGCCTCCGGTACGTGCCCCCGATTAACTGTCGAGGGAGGTAGGTAGCTTTGACCTTGCTTCCGACCTTTATGGGCTCGAAAGCGTTCGTCGCGAAGGAAGATTTTGTTTTCTCCTTCGTGTCTTTGGGCGCAGTCGTGGCTGGTGCCTTCCCCTTTTTGCGAGGGTCGGCAGAAGAGGATCCTTCTTCTCCTCGTTCCTCCATAAGATTCTCCATGTTGTGAGATTCTGTCACGAGCTCTTGGAAGTCGGCCGGCCTCCGACTGCGAATGTAGCGTTGGAGTTCCCACTGCATCCCTCGAGAGCACATTTCAATTTCGACCTCGAGAGAGAGATTCGAGCTTTCTTTGCAGTTTAAGCTCAAGTTCCTCCACCGGTTGATGTAGTCAACCACCTTTTTGCCCTTCTTCTGTTTGAGATTGGCGATTTCGACCAGCGTGACGGTGCGCCGAGTGCTGTAGAATCGGCTGAGGAATTCGCGTTCGAGCTGCTCCCAACTGTCGATCGATTCTTGGGCCAACTCGATGTACCAGACGAAGGCATTTCCCTTCAGTGACCGGCCAAACTGCTTCACCAACAAGTCGTCGTCGGTGCCGGTGTTGTTGCAGGTCTCTATGAAGTGGGCGACGTGTTGTTTGGGATGCTCGTCGCCATTGAATTGATGGAACTTCGGAGGATGGTAGCCGATTGGCATTGGGATGTTTTGAATCCTTTGTGTGTACGGCCTCCGGTATGCAACGGATTTGTTGTCGCCCAAGCTATTTCGTACAATGCGGTTGATGAGCTCAGTGACTGCGTCGATGGTAAGAGCAGCCGGATCTGCTTCGGGTCGGCCTCTGCGGATGGTTACTGGTGCGACGGGCGGCAGCTCGTCGTCGAATGAAGGATCTTCTGGCAGTGGTTCGGCCAAGCCACTGGTAGTTGCCTGATTTCGGTCGACTTCTTGAGACACGCTGCCAGTGTTGTTTGCGGTCACGCCCATTTCGAGCCGCTCTAGAATTCTCGTGATCTGGAGATCACTGGCTGCGAGTTGCGCGTCTTTGATGCGTAGCTGTTCACTTTTTTCTTTGAGCGCGGTTTGCAGTTCGGCCAGTTGCTCTTCTACCGTCTTGGCCGAGGTTGTCATCGCAGCCATCTTGACTGTCTGCGTCGGCGAAGCTGTTCCCAACGCAGATCGAAGTGGAGAAATTTTTATCGGCGACCAGATTGGGGAGACGGTCGTCGGTGTTCTCAATTGTGGAGTGGTTGCGGTAGGCGACCGGCTTGCGGTGGCGGTCGCCGATGAAATTCGGCAGGGAGGAATGGGTGATGTTGCAACAGGGGAGGTCGCCGGTGTCTGTCGGCGAGGTGAGCGGATGGGTGGTGGACCCGCTGCTGCATTGAGTGCGGCTAAGAGGTTGTGCGAGACCATTACGACCGATGAGTTATCTGTGGTTGTCGCTCTCTGTACGGAGGAGGCCGGCAATGAGTGCGTTCTGGCCGCGGAGGAGGAAGAGATACCCCCATGTTGCTCGTATCGCTGCACCAGAGTAGGGACGATAGAGCTTCTTCGCGATGGCGGCGACTGAGTCGGACTAACAGTCGGCCAGCGAGGAGGAGGTGAGGCAGCGACAGCCAAATATGTTGGCTTGGCCATCGCCGACATCAATTTGGCGGAGGCCGCGAATGGTTTGATTGAGGCCGCGGTAGCCTGTGGTACGAACACGACACTTGGGCGATGTGCATCTCTCATGAAAGGAGCCTGTCCGGTGGACAAACTTCTGGCCAAGGCCCTTGTAATTGGGCGAGTGGCCGGTGGTGGAGAGGTGGGAGCGTGGAGGTCGGCCAGATATGCGGCAGCTGGTCCGCGAGCTCCTGCGGTTGAGCTTGCGGTCGCGGTAGGGCGCGGCTAAGCAGAGCTCAAGGAGGCAGTTTGCATGCCCCTGTTGTTGTTGTTATTGTTGTTGTTGTCGTTGTTGGCGTTGCTGCCCATGGCTGCGATTTGTTTTTTGTTGAACGGAGAAGGAGATGAGAGGTAGGAAATGTCCCACCGGGCGTTCCAAATCTGTTTCACCGAAAATCCGCCGGTCCGTGAAGGGGCGTGACCGAGAGAATAATTCAATTAATTCAGAATAATTTTGTGTTACAATGTGTTTGTGTATCAGAAAAATGCCAGTACAATTTCCTGGGTTTCCTCTGATTCGATCTCCGTTACAAATTTGGCAAAGTTGAAGCTTCTGGCGAAGACGTCGTCGAAACTCGAGTTGCAGGAACAGGTGTGCACGATCTGGTGTGGCTTTTGTCGGTCGGACGGAGGTATTTGTGCTCCGCGTGTCGACTTGTGACGTTGCCGGCGAACGTGTAGAACTGCTCCTGGTCGAATTGTTGACTGATGAACTGCAAGTAACTTGGCTTCTTTGGCTTGAGACAAAGCTTCTACGTGCGAGAATTCTACCCAACGAAGGAGTTTTCACACCTCCGTTTTGAGAGAGAGAAAGAACTTCAGTGTGTGAAGTGTTTCCTCGGCATAAGCTCTCGAACTTGATTTTTTTTTCTAACCCCTGTGAAAAGGAACTCTTGGCTATTTGTAGCCTGTCCTCTATAGTTGTTGAAGTTGATCCTGGGAAAGGGGATGAGGATCCTCTTTCTGCTGACGAAGTTGAAAGAGGAGGAAGACCAGCGTTAGTTGGTTGAGTCATGTCATAGCGTGACGTGGCTGCTGACAGGGGAGCCGACTGTACCGCGACACGGCAATACAGTTGGACTTCGCGATGGGCTACAGCGATGGACTTCGAAGATTGACAGAGCCTACCCACCACCGTTGTTTGATGGGTCGGTGGATCGCTGGACTCGTCAAAATTGGGCCATCTACATTTTGGTGCATACAAGCATCTAGTCAATATGCAAATTAATTAAAGAAGGAATAGAATGTTATTTCGAAAGATATATGATGGGAAATTGAGGTTTATTATCTCGGAATTTTGAGGATCAGATTAGCTAGCTAGGTCGGTAGAAATTGAGTCACATTGGTGACAACCAAGTAACCACAATCGGACTTCTTACAGCATGCACTCCGTCTTTCCAAACCAAATCTCCAAATTCCGGCGCAGACTGGCGAGATTTTGCGCTGAAGGTCACCTTGTAAGTGAGCTTCTGGTTCTTGTTCGTGAAACGCAGAACAGCAGGCTCTACCATAACAGAAACACCTTTGAAAGGAGTAACCTTAACATGGTAGGAGGTTGAACCGGCCGCGGGTCCAACATTGGTAACAGTTCTCCGGATGACAGTCACCGACGAAGCAGAAGAGTGGTGTTGACGATGATCAGGCTGCTGCAGGACGGCCGAGATTGCCGGGTAATTCAGATCTCCAGGGGTACTCCTGTAAGCGTTTCTGCAGGACATGTTGGAGGACTTGCTGAAGACTTGAAGCTGGGCCGGAGTGAGGTTCATGGAGCAGAGGAAGCTGAAGTAGTCTTCGGCTCCGATGTCGTAGATCAGACCCGGGTCGAGTGCTCTTGCCGGGTTTATATGACCCGCTCCGTGGTCGTACGGCGTCGAAGCTTCACCCGTCGCGGCGTCTTTCAGGGGTCCATGGGTGTTATCGTGAACGTACGCCGTGGTCATGAGAGCCGATTTAATGGCGGCGGGGCTCCATTCCGGGTGCGTGGCCTTTAGCAGGGCCGCCACCCCGCTCACGTGGGGGCACGACATGGAAGTTCCGGACAAGACGTTGAACCCGACCCGCCGGGCGTCGCTCGGCAGGTTCGTCGGCCCGGCGGCGCCGGTCCACGCCGCCAGGATGTTCACCCCCGGAGCCACGACGTCGGGCTTTAAGACTTCGAGCGTCAGAAAATTGGGCCCGCGGGAGGAGAAGGCTGCCACGACAGGCGACGGCCGGATCCCGAGCTTAGTCCCCGCGAAGGAGAGGGTCACGGTCGGATTCCGAGTAGCCCGGATGTAGCGTTTGATCGCGTTCCCCTTCGATTCTCCCACCGCCACCGCCGGAATGAAGTGACAATCCGCGACCAGCTCTTCCCCGTTAGCCGCCGTGTTCGTCAAAACCATGCCGACTCCGCCGGCGTCTTTCACCACCTGACCCTTCTGCACCCGAGGGCTGATCCCCCGGTCGCAAACGACGATCTTTCCGGCGACGACGTGGGGATCTAGCGTTCCTTCCAGGCACAGGGATTTGGGATCGGCGCCGCCGCCACTCGAATAATTACCGCCCAAGTAAACCAGAGGGTACTGTCTCTCCGAGGACAAATTTCGGCGCCCCCTGTAAAGCGAAACGCCGGATAAACTATCGCCGTTCCCTAGCTTGATCGAAGCCGGAAAATCACGATCCATCGTACTGGCGCCGACGGTCGTTATCCAGGGGGAGACGTTCGTGAGAGAGACGGGCTCCGGCCCTCCGTTCCCGGCCGAGCAAGAGACGAAGACGCCCATTTCCATGGCTCCGAAAGCCGCAATCGATATGCTGTCGCGGAAGTAGGAGGCCACTCCACCGCCCAGGGAGATGGACAAGACGTCGACGCCGTCGGCCACCGCCTGGTCCACCGCCGCGAGAATGTCGGAGTTGAAGCAGCCGCCGGCCCAGCAGACTTTGTAAACCGCTATTCGCGCGTTCGGAGCCATTCCCCGGGCCGTGCCCCGGGCGTAACCGAGGAGGTTCGCGTCACGGACGGGGGATCCGGCCACCGTGGCCGCCGTGTGAGTCCCGTGGCCGTCGCGGTCCCTCGGCGACCTGTACTCCTCCTTTATTCCGGTCGCGGCTTCGTAACCGCGGTAGAAGGTACGAGCTCCGACGATCTTTTTGTTGCAGTTGGTGCTGTTGAAGCTGCTGCTGCTGCTGACGTGGCCCGACGACTCGCACAGACCCTTCCAACGCGTTGGCACCGCCGTCATGCCTCTGTCACTGAAGCTTGGACTTTCCGGCCAGATTCCGGTATCAAGGACGCCGACGACCACGTCGTGGTTCGTGAGAGCAGCCGACCAGATCCTGCTGTCTAAAGGCTCGAGTCCCAGGAACGCCGGGCTCCTCGTCGTATGGAGCTGGTAAACTCTTTCCGGGTGCACTGTCACGACGCCGTGACACGTTTCCAGCCTCCTCGCTTCTTCTTTCGTCAGGTGAGCGGCGAAACCATGGAAAGTGGTATCGTAACTGTAAATCATCCGTCTCGATGATTCTAGTTGATCTATTCTATCATAAGACAAAGATTCGGGCTTCGCCAACAATATTGATGATTTTATCAAGGAGTGATACCATTCCAAATGGTGGGAGAAGGTCTTGGGCATATCCGACTTCGCCATCTGAACAACATATGTCGACTTTCTCGAGACGAATGGTACTGCAGAAGAGGAGTAGCACAAGGTGGTGATCGGCTGCAGGCACGTCAAGTACCAGAAGAAGAACAACAGAGCTCTTGCAAATCTGTAACGTCCCATTGCCATGATCGATGCACCAGTAGTACTACATGAAGCAGTGAACTGGGAGGAAGAAAGTGAAGGATGAGGAGGAAGCAGAGGAAATTAAAGATCTGCAGTGGGAAGTAGAGGATCACACTGTTGTTGTTGATGTTTTTGTTGTTGTTATCAATAGTAAGTGGAGGGACAGGTGATCGAGGTCTTTCTGCTCCGTTCAGCAATGTAATAAAGAGGGTAGTTGATATGTTTCATGGCGGAAAGAAGACTAGTCGAGCTGTTGCAGAGGCCCCGGATCTGCTGCGAACAGCAGTGTGCGTACCGGTACGCACAGCCAATGGCAGCTCTTCGTAGCACATTCCGGGGCTTCACTCGTGGCGGGAGGGGGCTTAAGTGAACAGGCCCCCGCCGACCCGGTCAATTAAATGACGGGAATTTAGGCCGGGTCAGATTATTAGATTAATAATCTGACCCGGAGCTGAATCGGGACCGGGAAACTTAATACTCCCGGTCCCAAATCAAAATCCTAACTTTCTCCTCCCGAGCGCGGGAGCTGAACCTTGCAGAGGGGAAGCCATCTCTCACCCGCCGGGAAAGCCATCTCACCCGCTGGGAAAGCCATCTCACCCGCCGGGAAAGCCATCTCACCCGCCGGAAAAGCCATCTCACCTGCCGGAAACACAGCCTCAGCTTGCGCTTGCGAAAAAACTTCTCTCAGTGATGCAGGACGACGGCAGCAGTCAGGTTAGATTTTAACTAACTGTATTTCAATAATAAATTGAGTATATATGGCTTCATTTGTCGATGAACAAGTAATAAACATTGTGTACAAATAAATGCTAATAGGCTCTTTAAACAAAAAAAAGAAAGTTTTGTTGAAAGATAATTGAACTGCCAATTACTTTTCTTTAATAGTATCAACGCCTAGTTTGATTCTATTATATGTTTTTGCAGCATGGAGCGGTGACTGCTAGTTCTTTTCTTTCTCAACCCTCAATGTTTCAACTTATGCGGGTAAGTCTCATACGTAACTTTCTGTACAAGTTAAACAAGTCATACATAACTGGTGCCTTATATGCCATTCAACTGTTATATGCAGGTCATACAAAATTCTGGTTATTAAGATAGTCAGCATTTATCAAACACAATACGAGATTTTGGATGTCAGGTAATTTGATCTTATCACGCATTTTTTTATTGTCGGATGTCAAGTAAATAACATTTTATTCAACAATAACATCTTTAATGTTTGACAGGTACATAACACTAGGACATTTGACATCAGTTCTTCACAGGTTTTAGTAACTGGGAGTGTCACTGATGATGACTTGGTATAACTGTTAGAATGTATTGTCCAATTTGTGGATTTTGCTTGTGACCTAAATACTAATATCAACGTTTTTCATCATGCAGCCCAAGGATGGTGTGTAGGAGAAAGACCTTTTTGTATAGAAAGACAGATACAAGTTTTTTGTGCATAGTAGTGGAAGACATTTCTTGTGCAGTTATACAGAATAGAGCAGAAGAGAGCAAAAGAGAGCTCTAGTCATTTTTTTTGCAGAAATATAGCAACAGAATTTTTTTTGGGAAATACCACAATGTAATTTTTTGGGAAATACCACAATATAATTTTTTTGGGAAATACCACAATGTAATTTTTTTGGGAAATACCACAATGTAATTTTCTTGTTCACCCTTGCACAAATGATTCAATCTAATTGAAAGTGCAATTTTTGTATAGATACTTATTTTCTGATATGAGTTGATATTAGAAGTTTGTGTTGTGCATAAGTAATTGTTGCGAAGTCATATATGATTAGGTATTGCAGCAAGTAGGAAATAAAATACATCCCAAAAAAAGATAAAGCTACCGTATATAGCGACGCTTTGATAAATAGCACTGCTAAAGAAGCAGTACTATATTACATAGCTCTGCTAGATAAGCAGCACTATGTTTCAAATCGTCGCTATTGAGTGTTGCTTCAATGTAAAGCGATGTTTTTTTTTTCGTTGCCAGTAGTCTTTTATGGTCTGTTATCTTGCTTTTCTTAAACCTGCGTGAACCTGTTTGATCATCAATTACACCTCTAATCCAACTGAACCTGTGCATGTAGCGCTAAAGTCTACTATTGTAAGAAGGCACACATTAGAAATAACAAGTTAATTTACAAGTTAATTTACAAGTGCTACAACTCAATACACAATACATAGCTCTGGAATACACTTACCATAAAACCTTTAAGTTCTTGCATTTTAAAAGAAGATGTCCTTAAAGGTGATTGTTTGGTTTGAACTTATTTCTCCCCAAGGTATGCTGCAAAATCGAAATACATTACATAAATTATATACTTAGGAAAGTAAGATCCTTCTCGCAAGTAGAGAAAATCGCTCGGGCTGCATCTCGAACTTATGTTATATATTTTTTACACTACATAAACACTACCTCATAAGATATTTTAACAAGCAATAATTAAATCATGTTATTCCAGTACACTGACTACATTAACAACACAGTCTATTTTAAAAGAAAAATAAAAAAATAAATACATTTTTAAGAAGCCAAAAACTTTTACAATAAGCCAACTTACTATATCTTCTTAAAATATGCACCTTTTATCAATATATATAACAAAGGTAGGAGGGGCAACCCAAACATTTCTTGGAGCAACAACAACAACCAAGCACATCAAGCCCCACCCGGGTTCCAACACATCAAAGAGTGCACAAGGTTTTTGAAAAAAAAAAAACTATAACCTGATTGTTGTCGTCGCCCTGCATCTCTCAGAACTGTGTTTCCGGCGTGTGAGAGAATCTTTTTCGTGTGAGAGAATCTTTTCAGCAAACGCTTCCCCTGAGCGCTGGCTTTTCCGACGGGTGAGATGGCTTTACCGACGGGTGAGATGGCTTTACCGACGGGTGAGATGGCTTTACCGACGGGTGAGATGGCTTTACCGACGGGTGAGATGGCTTTCCCGACGGGTGAGAGATGGCTCCCCCTCTGCAAGGTTCAGCTCCTGCGCTCGGGAGGAGAAGGGAGGGGGAGGGGAAGTTAGGATTTTGATTTGGGACCGGGAATATTAAGTTTCCCTGTCCCGATTCAGCTCCGGGTCAGATTAATTTGACCCGGCCTAAGTTCCCGTTATTTAATTGACTGGGTCGGCAGGGGGCTGTTCACTTAAGCACCCCCCCCCCCACGAGTGAAGCCCCGGAGCGTGCTTGCGAAGAGCTGTCATTGGCTGTGTGTACCGGTACGCACAGCTGCTGTTCTCAACAGATCCGGGGCCTGTTGGGCCCCGAGACTTGCTGTTATTAATACACACTCCATTGAATTTTTCCGACATCAATAAATCTAACCCACCCTTTTTTCCTCGATCGAGTAAATTTCCATCGTATGGTTCGTTGAGTGCTTTTAAAGGTTTTGACGACGATAGAAACTACTCTTTGGGAAACGAGGAAGACCATCTTCTCAGCCACGTATGAATCTTAACTCTTACTCGGGAGAGGGTACGTAATGCTTTATATCGTTCTTGTCCACAGGGAATTGAATTGAGCTGGGGAACTATGTAAACTCCCAATGAACTCCACCGACAATTGATCCAGTGCCATCTATGTATCACTTTGCAATAACGAATTAATATGGACCCAGACCATGCATGCAATGTGGGCCAAGACACACCACGCAATTTTATTTTATTTTTTATTTTTTTTATTTTTTTTATTACTTCTTGGATGATAATCAATCAGATTTTATCATTTGTCGCACACAAATTAAAGACGGGATTGTTTCTCTCCAAATCTTGATCAGGCTATAATTGTCACTTGTAAGAGCTGATGTTGTTTTCGCCGGCAGGCAATCCACTACCGAATTCAACCTCCCTCTAACAGTGACTCAAATTGAATAAGGTGGTTTTTTTTTTTTTTTTTTTTGCAATAATCTTTGACAAGTTGCCACTATGGATCTTGGTCGCTTATGGTGTTGATCCTCCTCCTGCACGGCTTTGACGAGGAGCTAAGACTCCCCGTTTATCAGTACGTAAGTTCGGATGAAATATTTGCAACATGAGCCATTACCCATTCTTTCGCAGCACAATTTGAAGACTACTTTAGATTGGAAAAAGCTTAAAGAATCAATAACTTGGGCATGCTTTGAGCTCTGAACAGGTTTTGAATCACATTTTCTCATAGAGTGAATGGTACAGTTAAAAAACTGCCCCAGCCAGGCAAGACGGTGTAAACACCAATGCAAGATTCACATTAAGACAATTTGTATACACCTTTTGTACCCCTGTGATGTCCATTTTATGCCATGGGTACACAAGTCTTTATTGGTTATTCACAACATGTATCAGCAAAATATCCTAAGAACATTGGTTTTAACTAATAACTCGTTGATATTGTTCATCCTACAAGTACCTATATTAAAGGAAAAGAAAATAATATCACCCAAAAAGCTGGCAAATCCAATGATAACGCAACAGAATTTTTCATTTACCACAGTTCCTAACACATGCCAAACATACATGACACAGGTTTTCATCCTGGGGCAAGTTCAAATTTTGACGCTTATTTCAGATTAAAGTTGTCCATGAATCTGAACATTTCTCTGCACTAAAAAAGTACTTTAGCATCCACAAAATTATAATACTTAAGGGTTTTAGAAGTAGAAAACATATCTATATGATAGGTCATTTCATGCTTCCTGGATTTAACAAATTTGAACCATTAGTTTCGGAGAAGAATTTTACAAACACCACAAGCCCACGCATCTAAAATTTAACATATTTAGTTATAACTCATCCAACAAGTTTCAAAACTTTCAGATCTCCAGCACATTATACATGAGCTACAAATCAAATTTGAAATTATTTAACATGCGGTAAATAAGAGAAAACGGATCAGCTTTAGGCCAGGTTCAGATCATAGTGGAAATACCAAAGGAATCCGACCTGACTTATATATTAACTAATCAGAAAGTAGAATAGAAGACTACTTCTATCTTGCTTCTTTAGCAATATAAGATTAAAGTCCAAAATAATATATCACTACATTTTTCTTTCTGATAGAAGGCAATTTTCAATCAGAATTGATGTGATGATTATATATAAATATGAGGTGAGACATATATATACATTTTTTTATTTTTTCCCACGAAAGTTCTTGGATAACATGTAAAACTAACATATATAGTTAAAACTCGTAATCACTTCTATATGCAGAAAATATGGTTCATACAGTTTAAAAAAAGGATTTAGAGTATAGTTACAAACTAGTAACTCAGACATATGTAGAAACAATGGCTCATGCCAGTTTTAAAAACAGATGAACCATAGGCAGCATTAAGCAATCACTGTTACAGCCGTATTTGATTAAAATTCATGGTACGAATGAAAGTTATCTTTTATGCTTTCTCCTAACTTTGTTTCCATTACTGGTATTTAAGAATGAACTCCTAAATTCTTCAATAAATCTGCATTGTAGCCCACATCCAATAAGCAGGCAAACCTGCTTCTAAGGACGTTATATTCAGGGCCTCTATTTATCCTGCTAATACATCCTGGACCTCTAGAGTTTTCAGACCATTATTAGTGACAAAAGCACTTTGTATGTCTGACATAGGTAGAAAGTTCTACTTCCGTATACCTCCACTGGTTCTTTTGAAGACCTAATACTAGTTGAAGTGCCAAAGCTCATGTCTTTTCTTGATAAGCAGAGGGAGATTATAAAATTTAAAGCAAAGACAGATTATAAAATTTGGATACAGTCTGCAAAGCTGCAGGTTAGGATACTTTAGGAATCACGATAGGTGAATAAAAGGTGGACCCTCACATATGGACTAAAAGAACCAGCCAGATGTTAGCATTAGAAACAAATTTGGAGTAACAAGTTCTAGGAACAAATTTTCCATGCTATTTCCATACCCAAAAGCCAGTTCACCTCAAGAAAGAGTGGGGGTACAATGGTAATCCCTAAATCATGGAGAAAAGAAAGCTTCTACTTCTGTTCATAAGACATAACTAACAAAGGATGTGATAAAGAACATATATTGCAAGTTGAAATCTCTTAAATATTTTCAGAAATAATCTACAAAGTACTGAATTGCCATTACCCTCAACATCTTTTATCACAAGGTTGATATACACCAGTATACTGAAATATTGGTTCAAATGAAATGATATGTGTTATTTTATAATGAACACAAAAGATCTAAAAATATCACGAAAATCAAAGAGAGCATTATATGATGGACTAATCCACTGTCGACTGTCTCTGCTCCAAACTCCTGAGAATAAGACTAGAATAGCTACAATTTTGAGCACAACCACGTGAGGCAGGATTGAATGCAATAATTTTCACCACAAGTACACATCCAAAATAAAATGAAGAAAGAATTCAATTCACAAATATAGTGGGATAGATCAAGCATATCCACGCACAAAGTACCAATACCATTTAGTATCCAAATCTAAGAAGCTAACTTTTGAGTACATGTAGAAACAGAAAGAAAATTGACAAAAGACAGTCTATAGGATGAACAAGTGTTGAATACAGTCTATATGATAAAAAAAAAAAATTGAGTTTTTAAACTATATTGGATAGAAGATGCCCTCTCCAATGAGGAGATTCCTACCTGAACATTCACAAATGTCGTTGGTCCTCATTCATCAAAATCTTCCACTTCGTCATAAAGCCTAGTCGTTCCACAATCTCTGTTCAGTAACTATTAAAAGGAAATTCAACCATTCAATCCAGGCACAGATTTATCACAGTTCAAAATCATCATCAAGCTTCAGAGCTTCAGCGGCAGCTTCTTCTTCCTCATCATCGATCACAAAATAGGGATTGTGGACCTCCGGCCTAAACTTGTAACCAGTGAACACATAGAAAGCAAGTGTAGCTAGCTCCCCTGCCACAACACTTGTCCAAAGATACCTATATGAAGTGATTGTGACCAATGCATATACAACAACCCTTGTGAAGTATATATAGCAAATGACAACTATGTAATATTGGCGGAACAGCGTGAGCTTCATCAAATTAACAGCAGCCTTCCCATCAGTTCTGGCAGCCTCCCTAAGGTTCTTGATGGACCATACGATTGGAAAGAGCACCGCACAGCAGCATATTACATCAACGAGGAGGAAGACCTGTTTCCACGTGATCCAGTCCTGCGCATAGGGTCCACTCTCGTCAATTACAACCTGAGCGATATTGGCCACGACCTGAAGAGGAATTACAATCATCAAAACCTTCTTTTCCTTATCTTGTAGGTAGGGTTTGATGAAGGACCAGCCAGTTCCGATGAGAACGATAAGGGTGAATAGACTAATCCCCTTCAAGAAGCTGAAGATGTAGAAGAGCACATCCCATCCATGCGCAGAACCCGTGCGCTTGATGTAGGATTTGTCCTCAGCCTCGCAAAGGAGGTTAAGCGCTTTAAGGATGACAACAGCGAACATAAAAAAATGGATCCTGTAGACAGTGAGGCGCTTCTTGTAGAGGACGTAGATCCAGAGACCGGCGAGCGACGAGTAGACCAGAAAGAAGAAGAAGTAAACCCTAGGAAGCACAGTTTTGCCAGCGGAAAGGTAGTCTCGCCCGTCGCTCTTGCCCTCGAGGTTGTACATGGCAGACCGAACATCCATGGAGACCTGTACCTGGGGTAGGCAATTCGCGAAGACAAGGGTGAATTGGTTGGCCTCCGGCTCCAGGTAGAGCGTATTAAAGGATGAATTGCCATGGAGGCGGTCAAAGGTGTAGACAAGCTTGATGAGGTCGGATTGAAGAGCGCAGGTAATATCCAGATCTTGGATCTGCTGCAAGACGTGGAGCCACGAATCCCTGGTGCAGAGGAAGAACCCGATCTGAGAGAGGTCATACTCCGGGCTGGAATTTGAGAGGGCGATGCGGGAAACGTTGAGTTCAAGACGGCCGGAATGCGTGAAGCCGAACTCGTCGAAGGGAATGATTGACCGCCCGTCGGACCGGATCTCGGAGAAGCGAATCTCAGCAAAGGAGAGAGGAAGCGAGAGGAGCAGGAAGAGGAGCACAGAGAAGATGAGTTGGGAAGGTCGAGAAGAGACCGCCATGGTCGCCAGATCGGATCCCCTTCTCTCCCTCCCGACGTCCGAAGTCCCGATCCCTGAAAGTCGATTCAACTAAATGCCACGAAGTCCCCTGACCACAGTACTCTCGCCCCTTGTAACAAGTAACATGTCTCATATACCAAATGTCATTGATTAAACTCAGCGGTGTAAACGATGAATTAGGAATGCTTTCTTCTTGGAAAAGAAATATGGCTAGAATTAAAAAGGAGTCATAAATGAAGACCTCAGGAAATTGGAGAAAGAATAGAAAAATAATGGTAGCGAAAGTCCAAAAATTTGCCTTCCTTGGCACCCGTATCAACCATGAATTAAATAATAAAAGAGATCAAGAAATTAAAATATCATGCAGTGTTTTAAACACCGAACCGACCGGGCTGGTTCGACCCGATTCAACAGGAACCGTGACTTAAAACGGTTGGTTTAAATTGAAAACCGCAACAGAGTGAAAAACCGGATGACCCGGCCAGTTTGATTGGTTCAATCACTAAACCGTTGAACCGACCGAATCAGTTCAACCGGTTTGGTTATTGTTGGTCCACCTTCCTTCTAGGTTTAAAACTAAATTGCAAGTCAGGAATCGAGAACGACGAAGAGCGTCAAATACAAGCCCTTCAGTCTCTCCTTCATGGCTTATTCAACGCGTTGGTGTGGACAGCCTACGGCGCCTCAAACGATCTCCAGCCTTCTCCGATCAATTTTTGCATTGTGCTATGAATTTTAACGGTGATAAAAGGACGGGGGAGGATGCAACTGGAGAGGGTTTTATTTTGGAGCTTGATAAGATGAGAAAAGACGGTACCCAAGACTCTTTTCGGGAACGACTGGATAAGGAAGTTTGTTCTCTATTTCTCTTCGAAAATACGCAAGATCTTCTTCATCTGTCTCTGATTTGGGATGGTTTGCTTCGTTTGGAATTTTTTTTTGCGATAGAGAATAAGTAACCTGGATGCTTCAATGGAAAGTCAGGAATTAGATTTTTTTTTTTTTTCTGTTGTTGTTTCCGACCGTAGGGAAGAAAGAAAACAAGAGAGATCGACGGAAGAAAGAAAGAGAATTGAAGAGAGAAGAGAGAGAAGAGAGAGAGGATATTTTTTTATTTAAAAATAATGCATATCCGATCTAACCACCGGTTGAACCCGATTGAACCGGTTAAACCAAAATCGAACCTCCCACCGGTTCGATGACTGGTTCGGTTTTCAAAACATTGATATCATGCAAGATGCATCTCGTCCATTAGAGTGGAAGTTATGCCCAAATTACGATATTAGAATACATTGTCTGTATAATTTAACATTTGTAGCACGTATAAAAGGCCGATACATGACCATGGGGGGAAGGTGTTTGGCGTTTAAGAGGTTCTTTCAGTTTCCACTTTGGAAAAGCAAATAAATGAAGTGTGGTGATTAGATCTCTTGCAATGTTTTTTCAATATTTTCAAGTATTTGGACTCTCCTTTTCCCTAGTTAGAAGCAAAAACACATTGATTATTAGAACCAAACATATGCAATAAAAAATAAAGGAAAGTAAAACTTTATAGAGTCATAATAAAAACCAAACAAACAACTTGTTTATTCTCTCTCGTAAAGAGAGTTAAGGTCTTGATCGATTGATTAATCCCTAGAAGAAGTTTAAGTGTAGAAAGTAAAATTCTTGAAATTTGGGTATATAGGCATTAAAATTTTCACATGATCAAAGGTCTAGATTGTTAATTACAATCTAATCAAATGGTTGAGATCACAGCCAATTAACACTTTGGTTTGCGGTCAAGATCGTATGATCATGATAATTTGAGATCTACGGTCAAGATTATGATCATCAGAAGACCACTTGATCAATAATACTAAAACCTATGGTCAAGATCGTCCTCTAACGGAGTTAATCGATGGAGCAAATCATTCTATCTCATCTCAAAAAGATCAACAGATTGCATGAACACAAGTAACACATAAGCGACACATAATTGACATGAGGGCGACACATAATTGACATGAAGGCGACACATGGATGACACGCAAGGAGGAGACGCCCAATTAGATGACACATGTCACGATCTTATAAGTCAGGACCAAGTTTCATGACACATGTCAAAATTTGAGGGTTTTGACTTAACCCCCGACTCGTTCCATGATCCAGTTGATGGCTTAAGCTTAACATGTGGTGCGATCTCAGCAAAGTCAGATCTAGAGCTGCCACATGTCACGTTCCTATTTGTTATAAATGAGAGAAAGGATGGTTTCCTAGCTATAAATATCCCCTCATTTCATTCATTGAAGCCTTTTGTTGAAAATAGAAGTCAAAGCTCTGCGAAAGATCCAACCAGTACAACCGCGACTTCCTCCCATCTTCCACTTAGTAATGTCACTACAAGCGCGCGAGATTGAACTATCGCATAAGCGTTAAGTGTAGGTGGATCAACCTCTTCGAAGCCGACACAAAACTCAAGCCTTGTAGAAATCGAATCAAAGGACAACTAGAAGTGATGACCTTCAAGCACTTGTAAATTTTAAATATGGGAGAATTACAAATTATAGAGCAATTGTTGCTTAAATATTGAACAATAGACAGATATTGACAAAATATCAAGTCATGGACACAAGAACGAAAATGACCCTCACTTAACCCCTGAACCAGTTTAAACCATTGTCAAACCCACTTAAAACCATTGTCAAACCCACTTAAAACCTTTCAGACTAAACCCCTTAGAAACCCACTGATCAATATTATATTATACAAAATGGGAAAACATGTTATACACAACATAATCGTATGTAATAGACCATTAACTAATATGTTATGCCAGCTCCATGGGGCCAAACCACCCCTCAACCACGAGAAATTATACCAGTGTGCAGTGTGTTATTCAAAACGAAGCATGTTATGTATAACATATTAGTATCTTATTGTAGGCATCAAAATTTTCGCATTCGATCAACGTTTTAAATTATCAATTGTAGTCTGATCAGACGGCCGAGATCGCGATCAATTAACTCTTTGATTTATGGTCAAGATTGAGAGATCATGAAAATTTGAGATCAACGACCAAGATTACGATCATAAGAAAGCTTATTGATGATCGAGACCTCTTGATCAATAACATCAGAACCTACGGTCATTATCGTCCTCGAATGGAGTCAATCAATGGAGTAGATCGTTCTATTTGATCCCAAAAAATTCAATGGATTAGATGAACAAAAGCGACATGTAGGGCGACATGCAGAGGCAACATGCACCACACACAAGGTGACACATAGGCAACAAACACCCAATCAAGTGACACATGTTACGATCCTATGAACTAGGACCAAGTCCCATGACACATGTCAAAATATGAGGATTTGATTTAAACCCTAACACATGTCATGATCCGGATGGCCAATGGCTTACACTCGACACATGGCGTGATCTAAGCAAAGTTAGATATGGAACTACCACGTGTCAAAATCCCATTGGTCAAAAACGATAGAAAAGGGGGGCTTCCCTGGTATAAATACCACCCTCATCTCATCCATTCAGGACTTTTTGGATGATGATGATAGAAGAGCTCTGGAAGAGAGCTTAGCGACGTCCACCATGTGTTAACAAGTTTTTGGCAATGTAACCTTGACAAATCTAAGTCTCGACAAGTTCAAGCCTCACCAAATCCGATCCACAACAAGTCAAAGCCTTGACAAGTTCGAGCATCAACTATCGACCGATTCACCTTGAGATCGTAACAAGCATCTTGTCATCATTCTTCCATCAAGTGAATTCACCGCAAGTGCACACGAGACCCAACTCTTGCACAAGCATCAAGTGAGGTTGATCGACCTCTTCAAAGCCAACACCAAATTCTAGACACTTACTCAAATTCGCGTAAGAGTAGCAACAAGCAGATCAAGTCCTTCCGCACTCTACCGCAACATAAATCATAATATGAGGCCCAAATCCTTGTTCAAATGACAAGAAAAAAATAAGTTTGAGTCAAGTCCAAGTTTTTATCTTCGCCGCAGCATAAACTCAATTGGAGATTGAAAACATATATTAGATGATCGATTCTTTGAGTTCTTGGAAGGAACTTTGAGCATGTGTGTTATCTGAATATCCAATACTTTGAAAAGGGAGTTAAAAGATAAGTGGTTGTGCCTTACACTTGTTCGGAAGAAAGTAACAAAGGTATCACTGAGATGTTGTACATGATATACTAAGATATTTTTGTCCACAGGCAGCAATACTACAACAAGCAGCAGTAACAATCCTTAACTTATTTTCTTAGACTTGTCTTCGCAAATAAAGGGGTAGAAAGTATTCATGAAGTCATTTTGTTGTTATCTTCTGTTGGCATTTCAGTCGATATTCGTAACTCACTAATGTTTGCGATGGCAGTGTTTATTGGGTGTTTATTCCAAGATGTTCCAGTTGAAGTTATTGATGTTACAAGAAACTCGTGCCAGTGTTTATTTTGGTGTTTCAAAAGAAGTTTAGTGATGATACTAGAAACCTCCTACGCATAAATTCAACATGAAGTTTTAGACTGAGTGCTTGATGATGTTTGATACCTCCTGAGTTCGAATTGGGATTGATGAAGTTTATAATGATGTTCAAACATCGTCAGAGGTAAAAAACAAACAAGGGACGAATTGTCCATGGATCGTGTAAGTCTTGATTGATGAGATCGATAGTATGCTGAGATTCAGTGGGACTTCTTTTACAACAATCAGTTTTGCTCTTATGTTTTTTCACTGATAATTGTAATATGGTTTACTTTAGTGTTTCACTTGATGTTGCAATTTAAGCATTGCCACCAAAAAGAGAAAAGATAGCTTAAGCTCTTCCTGTTGATCAACCTGATAATCGTGGTGAACATATGTCCCCTTAATGTTCTGATTGCCTTTCTCTTATCTTTGAGGGGAAGAGATATTTTGTTATTTTTATTGTTGTTTATCTCATATGGTGTTGGAGATATGTCTCATATGGTGTTGGATGGTTTTGATGTATGTTTTCCGTTCATTACATAGGAACTTGTGTTGATCAATGTATGTTGTAGGCTAGAACCCCTACGAGGGTATACTAAGGGGTACTGAGTTGATTTTATATGTCATGGTATAGGTATTGCTTTGAATTGATGTATGTTGGTGTACGACACATGCTAAATGTTCGACTAAATGTCAGGCCGACATTGAGTCATGTTTTAAGCATTCATTACAATCACGAGAGGGTAGTGGCGAATAGACTAATTGTTTTACAACATGTGTTTCGTCCAACTAGAGGTTTAGTTGGAAGATTTGTGCTGTTGTTAGGTATAATGCATCCGCCCCACGTGACAGTTGGGTAAAGCGCAGAGGGTTTGTCCACTTAGTGCCAATCTGGAGATTTGCAAGTTAGGTGGATGAACACAAGTATGGTGATCTCGGAAGAGACCCATATGTACTAGTTATTGGTAAATTATGTGCACAAGTCACTCAAGATACACTAACAGCAATTGAACAATTTATACAACCAGAAACCAAATATATATGCGTACCTTGTAGCAGAACCGCTTCCAAATAATTGACAGTAATTTAATCAACTATAACTGGAAAGGTAATACCTGGCGTGTAGTCACTGACTTCGAAAGAAATACGCCTCCTATTGTGCACTAGGATTACATGCGACTTCTCCCCAAGATACAAGGGACCTTGTTGACTCACTCGTGCATCGAGTTGACTCAACTCACGAACTCTCTTTCAGAACTTTTTCTGACTGCTTCTCCGAATTGAACACGAACTTTTCACTTTCCAAGTGTTTCTCAAGTCACCCCTCTACTGATCTGTGGAACCCAATTTATAGGGTTCCCTGGGCATTTGTGTGAAAAGACACTTTTGCCCTCCAGTCCGATCTGATCGTTCATCTGTAACTGACTTGATCTGATCTGTCCGATCAGATCTCAGATCTGTAACTGCTCCGACCCGACCATCGATCTATAACCAACTTGATTTGATGGATTAGATCAATAACTGTGTCAATCAACGGTCTGGATCTAGATCTATCTCAACGGTCATATCGAACTCATCTATGATAAAATATCAAAGATGGAATAATATAAATGGATCTCAAATGGAGGTGCCGAGTTACGAACCCAGGACCTCTCATATGCTAATCAAGCACTTTACCATCTGAGATACATCCCAATTGTGGAAATAAGATAAAACTTATAGAAAATAAATTAAAGTGAATTACATCATTTTAAAACTACACAACATTCCCCACCATTTTAAAATGATGAGACAACTAACATGACACAAGAATGACAAGCAGACATAACACAAGAAAGATAACTCGTCAGAATGGAAAAATAGTCAGTACTCATTAGCTTTCGACGAAAGGTGTCTTGCGGACTTGAACCCCCGTCTAGTTGATGTTCTACTACCCATAACAGTCCTAGGTGAACAAGTCTTGAACTTGGACTTTATATACAGGTTTTAGAAACACCGAACAACCAAGAGTTGGTTCTGAAATATGAGTTCCATCAGGGCTACCGGCTACGTGTTACGGCCATGCACAGGTATCTTGTGATGTGAATATCTCTTCAGATAATAAGCCCAGATTCTCTTATAGACTGTGGCCCCACAGTCATACTCACATTCGGTGATATCTTCAAGGGTATACTGCATCTCTATACCCTGCTATAGTAGCCTCGATATCATTAAGGTTTTTCACCAACCTCAAATGATTGCAGTTGATCACTAGCTTCCTAGAGATGGGACGTGAATAAATTCACTAATTTTGGTGCTCCTACCAGTTACTCAATTTGCTTATTTTTACCTATTGAACCTTCATCATGAGATAACCATTCAGATAGGTTGGGTTGCTACCAACGGTAACTCAAATAATAGGCTTTAATCCCATCCCCCTCGAAGCAAATTGTACTTGTCCTCTCAACAAGCCCTTGGTCAGGTGATCTGCCAAGTTTTCCATGGACTTAACATAACTTAACGTTATGATTTCAGTGGAGGTGAGCTTACGCAAAATCTTGTATCTAAGCTCTATGTGCCTAGACGACTTTGAATTGTGATTTTTACTCTTCACTTTCATTATAGTCGCCTGATTATCACAGTTTATTAGGATAGCAGGAATAGGCTTATCCAACAAGGGAATATCTTATAACAGACTCCGAAGCCATTCTGCTTCCCCACCAGCCAACTCCAAGGCAACCATCTCAGCCTCCATAGTTGATCTGGTGATCAAGGTCTGCTTGGAGGATTTCCAAGCGACAGCACCACCACCTAGTGTAAACACAAAACCACTAGTGGATTTTGTTTCATCAGAGTCAGAGATCCAGTTAGCATCACTGTACCCTTCAAGTACAGGTTGGTAAACCGAATAGTGTATCCCATAGTTAACAGTCCCCTTCAGATATCTCAGGAGTCTCTCAATAGCAGTCCAATGAGTTTTATCTGGATTACTCGTGTACCTGCTCAATCTGTCTATAGCATATGAGATATCAAGTCTAGTGCAGTTTGACAAATACATCAAACTACCAATAATCTGAGAATATCTCAATTGAGAAACACTATCCCCACCATTCTTCTTTAGTTTAACACTAGAGTCATGTGGTGTACTAACTGGTTTGCTATTCTCAAAACCAAATCGCTTCAAGACTTTTTCTACATAATGAGACTGTGTCAAACAAATCTCATTCTCATCTTTTATGACTCTGATTCCTAAGATCACATTCGCTAATCCTAGATCTTTCATGTCAAAATTATCACTAAGGTATTTTTTAACCTCTTAAATTTTGACATGTTCTTTCCCAAAAATTAATATGTCATCTACATATAAACACATTATGATGAATGAATTTTCATATACTCTCCAGTACACATATTTATCAAAATCACAAATCTTAAATCCATAGGAGAGAATTACCTTATCAAATTTCTCATGCCACTGTCTAGGAGCTTGTTTTAATCCATATAGAGATTTAACTAGTTTACAGACCTTATTATCCTGACCAGGAACTACAAAGCCTTCTGGCTACTCCATTTAAATCTCTTCATCTAACTCACCATTAAGAAAGACGGTTTTAACATCCATCTGATGTATCTTGAGTTTATATGAAGCTGTCAGTGCTATAAGCACTTGCACGGTAGTGAACCTAGTTACTGGCAAATAGGTGTCAAAAAAGTCGATCCCTTCTTTCTGACTATAACCTTTGGCAACTAATCTAGCTTTATATTTCTCAATGGATCCATCAAGATTCCGTTTCCTTTTAAAAATCCATTTGTATCCTATAGGTCTAGACCTTGGAGGTAAATCAGTCAACACCCATGTGTTGTGTGAAAGTATGGAATCCATCTCACTTTTCACAGCTTTCTCCCATAAAGATGCATCACTAGATTTCATCGCCTTAGTGTAAGTTAAAGGATCATCCTCTATAACGAAGGTATAGAAATCATCTCCGAAATTTTTCTCTATCCTAGGTCTCTTGCTCCTTCTAGGTTCAGTTTCAGGCAACTCACCAGTTTTCTCTGTATGTGATTTAGATGACTCACCTACATCTAGTTTCATCTTTTCTTTCATGGGAAAGATGTTCTCTAAGAATACAGCATCATCGGATTCCTTGATTGTATTTACACTGACCTCTTGTATATCAGAGTGTATAACCAAAAATCGGTATGCATTATTGTTTTCAGCATATCCTATGAAAGCAGCATCGTAGGTTTTAGGAGTCAATTTCGTTGTTTTGTTAAGATTAACTTTAACCTTAGCAAGACAACCCCAAACTCTAAAGTATTTAAGACTAGGTTTCCTACTCCACCATAATTCATATGGAGTTTTCTGGTAGTCCTTGTACGGGATACGATTAAGTATTTTACAAGCTGAAAGTAAGGCTTCTCCCCATAAATTGTTGGGAAGACCAGAACTAAACAACATAGAATTAATCATGTCCAAAAATGTTCTGTTCTTTCTCTCAGCAACCCCGTTTGACTGGGGTGAATACGGAGCAGTGGTTTCATGAATGATTCCATACTCCTCACAGAATTTCCCGAACTCTACAGAGCAGTATTCACCTCCTCTGTCTAACCTAAGTCTTTTAATTGTCTTTTGGGTTTGGTTTTCAACTTCTGCTTTATAGGTTTTGAATTTTTCAAAAGCTTCATCTTTTGTTTTTATTAGATACACATAACAGTATTTTGACATATCATCGATAAAGGTAATAAAATACCTCTTACCTCCTTTAGTCAAGATACCGCTCATCTCACATATATCACTATGTATCAATTCAAGTAAGTCAGAACTCCTACTGACTATCTTGAAAGGTTTCCTAGGTTGCTTGGACTGAACACATATCTCATATTTGTTATTCATATTTATGTTATACTTGGGAATTAAGTCCAAGTTTATCATTCTTTTAAGTGTGTTCGAGTTCACATGTCCTAGTCTTCCATGCCATATGTCATGGGAATTCGTGCACAAAAACAAAGATGAACTAGCAGCTTTATTATCATAGTGAACAGAAATTACATTGAGTTTAAATAAACATCTATTACATAACCTTTGCCTACAAATGAACCTCCTTTGGTTATTACAACCTTATTTGATTCAAACACCAACTTAAACCCTAATTGACTTCGAGGAAAAAACCGCTGACAAGATTCTTCCGAACATCTGGCACATGTTGCACACGATGGAGGGTGAGAGTGTTCCCGGAGGTAAACTTCAACTTCACTTCTCCTTCTCCTATAACTAGTGCTATACTTGAATTGCCCATCGTCACAGTTCTCCCTTTTACTTCCTGATAGGAAGAGAAAGGGGAAATATCAGAGCAAATATGAATAGTAGCACCAGTATCAATCCACCAATCGGTGGGTGTATATGCCAGGTTTAATTCACAGTTAGATGACACTAACCTGTCATTGGTTCTAGTAGAACTGGTTCCTGTTATCATGTTTGCTTGAGGGGTAACCTTATCCTTCTGTTCTCCTGGATTGTATTTCCTATGCCTACACTGTTTGGCAAAGTGTCCAGGTTTTCCACAGACAAAACATGTTCTCTTGTTTCCGTCCTTCTGAATATTTTGTTTGGGTTTTGTAAATTGCCGTTTATTTTTCTTCTTGTTGGTCGTTTAGATTCTATTAAGTTGGCTTTTTCACTAACTTCTGCAGTAACGTCTGAATCCTTTTGATCTGTACTTTTTTTGTCTGAAACCTTTCGATTCTTTTCTTCAATCTGAAAGGCAATTAGCACTTCTTCCACTGAAGGGATTATTGACTTGTGCCTCATACGATTTCTGAATTCTGACCACGATGGGGAAAGTTTATCTATCAGTGCTTAAGCTTGGACCTTTTCAATAAAGGTGATCCCTTTTGAGCAGAGCTTGGCTACTATGTTTTGAATTTCATGAGCCTGATCGACAACTGATTTTTCATCAACCATTTTATAGGAAAAGTAATTTCCTATGTTAAAACTTTGCTCTGACTCCGATTCTGATCCATACTTAGTCTCTAGTTCTTTCCAAAGGATTTTAGCTGATTCAGCTTCTTGATAGAGATCAAATAGATTATCACTTAGAGCACTAAGTATTGCCCCACGACATATATGATCATCATTCATGTATCTAGCCTGTGTTCCAGATCTACCAGGTTCATGATCTTCAGGATCGGCTATAGGTGGGTCTTCTAGGACAAGGTAGTATAACCCGATGGAAGTTAACAAATATTCCATCTTTTTCTGCCATCTCCTAAAGTTGCTTCCATCAAAAGTATCCTATTTCAAGGTTTTGTTCAACTTATCTCTTGAGTGCACCATTCTAGGACTATATTTCTTTCGAAATTGTTGTAAATTATGTGCACAAGTCACTCAAGATACAATAACAGCAATTGAACAATTTATACAACCAGAAACTAAATATATGTGTGTACCTAGTCTGAGGCATGTAGTCACTGACTTCGAAAGAAATACGCCTCCTATTGTGCACTAGGATTACATGCGACTTCTCCCCTCTACTGATCTGTGGAACCCAATTTATAGGGTTCCCTAGGCACTTGTGTGAAAAGACACTTTTGCCCTCCAGTTCGATCTGATCGTTCACCTGTAACCGACTTGATCTGATCTGTCCGATCAGATCTTAGATCTGTAACTGCTCCGATCCGACCATCAGTCTATAACCAACTTGATTTGATGGATCAGATCAATAATCGTGTCAATCAACGGTCTGGATCTAGATCTATCTCAACGGTCATATCAAACTCATCTCTGATAAAATATCAAAGATGGAATAATATAAATAGATCTCAAATGGAGGTGACGAGTTACGAACCCAGGACCTCTCATTTGCTAATCAAGCACTTTACCATATGAGATACATCCCAATTGTGGAAATAAGATAAAATTTATAGAAAATAAATTAAAGTGAATTACACATCATTTTAAAACTACACAACACCAGGTCCTCACGTGATAAGTACGTAATTTCCCCTTAAGCATGGTATTAAAAATCAAAGTAAGTACCCTATAAGGTACACCCTCGTAACTCTCCATTAAGTGAATTTCGCTCGAGTTTCCTTTATAATTTTTCAATCACTTTGGTCTCAAATCTTGTTTTTCTATAAACTAATTGCATTAGTTAGATTAGGTACAAATTGTCTTTCTATTACTCCCTGTGGACAACCCGGACTCCACAGTCCACTTTACTACCTGTTTGACAGGTATACTTGGGTGCAAGTTGCGTTTTAGCGAACAATCCATTAGCTTATATATTTAGAAATAGTTGAAGAGATGGATACGAAGTTGCAACCAGAGTTGCAACAAGCTTTCTAGCCTGTGCTGGAGATAGATGGAGACTTTCACACTGGAAGCATGAATTGAGGGGGAGCCTCGATTGGGATAGTAACCAGACTACTCACGTCACAAGAGTAGGTCAGTTCAATGTTGGAGCTTGAAAAATGTCCACGTCCTATTACAGTGTTCTACAAAGAGTGTGAAACTCTTGTAATAACCTTGGTGAAGGTTTGTAACACATTTAACTTAGTGGATTGTTATTATCTCGGGCTACACAGAACTGTTTTGTTTCAAACTGTGATAACATCTTGTTTGTGTTTTACATTACTTTATTATTTGCATGATGTTTTAAGTTAGTGTTCCACGAGGAGTGTCAAACACTTGAACATTTAATTAACCTATATCATCAGAGCATTTTTCACTTCTTTCTCTTTTCTCTCTTCTCTCTTCTCTTCTTCTTCTTCTTCTCTTCCTCATTTTTCTTCCCTTGGTTCGTCACTCTCGGGCTCCACTTTTTCTCTGCTTGAAAAAGTCCCTAACCCTAACTCTTTTTTACTTTTTGCCTCCCTCTCTCTCACGTGGGCCAAGAGAGAGGGGTTAAGTTACGGGGCCCACTTATGGGCTGGACCCCACCCCCCCTTTATGCTCAATACCCCCCTCGTAGCAACACTGGTCTCCCCCTCTCCCTCCCCATGGCAGCATTTCTCACTTCCCCCCTGTGTTGGCCCTGCTCTCTCCTCACCTCCTCCCACAGTGGCCTTGTCTCCCCTCCCTCCTTACCCATATCCTATTTCACTTAATCTTTGTTGTACTCTGCCATGTAATGATGCAGACTCGAATTGTTCGTCTTCTGAAAGGCGACTCTCTGAATGCCATGCTAAACTCCAGAATTGAGTGACGTTGTCTTCTTGGAGAGGATGTTCTAGAGCTGCTACAACATATTACCCAGGAAATTATGAGGCAAATTATAGACTTTGTTTTGGTCTTGGGGAATTTCACAGGAAATGATTGTACAAGGTAACATAATAAAACCAAAAGGAAAGGAGGTTAATTGGAAATGAGCTAGGTGGGGAAGAGAACAAAAGAGAAAAGTGAGGGGAGGGGGGAGGGGAAGATGGGCTGGAGGGGCCAATGCAGGGTAGTCAGAGCCAGGGAGGTGGGGCTGAGAGGGGAAGACACGTGACAAGGAGGGGGAGACACGGCGGAGAGGGGGAGCCATGGAGGGAATGGAGGGTCGCAACGGGGATGAGGAGAGGCAACTGGGAAGGGGAGAACTTTAGTGGTGGAGCCAAGAACTTTAGGAGGGGGCAACTGTATAAATAAACTATTATTCTATTTTAGTTAAATATATATTAAATCTTAATTTTTTTTTTTCTTTTTGCAAATTTATCTTTGTAGTAAATTTTAAAACATATTGTAAACATAACAAATACATTCTAAAAATTTGTTAATTACCAATATATACTCTCATAAATATTTTTAAAAGAAATTATTTGGACTCATATAGATTTTTTAAAGAGATAAACTTATACAAAATTAAGAACTAGATTAAAAAAAAATCTCAATAATAAAATTCTGTATAATTTCAAAAATAATATAAAAACCATATGGTAGTTACCTAATTTAAAAGGATCCATTTATTGAAATAAATAGCTTATAGATATTAGCATTTTAATTTTTAATAGCTAGGGTTAAAAAGACTGTAGCCACTTCATTACATTAGATTTTTATTTTGAAATATGGAGAATCTAAAATTAAAAATCAATAATAAAAATTAAACATAAAAAACAGACTTTTACCTCTTATGAATTCAACAAATAGATTTATTTTCTTTTTACTATACTTAGGAATTTAGAAAATTGAGAATAAATTAATATTTTCTTCTAAAACTATATTTGTTTTGAGTAATAAAGAGATTAGAGGGAAAAATAAAACAAGAGTGAAAAAGGAAAACACTTATGGAGAGAAAGAAAAAAAAGATGGAAAAGAGAGGAAACATAGGGAAAAAGAGAGATACTAAAGAAAATAGAAGTAAATTTTATTTTTATGATTTTCTAACTTTGGAGAACTAAAATTAAAATACTTTAGGAGTTTTTTTAAATATAGAGAAATACTAGAGAAATCCTTAGGTAAATAAAAATACATGAAAATTATATTGACACAAAAGGCCATTTTATAAATAACCAAAGGGGGCAATCCTTCATATGAGAGGAGCAAAGTGGAAATTTTTAAAAGGGCATAGAAATTTTAGGGGCTCCTGGCTCCACCCCTAAGTCTGGACATAGGGGAAACCTTAAATTGTTTTGTTGCTTTGTACCATCAGAATCCAGGGGTAATTCAAGTTGGTAGCACTGGTTTTAGTTCAAAGCCTTCGCTTGCTTATCATGTTTTGAGTTAATTAATTTAAAATTTTCAAATTTTTATTATGTATAAATTTATTAATTAATTTTTTTTTTTTTAATATCTTTATTGAAATATATGAGTAATTTACTTTATATAATTTTTTATTTTATATGTATATATTTAAATATTTTTACTTTTTAAGAAATAACCCAATGTTTTTAAAACCGAAATGGCCATTCAACCAGTGTTATGACTGGTTTTGGTGGAACCCGATTAGACCGGGTTGGACCATTGAATATTAAACACTATACGTTACATATATTTAATATTTCTATAAGAAAAAATGCAAAAATAATTCCGATTACAATGAACCGGGCTGAGTCAATAAGAACCGGACTGGCCTCCGATTCAAACAACGGTCGGTTTGGTCCAGTTAGCCAAACAACAGCCAATTTGGTCCAGTTAGCTCAACAACAGTCGGTTTGGTCCGGTGAGGCAAACAAGAACCATTTTGTTTCAGTTAGCCAAACAACCGCCGGTTTGGTCCGGTGAACTAAATAATAGCCGATTTGGTCCAGTGAGTCAAACGACTTCCGATTTGGTTTCGTTAGTTAGAACACAGTTGGTTTGGTCCGATTCACCAAACAACAACCAGTTTGGTTTGAGTAACCAAACAACAATTGGTTTGATCCGGTTAGTCAAACAACAATTGATTTGGTCCGAGTAGCCAAACAATAGTCGGTTTGATCCGGTTAGTCAAACAACAGTCGGTTTGGTCCAGTTAACCAAACAACAACTGATTTGGTCCGGTTAGCCAAACCACGGTCGGTTTGGTTCGGTTAGCCAAACCACGGTCGGTTTGGTTCGGTTAGCCAAACAACAGTCGGTTTGGTTCGGTTAGCCAAACAACGATCGGTTTGGTCCGGTCAGTCAAACAACGGTCGGTTTGGTCCAGTTAGCGAAACAACAGTCAATTTGGTCCAGTTAGCCCACCTACAATCAATTTGGTCCGGTGAGCCAAAGAAGAACCATTTCTTTTCGGTTAGTCAAACAATGGTCGGTTTGGTTCAGTTAGCCAAACAACAACCGATTTGGTCCAGTTAGCCCAACAATAGTCGGTTTGGTCCGGTGAGCCAAACAAGAACCATTTTTTTCCAGTTAGCCAAACAAGAACCATTTTTTTTTGGTTAGCCAAACAACAACCGATTTGGTTCGGTGAACTAAATAATAGTCGATTTGGTCTGGTGAGTCAAACGACTACCGATTTGGTTCGGTTATTCAGAACACAGTTGGTTTGGTCCGGTTCACCAAACAACAACCAGTTTGGTCCGAATAACCAAACAACAATCGGTTTGATCCGATTAGTCAAACAACAACCGATTTGGTCCGAGTAGGCAAACAACAGTTGGTTTGATCCAAGTAGCCAAATAACAGTTTATTTCGTCCTGTTAGACAAGGTGTAAAATTATTATTAGTTGGTCCGGTGAGCCAAACAAGAACCGGTTTTACAATGAATTGTTAGTTAATTTTAAAATGATTGTGAGATAGTTCTAAAATAACATTAAATTTTGTTTAGAAAGAATTAGAGTGTGTTGTTATCTTTATTTGGTTTATATCTTCTTATGGTCGGTTTTAGTTGTTATTTTGATAAGGTTAGCCAAACAACTGCACGGTTTGGTCCGGTTAGCCAAACAATGACCTGATTTGGTCCGGTTAGCCAAACAATGACCTGATTTGGTCCGGTTAGCCAAACAACAACCTGGTTTGATCCGGTTAACCAATTAAGAGTGGTTTGGTCTGGTTAATCAAGCAACAATCTGTTTGGTCCCATTAACCAAACAACAGTCAGTTTGGTCCAGTCAGTTAAACAATAACCAGTTTGGTCAGGTTGGCGAGACAATAGTCAATTTGATTCTATTTGGTCCAGTTAGTCAAATATCAGTCGACAACAGTCAGTCTGGTTCGGTGAGTAACAAAAAGTTAGGCAATTAATAGTGATTTGGTTCGATTAGTTACACAATAGTCTGTTTGGTCTGATTAGTCAAACAATAGTCTGTTTGGTTCGATTAGCCAAACAATAGTCTGTTTGGTCTGATTAGTCAAACAATAGTCTGTTTGGTCTGATTAGTCAAACAATAGTCTGTTTGGTCTGATTAGTCAAACAATAGTATGTTTGGTTCGATTAGCCAAACAACAGTATGTTTGGTCCGATTAGCCAAACAACAATCTGATCCAGTTGGCCAAACAACAACCTGTTTGGTCTGGTTAGCCAAATAATAGAATGATCCAGTTGGCCAAATAACAGTCGATTGATCCAATTGGCCAAATAACAGTCGATTGATCCAATTGGCCAAATAACAGTTGATTCGGTCTGGTTAGGCAAACAATAGACGATTGGTCCGATTTGGTTTGGTTACCCAAATAACAGTCGACAACAGCCGGTCTGGTCTGGTTAATAAAAAATCGGTTTGGTGCGGTTAGGCAAACAATAGCCGGTTTGGTGCGGTTAGGCAAACAATAGCCGGTTTGGTCCGGTTAGCCAAACAATAGCCGGTTTGGTCCGATTAACCAATTAAGAGTGGTTTGGTCCGATTAATCAAGCAACAATCTGTTTGATCCGATTAACCAAACAACAGTCAGTTTGGTCCAGTCAGTTAAACAATAACCAGTTTGGTCAGGTTGGCGAGACAATAGTCAATTTGATTCTATTTGGTCCGGTTAGTCAAATAACAGTTGACAACAGTCGGTCTGGTCCGGTGAGTAAAAGAAAATTTAGGCAATTAATAGTGATTTGGTTCGATTAGTCAAACAATAGTCTGTTTGGTTCGATTAGTCAAACAATAGTATGTTTGGTCCGATTAGCCAAACAACAATCTGTTAGCCAAACAACAGTATGTTTGGTTCAATTAGCCAAACAAAGTCTGTTTGGTCCGGTTAGCCAAATAATAGTCTGATCCAGTTGGCCAAATAATAGTCGATTGATCCAGTTGGCCAAATAACAGTCGATTCGGTCCGGTTAGGCAAACAATAGACGATTGGTCCGATTTGGTTCGGTTACCCAAATAACAGTCGACAACAGCTGGTCTGGTCTGGTTAGTAAAAAATTGGTTTGGTCCGGTTAGCCAAACAATAGCCGGTTTGGTCCTATTAACCAATTAAAAGTGGTTTAGTCCAGTTAATCAAGCAACAATTTGTTTGGTCCGGTTAACCAAACAACAGTCAGTTTGGTCGAGTCAGTAAACAATAACCAGTTTGGTCAGGTCGGCCAGACAATAGTCAATTTGATCCTATTTGGTCCGGTTAGTCAAATAACAGTTGACAACAGCCGGTGTGGTCCGATGAGTAAAAAAAAGTTAGATAGTTAATAGTGATTTGATTCGATTAGTCAAACAACAATCTGTTTGGTCCGATTAGTCAAACAACATTCTGTTTGGTCCGATTAGCCAAACAACAGTCTATTTGGTCCGGTTAGCCAAATAACAGTCTATTTGATCCAGTTGGCCAAATAACAGTCGATTGATCCAGATGGCCAAATAACAGTCGATTTGGTCCGGTTAGGCAAACAATAGTCGATTTGGTCCAATTTGGTTCGGCTACCCAAATAACAGTCGACAACTATCGGTCTGGTCCAGTTAGTAAAAAAAAATCTGTTAGCCAAACAATAACCGGTTTGGTTCGGTTAACCAAACAACAACCTGTATGCTCTGGTTAGCCAAACAACGATCGATTTGGTTCAGCTAGTCAAACAACAACCGATTTGTTCCAGTTAGCTCAACAACAGTCGCCTTGCTCCGGTGAAGCAAACAAGAACCGGTATTTCCCGGTTAGGCAAACAACAATCGATTTTTCCCGATTAGGCAAACAACAACCGTTTGTTCCCGGTTAGGCAAACAACAACCGTTTTTTCCCGATTAGGCAAACAACAACAGATTTGGTTTGCTTAGCCAAACAACAACCGATTTGGTCCGGTTAGGCAAACAACAACCGGTTTGGTCAAATTTATTTTAGTGAAATCAATTTGACCCGATTAGCCAAAGAACAACCAGATTAGTCAATTTGATCAGATTAGCCAAAGAACAATCGGATTAGTCAATTTGATCCGATTAGCCTAACAACAACCGATTTTGTCCAAATGGTTTGATGCGATTTGGTCCAGTTTGGTCCGATGTCGTTTAGTTTGGTCCGCTTTGGTTCGATTAACTAAACAACAGCTGGTATGGTCCTGTTAGCCAAACAACGATCGATTTTTTCTAGTGAACTAAATAATAGTCGGTTTGCCAAACAACAACTGCTTTGATCCGGTTACGCCGACAACAGTCGGATTGCTTTGGTTAACCAAATAACAGCAGATTTAATCCGGTTAGTTAAACAACAGTCGGTTTAGTCCGATTAACAAAACAACAGCCGGTTTGGTCCCTTTAATCAAACCACCAGAATCACTGGTGTCTCTCTCTTTCTCCCATTGCTCAAAAGGTAATTTTGCCACTGTCCTCTTTCTTATGCAATCTAACTAACTAATTAGTACTTTTTAATTTGACTGGTACGCCCAGTGGACCAGAACAATGTTGCACAAAAGTGAACGAATCCCTTCTTTCTTCAAAGTGATGATCGGGAACTTCAATAGAAGAGTGGTAAGTGGTTTCTCTTATTTGTGTTTTTTTTTCATAATTATCTCAAGTTTTTTTACTTTCGAATTTTTTGAAAATTCCTACAAAATTTGTAATTGCCTTCTCAAATAGCTGAATAGAAATGTTTTTTGTAGCTGTTACACAGTAAGACTGTTATACAGTTCAGGTGTACATACCTTTTTTGTATATAGTTTGATGACAGTATGATAATAATTAAAAAGTATCATCTTTTGTAGATTTACTTAATTGCTATTTTTTTTTATGTGTGCTTTCAAACATGTTCATATATAATTGAACTATAATTAAGAATATAGAATAGTTATAATATTTTTGTTTTGTTATCAAAACTATATTAATCCATTTTGCCCATTGTATAAAGCGCTTAAACTACATGAATCCACTTCGCCAGTCATATGACGGGCTTAGATCTGCTAGTTCTTCTAATTTGAGTAAAAAATTAGATAAAAAAACAAAATAGATCCAGAAATTTAAAAGGAAACTTTAGTTTTCAAATAATAACATTGTTATTTGAAGAATTAAATAAATTTATTTTGAAAAGGAAATAAAATTATTTAAATTTTAAATTGAATGATTTTTAGAATAATAACAATTTTATTAAAAAAATTATACTCATATTTATTATTTTTAATATGTTTTTCAATATAAAATTAGATATAAAAAAATATTTTATTAGTATTATATTTTAAGAAAACAAATTTCAACTAATATATTCTCATTTTCAATACCACTTTAGCAGCAAAATATAAATTTTGTTATTAATAAATGTATAAATAACAAATATGTATTTGTTGCTAATATTAAAATTTCAGTAACTAAATATAAATTGTTGTTAAACTATCATGAAACAACACATTTCTTATTTTTTTCTAAAGAAAATTTAAGAAATAAATATTTAGTGTTAACTAATAATATTTTTAGCAGCAAAATTCAAAATTGTTGTTAGTGATATATTTTAACAATGATATATAAAATTTATTATTATTACTAATTTTTAACTACGATACTTGGACCTCATTGCTAATGTATTTTTTTTTAAATATAAGTTTTAACAACAAATTTGATATTTGTTTCAAAGTGGCTTCTTGCAACAAAATAGAGTTGTTGTTAATTAAAACCATTTTTCTTGTATATATGGTTCTCTTGATATACTTGATTATTTTCCCTATATTTCTGTTTATTTTTTTTAAATGTATAGGTATTATACCGAATTTATGATTTTGAAAGTAGTGGTGGCAGTTACTACTCATCAAGTGATGTAACGTGATCATCAAGCGCTTCGCTCTACATGACCTGCTCTAGCTCTAGAGAGGTGGTGAAAGGTGATGGCCTAAAAAGGATGGCTTTAGCCTTTATTTTATACATGGCACACATCTCTCAACTTATGGCTGCCATATATATACTGTTTCAATAGTTCTTTACCATACTTGGCATAGTGCATGATGTCGATCTGAAGCCTTTTTCTGGTGGGAGTTCTGCAATTTCATCTCAGTCAACGAAACAGAGAATAATAAAAGTAGTGAAAGAGAAACAATGGACGAATCCAAAGACAGATATGTGTTGTGTCGGTGGCCAATATATTGAGAAGGCTTTCGAAGTAGAAACAACTAACGAAAGAGTGACTGAACTCGTCTTTGCGACTCCATCACAGTTAATGACTTTGTAAAGAAGCGGGCCTCGATCGTTGCAACAAGTGGGGGGCTTTAGCCCCAGAAAATTAAAGCTGAGTGCGCGCGGTTCCATTACCGAATTGTGCTCTCTTGATCCTCTCTTTTTCTCATTCCCTATTCAACTTTAATTCGCGTTGAACAATTACACATCCTTCTTCTCCATCTCGTGGATGTTCTCTGTCTTTGCCTTTAAAGAATTACAGGCCAGCCCTCCTCTGCTCTCAACACCAAATTCAGGGTCGTCACGTCTGGATAGTAGGATTTGGGTGTGGGTTAATTTTTAAAAACCTGACCCAAATTCGACACGAACAACTCGAAATCGAATTGACCCCTGCACGCACGTTGAGTAATTATGGCAAAGGCCACGAGTGCAGTATACTCGTGGCACAACTGTCGATCATCAGATATGATCATCTGCTATACTCGTGGCACAACTGTTGATCATCAGATATGATCATCTGCTATACTCGTGGCACAACTGTTGATCGATTTTGGAAAAAGCTCAGCGGCTACTAGGAATGATCCTTCCATGTACAGACCTGTTGTTGGCCCTTCAATGGATACGTATGCTCGAAGAAAGGAGCGGTACCACCACCACCGATCGAGAGTACTACTGACATAGCGTCAAATTAACTCTCCGCCCGGCCGAACCAGCGCATGCAGCTTTCTTCTCTCTATTTAACGCCCCTCAATCCCTCCCACTTCTCGGTCTCATAGTCATAGATGCATGCATGCCTACAGTTCTCGTAATTAAGCATAGTACTAAGTCTGCTGACTTCGTACTAGCTAGGTTAATTTTGGCAAGCTTCAGGATGGTTGTGATTAGGGTCATGTTCTTCCTGATTTGCCTACCAATATTATTCCTAGTTCTTTCGGCGACCTCGTCTGCTTCTCTAGATCGTGATGATCAGCAGGTCTACGTTGTTCACATTCACCCAGCCAAAGTTGCTGAACTGGATCGAAGTCTACAAGGAGATCAGAAACGATGGTACGAAGCGATCATGAATTCCCTCGCCGAATTCTCTTCTTTACAAGTAGAAGAAGACACAAGTAATATTATTTCTGAAGAAAATCGAGTGATGGAAAGATCTCCTCCTCAACTCCTGTACGTCTACGAAACTGTCATGTCCGGTTTCTCGGCCAAGCTCTCCGGGAAGCAGTTGAACTTCTTGGAAAATATGGATGGGTTCCTGTCTGCGGCACCCGACGAAATGTTCAACCTCCACACCACCTATTCGCCTCTCTTCCTCGGCCTGCACCCGGGAAAAGGGCTATGGGGAGTTCCCAGTTCGGCCTCCGACGTCGTCGTCGGCGTCGTCGATACCGGAATATGGCCTGAACACGTCAGCTTCCGTGACAATTCTGATCAGAGCTCCGTGCCGTCCCGTTGGAGAGGGACCTGCGAGGAAGGCACGAGATTTTCGGCGGCCAACTGCAACAAGAAGCTCATCGGTGCGAGAGCCTTCTTCAAAGGGTACGAAGCCGCCGCGGGCAGAATCAACGAGACGGCGGATTTCCGCTCGCCCAGGGACGCACAAGGGCATGGAACCCACACCGCGTCCACGGCGGCGGGGAGCCTCGTTCCCGGTGCAAGCACGCTCGGAGGAGTCGCGAAAGGCGTCGCGGCCGGGATGAGCTTCGCGTCCCGGATCGCCGCCTACAAAGTCTGCTGGCATTCCGGCTGCGCCAGCTCCGACATCTACGCCGCCATCGATAGAGCGGTGGCGGACGGGGTTGACGTTCTCTCCCTCTCTCTCGGCGGCGGGGGGTCCCGACCTTATTACACGGATAACATGGCAATCGCGGCGTTCGGCGCGGTGCAGAAGGGTGTGTTCGTCTCTGTCTCCGCCGGAAACGCGGGACCCACGGAATCCACGGTCTCCAACACCGCTCCTTGGCTCACGACCGTCGCCGCGAGCTACCTCGACCGCGACTTCCTTTCCACGGTAATCCTCGGAGACGGCCGGAGCTTCGAAGGAGCGTCTCTCGAGCGTACAAGTACTAGTAGTACGAAACGACATTGGTACTCGCTTGCGTACGGAGACTCCGCCGGCGGCCAAGGCGCGAACTACTGCACCGGAGGATCCCTCTCGCCGAAGCTGGTTCGAGGAAAGATTGTCGCGTGCGACCGCGGCATGAACGGGCGGACCGAGAAGGGGGAGGAGGTCAAACGAGCCGGCGGCGTCGCCATGCTTTTACTCAACACGGAGCCCCAAGGGGAGGAGCGGCTCGCGGACACCCACGTCCTCCCCGCCTCCTCCTTGGGCGCCACCGCCGCCAAAGCCGTGAGAGAGTACGCTATGGTGATGACGGGATCGGGACCGACCTCCGGGAGGAAGAAGCCGACTGCGAAGATTGTATTCCACGGCGCGGTGTTCGGCTCCCCAGCGCCGACGATGGCGGCGTTTTCGTCCAGGGGGCCCAACTCCGTCGGCCCGGACGTCATCAAACCCGACGTGACGGCGCCGGGCGTCAACATCTTAGCGGCGTGGCCGCCGATCGTCAGCCCTTCCGAACTCGCTTCCGACAACAGAAGGGTCAGTTTCAACCTCCTCTCCGGCACGTCCATGTCGTGTCCCCACGTCAGCGGATTAGCGGCCATGATCAAATCCGTACACCCAGAATGGTCACCGGCGGCGATAAAGTCGGCGCTCATGACCACGGCGTACACGGTCAACAATCGGAAAGCGCCCGTAGGGGACGCCGGTTCGACCTCCGCCGGTTCGGCAACCCCGTTCGCGTTCGGATCGGGTCACGTGGATCCCGAACGAGCATCCGACCCGGGTCTGGTCTACGACATTACCACCGAGGACTACATGAACTACTTCTGCAGCCTGAATTACAGTTCGACGCAGAGACAGATTCTGGTCGGGAGGAACTACGACTGCCCGGAAGCGGCCGGAGCTCCGGCTCCGGGCGACTTGAACTACCCATCATTTGCCGTCACATTAGGCGGCACTGGTGGCCGGAATGTGACGACGGCGACGTACACCAGAACTGTAACGAATGTGGGGATCCCAGGGAAGTATGCCGTGGGCGTTACTGAACCGAAAGGGGTGTTGGTGACGGTGGTGCCGGAAACGCTACATTTCACCAAAGACGGCGAGAAGATGACTTATAAAGTGAAATTTGAGGCTTTTGCAGGGAAAAGTATTGGTTCAGGGCAGCATTCATACGGTGACCTGGTGTGGGTATCGGGCGGCAGGTACTCCGTTAGAAGTCCAATAGCTGTATCTTGGAAATAGAGAAAGATTATTCGGTCAAAATGAGGAAAAAGGAAAACGAAACTAAAAGTAGATTAATGACTTACATTTAACATACGATGGCTTATATTGCTTTCGTGTTTGGGATTGAACGGTATCGATTATAGGCTGATTTATTTTTGCCAGTACCATAATATAACCCCTTTATTGAAGTACTTGTGTCTTAAGTGATGTTATTAATATATGATTTCTTTTTTACAATCTATAGTTACATGATTAATTACAAGTGAACAAGCAGTTTTATTTTTTTATATAGTACGTGTGATATCCTTGTGTTGGCTCTAGTCACGTAACTCTATGGCTGGCATAGAGACTTCAACCTAAGACTTCTTGCAACATTGACCCAAATAAGACACCTGAGTATCGCTTAGGGCTCTATAGTTTAACAATTTATGTATCTATAACAAAGTTTAAGTTAACCATTCATATTTTGACTAGTACTTAGAGGTAGGGGTGTAAACGGGTAATAAACGAAACGGGTAAGGGGTATTCCGTTACCCGTTTTGCTTCCGTTACCCGTTTCGCCCGAATAACAATTTGCTATTCCGTCACCCGAGTCTTTTACCCGATTACCCGCGGGTAACCGGGTAATCGGGTAAATAAAAGGATAAAGATATAAAGTTAATGTATTAAGGTATAAAGTTTTAAATATTTACCAAATTACCAAGAAAAAGTTACTTCGGTTAATGTATCAAACAAATAAGGGCATAAAGTTTTATAGATTTACGAAATTACCAAAGAAAATAACTTCGGTTAATGTTTTAAACAAATAAGGGCATAAAGTTTAAAATATTTACCAAATTACCAAGTGTAAGTAAACCAATAAGGGCATAAAGTTTTAAATATTTACCAAATTACCAAGGAAAAATAACTTAGTTAATGTATCAAATAAAGAAGGGCATAAAGTTTTAAATAATTACCAAATTACCATCCGGGTAATCGGGTAACCGGGTAAGGAATATCCATTATCCATATCCGTTTCATTTAAGAGTCGGGTAATCGGGTAATTTTTTAATCGGGTAATCGGGTAATTTTTTAATGGGGTAATCGGGTAATTTTTTAATCGGGTAATCGGGTAATCGAAATACAATAAGTTTATACCTTATCCATCTGATTACCTTTTAGGTAAGCGGGTAATCGGGTAATCGGGTAAAACTGCCACCCCTACTTAGAGGAGCATTTTCACATCCTACTCTTTAGTAAGGCTAGGGGAATCGAGTTTTAAGGGCTTTCAGAATTTTGAGTCAACCACGTCATCTTCCTCCCTCACTTCTAGTTTTCTTCATCATCTAGAAAAACAACTGCCAACACCTCCTAAAATAGGCACGTCTTTGTAACATTGTCCAGTTATCTTTGTAAAATGGTCCACTTATGCTGATAACTTAAGCCCATATGTTCTTTCAGTAGTCAGTTTCTCTTGGCTTTCAAGTCGCCCTTAATTTTGGTCCCGTTCTCATTTTTGCCTCTGTGGCCGATATTCCAGTCCATAGTTCTCCACATTTTAAGGCCTCGGATCTGCTGCGAACAACAGTTGTGCATACGCACAGCCAATAGTTGCTGTTCGCAGCACGCTCAAGGGCCATAAGGCATGCGGGGGCTTAAGTGAAAGCCCTCCCCTTTGACCCGGCATTAAAATCGATTTTAGGCTGGGTCAGATTATTCAATCTGAACCAGACCTCCAATCGGGACTGGGAAACTTATCACTCCAGGTCCCGAATCAAAATCACTTGTCCTTCCCCCCACTCTCCTCCCGAGAGTGGGAGAAATTTGCGGAGTGAAAGCTTGCGAGAAAGCAAAGGGAAAAGCACCTCTTAGCCTGCGGAAAAGCACCCTCTTGAGGATGCAGCGTGACAGCAGTTAAGCATCTGTGGTGATTAGGACATGGAAATGTTGGTGGAATCGTACTGCTATAGATTTTAAGTTGGAAATATACCTCTAAGCGTCAGAAAGCATCTTAGCCATACAATATTGCCTATTCTTTCAAAATCATCATGTAGTTGGTCGTGTCATTGTTGATAGATCATGCCCGCTAGGGATAACACCAAGATGACTGCCAGATGACTCTTTAGGTTCCATATCTAAGACATAAAATGAATGTGACTATATATTATTGTTATCTTCCAGCTCCTCACATCTCTAGATACTTTCATTTGGATATTGCGTTGCTTCACTTTTAATGTCTTCAAATATGTATTAATTGGAATTATCATCTTATGTAGGCAAAAATACATAAGATAAGTTTGAGATGCAGCCCGAGCGGTTTTTAAGAGTTATTGGCTTCATTAAATTTATCTGAAGATGCCAAATGTGTTTTTGAAAAAACATTGTTTGGTCATTTCTTGCGGATACCAAATCACAAAGTAGAGGTCAACTTACTTAATGAGTTGTTAAGTAGGTTTAACATTGAGAGTGTTTCATTCGACATTGGAGGTAGTCATTTGAGGTTTGAAGACAAAGAAGTGACTATGATTTTAAGATTGAGACTGCATGACCTGCCCATTGATTTGTAAAGTAGAAGTCGATCAACTTTTCTAGATGGATTCCTCAAGGAAAAACCCTTGAAGAGATCAATATTGACTCAAATGTTGAAGAGTATATCACAAGAACAGGAAGACGACATTGAGAACACTGTCAGACTCTTACTCATTACACTTTTTAATTTTGTCCTATTTCTGGTTGGCGAGTATGAGATCCTCATGGGATTATGTAAGTATGTGGATGATCGTGAAAAGTTGGATGAGTATGCATGGGGCAATGCAGTGTATAAATGTTTAGGAAGTTAATTGCAAAAAGAGCTTCAAAAAGAGAAACGTTGCGACTATCTATCAGGGTGCAACATGGCTTTCACGATAAATCTTTCACTCTTATTATTTTTTTTAATAAACTATATCTTAAAACGTGTTTCTTACAATAGGTATGGTTTTATGTGCATACGTATGGGAATGTGCCAGCTTTTGTTTATGACCCTTCATTTAAACTTGTCGATAAAGAAGCTTTTCTCCGTGTCTTAAAGTGGGGGACAAAAAACTACAAATATGAAGGAACATACAAATCTCTTTTGAATGTCAATGGGCTATTCCAGGTAATTTAGTATTTCAATATTTGGTTTTATTTTGATGCTATAGGAATTCATTTATATAATACTTTGTTTTCATACAGAGGTTGTCATGTTTGCAACTTGTTTCCATTCAAGAAGCTTCATATATATCACCCTTGGAAGAAGGGTCAACTCCAGAGGTAAGAGCGTCAACCCCAGTTAGAGAAGCTTCAACCCCAATAACAGAAGCTTCAACCCCAATAACAGAAGTTTCAATCACGATAACAGAAGCTTCAACCCCAGTAACAAAAGCTTCAAATCCAATATTTGGAGAAACTAATACCCTTGGTGAATAAACAACTCATTTTGGTGATTTTATGAAACTAACTGGGGGCTACACATCACCACTCACCAGAGTGAATCATAACAACAATTCCAAAGAATTAGATGCATTAAAAGAATGGTGCAAAGATCTACAAGAACAGATGCTTTTATGATAAGTACTATATTTACGTTTAAGATGATATGTGTTATTTGAAAATTTATTTTAATTTATTAAATTTATATTATTGTAGTTGGCGGCAAAATATAGAGAAAATCAACAACTCAAGAGCAAGTAGGCCATTTAGAAGAACTTGTGAGTATTTATCTAAATTTTTTTATTATTCCATGATTTTATCCACCCCTTTTTAAAGTGTTTTCTTTGCTATATTTGAATTTGTAGTTGTCACTGAGAGAAGGTTGCGGCATAGATGAAGACGACTGTGCAATTTGAAGATCCCATTTATGAAATGGGTTCTGAGCCTCACGATAAACACTATTATATGTAAAACATTAAACATGTTATTGTTGAAGAAAATATTATTTACCTGACATCCGACATTAAGAAAATGGTTGATGAGATCAAATTACTTGACATCCAAAATCTCCTATTGTGTTTGATAAATGTTGACTATCTTGATAACCAAAATTTTGTATGACCTCCATATAACAATTGAATGACATATAAAGCACCAGTTGGGAATTGAAAGAAATTATGTATGAGACTTACCCGTATAAGTTGAAGCATTGCGGGTTGAGAAGGAAAATAACTAGAAGTTACCGCTCCATGGTGCAATAATATAGAATAGAGTCACATTAGGCGTTGATACTATTAAAGAAAAGTAATTAGTATAGAGATCAAATATGCATACCTCCGTTGATTGAGATGAAGAAATGAACGTAGATATTGTCGGAGTTTCAAACAAGACTCTTTGTGCGCTGGGTCTATCATTATCACTCAAACAAATTGAGGTCTTGTTCTAATGTGGCTTCTTGGTACTTTGTTTTTCAATAGGTGCTTTTATTCTTGACAGACTACTACCACCACGTTATTTTTTACCTTTCCTTGCAAATCCTCCTACACTGGATCCATGTGACATCTTCTCTCCTAATTGAACTTGTTGAATATTGGACTTGCTAGGCATTGAGGATGTAGCCAAACAAAGTTGTTTAAATGCATCCTCCACTTTTTTTATTACTTGCCCTTGCATATATTTTGCAATTAGATATATTGTCTCGTGTCCTGTAGCACGAGATGCAATCTTGATGAAAGTGTGACACAAGTCCATATATCTCTGTGTAGTTGAAATGTGCGAGTTTTCCTGTATGACAAACCCATGATTGTCAACAACATAACTTGACTTTGTTTCCTTTGACCATCTCTTCAACAAATACATTGGATTCAATAAAAAAACACCCTTTATGAACAACAATTTTAGAATATGGCTACATTGAATCCCAAAAAATTCAAGCTTAGAACTTGTACATTGTACCTGCTGATTCCCATTGTTTAAATAGATGGTCTTCTCACCTTTTTTTATGTGATCAATAGACTTAAATTCACTCTGATCTCCTTCATCTATGACATAGTGGATCTCGATTGCATGAGACATCTTCCATTCTTCTTGGAATAAAAAGAGAATATTCATTGTGTAATGAGTTGACACTTGCTTCAAAATAGGGCATGGAATAGTCAGAGTAGGTGTACTATTAATTGACCTAAAATCAGCTTGTAACTCTTCATGACGACGGTCTTCTAACAATCTCTCAAACTGCTCAAAAAAATGCATAGGATTAAGTCTTGAGTTCAAATATTTTCTCATCAAAAAATTAAAACTTTCACTCCTTTGTGTGCTACTCAGGCTAGCACAAAAAGTACGTCTCTCATATACCATGGCCCATTTGTACTTTTTCTTAAATAAGTCCTCCAACTAACTATTAGCTTTGAGATTGTACTCATCGAGCATCTTCTCCCACGCTTCTAAAAAGTTTGTCTCAATCTCAAACTCATAAATACATCTATTGAAATCCAGTTTGAACTGTGGGAATCAATGAAATGCACTTCCAATATATGTCATGTACATAGTCTATGGTGGCTTTTTGGGAGCATTGTGGCAATTGCTTTTGCCATGACATGACATTGATCCATGAATATAAACTTGGGCTTGTTTCCTAACATCGTTGCAAGAAATGTTTTAAATAACCAAATAAAAAATTTGTTGTGTCATCATATAATAATGCGGCACCAAAGACTATAGTTTGGTTGTGATGACTAACTCCAACAAAAGGAACAATTGATCTGTCGTATTCATTTCTTCTATATATGGTATCAAAGCTCACTACATCTCCTAGCATCAGCCCAAAAAAATATTTGTGATTTGTTCACAAGCATCTAATTGGACGAGTAGTAGCAAGCTGGATTTTCACTTTGTTTTTTTTAAATATTCTAAAATTGCACCAGCCACACCATGTCCCATTCTCTCTTGACGTTTATGCCTTAAGTAGTTCTTGTGGTCCATGTCTAAATATCCCAAAATCTTTCAACCTCCAACCTGTCTACTTTGTAGTTCGTATGCTTGCTTGGGTGTAATGTCAGATGAACTTGCTAATCCAATTTATGCTACTTGTACTTCAATCAATGTCCTTTGAGAACGTAAGAAATGACATTTTGTAGGAGTGACTTCCTTGTGGTAGTGTGTTGCTATGAACTTCACAACTTTATATTTCCCATTACTTTGGAGACTGGTTTGCATACAAGCTTCACATCCCATTCTTGTCTCTGCACGTGGAGCTTGGACGTTCTCTCGTCGTTTATCTTTTTTACGAAAGCCCTCCTTTGCACACACAAGTCTTCGAAATCTTGGCACACCATTCTTTCTAATTAGTGAGGTTTTTCAAACACTAAATCCTTTTCTTCTTGCATATGTATTATAAAACTCGTAGGCTTCGTCCATTGTCTCAAACTCTATTCCCAGATATGGCTCAAGTTCTTCAACCCCTTAGTTGGACTTTGGGGTTCAATTTCAATGGAGCCCACATTTTACATACATATAACAAGAAAGAATTAATTAGAAAATTGGAAACATAAAGAAATTAATTAGAAAGAATAATAGAGATCAAGTAGAAGACGTTGGGTACTACTGAAGCCATATAATGATGTTTCCAGTTAGTTACAACAATGATTTTACAATTGTAAAACAATAATAGGAAAACTTAAAACTGCCTTCTCAGAGGCGTTTAACATATAGAATAAACATCAATCATGCTTTCACTTCCCACTACCTGAGCCTCATAAGAGATTTCAACAAGTAAAAATTTAATCATGTTATTCCAGCACACCGGCTATAGTAATAGCACATAATGTTTTAAAAGAAAAACAAAAAAATAAAACTAATCCGACCAAGTGAAGCGATTTGATAAGAAATATAGACTACCTGAATTCAGTGGTTTAATCAATAGAAGTATTTCTTCACAAATCAAATTTGATACAAAAGGGCTAACACTTTCACTTGACCATTTAACCCAAAATAGAAGTTTTTTTGGAATTAATTAAAAATAAATAAAAATTGACACAGATGTCACTATTCCAAATTTAATAGCCAAAATATCATTTTCAACCTTAGACCAAGGTTGACCACCTTGGTCAAAGGCCACGTAGACGACACGCTGGCCTGCAAGCGCCAGTGTGTCGTCGAATTTTTTTTTAAAAACATTGTGTAGGTGGCATTTAAATGCCGCCTACAGAAAAAAATACAAACGAGGCGGCATTTCAAAGCCGCCTACAGATAAGCCCGAGGCGGCTTCGAAATGCCACCTTTGGTAACGCAAACTTCTAGAGGCGGCTTCGAAATGCCGCCACACGCAACACTTAGAGAAAAATTGAGGATCACTTTAGAACGATTAAAACGCGCTTGAGGCGGCATCGAGATGCCGCCTTTAAATCAATATTGAAGGCGGCATATAGAAGCCACCTTCCATTTTATTACTGAAGGCGGCATTTAAATGCCGCCTTTATTAAATATTTTTCAAATTTTTTATTTATTTTTGCTTGATTCTATTTTTCAACCTGTAATTACCTGCTAACATTCATAATCCAAAATAATTGATCACACTACATAACTTTAAAGTAATAACACACACATCTATCATGAAAAGTAAATGAAAAACTATAAAAAATATAAGTATACAAATATGAATACTTAAGAAATAATGAAAAACAACAAATATAATTTACAAAAATAATCATAAGCTAGAACTGGGCTCTGGTGCACCAATTGCCTTTTTTTGCCTTCTTGTATAAATCCTCCGAATGGGAGGGTGGCGGCTGGGCTCAGGCTCCGGGGGCCGCTCAAGGGGTTGGTCGGGCTCTGGGTCGGGTGTCTGCTCAGGTGGAAGATCGGGCACCGTAGGCTCCAGTACGGCTGGAACCTCGTCAAAATCCTCGACACGAGTCTTCGTCTCAGCTGTAGGACGGCGCCTTGCACGACGCCCCCGTGGTGCTCTATCTCTGGCTGGCTCGACCACGTGAGAAGGCTCACCAACATGTGACACATCTCCGCCGACGATCGCTCCTTCCAAGAGTGGAAGACAGTGCAGGACCGACTGACAGTAGTGTCCAATGTCCATCAGGTATGGATCTGCTGACGATGGGTATAAGGCCTCACTATGGTTGACGCGCTCAACCACGTTCCACACACAACCCAACTGCGAAAGAAAATCGTAAGTTAAAAATTTTTAATAAAGAAATAGTCATTTCACAAAGTTAATTACATACCAATGCCTCCTCGGTATAACCTCTAGGATGGTATACCATGACTGGCTCAATCGGTGGAGGTGATATGAATCATCGAGTAGCCCCCAAATACCACATCATATAGTCACTGGGAGCATGTCTACGGGTGTGTGCCCGGCTGCCCATAACAACAGAGTCCGCCCGCGCCTCCCACCGAGCGATGTAATCACGGTGGTATAATGCTCAATCCTTCCCAGCTCGGCCTTTTCGAGAGATGTGAGTAACATGCTCGACATCCTCCGGTGGAGTCACCTGCTCAAAGTTATTAAATTAAACACTGAACCCTACAATAAATAGAAATTGAACTTGGGTGTTGCAATAATTACCTGACCCAACCCGAACTGTAACATCACTCGATCAGGAACATGCAGCTCGACGATCTCGAAGCAAATAAGAGGTGTCCTAGACAACCAGATACGTCTACCTTCAACGCAGATAGCAGGTAGATGCTGCATGAAATCGAGGTACGACTGCCATTTTACCTAAAAAAAAAATACAATAATTATTACCTGGAACTTGCTATGGTATGAATTGTCATCATTGTAGATTCGTAAAGTAACTTACCTGATAGCTCCGCTGGTGGTCCAACTCTGTCTTGTATAGCACCAGGTTTCCACTAGGGTTTGTGGCATTCGTCCATCGGACGTTCCACCTAAAATACCAATATAAGTTAGTTACACAAGATTTTACGAAAGTGTAAATAACGATTAAACTGTATAGGTACATACCTGGAACCTAAAGGGCCACCCTGCAGCGCCGGTTCCTCTAGGAGTGTCGGACGTCCAGTATGTAGACATTCCCACTCCCATAGCTGTAAAAAAACAAAAATTATATTGATAAGTCCTATTCCTTTAAGTTGAACAATTTTTTGAAAGAAGAATTTACTTGCGTAAGGGTGAGGCACCCAGCAATGCCGACAACTCCCGTGCGACACGCCTTCGCAAGCTCCCGGTAGAGGAAGGCCAGCGTAGCTGCCCCCCAGCTGTACCTCCCGGCCACCTCGAAGTCCTCGAATAGTGTCAGGTATGCCATGTGAACTCCTCGGGCACTACCATCCGAGAATATCGTCGTGCCCACAAGATGGAGGAGGTATGCGTGCGCATGCTGCTGTATCACCTCTTCGGGTGCGTCATCGGGACAGAACAAAAACGGCCTCTGATTCACGATAGTGACAGTCGACCCCCCTGAAAACTTCCAAGTGGAAGCTCGACCCCTAGAAGGACTCTGGCCAACTCCATCCAATCCCCCCAAGTCGACCCGGTCACAGCGTCTCCGTCGACACGTAGTCCCAAGAGGACTGCCACGTCCTCTAACGTGATCGTCATCTCACCGTTCGAAAGGTGGAAGGTGTTCGTCTCGCTCCTCCATCTCTCTACCAGTGCAGTAATCAGCAGTTTGTCCAGTCTCAAGCACTGGACTCTGTATAGTACACTAAACCCCGCGGCCTTGATATACGGCAACATCCGCTCGTCCACTGGCCAATGTCGTAGAGTTTGGAAATGCTCAGTGGATTCCAGGCATCTTGGGTCCTGAACATGAGTAATAGTCTTGTTAGTGTATATTTATAACCAAACGTAATCACAAGTTCAAGAGCCCGCACTAACCTCCCCACGCCAGATGGCCTCGCTCCTATTGGAGTCCTGATCGTACAATAGTGGGGTGTCTGCCATCACGACCTATAGGAAAAACAAAGTATACATTAACAAACTAAGTTAAATTAACCAACTGAAAACATGTCATTATACATTATACATAAACTAAAAGAATACATTACTAACGCCTAGACCCCACACGAGAACTCTCAGCACTCCCAGAAGACGGGGCTTTACAAGCCCATTTGTTATGACCAGGTTGCTTACAAATACTACACAAATATCGTCCACTGCCGTCATCTCTCCAATCCATAGAATTCCGAATACGCGTGGACATTGGCCTACCCTGAGTCCTCTTCTCAGTTGGTGGGAGTACCATTGGACCTTTTTGCACCCAAGTACTTCTCCGTGTAGGTATATCAAACGCTCGTTCATACACCCGTGCATATGTAGATGCATAATAATACTCGGATGTCAGCTGATGGAATTCGTAATGTATTGCCCCACACACTGCAATGGCATGGACGCACGAAATCTGATAAATATGGAATGACTGACCGGTACACTCCTTACGTAGGACGTTAATGATAAGTGTCCAAAAGACACTTATTTATGCATGATTTAATGAGCATAAACTCCCATTATGAGTTAATTATTAGCTTGAAAATGAATTATATAACTCAAATTCATGTTTTGTGTCTCAGGTGCCTGATAAAAGAAGAAAAGCTGAAATCTGAGGGAAATTGAAGAAGAAAGGAGCAAAAAGAGCCAAAAAAGGGAATGGCGCGACCGCGCCGGGAAAAGGTGCGCAAATTCAAATAAATCTTGGAAATTCCCAACGGCAAGTAAGGCTGAAAGGAGGACAGTTCATGAATGTGAAATGGCGCGACCGCGCCCCACGAGGGCGCTACCGCGCCATGAAGATGGCGCTACCAGTGGCGCTGCCGCACCTCACTGTTTCCTTACAAAGAAGTCAAGTTCTATTTTGAGAAGTCGGCAAAGAGTCTAAGGAGTGGCGCGACCGTGCCAGTTCAACAGCATAAAGTGGCGCGACCGCGCCATGAAGAATCCTTCCTCATATGGGACCCGAAGGCCGTGTTCCAGACTTGGACAAAATTCCTGCTCTAGTGGCGCGACCGCGCCAAAACAAAGAACAATTCGGCGCGACCGCGCCACTGACTCAGCAAATGTAAATTACGAATATCTCAGGATTTCGACTACCAATCAAGCCCAAACTTGGGAGAAGAAGTCCTAATTGTCTAAGGAAGGTATCCACGAAGATTTTATGGAATATTGCTTGAGTCTAGGTGCATTGAATGATCAAGAAAGGAGAAGTTCCACACAAAGAAGGAAACAGCTGCCAGAAGGAGAAGTTAAATCCGAAAATTGTGAAGAACATAACTAGAGTTCTCTAATCCCAATTGAAGCCAAACTTGGGACGAAGATTCCTGGTACTACTGAGGATCATATCACAAAAATTCAGGTCAATCCATGTTGGGCTTCTCAAGTTTCACATCTCCAAAGTGGTGGACCCAGTGCATAAATTGGCAGCAGAAACCATGCAACTTCTTCTCTTCATATCTCGAGTTTCCCAACTCAGAATGGATTCAAATTTCGTGAGCAAGGAAAGGACTATATAAGAAAGGTTTGAATGTAATTTGATCCAATTCTGAGGTCGGGAAGTCACAATTCATACCCCTGGACAGAGGCTAAAATTACAAGTTTTGGGCAGAACTTCTGCTATAAAAGGAGGTCCGAGGCAGAGATCAAGCATCCAGTTTTTGAGTTCCAATTCCTGTTTTTAGTTTAAATTCTTGTTCTTTTAGTTAGTTTGGAGTTGAGAGAGAGAGAGAGAGAGAGAGAAGGAAGAGATTTCAGTCAAGGAGGAGTTGAAGCAAAGGGCAGTCCTCAAAAGGGGGTTTTCTGTACTTTGTTTTCTTCTTTTTTTCATGGCTGTAATTAATTCCTCTTTCAGTGTTTGTTTTATTAGCATGGAGTAGTCTCTCTTTTTTGGGAAAGTCATGAACTCCTAGTTTGTTATATGTTTGAATTCAGAATTCTATAGCAATAAAGTATCTTACTTTTGTTTAGAAATTGTGCTTACTGCTTGTTTCTAATCCGAATTGATATTTGAAGTTTAACGAGGTTCGAATAGAGAAGTTAAGGTTCAGTAGAGATTTGGGTTAGTCATATGATTCTTTGTTTTCTAAAATAACTCGTTTTTCTAACTACTTGTTTCCGAATTGTGATGGAGACTAGTGGAAAAGTGATGTGACTTTTTATAACCCTTGTTCTGAATGAGAGAGTTGATATTTTTGCACTTAGGATTTGAATGTTTCCGGATTGTGATGGAGTTCAAAGAATGAGTGAAAGTCAAAAAAAATTTCTCACTAGTTGTTTTTGGATTGTGATGGAGACTAGTGGAAAGCAATTTGACTCTTTAAACACTTTTGTTCTGAATAAGAGTTGATCTTCAAGCTTTTATATTTATGCACCTAGGATCTGAATGTTTTCAAATTGTGATGGAATTCAGAGATTAGGTGAAAGTTATTTCCTGTATAAGGGTAACCAGGTTTTCGAAAGCTAAGTCAAGGTAAGGATACTTGAGCTATAAAATCAGAATTCTGCATATTGACAACTAGGAGGGATTGACATTCTTCCCCAACATCTCATCTCCAAAAGTTTTTTCCAGAAGTTTTAAATTCTTTTTTCTTTTTTAGTTCTCAACAAAAATCCAAATTTTCTTCACCTCAATCAATAGGAAAATTTTTGCTTAGATTAGGCTCTCATCAAAGTCTCTGTGGGATCGATATCTGGACTCTCAAAGTCTATATTACTTGGTGACCTAGTGCACTTGCTAGACGCCCAATAGTTAACCTTGTGCTCACCGGCCTGAGATATCCCATCACCATAAGGAACAACGTACAGATGTCTGACATCCTCCACAGCAGTCCGTAAATGTGCGTCTACCGAAGGACAAAGATGGGTTGTAAACTGTGCAACCTTTTATCGCCTGTGTACAAACCATGCATTCATCCGATAGAATATCGCCGATGTTAGGGCTTGAACAGGTAAGCTCCATGCCCGCTTCAATAGAGAATTCACGCTCTCAGAGAAATTTTTCGTGAGCTTCCCAAACGACATGTTCCCATCGTATGCAAGGGCCCACTGGTTACGGCTCATATCCAGTCAACTCCGCTCTAGCTCCAGGACATGCTTCTTCAAGGTTTTATATTGCATGATCGTAATGATCCACTGTTTCTGCACTCGCATACGAGTCCTTGACACTGTACTGCTTCTTCAGATTGGCAATGATGTGTCGTATACAAAACCTGTGTCTATGGGGGCGTGGAAAGACATCTGCCACCGCTCTGATGATACCCCTGTGATAGTCAGAGATGATGAACATCGGAGACCTCCCTCTAACCACCTTACACGTCAAACATGATATAAATCAAGTCGACGTATCAATGTTCTATTGCTCCGCAAGTGCAAAGGTCAGGGAAAACAATCGGTTATCTCCATCAAACGACGTAGCTATCAATAGACAACCCTTATCCTTCCCGTACAAATGAGTCCTATCTACACTGATGAAGGGCCTACAAAACTGAAATCCATGGATAGCTGATCCAAACGCCCAAAATGCCCTATCAAACCGCACAAAATTTCCTTCTCTCACACCATGATCCATGGTTATCATCGTGTACTTAGTACCTTGGTTTGTGTCATTGATTGCCTTAAAAAACTGAGGTAATAAGTTGTACGACTCCTCCCAGCCACCAAGTACAGCAACTAGTGCTTTGTTCCTTGCCCTCCATGCCCTACTATAACTCACCTGAATATGATATTTGTTCTTAACCACCTGAATGATCTCATACGGAGACAAAGTGGAACTTGTCCTCACGTTGGGCATAATGAGGTTACATATCACTCTAGAGGTGCACAACCAGTTGTCCATGCGTAGCTCGGCATTCAAACACGTGTGTTCATCATAGCATCTTTTAATTTTCCACATGTTCAACTTCGTACTGAATGACGCGTATTCGTGCCATGGACATTGATCACCTGTGCAACAAACATAATAAACCATCGGTCCTGATTTATGTACCTTGAACTGGACATGTCTACTGATGCAGTAGTCCTTCAAGTACATCTGTAATGCGTCCTTAGTCATAAAACTCTGACAGACTCTAACACCGATGGGTGGGGGTACATTGTCATCATCCACGCCTGGGACCATTGTGTTCGTATATATCGCATCCATGTCCATCACTCCTATCCACGGATCGGGGTAAGCCTTATAAATTTCCTCTAAAGGTGGGCTCCCATGGTAGGATGGGGGAATTCAACCTCTTCTTCTTCCTCAACTTCCTCTGTAACTGGATCCGGCCAAGAATCCTCACCACTAGAATTATCATTTGCGTCATCACTTGATTCCCTGAATTCAATTGTAACTTCATCAACAACTAATGTGAAACTGAAATTAAGAAAAACTTCAAACTAGGCTAAAGTGATTATTCTCACCTTTCTTCAGGGATGAATTTTACAATAGGTCCTTTAACTCTATCATCCCCTTCGGTCGGAGCTTGCCCCTCGTATACCATAATAGCTCCTTCGCCGGTTCCACCCACATTCTCCAAACTTCTTCTACTATCCATCTCATAGGAGTAGGTATCTCACTTCACAAACAACTCCAGCATTGATTGGAACCCATGCTTCACCATGCCTAATCCTTTCTCCAGTGACATATCATCGAGTACGGGAGTGTACATTAACTGACCATTACACGTAAAACGCATCCATATTGAAATGCGGTCCGTGCGTGGGTTCCCTCCAAGAACATTATACATCATACTACACAACGTGTTAAACGAACACGTCGGCTCCAAAAATATAAGTCTGGTTGTCCCCCCGCTATAGCCGACCACATTACCATGCTCAAAAATAAATTCACCACCAAAATAACAACACGTAGGCACGACTGCCATCTTCAACTGAAATTAAGCAACAGACATTTAAGATTTCCAATCATCTCAACACTTGGTAATCACAACTCATCTCATACAGCACACAACTAGGAATTAAAATTCTTCATGCAAAACCACTTCTTCGCGTAAGATAGTTAATCTGAGATTCACAAATCCCTTATGTACTACAACATTCTCTTATAGACAACAATCTACGTATTTTCCCAAACTCATTCATATGATTTAATGTAAAAACCATAACGCCACTAGAAACTACAACGCCTCTAGAAAACAGTTTGTTGACTTTCAATTTTTTTGTTAAACTTATCTTTATCACACTTTATGCATACTTATATACTAAATTAGCATATAAAATCTTAAAGTAGCCTAAAATCCCAATTAGCATAAAAATGATTTAATTAACATTAAAATTCCTTAATTAGCGTATAAAACCATAACTTAACATAAAATCAACATTACCATAAAAAATCCTAAATTAGCCTAAAAAACCCTAAATAAGCATAAAATCTCAAATTAACATAAAAAACCCAATATTAGCATAAAAAATCCTAATATAGCATAAAATCCAAATTCACCTTAAAAACCCTAAATTAGCTTCAAAACCCCAAAATTAATATCAAAACCCTAAATTAGCTTCAAAATCCCAAAATTAATATCAAAACCCTAAATTAGCTTCAAAACCCTTAAACTAACATCAAAACCCTAAATGAACATAAAAAATCCCAAATCCACACAATAAATGAAATTTAACCCTAAATCAACCTACAAACATGAAATTCGTAGCCTAATCATGTGTAATACACTACAATAGCAACGATTTCAACCATATACATGCATCAAATCATGCATAATCATCAAATCGACGACCTAACAAACTCTAACCCACAAAAAATGATAAAATCACTTACTTTTAAAGCTAAATGACGAAGATTTGCAGGAGAAAAGAACGATTTGCGGTCGCACAGCCTCCAATCGCTGACTTGTTGCTTCGATTCGATAAAAATAGGGAAGAAAGGAAGAGGGAGGGAGGGAAAAACTTCCGCACTGCGATTTGGGAGAATAAAGGAAGAAGAGAAAGAAAAGAGGGTCGGGCGTTAAAAAAGCAGAAGAGGGGGCATCGCGATGCCGCCTACACTTAAGTTAGGCGGCATCGCGATGCCGCCTCCCGCGTATTTTAAACGTTCAGAAGAAAACACCAATTTTTCGCTAAGTGTTGGGTGAGGCGGCATCGAAAAGCCGCCTCAAGTTTTCCGCGTGTGGCGGCATTTCGAGGCCGCCTCTAGCGGATTACGTTAAGGAAGGCGGCATTTCGAAGCCGCCTCGAATTTTGCCGTAGGCGGCTTTGAAATGCCACCTCGTTTGTATTTGTTCTATAGGCGGCATTTAAATGCCGCCTACTGATTATTTATTTTAAAAAAATTCGGCGACACACTGGCGCCTGCAGGCCAGCGTGTCGCCTATGTGGCCTTTGACCAAGGTGGTCAACCTTGGTCAAAGGTTGAAAATGATATTTTGGCTATTAAATTTGGAACAGTGATATTTGTGTCAATTTTTATTTTTTTTTAATTAATTCCAAAAAAAGGTCCCCAAAATATGGCCTTCAAATACCCTGCTACACTTGAATTTATGTATTATGGTATAACAACTATGGTATAACTTATAATAACACTAAACAAATTTCATTCTATTTAAAATATTTGATTACGAGTTAAATACAAAATAATAAAAGTTCAACTAGAGTCCTTAAAGTTTCTTGTGCAAAATTAACAGTAAATAAAATATTGTGGCACAAAGGCCTCATAAGCAATAACCCAAAAACTTTTATGCCAGTTAACCAAAGATGAAGTCCAAAAATATTTACAAGAAGCCAACTTACTACCTTTTCTTACAAGACGAACCTTTTAAGAAGTATGTTACATAAGCCTGGAGACATCAAAGAGTAAGAATAACCCGTTTTCAACTATTTATATAAGTAAATAAATACAGCGTAAAAATATTCTATTATCAGAAACATGAGTTACTCAAAACAATTATCAGATGATGAATTTAATTGAAGAGATTGCTACAAAAAGGTAGATAATATAAGTTGATGTTTACACCTAAGCCTCATAAGAGATTTGAATAAATAAAAATTGAATCATGCTATTCCAGCACAACGGCTACAGGCAAGTGCACAAGTTTTTTTATAAAAAAAAAACAAAAAAAACAAAAAAACTCTAACCTCATTCATGTCAGAGGTGCTTTTTCGCAAGCTGAGAAGTGCTTTTTCGTTTGCTTTTCTGCAAGCTTCCCTTATGCAAATTTCTCCGACGCTCAGGAGGAGAGTGGGGGGGGGGAAGACAAATGATTTTGATTCTGGACCAGGAGTGATAATTTTCCCGGTCCCTATTGCAAGTCTGGGTCAGATTTAATTATCTAACTCGGCCTAAAATCCATTTTAATGCCGGGTCAAGGGGGGGCTTTCACTTAAGCCCCGGCACGTCTTATGGCCCTCGAGGGTACTGCGAACAACAGCTATTGGCTATACGTATGAGTATGCACACTGCTGTTAGCAGCAGATCCGGGGCCACATTTCAATGCAATGATCTAGTCAAAGTCCTTCATAGGTGTGCAATTTTTCTTTCTGTTTCTCTCCAATTTTAAATCTCATTCTCTCTCTCTCCCCTTCTTTTCTTTTCTCAGACTTCTACTTCACCCCTGTCAGGAATCTTCTCTCCTTTATGTCCTCTTTCCTTTCCTCCAATAGGTAATTCCTTTATTGTTTTGTTTCTGCCCTCTTCATCTCTTTAAATAGATTCTTCGTTGTGTTACAGTCCGACTAATCCTCTCTCCAAGCAAATCCGAGGCTGCCTCCCTATTTGCATTCCTATCTAACTACATCATTAAAGAGAGAGCTCTAAAAAGTAGAGCAGAGACGGATTGCAGTGAAAGTTAAACAGAACAGATCTGCAGTCAACAGATCAAATAAACAGAATAGACGGATGGCACAAGAATATTTACAGAGAGAGGGAACGATTGACCCAAGAAGGGAAGAGAAAGAATCAGACCCTGTTGGAGAAGACCAAGACCCATTGTAAACGACCAACGGAATTGGTGAACTAACATGTAGTAGAAACCGAGGCAAAATGTTCAAAGAGGTTCTAATCTATGAGTTTGTTCACCAGTTGTTTATAATTTCATGTAAAGACCAAGGGAAAAGAGAAAATGAGATACGGGGATATTTTCTAAGACGAAACAACCCAACGCGATGACACATACCAACCTTAGCTAGAATGGGGTATTGAGAAGCCAGCACACTTAACCCTAACCTCTCTTGAAATGACAAAATTTATCTTTTTTATTTTTCTCCATGTTAGCCTTCATTATCTTTTCTTATATTTAAACCCATTTGTGTTGTGTGAATACATATCAATTATATCGTTCATCTGTATTATGGACTTCGTATCAATTACAACTATCACCCCATGTCTCTCTGCATTGATGGGTTATAATTTATACTTTTTTTAGTTTTTTACTTTTTCTTTTCTTAGTAGGTCATTTTGTATCCAAGGGTGGGTTTTACAATTTGTTATCATTTTTATAAATACATACAAGCTTCTGGCCAAAGCCCTGGTCATTGGGAGAGCGGCCGGTGGTTGAGAGGTAGGAGCGCGGAGGTCGGCCGAAGATGCGGCAGCTAGTCCACGAACTCCTGCGGTTGAACCTGCAGTCGCGACAGGGCGCGGGTGAGCAGTGCTCGAGGTGGCAATTTGCTTGGCCCTGTTGATGTTGTTGTTGTTGTTGCCATTGTTGACGTTGTTGTCCATGGCTTGAGAGTTTTTTTTTTTGTTGAATGGAGAAGGAGATGAGAGGTAAGAAAAGTCCCACCAAATTTGTTTCACCGAAAATCCGCCGGTCCGCGAAGAGGTGTGACCGAGAGAGTAATTCAATTTATAACAGAGAATTTGTATTACAGTTGTGTTTGAATATCAAGGAATACAAGTACAATTTCCTAGGCTTCCTCTGATTCGATCTCCGTGTGAGTTTGATGAAGTTTTGGCTTCTGGCGAGGACGTCGAAATGTGAGTTCTGGAATGAGTGTGCACGAACGGTGATGGCTTTGGTCAGTCGGATGGAAGTATTTGTGTTCTGCGTGTATCGACTTGTTGACGTTGTCGTCGAACGTGTAGAGCTGCTCCGGTCGAACTGTTGAATTCAGAAGAACTGCAAGTTGATTGACTTCTTTTGGCTAGAGAGAGCTTCTATATGTACGAGTTCTTGGATGAAGGATTTTTGAACCCTTGTGGCAGAGCTTTTCTGGCTATTTGTAGCCGACTCTGTCAGTTGTTTGGAGTTCTTTCCTTGGAATGGGGATCACGATTCCCTTTCTGCTGCTTCTTTTGAGAGATGAGGAAGACCAGGAGCTTCTCTGTTGGATCCCCCTTGAATGAGGATCGTGAACCTCCTTTCTTGGCCTCTGCCGTTGGTGACCAGACATGGTCGTTTAACTGCTGGCTTGAGTGGCAGTGTGACATGGCTGCTGACTGTTGCTGACGCGGTGGATCCTCCCTGACTGGGGCGTCAACTGTATCGATGACACGACGACGTGAATGGACTTAGCGATGGGCTGCGATGAATGGCTTTAAGAATCGACAGAGCCTACCCATGACAATCGATGCTGGATCAGTGGATTTTTGGGCTCGTCGCATTTGGGCTAGCCGCATTTTGGTGCATACAATGTCAACTATCTTCGTCGCACTGCAATGTTGTCAATGCAATACGATGTAGGTCAGCAATCTAGCTCTCCTAAATTAATTCTTTCTTTCTCGTGTTCCTTTAATTAATTCTTTCTTTCTAGTGTTCCTTTGCTCAATTAATTCTTTCTCGTTTATATATCTTCGTTATTGTTGTTTTTCTTCTTAATTCACCAATACATGAATTTTGATATGTTAATTGCATGCAGGTGAAGCAGGCGACAAAGAGCAGCAATAAACAGGCGTGCGTCATTTGCAATTAGAAGCCGGTCTGTGGGTCAAACATTTTAAGGTTTCCTGGGCATTGTGTGAAAAGACATTTTTGCGCTCCAAATCTTATCTAACTTTCCCTATCTGTAACTTATCCGATCTAAGTTGATCTCAAATGGAGATGCTGAGTTTCAATCCCCAGCACATGCCCCACCCCTCATCCCTATCCCTTGAGCCTGTCCAAAGCCCTAACAAAATGTCCCACCCTTCGAGTCTGCCTAACACTCCTCCTCATGCCCTTCCCCATGTTCCTACCATACGATCTCACCCCAAGATTCCATCAACCCCATGACCCTACACGATGAACCAACTCAACGTCCCACCCTGACGTTCCTGCCCGACTTCCTACCCAACGTGATCTCGGCTCATCACCTTAGTCTATACCTTGAAAACTCAACCATCCAAACCCACTTTAATAACCTAACCTTTAAACTAATAATAAAAGTAAATTTTTACATGTATATGTAAACTTAAAATATTGGGGATTTGATTTTTTTGAAGTTCAACTTTAAATTTTATTTATTAAAATATTTTTCATTTGAAATATAAAATTAAAATATTTATTCTAATTTTAGTATGCAAGACTTTTTTAAACTCTCCATATTTAGCTTAATTTCACCTAATAAATTCAAATTTGAAAACTTTTATATCTATTTTTCGTTTTTAATGATTTCTGAATTTAAAGTTATAAAGTAATAACAACTTCACAAAATAATTTGACATTATTTGAGACATTTTATTTTTAACTTCTTTCAAAATTAAACTTATATTAGTAGTATTTTATTATATTTATATCTATAAACTCTAAAGATAAAAGACTTAGAGTTTTTAAATTTTTTAGTTTTTAATTAAATTTTGGAATCAATAATTCTATTCTTTACTCATTTGCTTTTGCTTTTGTATATATCTCTCGCGCACTCCTAACCTTAGTTTACTTGAACCGATATATTAAATAAATTATATATTAATGTAAATTAACAGCAACACCATTGAAAATTAAGCAATTGAAAACTAAGTTATAGAAATTATATAGAAATTAAAATTAAATTATCAATTTTAAATGAATATTTGAAGGGTAAAAAACTAAAAATATAACCTAGAATAAACAAATTACTTCTGCTATTAGAATTTTATCAAATAATTAAAACTATTGAATGAGTAAAATAAGTAATAAAATGATCCTTAGATCCTTGCACAAGAGGACAACATGTACAATCGTTTAAAAAAAATCTCTTCTATTAAAAAGGAGAGTAAAAACCTTTTATAAAAAACTATCTTCTTTTAAAAAAGGTCGTTGTTAAGTGACATTTTGAAGTTAGCTTCTTCTCACCCTTTCTGGCCCTTGTTCATAGACTATCCTTCCCGGCCCACCTATTTCCACTGTCACCAGTTTTCTTCTCCCTCATGTCTTAGTTTGTTTTCCCGAATAGATGATACTTGTGATCAAAGTCTATACGACATGAAAAACAAACCATAGTGCGTTAATAGATGAAAAACGAAGAGGCAGTGCAAAGAAAAAAAAAATAATGGGCAGTCTTGACAAAAATAAAAAGCAAGCAAAAAAAAAAAGAAAAAGGGGACGAAGAGGAGAATGGAGTAATATCAGATCAGGGGAAAATATGAAGGAAACCAAAACAAATGAAAACCACGCTGGAAAAAACTATGACAGGAAATCGACTACTTGAAGCTGGAGGAAAATGCTAAAATGGGAAATAACCAAAAGAGGATAAAAAATGAAAAAAAAAAGTATAATTCATGAAATCGAAGTACAAAACAATAGGAAATTAAGAAACAAAATAAATAAAAAAACATAAGAGAGGAGAAGAGAGGGGAAGATAGTAAGATAAACACAGGGCAACATTAGTATAATAAAATAATATAAATAACAAAAATTGAGAGTGCAGATGATAAGAGAAACACAATGCATCGTATAAACATCAATATAATAAAAAAAAGAAAATGGAAAACATAAAAATTAACTGAGAGATAACTTACCTGTTGGTGGCTGAAACTGAACCAAGATGGGAAAAGGTGAAGATAATATATATATTAACCTGTTGAAAACTAAAATGCCAGGGAGGGAGAAAAAATATGAAATACAGAGAACTAACATTCATATTTTCCTCTATTATCTCTCTGAACTCCTAAATTACCTCCTTATCTCCCCACTTAACTCCCCACTTGATATAAGTTGTTAATTTGTATAAAACTGTGCAATATTTTCTTTTATAGGGGATTGTTTTCTATTTTAAAATCTTTGCAGCATTTAGGTCACCATGTCTTTCACTTGAATTTTGAATATACAAGGCATAATAATCATTTTTAACTTTGGTGAACTTCCAATTTTTTTTATATTAAGAACATAAATGTTGGTCTTTCAAAACATTAATAAAATATAACTTTCACTAAATTATGTGTGAACTTAGTTTTAAAACTGAACCAAAAAATAATTATATGCTAACAACAAAAATATGGAATAAAAAGACTACACAAATAAAAAAGTTTCGTTAATATTCCTTAAATAAGTAGGTTACCATGTATTAAAGTCATCGTTTCTCATTTAATTATATTTTCAAAGTAGAAACAAGCAACAACTCCAGAAATTACAAGATAACTTATTATTCAAAATTTATAACAGAAATAATTGTATAGCTAGAGATACAACATGAAAAAAGTAATATAAACTAAAATTGATTAGAGTTTGGTAGTAAATATAATTCTGAAAATATATTATTAAAATATTTAAAATACTTCCACTTTAAATTTCCTGAGAATTTGTTGATTGTCAAAGAAATTGCACTTCCCCAAAAGTAATAAAAAATTATGTTTCAAAAATAAAAAACCGATAGAAATACAATTAATGTTCAATAATTATAAATAAAATGGTAGATAGTAAACATATTTTACAAAAATTGTAAAAATACAACATAATCATTATATTGTGAATATTATTGAATTTCTTATTTACCTTTTGATACTTAAAATAATTTAGATGTATTATACTTTTTGAAAATAATAAAATAAAATAAAAAAACACTTTAATCAAGCTTAAAAGTAAGGTGAACTATTGAGATTCGAGATTGCAAGCTAGGAGTTTTGTCAGCATCGCATCTTAGTATATAATAAAGAAAGAGGGATCAAACTTCTTGGAGTCTCTTCTTCTCTGAGGGTACCATATCAGCAGGCCAAATTTGGTTTCTCCTTTTCCCATGTTTCACATCTTTTTTTTATTTGTCGGTTCTCTTCACGTTTGCATCTCCAGTTGCACATTGCTCTGCAAGCACACATGACCTTCAACAACTCCAGTTTGCATTAGTTTGCACCAGTTGTGCATCTCTCTTTCGAATCTTTATCTTCTCGCTTTCTTGGATCGCATAAAAACGAGAACAAAAATTAGGAGATGGGAGAGATCGAGATTGCTGCCGTAGGTGGGGGAGAGATCGTAGCGGTGGTGGAGGAGAGATCGCAGCAGTGGTGGGAGAGAGATCGTCGCGATGGTGTGTGTGGGGGTAGGGGGGCACTTGGGGAGACCCGTGGGAGAGATCGCCGCAGGAACAATTTTATGAAATTAAAAATAATATTTATGATATTATAATATTTTTAGTAAATAAAATTAACATCAAATTAACTTATGAAAAATTAAAAGATAATTAAACTAATTAATTTTTTTATTTTTTATTTTTTGTTCTCGTGCGTTGCACGGGGCTTTCTGCTAGTATTACAACATTTGCTAGTAGACGATATGAAGTTGAGCTTATAAAAGAGTGTTACATATGACAAAAGCAGAAAGTTCATTGCCCTAGCAGGTTTCTATGCCTAAGGAGGGGAGAGATATCTGTAATAAAACTTTGGTTCGTATGTAGTGGGGATGCCTATGTACTATAGGTCGGGGTTATGACGAAGGTGGTTCAGGTTTGGAGTACAAATCTGATCTCGGGTTAGGTTGACTTCGGGTTTATTTGAATCGACCCACAGGTTTTATTTTTTTATTTTTTATATATTTTTCTTGAGTTATTAAAAAAATTTGTATAAAAAAATTAGGTTTTATCAGGTCATGTTCAGGTTCGAGTTTTAAAACCCGTTCGGGTTTTTCACAAGTTCAAGTTTTAGGTTATATGAGTCGGGTCAAGTTCGGGTTTCAGAAACCCAACCCTTGCCCTCCCCTACCTTTAGCATTAGCCTCGGGTTGTATATAGGATCTATAGAAGAAGGTAGAAAGCCCTTAGTACTTCTCAAGCTAATTCAAAACTTTGATTGTGTATCTTTTATTCACTAATATTTTCATATATGATATTTTTGAATTATTGATTATTTTTTAGAATGTATATATATCATTTTTTTTCCAGTGCCATTAAAAAATCACTAGTATACAAAGGAGTATGTGGCGTTCAAAATGTTGAGCATAAAGGAGGGGGACGGGTCTAGCCCATGAGTGGGCCCCACCTCTTAGCTCCTCTCTCTTGGCTCACGTGAGAGAGAGGGAGATGAAAAGGTAAAAAGAGTTAGGGCTAGGGACTTTTTCAAGGAGAGAAAAAGTGGAGCCCAAGAGTGAGAAACTGAGGGAAGAAAAAGAAGGAAGAGAAGAACAAATAGAGGAAGGATTTATCATCTTTGTTCAAGCTTTAAGAAGTCTTCGTTGTCTCAATATCTTTCTCAAGAACCTTTCCTATGCCTCAAATCTCATAGTTGGTGAAATATAGCATTTGTTGATTGTTTAAAATAGTTAGAATGATATTGTATGTTGATGATGAATGTTCCTTTCCTCTATTGTATGTGTAATCCTCAAGTTAAGAGAAACTTGAGAGATATTCATTGTTGTAAGCCCATTTTTCATAGTGGAAAATTACTCAGAGTTGCCCCTTGGTTTTTTCCTTCACACCAAAGGGTTTTTCACGTAAATTTGTGTGTTCTTGTGTACTTGAATGCGTTTAGTTGATTGTCCTATGTTACTTTGATGCGGATTTTAATTTCTACATATATGGTGTTTGATGAAATGTTTCCTTGAAGTAGAGTGTTGATTTAATACATGTTTGACAGCCCACCACCCTTCCATAATAAGTGGTATCAGAGTGAGGCTATTTATCTTGTGGTTTATCCAATGGATTCAAATATGGCCACCAAAATGGTTAGTTTGAATGGAGAAAATAGGATGATATGGAAAGCAAATATGTAAGATTATTTATTTTGCAGAGATTTGTATGCACCTATTGGAGGAGTTAGACCGAAAAAAATATCAGATGATGGTTGGAAATTGCTTCACAGGAAAGTCGTTGGACATACACGTAAATAGGTAGATGATAGTATTTTTCATCATTCTTTAAGTGAAGTTTCAGCCAAATCATTGTGAAAAAAATTAGAGTTGTATGAGAGAAAAAGGGCTGGAAACAAGACTTTTTATATTAGAGAGCTTGTAAACTTGAAGTATAATGAGAATGGTTCTATTGCACAACACCTAAATGAGGTTAAGAGCATAGTTTACCAGTTGGCAGCTATGAATATGACACTTGATGTTGAGCTTCACGCACACTTGTTATTGAGTTCTCTATTGGATAGTTGGGAAACCTTAGTGGTGTCTTAAAAAACTTTGCTCCGGATGGTGTTTTGAGTATGAGTATTGTCACTAGTTGTTTATTGAATGAAGAGACAAGAAGAAAAACACAAGGTTCATCCCACCTTCAAGCATATGTGGTTGAGAATAGAGGTAGAAGCAAAAGTTGAAAGTTTAAAGAGAGATGAAAGTCAAAGCCAAGAAAATATCTTGAGTGATACTTTTGTCACAAGAAAGGACACATCAAAAGTGAGTGTCGGTTCTATAAGAAAGCAAAAAATGAAGGAAAAGATACTACCAAATGGAAAGAGATTAAAAAATAAGATAACACTACAGTATTAGATGGGATGTTACTACCATGACTTGTGATGTGGATTGTTTTCTATCTTGTGATTTTGAAACAAGATGGATTGTTGATAGTGGTACTTTTTTTCATGCTACCCCTCGTGTAGAGTATTTCTCTATTCTTACGTTAGGTTATTATGGAACAGTGAAAATGGGGAACATAGGTTTTTCAAAAACTAAAAGAAAGAGGAACATAGTTATTAAAAGTAATCTTGGGTGTAAGATGACTCTCCATGATATAAGTTATTTCTTAGATCTTAGCTTTAACATGATCTCTACAAGTGTACTAGATGATGAAGGATTTGAGAGTCGTTTTGGCAATGGCAAGTGGAAGCTTTGTAAAGGATCTCTTGTTCTGGCAAGAGGAATTAAATCATGCACCCTTTATATGACTCAATTGGAAGTTATTAATGAGGGTATGACTGCTGTCGTAGAAGGAAACTCATCAAATCTATGGCACAAAAGACTTGGACACATGAGTGAGAAAGGGTTAGATTTTAGCAAAGAATGACATTTTACCAAAAGGTATAAAAAACTCTCATTGTGATCATTGTTTGTTTGGAAAACAACATAGAGTTGCCTTTGTTAAAAATGCCCAATAGAAAAATACATGGATTCTTGATCTTGTTTACTCTAATGAGTGCTCTTATGGATGTTAAGTCTCTTGGTGATGTAGAGTACTTTGTTACTTTTATAGATGATGCTTCCAAAAAGGAATGGGTTTACACTAAGAAATTCAAAGGAGAAGTATTTGAGATATTTCAGAGATTCCATGTCATGGTTGAAAGGGAGACAGGTAAGAAACTTAAATGCTTACGTAGTGATATTGGTGGTGAATACATTTCTAAAGCATTTAAAGATTATTGTGTTAAACATGGAATTAGGCATGAGTTGCTAGTTCCTATGACCCCTCAATATAATGGTGTATCTGAAATGATAAATTGCACCATTGTGGAAAGAGTAAGGTGTATGCTTTCTACAACTAAACTGTTTAAATCTTATTGGGGGAAAGTAGTAAGAACTGCAGTGTATTTGATTAATTTATCTCTTTCATACCCTTTGGGTGAGATATTCTTCAAAGAGTATAGACAAGTAAATAAATTTCTTATACTCATTTACGTGTATTTGAGTGTAAAGTTTACATGCATGTCCTTAAAGAAAACAGGTCAAAGCTTGATTTAAAGTCTATTCGATGTATTTTTTATTGGATATGTAGATGATGAATTTGGATACAGGCTTTGGGATCTAAAGAACAAGAAGTTGTACAAAAGCAGAGATGTGGTCTTTCATGAAGACAAGACCATAGAAAACTTTGACAAAGTTGATAGAAATCAAAGTGTTACAAATATTTTATGTTTGCCTCCAATGTCTCTCCCTCCACCAGTTATTGAAGAGAGTGTAGAATCCCATAGTGATGATGGTGAAGATGTTATCCTTGATGATGATGGTGAGGATGTTATCCTTGATGATGATGATGATGAGGATGTTATCCATGAATATGAGGCCCCTAATGATATTGAGTCGGGGGAGCAACCAAATGAACTATCTCAAGAAGTTGAAGAAGAGACTCTTAGTGAATATCCAGTGGTTGAATCAGAATTGAGATGATCTCAAAGAGATAAAAATACTCTTCTAATGAGTATGTTACTCTTACTGATGTAGGTCAACCTAAAAATTTTAAGAAGCTCTAAAAGATAAGAATAAGAACATGTGGTTGAAAGCTATGCAAGAGGAGATAGAGTCTTTGAATAAGAACTACACATTTGAGTTGGTGAAGTTGCCTTAAGGGCAAGAAAACCATGAAAAAAAAATGGGTTTACAAATTGAAGCAAGAAGGGGAGAATCAAGTACAAAGCTAGATTGGTTGTGAAAGGCTTCACCCAAAAGAAAGGAGTTGATTTAGAAAAAAAAAGTTTACCTGTTGTGAAGATGTCATCAGTTAGATTGGTTCTAAGTCTAGCTACTAGTCTAGATTTAGAGGTTCAACAAATGGATATCAAAACAACATTTCTCCATGGTGATTTGGAATAGGAGATATATACGGAACAACCAGAAGGATTCAAGGTGAAAGGTAAAAAAGATATGGTTTGTAAGTTGAAAAAAAAGTGTTTATGAGTTGAAGCAAGTCCTGAGACAGTGATATAAGTAGTTTGACTTCTTCATGGTGGGTCAATGTTGTAAAAGAACATCTACAAACCATTAGATTTACTTCAAGAAGTTTCATAACTGTTGTTTTATAATTCTTTTGTTGTATGTTGATGATATGATTGATGATATGCTAATTGGACAATATATGAATTTGATTGACAGGTTGAAAAAGGATCTCAATAAGTCCTTTGATATGAAGGACTTAGGGGTAACCAAACAAATCTTGGGGTTGAAGATCTTTCGTGATAGAGGAAAGAAGAAAAGTTGGTTGTCACAACAAAAGTACATTGCAAAGTACTTGAGAGGTTCAACGTCAAAGATCCAAAACCAATAAGTACTCCACTTACAAATCATTTCAACTTAAATTTTTAACAGTGTCCTTCAAGTGAGAAGGAAAATGAAGCTATGGAGAAGATTCCCTACTCCTCAGCAGTAGGTAGTTTGATATATGTCATAGTATGTACTAAACCAAACATTGCTTTTTTGTCGGTGTTATTAGTAGATTTCTTGCAAATCCAGGCAACGAACATTGGGCAGCTGTTAAATGGATCTTCAAGTATCTCAAGAACACTAACAAATTATGTTTGTGTTTTGGAGGCTCAAAACCTATATTAATTAAAAGGTTTTACAGATGCAGATTGGGCAGGTGACCTAGATGGGAGAAAGTCTACCTCTAGTTACTTGTTTACTTTTGTAGGGGGAGTCATTTCTTAGCAATCTAAACTTCAGAAATGCATTGCCCTTTCTACTACAGAGGCTGAATATATTGCAGCAACTGAAGCCAGTAAATAAATGTTGTGGCTAAAAAGGTTGATGGGTGAGATATGCTTTAAGCAAAAGATGTATGCAACTTATTGTGATTATCAAAGTGCTTAAGACTTGAGTAACAATGCTAATTTTCATAGTAGGACAAAATACATTGATTTGAGGAATCATTGGATTAGAGATGTGTTAGAAAATTATTTGGATTAGAGATGTGTTAGAAAATGATTTGTTATCACTTGAGAAGATTCACACTCATACGAATCTATCAGATATGATGACTAAAGTGATGACCAAGAAAAAACATGAGCTATACACAAACCTAACCGGTATAGAGTATTATGGTGAGCCCTCATAGTCTGGAGGGGGAGATTGTTGAGTATAAAAGGGGGGTGGGGTCCAGCCCATGAGTGGGCCCACCACTTAACCCCTCTCCCTTGGCCCACGTGAGAGAGGGAAACAAAAAAGTAAAAAGAATTAGGGCTAGGGGACTTTTTCAAGGAGAGAAAAAGTGGAGCCTGAGAGTGAGGAACTGAGGGAAGAAAAAGGAGAGAGAAGAAGAAAGAAGAAGAGAAGAAAGAAGGAAGGAAGAAGAGAAAATAAGAAAATAAGAAAATAAGAAGAAAGAAAGGAGGAACGATGTACCATCTTAGTTCAAGCTTCAAGAAATCTTCTTTGTTTCAAGATCTTTCTCAAGAATCTTTCATATGCCTCAAATCTTATATTTAGTGAACTCTAACCTTCGTTGATTATTAAAAATAGTTAGAATGACATTGTATGTCGATGATGAATATTTTTTTTCCTTTATTGTATGTGTAATCATCAAGTTAGGTCAAAACTTGAGAGATATTCATAGTTATATGCTTATTTTTCATAGTGGAAGATTACTTGGAGTTGCCCCATGGTTTTTCCCTTCACACTGAAGGAATTTTAAATTTGTGTATTCGTGTGTGCTTGAATGTGTTTAGTTGATTGTCCTATGTTACTTTGATGTGGGTTTTAATTTCTGCATATATGGTGTTTGGTGAAATGCTTCATTGTAGTGTATTGATTTAACATACATTTGATAGCCCACTACCCTTCTGCAACACAAAAGTGCCTAAAATTTAAGAAATTAAGGCAACACTGCAAAACCACCTTAGAATTTTTCACTTTTTTGGGTATTGAATTACCACCTTAAGTTGCACTTTTACCATCTCAAAAAATTTCTTAGTGGGAAGAAGAGGCGGTGTTTGAGTATTCAGCAAGCATATTTTTATGCGGCCTTGTAATCCCTCACACAACATCGTTACGTTGCCTCATTTTTGTGTCACCCACACCTTTTTTGAAAAAATAAAGGTTAAGCAACATGGCAACTGACGTGTCGCTAACATGGCTACCGACGTGTCGCTAACATGGCTATTAACATCGGTTGTCTAACATTGAAAAAGACATTTTCGTAAATATTTTTACTTAATGTCATTTTTATAACTATTTAAAAAAAAATATCATTAAAAACTCTTTTATAACAGAACAAAAAATAATAAAAATTAATTGCCACTTCATTTGAGAGAAGCTGAGGAACGGATCAATTGGTAGAAACCTCAAAAAAGTTACATTTCCAATCAATTACTTTTGAATAAATTAACTAATTTAGATTGTTTAACGGCACAAACATGATTAAGTTTATCTTTCTTAATTATTGGGATTTTACTTGTTAACAATAAAGGTTAACAGAAAGAAACTTATTAAGCTTTCCCTCCCCAACTCATGCTTATCTTATGCTGCACCTCTAGCAAATCCAAAAACATTTCCTCTCCTACTCTCTTGTTCTTCACTAGTTGATCAAAGACATGTAGAAGCCCTTGAATTTAACATTCACCCAAACCAGGCGAACCTTTTGTCAAAATTGAAAATGTTAGTTGGCCGTTCTTAAGCTTTTGATAACCACAAGTGGGAAACCTACAACATGCCAAACAAGCATTTTTTTATTACCTTTTCCCATTAATATGCTAATAAACACTTTAAAGCAGCCAAAGTAGGTAGCCCATTTTGCTAATTGCATCAATGTTGACCATACCATTCTTTTGAGTAACCAAAACTTATAGAGCCACTCCATAGAGTAGAACTCATCCTTGACAAAAATGTTCAGTTTCAAGAGCACAAAGATGGATCCACAGAACCAAACAGTCGCTACTCTAGAAAACTATCTGAGCCTATAATGAACATAAGAGTATAATCTAGGACAGCAGATCCAGCAAGCATTGCTCATGCATTTGATGTGGAAACTAGCCAATCCATCATAAGGGAAATGGTATCAAGCAAATACCACATCTGAACGTAGTACATACTTCACATCCTTCTTAACTGCACGAGCCTCATGAAGTAAGCATTTATCACCATGAAGGTGAACGAGGGCCATTCCAACCACTGGAGCAACCTGTGAAAGGTTTTAATGATCAGTCCAGAAGCCCTTAATAGAAGAACATTAATTCTCAAGAAAAAAATTTGACTTATTTCTGCTAAACCTAAAAAAAGAAGATTTTTTTAAGCAGAGAGAAATAGAAGAACATCAATTCCCAAGCAAGAACTTTGACTTACCTCTGCTAAAACACCCCTCTTACCATAGAATACAGTCTCTCCACCCACTAGAGACTGTCCTGACGAGTTCCCCCTGCTGACTGAACCATCATTGGATTTCCCTGTCAAGTACACCAATAATGTGTAATATGTTTTGTGCCCCTGTCCAAGATCAATACTTTCATCAATATGCTGCCCAAAGTGCTGGCCCACCTTATATCTGGAAGCCAAAAAAGACAGTTCACAGAATAAGAAATATGAGTAAATCATTTTTCTTTGGTTTTACTTCAATAAAGGCAATCCACCAGTAAATTATACAGAACAGCTAAGCTGAGTCCTACAAAGAATGTATTTCTAATCACATTTTCAGCAGTGATCCAATCACTCTCTTTTCTCTTTTCTCTCATTTTTTTTTTTTGAAAACAGCGGAAGCATTTTCAATCAAAGATCAATCAAGGATGAAGGTTCCAGTCACCCTCTTTTTAAGGGTGAACGAAATGGTTACTAAGGTGTCTAGAAAGATCAAATTCTCAGAATCTCATAACCCAGATATTGGCAGATTACTACACTTTCTCCCATTCTGATTATCATTTTGTATATGAGGCTGACCTAGATCCATTCTGCGCCACTTCCTTTGATCCCATTTCTGGCCTTTTACTTCTTGAATGTGTTAGCAAATTAGCAAATATCACTCCACTTGTCAATGCCATCCCTCTTGTATACATGCTAAGCATCTAAGAAATATTAGCTTCTGAACAAACAAATCTTGGAAATTTATCTTAAATTTCTTTTTTCCTTTTTTTCTTTTGGAACCAGTGAATACAAACTCCCAAAAGCAAACTTCAATAAATTCCAATGCTGCTGTGGAGGACCAAAACCAAGACCTCCCACAGCAATAACTCCCCATGGGACCACTGAACTGCTACCGAAGTTCCCTTCTTTTTTCTTGCTTTGCCACATATCCAATCAATCTCAACTCCGAATTAACCATTCGACAATCTCTTCACCTAGTGCATCTTCCTCAATATTCTTCGAACAATCTGGGCGCTACTAGTGTAATGAAGGATAGCACCAGTACCTCAGATTGCACCAGAACAGACAATAGTAGCAGGGGAAGAGGAATAACACTCTTTTGCTATATGGGACTCTCTTTTGGACTTGTCTGAAAAGGCAAATTGTTTAAGAGTTAAGGAGGACGAAGGCAAATCAGTAACAAGGACTAGAGGATAGCTCCAAGGTTAGTTCAAATGTTGGACATACGTCCAAGGATTTAAAGGGAAACAAGAGAGTGAATTTGAGAAAGACTATTAATTGTGTTTATTCTTCACCTTTCGAATTTTTTCTCTTTTATCTATTTGGGTGATTTGATTTTTGAACCTTAATTATATAGTTTATGAGTGGTCAATTTCACTTTTTAGGGTTGTATTGCATTGATTTATGTGATCTCTTGCATTTACTTCAAAAAATACAGTGCATTAAGTTAAAAAAATGAAGTGCATTTATCTATCTTTGTGCAGTGCTTTTAGTTACTTGGTCAAAATTAAATTGATTGTTGAACCCTTTTAAATTCCAAGAGGATAGTTTTGGGTGGACCATGGGCAGAATAGTGTACGACCAACCTGTTCAGATTTTAGATAAGGGGTTTGTGAGTGAGATAGGGATATCATCATTGTTTGTAGCCATCAAGGTCTGAGTGCAGTGACCTTTATTCAGCCCAGCTTCCATAAATCAGGAGAAAGGTAGTCTACCTAAAAAGACATTGTCACAATGAACTCGTAGAGGCTCAAAACTACCTCTGATCCATTAGTTAGTAGATTAACTATCTAAAAGCAAGAGAGGGATTTATTAAGGGATACAAGCAAACACATGGCAACCTGGCCTTAACTCTCTGAATTAATAAAATCATCGCTTTCCTCAAAAAAAAACTCTGCCCATTGGAAAAGCATCAGGCCAGACCTGTACATTGTTGTGCTCTACAAGAAGAGTAAGATTTTGTGAGCCACGGCATACAAGCTTAATTCAATGATTTCTACTTGAATGGTGTCACAAGCAGTACTCTAGGAGACTTTTGGCCCATAAGTCTCATTTCCAGCCAATACAAACTCATTGTCAAGGTTCTATCAAGCAGGCTGTGCACTGGCTTCCTGACAGTGGGCAAAGCAAGGGGCAATGCGTGCACTGAGAATCACCAAGGTGATCGTCTCTTCCCATCAATCTTTGACATCGTACGAGAGTGCTATGTTACGATTATAATTCGTAATGTCAAGGATTATGGGGGGAACTTGGGTAGTAGCTCAGTGGTCCCATAAGAGTTATTGTTGTGAGAGGTCTTGGGTTCGGGTCTCCACAACAGCCTTGGATTATTGGAGTATTAGAGTCTATTAAAGTTTGTAATTGGGAGTTTCTATTGACCATTTCAAAAGAAAAAAAATGTCTAGGATTATGGGAGAATTAGGTTTTAGAAGGGGAAAATCAAGAAGAAGAATAGAGAAATAGGGTTTAGAAAAGGAAGGAGGAGAAGAAAAGGAAGTGGTTCTTCTATTATTCTGGCCTAATCAGTCTAGAGGGGGAAACATCTTATTTACAATAATCAAAAGATACAATATTTTTTTTGTGAATGAAAAAGATTATCAAAAGATACAATGTTGTTGTTTAGTCCATTCCAAAATACAAATAAATCCCAAATACCTCGTAATCATAAATAAAGTCCCTAATCAAACTAAATCCATAAGGCCACTAATTGCTCATATAAACCCATCATAAGGCCCACCAATGGCCCATATAAACCCATCATAAGGCTCACTAATGGCCCATACTGCTAGTATACATATATATATATATAACATTTCAACCCCTTGAAATGAACCTTGTTCCCAAGGTTCATAACAAAAATATAAACAATAGACCAAGCAATCAACCATGGCATGTCTCAATCACAAGCTAGCAAATCATCACCTACAACAAGCTGAGTGCCGGTGGCAAGCGCTAAACTAGTCTACAAGCATAGTGCATAGTGAAAGCTAGAACACCCAAAAGGCAACCAATGTGGAGTGCAAGGTGGCTGCAACACAGGAAAAGAGTGACTAGGAAGTTGTTGCTGAAGGCGGAAATCGGGCGACATCTGTGAGGCAAGCTACTGAAATAAGCGCACAAAGGCGGAAAAAAAAAAGTGATGGTGGGGTCGGCTCAAGTGCACCCAAATTGATGGCAGCTAAAGTGGTTTAACTAGACAAAGTGCTAGCCAATGGTGTGTAAACAATAGAGGGTGGACAGGCTCTCAAAAATGAAGCGACACTAGCAATGATAGCAGTAGAGAAAGTAGCACTGGCAACAGAGGCAACATTAAAATGGCAACAAGAGCAAAAGCGGTACTGGCAATAGAGGCGACACTGGCAATAGAGGCAACACAGGCAACGAAAGTGACTTTGGCAAAGTCAACATTGAGACAGGCGCAAGAGGGGCTAGGGAATGAAAGCCCAAACAATGCGGTCAAAAAGTACCATCAAAACGGTGGCAGTGCATGTCTGCTGCTAAGGAATGGAGACCACGTTCATGTGAGAAATCGTCGGGGTTGCAGCAGTTAGAACCTATGGCGAGTAGGGAACCAACAAGGGCTGATCAGTGTCAAAGTGGTGCACCAAAGAAGATCTGATGATGGCAGTGGTGCACAATGATTGATACCTGACAGTGGCATAGGTGGAGGGTCCTCAACCAAAGTAATAGACAGCTCAATTGGCAAGGAAGGGAGCATATGGACCAACGGGCCAGTTGACTGGACAAACTATTGAACAATCTATGCTGAGTGCAAAAGAACCTATAACTCTGCTATGATTGCTGCCTCAAGAGCCTCCAACCAATCCACACGCCTCAAGCTGGCTGCCATACTCTCTGAATAGTAAGTAGCAGAACAAACGAAAAATTGGCTTATATGCAGCTTCAAATGTTGGTCCAAAAAAATTGATGGTTGCGCAATGGGGTTGAGCAATAGAAACAATTCTCTTGGTCTATTGTGTTCTAACCCTTAGAGGCTTCATTAACCACAACATGGTTCAACAACGAACAAAAGCAGCCTGATGGTGCTTGGGCTGCAATAAACAAGTGCCTTTGTATTGGCAAAAGTTAAGAAAATAACCCAAAAATTATCCCTCAAGACAAGGAAAACACAGAGTCACAACAGGAGAGTAAGGGCAATAAAGACACAATATATGTTAGTCATAGTTGAACATGGTGGTTCTGTTGGATGTCTGCAGCACTTGCCTATCACACTAACAAATAGATGTGGGAGACCCTTATGCTTGAAGAAACTAGAGATGTCTTAGACCCAATTATCCTCTCAGTTTGTATAAAAAAATCACTTATAGAAGCATGTGCTTCTATAGATTGATCATAGAAACATGTGATTGCACGCATGATTCCAGCAATATTTTGAAAATTTGATCATGGAAAAAAAGACTCGTGAAGGAAAGAGAATCCTGCAGTCTATCATTCATCACGCCTCTCAGTATTTGTAAGGCAAAACGGATCAAAAAGAGGAATTGCCTCAACTGTGATGATCTTAATCAACTGCAAAAACCCACAATCTGCGGCACTAAGTGACTGAAACCATGATCATAAAATTGAATTTGATTAACCAATTCAAAAGCCATGGTTGCCAATGTATAGCATTAATTGCAAAGAAGAACTCTCATTTTCTGAGGACAATGGAAAGGGTAGCGATTGCAGGTTGCCTTCCCAAACACCTTGGATGACAACATGACGTGATAGCCCGGACAAAATTATGGAAAAGAAGTCACACAGTATTTGAAAGGACCAAACATGATAGCCAGAACAAAATTATGGTAAAGAAGTCCACACTAGTTGAAAGGACCAATAGTGCTACTGATTTCACCAAAACAAAATATTCCACCGTGAAAATTGAGGAAATATTACTCTAATACTACTTGTTGCAATTATAATATGTAATGGTTGGTATTATGGGAGAATTCAGGTTTACAAGGGGAAAACAAGATAGGAGAATAGAGAATTAGGGTTTAGATAAGAAGGAAAGAGGGAGGGGGAAGAAAGAAGCTTAATAGTAATTTCTTCTATAATATTAGTGTAATTGGTGAAGAAGAAGATATCTCTTATTTATAATAATCAAAAGATACAATATTGCAATTTAGTCAATTCCAACATACACTTGGAAATAAATCCCAATAACTTGTAATCATAAATAAAGTTCCTAATATAACTACACCCATCTTAAGGCCCATCGATGACCCATAGTGGTACTATGCCCCAATATATCAGTAACATGCTAGCTATGCTCTTTAACTTATTTGTAGGAAAAGGTTTCCTACACTCTAAATTTAAAAAAGAAAGCAGGGGCATTTTTGCAAATGTGAGTTGGAACTGTATCAACATTTACCAAAAAACCCCTCACATTTAGAAAAAAAACCCACATTTCTTCTTTAAAATTTGAGTATAGAAAACTTTTTCCGACACTTAAGTGTAGGCGATCATTTATCATATACATCTACAAACATACAAACATACAAACATACATGTGTGTGTGTGTGTGTGTGTGTGTGTGTGTGTGTGTGTGTAATCTCGGGCCAAAATGTCCACTTGATCGGCTCTCTTCCCATCTCTTACCTAGGACATCTTTTTGATCGAAGACCACCCCCCCTCCTTATACTTGAAAAGTTGGACCAGATATCAACAATATGGCAAGCAAAGTTCCCTTCCTCAATAGACAAAGCTAAATTAAATCACATTGAGACAACTCAAAGGAGGTTCCCGTGGAGAGGGAGGTTCCTGTGGAGAGGGAGGTTCCATTGGAGAGGGAGGTTCCAGTGGAGAGGGAGTTTCCTTTGGAGAGGGAGTTTCCTTTGGAGAGGGAGGTTCCAGTGGAGAGGGAGTTTCCTTTGGAGAGGGAGGTTCCAGTGGAGAGGGAGTTTCCTTTGGAGAGGGAGTTTCCTGGACTTTACCTATCACTTGGTCAAGTGGGAGGAAGTATGCAATCTGAAAAACAAGGGTGGGAAAGAGCAGGTCATCAGGAGGATAAAGCAATTGTATTCCTCACACCTAAGGCAGGACTCGAGCAAAGCCAGTTAGTGAATAGCTCAGGTTTGGCTCGAGTTGAGCTCGGCTCGAGCTCGTTCCAAGACAAACTCGAGCCGAATTTGACTAAAAAAAGCAGGGCTCATTTTCCTTTTCAAGCTGAACTCGAGTTATATAAAGTTTGGCTAGACGGCTCGACAAGCCGGCTCGAAAAGTAATTTTTTACTGAATTATTTCTATGCCTTCTAGAGTGTACGATTTGCATTGGGAGTGAAGTTTTTCTTTACTGCCACTCTATTTTTTTTTAAAACAGTGAATACATTTTACTCCTTACATCGTGTTGCTTCCAGTTATAATCAGGTTACTCCCAACGCTGTCGTGGAGACCAGAACCCAAGACCTCCCACAGCGCTCCCATGGGACCACTGAGCTAATGCTCAAGTGCCACTCTATTGGAAAAGTTATTTTATTACTTTAAAAATTTAAAAGCATTTAATGCTCATCATTTCAATCACGTCTTCCTCTTTATTTTCTACTTCTTTACGTTCTTAAATTTTCCTTCAACCTTATTCTCCTTCGCCTTCCTCATTGTCGTCTCCATTCCGATTCTGGTTTCTTCAAATCAACAAACAACCCTAGATCTTAACAAACTAAGGTAAGAAAAGCCTTCATTTTCTTCTCTCTCTCCTCACTTGTTTCCGATTGTTCTTTTTTTTTGAAAATTGAGCCAACTCAAGCTTGAGTTCGTGTTGAATAAACCTGTACACGAACTCAAGCTGAAGTTCCTGTTCAATAAACCGTTACCTAACTTGAGCTTGAGTTGTGTTGAATAAACTGTACATGAACTCGAGCTCAAGTTCATGTTGAATAAACCATACACAAACTCGAGCTCGAGTTTGTGTTCAATAAATTGTTTACGAACTCGAGCTCAAAGCTCTCTTCCACGTTTGTGTTCAATAAACTGTACATGAATTCGATCTCGAGCTCTCTTCCAAGTCAGGTTCAAGAAATCGTACACCTAACTTGAGCTCGAGCTCTCTTTCAAGTTCGTGGCCAAGCTCAAGCTCCAGCTCAAACTTGATATTTCTAATCAAGCCGAGCTTGAACCCACTTACATTTGGGCTTGACTCGGCTTGATTCCACACCTCTCAAAATAGTAGCAGTGATTTGGTAACAAGAAGACCATGCGAAAGAGCATCATCCAACCTAGATACTAATGCAGACCCCAACCCCACCCAATAGAGCATCAAGCCTTTGAAAAACCATCTTCAAGCTTCAACCATCTTTTGAGAATGGCTTCTCCATCTATGTGAAGTGGAAACGTCACTTCCTCCTATCATCATTAGGGGTGTCAATTATTTGGGTTCAAATTTGCTACACCCAGGGCGTAGCCCTAGGCGACACCTGGGCTCCCACTACGCAACATGCAATTGCGCATGGAGCCCGCCCAGGCCTACACTTCTAGGGGCAAAATGGGAATTTTCCCCCCTCCTCCCCCGGTCTTGTGTCATCCCCAGCCCCCACGCCTCCACCCCTTTCCTTGGGGGCACCGAACTCTCCCCTTCTGGCGTCGACGTCTTCCCCACCTCCCCTTGGCGAGAGGCAGGGGGAACGATGTGGGGACTTTGGGGGCGGAGATCGAGGAAGAGGGGGTAGAGATTGGGGAAGGGGAGGAGGATATCGGGAAGGGGGGACGATGCGGGGCTGAGGGAGGAGGGAGGGGGGAGAAGGAAAGGGGTAATGGGAGGAGAAAATTCTCATTTCCCCCAGGAAGTGTGAGCCCCAAATGCGATTACATGTCGCGCAGAGGGAGCCCAGGTGTCGCCCAGGGCTCAAATTAGAACCCCAATTATTTGGTTCCATATCCGGATCATATCCAAATCATTAACAAGCTTATTGGATATACATTAAGGATACAATAAGCTACTGGATATCAGAATAAGATCCAATAACTTCAAAAACCTATAAGCATCAAAAATTAAAAAAAAAAAAAAAATAATAAATACTTTATTAAACATAAATTTGTTCTTTCTAAAAAAAATAGTAAAAATTATAACTATATTTAAAATTTATAAAAAGAAAGAAAAAAAATTCAAAAAGTGTAAAAAGTGTAATAATTTGTAAAAAAATATATAAGAACTTTATAAATAAAATTAAACAAAAATAAAATAAAATAAAAACTGAAAATTTAAAATTGATAAAATTGTAAAGTGTAATCATTTGTTGAAATTTATAAAAAAAGGTATAATAACTTATTAAAAAATATAACAAATTTAAGAATTTTTATTTAAATAATATCTTAAATATTTACAAAAATAACTTTAAAAAAATATTTGTAAAACTGACACTTTCAATGGTTGACCGCCATTGACCACTTTGGTCAATAGCCATGTAGATGAGGTGCTATCGCAAATGCACCAGCGTGTTGCTTAATTTTTTGGTTAGAAAATAAAGAAGGCAGCACAGAAATGCCGCATTCACTTTCTTAATGAAGGCGGTAATTAAAGGCTGCCCTTATTGTGGAGTTACAATATTATCAACAATGAAGGCTGCATTTAAATGCCGCCTTCACCCTCTAAATGGAGGCATTTACTTGTCATTTGTCTTTCTCACTTATTTCTTGAAGGCAACATTTAAATGCAATATGAAAAATAACAAAATACCTAAATGAAAGACTGACAAAAATATTTTCAAAAACAAACATTCTGCCCTAACCCTAATTGGTCAAAGTCCACATGGGTGACACATTGGCACACAAGGTCATGCGTGCGCCAACATGTCGTTAATTTATTTTCCAAAAAAAATTATGAGGCGACATTTTTGTGCTGCCTCCCCTTGTCCCGTGAAACAAGCAAGGCAGCATGACATGCCACCTCTGCATATCCCGAGCAATAAGAGAGGCAACATATCCATGTCGTCTTACTCTTGTTAGACAGCTTTGAAATGCCACCTCAAAATGCCACGTGAAATTAGTGAGGCAGCATTAAAATACAAAGTTTTTTTAAAATAATTAAAAAAAAAATTATACTTTTAACAACATTCTGAACTTATTCTCAAATCTGTCACTTTCAACATTTGATCAAGCTTGACCAGCTTGGTCAAACGCCACATAGGCGACACGCTGGCACCAACGCGCCAGTGTCGCCTAATTTTTTTTAAATAGAAAAGATGTTGGTGGTATTTAAATGCCGCCATCATAAAAAAAATATAAAAAAAAAAGGCGGCTTTTCAAAGTCGCCTTCGAAAAAAAAATGAAGAGGCAGCTTCCAAAAACCACCATAATGAAAAACTACGAGGTGGCTTTTCGAAGCCACCTCTTGCGACATTTAGAAAAAAATTTGGCATCGAAACTTCTAAAAATGGTAGTTGACTCGATTTACAAGCGAGGCGGCATTAAAATGCTACCTCCTCTTAATATAGGCGGCATTTTGATGCCGCCTTTACTTCTATTAGGAAGGCAGCATAATGAAACCGCCTTCAAATTGTAACTGAAGGCAGCATTCTAAAGCTGCCTTCATTGTTATTTTTTTCAAAAAAAAATTGTTCTCTTTAACCTTTTTTTAAAACTGTATTTCAACCTGCTAATAATATATAACAAACATTATTCATTCAAATTAAATCCAAGTACTTATCCCACACAAAAGTAATGAAAAATAAATGAAGAATCTAGAATAAATACATGTAAAATATATAATATACAAAATACTGTCTGATCAATGAATACAATGATGAATAAACAAGTGGCAAACATAATGTACAAAGTACAATCATAAGGCAGAACTGGCTCAGGTGCACCAATTGTTTTCTTCTGCCTTCTAGTATAAATCCTACAGAAGGAAGGGTGACGATCGGGCTGAGGCTCAGGTGCACCAATCGCTTCGAGATCGTTGAGATGCATGTTCCGGACAGAGTGATGTGATAGTTCGAATTGGAGTAGGTGATTATTGCAACACCCAAATTCAATTACCGTCTATTGTCGATCTTCTGGTTTAATTTTATAACTTTGAACAGGTGACTCCACCGAAGGATGTCGAGCATGTTACTCGCATATCCCGAAAAGGCCGAACGGGGGAGAATTGGGCAACATACCATCGTGATTACATCGCTAGGTGGCAGGCGCAAGCGGAGTATGTTGTTTCACGCAGCCGTGCACACACCCCTAGACATGCTCCTAGTGAGTATATGACATGGTATTTGTCGGTCACTTTCGACTCATTATCACCTCCACCGACCGAGCCAGCTATGGTATACCATGCTAGAGGTTATACTTGAGGAGGCATTAGTAATGCATTTTTTACTTAGTGAAATGATTATTTTTTTATTAATATATTTTAACATACGCTTTTTGTTTCGTAGTTGGGTTGCGTGCAAAATGTGGTTGAGCGCATGCAGCGTAGAGAGGTCATGGACCCATCGTTGGCAGATCCATACATGATGGAGATTGGACACCACTGTCGGTCGATCCTGCACAGTCTTCCACTCTTGGAAGGGACGATTGTCAGAGGAGATGTCATATGGTAGTGAGCCTTCTCATGTGGTCGAGCCAACCAGAGATAGAGCACAACTGGGGCGTCGTGCAAGGCATCGGCTTACATCTGAGACGACGCTGCGTGTCGAGGATCATGATGAGCATTCAGTCGTACCGGAGCCTACAGTGCCAAATCTTCCACCCGTGCACACCCGAGCCTGAGCCCAAGCAGCCCCTTGAGCCTCAGCCCGGTCGTCAACCTCTCATCCGTAGGATTTATACTAGAAGGTAGAAAAAGGCAATTGGTGCACCTGAGCCTAGTTCTACCTTATGATTGTACTTTGTACATTATGTTTATCGCTTGTTTATTCGTATTTATGTATTCATTGATCAAACACTATTTTGTATATTATATATTCTACATGTATTTATTATGAATTTCTTTATTTATTTTTCATTATTTTTGTGTGGGATAAGTACTTAGATTTATTTTGAATGAATTTTGTTTGGTATATATTGTTAGCAGGTTGAAATACAGGTTAAAAAATAGGTTAAAAAAAAAAAAAAAAAAATAACAATGAAGGCAGCTTTAAAATGCCGCCTTCAATTACAATTTGAAGGCGATTTCATTATGCTGCCTTCCTAACAGAAATAAAAGTGGCATCAAAATGCCGCCTATATTAAGCGTGGGCGGCATCAAAATGCCGCCTATATTAAGCGCAGGCAGCATCAAAATGCCACCTCACTTGTAAACCCAGACAACTACCCTTTTTAGAAGTCCCGATGCCAAAAAATTTTGTGTCGTAAGAGGCGGCTTCAAAAAGCCGCCTCATAGTTTTCTGGTATGACGGTTTTTTGAAGCCGCCTCTTCATTTTTTTTCGAAGGCGGCTTCGAAAGGCTGCCTTTTTTTTTTTTTTTTTATGATGGCGGCATTTAAATACCCCCAACATTTTTTCTATTTAAAAGTATCAATTTTAATTTTTTTAATTATTTAAAAAAAACTTTCATAAAATGCCGCCTTTTTTAATTGTCTTTAAAAATAAAATAGTGACACAATAGTGCACAAGTGGCCTGGCATGCCAATGTGTTGCCCATGAGGACGTTGCCAGTTAGGGTTAGTACAGAATGTTACATGTAAGAAAATATTCTCTTTCATTTAGGTTTTTTTATTTTTCATATTTATTTCGATTAAAAGCCGTTCTTTTACAAAAAGATTAAGCAATGTGTTGGCACGTTTTGTGCCAACATGTCACTGACGTGGCTTTTGACCATGATGTCAATGGTAGTCAATCGTAGAAAGTGTCATTTTAACAAATATTTTTTCTATCATTTTCATAAATATTTATAAAAAATATAATTTATATTTATAGAATATTTTTAATAAATATTTATGAAAATAACTTCAATAAAAGAATATTTGTAAAATTGTCACTTTCATCAGTTGACCACCGTTGACCATTTAATCAACAACCCCGTAGTCACACCAGCATGTCGCTTAATTTTTTTATTTGAAAATATAGAAGGCATAGAAATACCGCCTTCACTTTCTTAGTGAAGGCAGCATTTAATTTCCGCCTTTTGTGACAATTCTATCAATGATGAAGGCAGCATTCACTCTCAACATGGATGCGGCATTTGAATGCTGCCTTTACCTTCAAAATGAAGGGATTTACTTGTCATTTGTCTTTGTCACTCTTTTATTGAAGGCGGCATGTAAATACCCTCTTCATCATTCTTTTGAAAAAAATTATTAAGCAATGCGTTGGCACGTTTGTGCCATGTCGCTGACGTGAATTGTGACCATGATGGTCAATGGTAGTCAACTATTGAGTGTCATTTTTACAAATATTTTATCAAGGTCATTTTCATAAATATTTATCAACAAATATTATTTAATATGTTGCCTTCACTATAAGAGTGAAGGCAGCATTCATATGTCACCTTTACTATGAGTGAAGGCGGCATTTAAATTTCACCTTCCATTACAATTCTATCAACAATGAAGGCAACATTCAAGTGTCGTCGTCACCCTCAAAATGGAGGCATTTGACATTTATCTTTTTCACTTCTTTATTGAAGGCCGCATTTAAATGTTGCCTTCATTATTCTTAAACTTTTTATTTAAATAATATTTTTGATAAATATCTATTAAAATGATAGAAAAAATATTTGTACAATAACACTTTCAACAATTGACTACCATTGACCACCATGATAAAAACCCACGTCAGCAACAGGTTGGCAAAAAAGTGTCAATGTGTCGTTTAATCATTTTTTCAAAAAGAAAAAAGTGAGAAAGATGACTAGAAAATGCCTCCTCCATTGGACTTCAAATGCCGCATCCATTTTGCGGGTGAATGTGGCATTCAAATGCCGCATCCATTGTATGAATGTAGCATTCAAATGCCACATCCATTTTGAGGGTGAATGTGGGATTCAAATACCACCTCCATTTTGAGGGTGAAGGCAACATTCAAATGCCACCTATATTGTTGATAGAATTGTAATTGAAGGCAAAATTTAAATGTCACCTTCACTTTCACAATAAAAGCGACATTTAATTACTACCTTCACTAACAAAGTGAAGGTGGTATTTCAAAGTTTTGTATTAAATAAATAAAAAAAAAATTACACTAATGTCACTGTTTAAAACTTATTTCTAAAAATGTCATATTCAACCTTTGACCAAGGTTGACCACCTTGGTCAAAGACCACATAGGTGACACACTAGCGCATGCGCGCCAGCATGTCGCCAAATTTTTTTTAGAAAAACAAAACGTAGGCGGCATTGAAATGCCGCCTACCAAAAAAAGTTGAGGCGGCATATTGAAGCTGCCTACGTAAAAAAATTAAGTTGATGAGGCGGCTTCAAAAAGCCGCCTAAAAAGATAGAAGTTGAGGGGGCTTCGAAATGCCGCCACACGAGGAAAATACTAGGCGACTTTTCGATGCCGCCTCACCCAACACTTAGAGAAAAGTTTGGGTAACCTTCAAAACGAGAAAAAAGATAAAGAGGCGGCATCGCGATGCCCCCTTTATCTCAGTTTTGAAGGCGGCATAAAAAAGTCGCATTCAATTTGTTATTGAAGGCGATATTTAAATGCCGTCTTTAATTAATTTTTTCCAATTTTTTTTGTTTTCTCTTTAACCTGTTTCTCAACCGGTAAGAAAACCTGCAAATAACATATTCATATTCCAAACATGATTGATCACTAAATAAATGTAAATTGCTAACATTCACATCTGTAATGAAAAGTAAATAAAAAACTATATAAAATAAATGTAAAATATATAATATACAAACACGAATACATAAAAAATAATGACAAGCAACAAACATAATTTACAAATACAATCATAAGGCAGAACTAGGCTCTAGTGCACCATTTGCCTTTTTTTGCCTTCTGGTATAAATCCTCCGAATGGGAGGGTGATTGCTAGGCTCAAGCTCCGGGCTGCTCAAGGGGCTGGTTGGGCTCGGGTCGGGTGTCTCGCCAGAGGAAGATCGAGCATCGTGAGGCACCCGGTACGGCTGAAACCTCGCCGAAATCCTCGACACGGGTCGTCGTCTCAAATGTAGGCCGACGCCTTGCACGACGCCCCCGTGGATGTCAAGCATGTTACTCGCATCTCCCAGAAAGGCCGATCTGGGGAGGATTGGGCAGCATACCACCATGATTACATCGCTCGGTGGGAGACGCGAGTGGAGTCTGTTGTTACGGGCAGTCGGGCTCACACTTCCAGACATGCTCCCAGTGACTATATGACATGGTTTTTGTCGGTTACTCGACGATTCGTATCACCTCCACCGACTGAGCCAGCTATGGTATACCATCCAAGAGGTTATACCGAGGCATTGGTACGTAATTAACTTTTTTAAATGACCATTTCTTTATTAAATTTTTTTATCTTACGTTTTTCTTTCGCAGTTGGGTTGTGTGCAAAACGTGGTTGAGCGCATCAACCGTAGAGAGGTCTTCTACCCATCGTCAACAGATCCATACTTGATGGAGATTGGACACTACTGTCAGTCGGTCCTGCACAGTCTTCCACTCTTGGAAGAAGCGATCGTCGGCGAAGATGTGTCACATGCTGGTGAGCCTTCTCACGTGGTCGAGCCAACCAGAGAGCACCACGAGGGCGTCGTGCAAGGCGTCGGCCTACATCTGAGACGACGACCCGTGTTGAGGATTCTGACAAGGTTCCAGCCGTACAGGAGCCTACGGTGCCCGATCTTCCACCTGAGTAGACACCCAACCCGGAGCCCGACCAGCCCCTTGAGCAGCCCCTAGAGCCTGAGCCCAGTCGTCACCCTCCCATTCGAGAATTTATACAAGGCAAAAAAAGGCAATTGGTGCACTAGAGCCTAGTTTCAGCCTCATGATTGTATTTGTAAATTATTTTTGTTGTTTGTCAATGTTCTTTATGTATTCATGTTTGTATATTTTATATTTTACATATATTTTATATAATTTTTCATTTACTTTTCATTATAGATGTGTATGTTAACAATTTACATTTATTTAGTGATCAATCATGTTTGAAATATGAATATATTGTTAGCAGGTTTACTTACAGGTTGAAAAATAGGATAAAGAGAAATCAAAAAAAAAAATAGAAAAGAATTAATTAAAGGCGACATTTCAATGCCGCCTTCAATAACAAATTGAATGCGGCTTTTCTATGCTGCCTTCAAAACTAAGATAAAGGCATGACATCGCATGCCACTTCATCTTTTTTTTCGCTCTAGCTTCTCTCTTTTTTTCTCGTTCTAGCTTCTCTATCTTTTTTCTCGTTCAGAAGTTTACCCAAACTTTTCTTTAAGTGTTGGGTGAGGCGGCATCGAAAAACCGCCTCATATTTTCTGCGTGTGGCGGCATTTTGAAGCCGCCTCAACTTCTATCTTTTAAGACGGCTTTTCGAAAGCCGCCTCAACTTCTATCTTTTAAGATGGCTTTTCGAAACCGCCTCATCTACATAATTTTTTTACATAGGCGGCTTCGAAATGTCGCCTCAAAACTTTTTTTTTTTGTAGGCAGCATTGAAATCCCGCCGACGTTTTGTTTTTTAAAAAAAAATTTGGCGACACGCTGGCGAGCAGGCGCCAGCGTGTCGCCTACGTGGCCTTTGACCAAGGTGGTCAACCTTGGTCAAAGGTTGAATATGACATTTTTAGAAATAATTTTTAAAGAATGGCATTAGTGTAAAAATTTATTTTTTAATTATTTAAAAAACTTCTGATATTTCTATGTCACCGAGGGTTGTTGACCAAAGTGGTCAATGACAATCAACCATCAAAATATTTATTTTTATAAAAAATTAAGTTATTTTTGTAAATATTTATTAAAAATATTATTTACAAAATTATTTAAAAATTTATTTATATAAAATACACTTTCAACAAGATACTACCATTGACCATCTTGGTCAAAAGCCACATTAGCAACACATTGGAACAAAACGCGTGCTAACTTGTTTAATCATTTTTCTTTAAGAATAATAAAGGCGACATTTAAATGCTGCCTTCAATAAAGAAGTGAGAAAGATACACCATAAGTAAATGCCTCCTCTATTTGGAGGGTGAAACCGGCATTTAAATGTCACCTTCATTGTTGATAGAATTGTAACTGAAGGCGGAAATTTAAATGCCGCCTTCACTCTCACAGTAAAAGCAGTACTTAAGTATTGCCTTCACTAAGAAAGTGAATGTAGTATTTCTATGCCACCTGTATTTTTCAAACAAAAAAATTAAACCAACACGCTGCCACATTTGCGCCAGCACATTTGCCTTCACATTTGCGTCTACATGGTTGTTGACGAAAGTGGTCAACTTTGATCAACGACTGTTTGAAAGTTTTATTTTTATAAATATTCTTTTTAAAGGTCTTGGGCATTATTAGCTTAGTGGTCCCATGGGAGTTATTGCTGCAGGAGGTCTTGGGTTCGGGTCTCCACAGCATCATTGGGGAGTAAAACTTGTAATTGGGAGTAAAATGTATTCACTTTCCTCAAAAAAAAAAAAATCTTTTTAAAGTTATTTTCATAAATATTTATTAGAAATATTATTTAAAAAACTTGGTACATAAAAATTCATTAAAAATTGTAAAAAAATCTTAAAACTTATAAAAATCCTAAAATTGCTCAGATTTTAAAAAATTCATTAAAAAATGTGAAAAATCTTATAACTTATAAAAATCCTAAACGTGCTCAGATTGTTACAAGCTGAGGGAAGAAAGGTTTAGGGACTCCTTTCCCATCCGTGTTCTCAACCACGTTTTGGCTCGTGGAAAGCAATAGCAAGGAGACACCGCCAAGTACATAAAGAGCGCTTTCTGTGGCAAGGAGAAGCAGCCTTTTTTCAGCACCAAAATCCACCATTATCTGCCCTACCCCACTTGGAGCTGGTCAACGGCCTCCGCTCCACATGACGCCATTGGTGTCATCCTTCTCTTCCAAGACAACCAAGTCGGCAAGCTCTAGATTGAAGCGATTAACAATGGTCGCTACAATGTGCACGGCACCTAGTTGATTCAATCGAAGAAACAGTCGCGGAGAAGAATAAATCCTTAGGTGGGTTCTCCTTAACTGGGTATCCATTTCCTAAAAGGATAAAATTTATATTTGATCCGTTAAGAAATGAATATTCGATAAGGTGCTTATTGGATATCCGTTTCATAATGATTTGGATATGAATATGGGCTTAATGATTTGGATATGAATATGGGATTAATGATTTGGATTTTACCAATTGACTGGCCTAATCATGATGTTTTGGCTACAAAGAAAAACTAGTTTCGCTCCCTATATAGAATATTGTATCCCTACATTACCCTAGAGGACTCCCTCATTGATACCTCATGGACCTCCACCTCAGAGAAGGGAGAAATCCGCAAGACTCTTTAACCCTCCGAGAGAGTAAAACATAAGAGGACATGGAGCACGCCCCATGGTTTAGTCCAATGACTCCTCTCCTAAATGCATTATTGCCTCACAGTACTCCTTCCTTTGTAGGTAAAAACATGATTCTCCACAGATAGTCACCCATTTCTTGTGGTGCATATTAAATGGAAATTAGAAATTGGTAGAATCTAGAGCTACTAGTGCTGAAACTAGTGAATATTGGCATAGTGCCAAGGCTAGGGGGAAGGGGGGAGCTTGGCCCTCAGAACTTTTTCAAGACCCTTCTATAAGGTAAAGGAAGCTCCCCCTTCTCCCTATAAAAAAGAACTTTTAAGGTCCTTTACCTTCTTTCATGCGCCCCCTTGGTCTATTTTTTTGGCTTTGCCATTGACTGGCACCACTAGTGACAAAGCACCATGAGTGCCAGAATGGTTGCCAGTCCAAATTTCCAAAACTGGGCACCATAGCTGCAAAAATTTTGCAAGTACAAATTCCTGAAAATGCAGCATCAGAAAAGTAGTGCTACCAGTATCCACATACCTAGAGAACTTGGACACTAATCAATAAATGATAACATCAGATTCAATAAATGATGGTGCCAAATTCAATAAAGCATAGCACCAATAGTGCCAGTACCCCTCCAGTCAGAAGAGGGGTTCCCATCCCTTCCACCCTTTGTACTTTGCGTAACACACATGAGAAGACAATCAATCACTTCTCCATTGCAAATACTCTTGGTCCTTATGGACTTACTTTGCTTCAATATTTGGCTTTGTATGGTGTATACCGATATCTCTCATAGAAGTGGCAGCAACCAAACTTGGGCATTTATCCAAAGTAGGTCAGGAGCTTTGGAAGGAAACAAGAGGATCTTTCAAGGGAAGGAAGCACAATGGATGGATTTAACAACCATCATACAAAACAGAATCATATAGTGGCTGACTGAGTAAGGGAATTTAAGTAATACTGATAGGCAATGTTTGAGGTCATCTTGGTGTAGTTTTGTCCCACCCCCTCCAGCTCACCTACCGCTGTACACACACCTTGGCTACCACCCCTAGTGAGTAAAGTCAAAATGAACTTTGATGATTCCTCATTGGGTAACCCGGGACCAGCCGGATATGGAGAGGTCTTTAGAAATGAAGAGGGACAGATACTACGAGCATACACAGGCCTACTCAGCGTTGATGACTCTACCTCAGCCAAAGTCCATGGAGTCCTTCATGGACTCAGGTTATTTAGGACTCATTTGGTGGGGAAGTTGAGAGTGGAAGGAGACTCAATGAATGTAAGAGGGTGGTGTAGACAAACTTCGGCTCCACCATGGAGGTTCATGTATTGTTTTAGAAAAATTATTTCATTATCCACATCGTGTGTTCACGAGTGGATTTGTATTCCAAGATCTGCCAACTCTGTGGCAGACTCTTTAGCTAAAGAGGGAGTGCATCTCACTGACATCTCGGTGAGATTCACCCCTCCCTTTGTATCTTGATTTCACCTAATCAATAAAAAACAGCACTTTCCTCAAAAAAAAAAAATAGTGCTAGTACCGTTAGAACAAAGTCAATGTGATATTGCAGGATGAAGACTCCTTTCCTATTTGGGACTCTCTTTTGAGGCTCGCTTATAAACAGAAAGTGGTTCTAAGAGTTAAGGAAGAGGCTGAAGTCCGAATGGAGGACAGCTCTACAATTTAGTTCAAACACTTGAGACATCCTAAGATCAAAGAGAAAGCAAAAGTTGAGAATTACAAAAAGGCCACAAAGCAGTATAATGACAAGCTATTCTTCACCTTTTGAATTTTCTATCTTTTATTTATTTGGGATAATTTGCATGTTGAACCTCAGTTATTTTGCTTAACAGTTTAACTCAACTTCTTGTCTGAAAGCAACACAGATTTTTAAGGAGACATTGCGCCCCAAAGCCTAAGTCTTTGTTTGTCGATTTATGTGTTTTTTTTCATAGTTGTTATTATTAATTGCTTTCACTCCATTATCTTTGTTTGGATAAGGTTAGAAATTTTATTACTCAGCCAGCATGTCCTCTAGGAACAATCCTCTACTCTTCATATTACTACTTGTCACAATACGTGCACTTTGTGTATGCGTATTGCGCTTCAGGGTGCCACAACCACAAAAGGACACAAGAAATCAAGTCACATAAGAAACCAAAACACACCTGAAGTGATGTGTGTTGGTCAAACTGGGGGTATTGGCCAGCTTCCCTATAATTATTTTTTTAAGGAAAGCGAGTTATTATAATTCATAGATCTGATGATACAGAAAGTACGTAGAATACACTGCAGCCTCTCTATGGTGGCTATCTCACTTCTAAAGCAGGTAATGAAACTCCCTCTTTTCCTAGAGTGCCAGCGAGGGAGTTTGCTGACCTTGGCACATAAATCCATTGTGTTACATGACCAGCTAGTGACCAAATTTCTCTTATCTTAGCCTATAGTCTCCAAGGTGGAGCAGTCTATTTGTTGCACCATTTAATTACATTTGTTGACCCCCCACGGCTTCCCTATAATTATTGCAAATGAGTACTCCCCAAATACGAAGCAGGGGCTCAAGCCCCAAAGCTTGCTTAGTTCCAAACCAAATTGTTCCCCTTTGGTTGATTGCCTTCCCATATAAAGCCTCCCTACAGATATATAAGTTCAAGAATTATTGATATTATAAAGAAGGTAGGGGCTAGAAAAGCCTAACTTCCTTCACTCTTTGTTTCCAGCAATTTCAGCATTTCACATTATTTTGTTTTGAGAGGCAATCTAAAAGTGTAAACCTAAGATACCATCATCTAGCTAAAGACTTCAGGAGGGTTTCAATATATCAAGTGGAGAAATCCCACATCGAAGAGTTCTAAGAAATGTTACTGGGTTATCAGGTTGAAGAATAGGCTTCCTACATGACTAGTTATAAGTGTTATTAGGTCATAAGGTTGGCCAATGGGCCTCTTAATGGCTAGTTATTTTAGGAAGTAACAAGTCTCAATCTTTAACAAATTCAAGCCTCTATAGAGACCATCTGAACAGAAAACTGTTTTTGCAATAAAAGAGGTGCTAGATGACATGCACAGGAGGAGTATTAGCTGATATGTGTATAAGAGTGGTACTAGATGTGTATAAAAGGGTCCTAGATGACAGGTGCATAATCCAACATATTCCAGCAAAAATTATGATCTATTGTCAACAAAATACACAAGCAAGATGACATGCATAAGAAGGGTCCTAGATAATCTATTTAATGGAGGCAAGAATCAGATTGTAACATGTCAGATAATCAGTTTAAGGTGTAAATAAACAAGAGAAAAAGTGAAATAAATTCAAAACCAGTACAGTCAGCACCTGTAGAACCTAATATTTGGGTTAAGACCGACAGCAACCTTTCCTCGAATTTTAATATCAGCAAATACTGTATTTAGGCCAGAATCCCACATACTTGCTGCAAGACTAGGGTCATCTATAGCTATACGATCATTGTCTCGGTAAGCTTCTCCCCTCGCTGGGCCAAGACTACCCTGGTGGATGAACCCTACAGCTTCTGCAGCATCAACAAAAGCCTTTGATTCGGCAGCAGTGAAAAAATTTGGAATCTGAAATAGAGCATAATAGTAAGTGTAGAAAAAGAAGAATAGGAGAGGGCAGAACCTATTTCTTGGGACAAAATAAGAAAAAAAAAAGGCCAAAATTGAATCCTCGTTACTGATAGCTCACAACCAACAAATGACATGAAATTTCACCAGTTTATATATAAATTGGTCAGAATAATTATGCCAATGGATAACCATGTCCAATTCAGAGATTATCTCATCAGATAAATTGTCTAAGTAGATAATGCCAAGCTCAAAGTCATATACACCCCTTCACAATCATTCAATATTAAGTTTTTTTTTCTTCTTTTTAACAGGTAATATCTATTTCTTTCAGAAATCAAGTACATTATCGTGGGTGGGGGCTGGGGTGGGGTGGGGGTTTGAGAGAGGGGAGAAAAGAGGTCTCTTACAACAAGGGATTGGAGGAAGACCCCTCCAGAGCAAGAGTCTGCCACAGAGTTAGCAGACCTCAAAGTACACTTTCATTCACATACACACTCATTTGCAATTTCTACAATCTCCCAGAGCATAGATAGATAGTGCCACAGTGAAACAGTCTTCCCACTTCCCCAAGTGGTAATGCTACTAGAATCTCCTTCCACCAATAATCTGCCCTCTAGCAATTTCCATGCCAAACTCTCCATGAAGCATCTCAGCCATGGAGTAACCCATGCACCTCAGCTGAGGTGGAGTTATTAATGTCAAGTGGACCCACATATGAGAGGAGACTATGCCCGTGTTGTCTGTAAAAACTCTAGCAAAGCTTAGTGGTCCCATGAAATTTATTGCTACAGGAGGTCTTGGATTCGCGGGTCTCCACGGCAGCATTGAAATTTATGAGAAATAGTAATCACTGTTTCACAAAAAAAAAAAAATCTCCTGCTATGCTACTAGTCTAGAGTTGTTGAATGATGATACACCAAACATGAGCTTGACAAGACACGCTAGGGGAGGGGGGGGAGGGACCAACACTCCTTCCGTGGCGATGGTGGTGAGCCTCCAGTCAAGTGTGCCACTGCTGCCCATGAACCTCGGAGACTAGCTCCACTAAGAAATTAAGCAATTCAATCTTTGTAAGGCACCATAAGATTATCTTCTCCTTTACCTTGACCACTGTTGTCTCCCAATTAGTGCTTTACCTTGAAACAACCTGGCAAGAGCTCCACAGACTGCCACCAACTGCTGAGGTGGTAAATGGCATCTACTATGGAGCAAGAAGTAAAGAGAGAGCAGGCAGTTCCAATCTGACATAATTCAAGAAAATGGCACTAACCCTCCACCAGAATGGACAATGCATGAGCAAGAGATCAGCAAACACTTCCAAGAGTTGACAGGTCAATGATGATAGTGATGCTCCCCGATGCCTCAAGCTGTCCTTTGTTAGGATCCTAACTGGAAGGTACTCTAAGCAAAGAACTTCACCCTTGGGGGTGCACACAACTTCCAAGCTCGACCTTGATTGGTTGGTCTTGGCGTGAGGCATCCGTGACCTCATGCCATAAAGTACCCTAGGGGTTGAGCATCCAAATGGTTGTCCTCAATGGTCATCCCTTTATAGAATTTTCGAAATGCCCTTCAAAACTACTAAATTCAATTGCTTCACCATTCTACATCTCCCTTTTGAAGACAGAACTCCAGCCAACTATTGTTGGTGAGCCACCTTGTTGTGACTGACCAGTGGAACCAGTTCCCTAGCTAAAGCGCACTAGCCAATGAAACATGATTTTCAAGTGACTCTCAAGTAACCTGCTATCATTCCAAAACTCCATATTCTGACCATCTCCCACCACCTGCTGGATGTGCATTTTAACTTCCATGAGCCACTAAATTATCCTCTACAATGAGTAACCTGACCTTTTTTTTTTTATTATTTATATCGGGACCTTCCTTTATCCCATTTCTCTGTTTTCCAGGAAGATTAGATCATTATGCAAATTTTGCTTTGAGCTTAACTCCTTCCCTTTTCCATTTCACACCTACTGTTTAGGTTTGTTACCAATGGAAGGGCGGAAACAGAACAAAGGTCAGACGATACCCCGTCGGATGATTCTTATAAGGAAGATCATAGATTTTATAAACTAAAGAATGAAAAAAAAAAATGAGAAATTCAATGGGATTCTTGATTGGATCAGGAATCCTAAGGTGAGTGCCTGTTGTATGGTTTTAAAATGATTTAATTCATTTTAATTTTATTTTTTATCTTTATCCCACAATTGGGGATGTAGCTCAGATGGCAGTGTTTGGTCAGTGTACGAGAGGTACAGGGATTGAAACTCAGCATCTCCTTTTGAGAACCACCTATTTGCTCTATATCTGATATTTTTATCAGAGATGAGTATGATCTGATCGTTGAGATAGATCTAGATCCAAACCGTTGATTGAAACGGTTATTGATCTGATCCGTTAGACCGAGTCAGTTAGAGATCAATGGTCAGATCGGAGCGGTTACAAATTTGAGATCTGATCGGACAAATCAGATTGAGTCGGTTACATATGAAAGATCAGATTGGATCAGTTACAAATCTGGACGGTTGGATCAGATCTGGAGGGCAAAAGTGTCTTTTCACACAGTGCCCAGAGAACCCTATAAATTGAGTTCCACAAATCAGTAGAGAATACACTTGAAAGTGGAAATTGCTCTAATCTTGGGAGTTTTGTTCCACATATCAGTAGAGAATACACTTGAAAATGGAAATTGCTCTGATCTTGAGAGTTCTTGAAATCATGTTCGTTCTTGAGGTTGAGAGGAGAAATCAGAGAAAAAATCTCTGGTCAATTCGAGTTCTTAAAGAGTTCGTGTTTGATAGATCCAAACCGTTGATTGAAACGGTTATTGATCTGATCCGTCACACCGAGTCAGATGAAAGGTCATATTCGAACAGTTACAAATCCGAACGGTTGGATCAGATCTGGGAGGGCAAAAGTGTCTTTTCACACAGTGCCCAGGGAACCCTATAAATTGAATTCCACATATCAGTAGAGAATACACTTGAAAGTAGAAATTGCTTTAATCTTGAGAGTTCTGTTCCACATATCAGTAGAGAATACACTTGAAAATGGAAATTGCTCTGATCTTGAGAGTTCTTGAAATCATGTTCGTTCTTGAGGTTGAGAGGAGAAATCAGAGAAAAAATCTCTGGTCGATCCAAGTTCTGAAAGAGTTTGTGTTTGATCTAGAGAAACAATCAGAAAAGGTTTCTAAAAGAGTTCGTGAGTTGATTCGACTCAGTTCACGAGTGAATGAACGAGGTCCATTGTATCTTGGGGACAAGTTGCCGGTAATCCTAGTGCACGATAGGAGGCGTATTTCTTTCGAAGTCGCCGGTAATCCTAGTGCACGATAGGAGGTGTATTTCTTTCGAAGCCAGTGTAGTACACGCCTCGGACCAGGTGTTACCTTTCCAATTACAGTTGATTAAATTATTGTCAAATAATTTGTAAGCGGTACAGCTATAGGGTATGCACATACGTTTGGTTTCTGGTTAGTGTGATTGTTCAATTGTTATTATTGTACCTTGAGTGATTTGTGCACTATATTTTCCAACAGTGTCAACCCAATATACACTCATTGGCATCAATGGTCTTCAGCTAGCAAGCTAAGAATGGAGGGGAAGAGGCTCTACCCTAATCTCCAAGGTCTAGCTTGAAGCAAATCCTACGTTTCGTTCTTTGTTCTACCACCCCTTGCCATCTCCTGTCTTGAAATTCTCAACATTGTGGAATTATATCTTTGGCAACCATTTCCTAGTGACCTACAGTGTGCTTGGGATTTTAGACTGAAAAGGAAGGAGCTTGTTGGCTCAAAACCCCTTCCAACTTTTACTCCTCTGGTTTAAGTAAAAAGATGTGGCAGCATATGGACCTTGAACGGCAATCGAGAAATAAAGACAGGTGTAAGAATATTTATAGACAAAAAAAAATGGTCAAAATAGAAAAGGAAATAACAAAGGAAGCAGCAGCCGCAACATAGCAAGTAAATCCCTTGCCACAAGAATGGCATTCGGATAAAGAGAGTACAAGTATCATCTAGACTTAACGACGTCTATCTGAAGACGAGATACTAGCCAAGTGAGAAATGAAGGAAAAACATTTTGTAAAATGCAAGTGTTAAAAATTAAAAACAAATATAGACTTCAAGAAATCCATCTCGAGAGGAAACAAAGAGAGAAACTAATAACATATTCTTACCTATTAGTGGAAATCAAACCTTTGAGTGTTTATTAATGCCAAATAGTGTTATGCAAATAACGCCAAGGGCTTCAACTTAAACTATCGGCAGCTGACGAAAGTTGAACGAACAGAGAAAAGAACGAACTTTACCGTGAAAAGGTCGGTGTCTTTGAGACGCATTATCTGCATTTCTTTTTTGGGTCTGATCGCCGGCCACCTCCTCTTCTTAGGCTCTTTTGTTGCCATTTCTGCCGCCGATCCGATCTTCAGGTTCTGATCGGTCTGAATGCTCACCGATTCATTTGATGCGTATATGGAGCGCTGCAACTGACCAAGCCAGCTGATAAACGGTTCAAGCTCTATAAAAGTTGGGTTTGGTAAAACCGTAAACGTTTATTCGGTTCAAGCTGGAATCAAATTTGAGTTTAAGTTAGGTTGTTTTAGATAATCAATTCAAACTAAGTTAAATGAGCCAAAAAAGTTATATATTTTTAAAAAATATTAAATATTAAATTAACAATTTAACATTATTAACAAAACAGATTTTGTTTTGACATAAAGTAATAAACCATAAAAAAATCTTTCACAAATTAAAATAAGAAAAAACTGATTATTTTGGTATCTTCCAGACTTCCACTAATCAGTGGTGGGTTTTATTGGACCCGGATCCGGTGGCCAAAGGTATTTTTGGCCACCGTAACCAAAGCCAATGACCGAGCGCCCACGCACGGGATGCCCGTGCGGCACTCGGCCATTCGCCCATCCGACCATATTCCGATTCTGCGCACATACCATAAAAAAAACAAAATTGAAATCGGCCAAAATTTCTGTTCGGCACGCGTCCGGGTCGACGCTTTCAGTTTCAGTTTCCTGCCCGTATGTTTCCTCTTCTTCTCTTATTTTCTCTCATCTCGATTTTTCCCCTTTCCTTCCCTCGTATTCTCTCATCTTACAGAATCGTCTTCTCCAGCAGACCTAAACCCTAAACCGAGAGGGAGTCGTCTTCTCTCCTGTAGCCGAAAAGACATGGACTTTCCGCGGACCACCCTCGTCATCCCTCTTGCGACCGTCTGTCTTTCCTCCTGCGACCTTCCTCTTCCCTCCTGCGACCTTCCCTCTTCTTCCCTCTTGCGACCTTCCCTCTTCTTCCCTCCTGCGACCTTCTCATCCTTCTTCTTCTCTCTTCTTCTCATCTCTCTTCTTATCTCTTCTTCCCAATAGTTCCACCCTCATCTTGTCTCACTTCCATTGGACGAGAAATTATGGCTACATCAGTGAAGGTATGAGTTTGCGGTTTCTATTTGGTGATCGGTAAAAGGGGCTTCAATGTTAAAACTTTTTTTTAATTTTTTTTAAATGTTTGAAGTCTTCGTTCTATGAGAAGTGAAGGATCTAGTATTGGACAAGAGTTTCAGTGAAGGAGGACACAAGTCCACTTTGGCTATTGTAAGGGGAAAACCTAGTTGTGGTTGCCTGTTCGTGCAACTATGATGATCTGGAACTGTGATGTTTTTTTTTTCAGCTTCTGCATAAATTAGTAGTACAGATTAAATCAAATCTTCCTTGGTCTTCTCTTTGTCTTATGAAACTTGTCATTTATGACCTTTGGCTATGGTCACTGTGAGCTAATGTTTCAAAAATTGATTTATATATTTGAATATTTTTAGCTATTTAGTTTTACCTAATTATGTAGGTGTTAAGAACTTGTCCTTTGAACTACATTTTCTTGGATAACAAATCACTTATTGACTGACTACATGTGATATGATTTTTCTTCTTCCCTTTAGTATTTTCATTCTCTATTCCTCGATATTCTTATTTGATTCTAATTTATCATTGAATTTGCATTTAGAATTAATTTTCAGTCAAGTTTGAATAAATGAGAAGTGAAGGATGTAGAGCCTAATGGAGTTTTACATAAAGTGATGGAAGAGGAAGTTTTATTGAGTAGACAAGAAATGTATTAGAGTGCTGTCTAAAAGTAGTGTGTGCTGATTGATTGAATATTCTACTGTTGAAAATGGCGACTGTTTATTAACATTTTCAACAAACTTGCTAATTTCACAATTCAGAGAAGACCTGCATGAGGATTTTGAGCACCTTACCTTTGAGTTGTATAAAAAGGGAAATCTCTATGGCCTTGAGGAGTACTGGTCAGAAGGGTTATATTACATAGTGTTATTGTTTATATTTGAAAATTGAAACAAGGGAAAACATGCACATTATTCCTTTGTACATTTACCTGAAAACAGGATTTTCATATACCTCATTTAAGGCAGCCACCTCTGCTTCACGGCTACATAGACCCTTTCCTTATATTTCACTTTGACAGTAAAAAAGTTTATTCAAATCTTGCAATGTTTTCTGCTTTATGATTTGTTTCAATCTTACAATTTTGCATTTTACAACATTTTGATATGATTCACATGTGTATTGCAGCCAAGTGGTAAAGCACCACATATGGTTGTTGGATTTGTCGGTCAAGTTGGGGCCAGAGAAGCATCTGCTGTTTTTGTTGACATGATAAGGCAGAAGAGGACGGCTGGCCGGGCACTACCGCTTGCTGATCCTCCTGGTACTACTCATTTTAATCAATTTTTTATTAGTGGGATTTGCTGGCCACCTTTGTGCATAGTTGTGAAAACACCTATGTAAAGATGTGGACATGCAGGTGTTAAATAATTTTAAATTTTATATTGGCATGACTTAGATTATTCAGCTTATGGTAGTGGGTAGGTCATAAAATGACTTGTTCAGAATTTGCAACATCATTTTTTTCCTTCGTGGACCTGTGTTCTGTATCTTATGCATGGTATTATTCTTCATTAGGTGACCGGGCTTTCTGCTGAAGAAACTGAGAGTACAACTGGTGGTTATTGGACAAGCAATAGCAAAGTTATTGTCGGAACACATCTATTCTTGGCTAGGAGATATCTACTCAGTTGGGGCTACTGGTGGAGAATGGTTTTTTATCGCATTTTGTAGCCAGTTTGAGGGGAGGATCATGAATGTAGAAATTCAGCTTTCTTGGGTTTACTTGTGTATGTACTCCTTGATATTAATAACATGGTTATCTATAAATGATCTTTACTGTTTGCAATCATTGTATCTATTTACAGGTACTAAACTAAGAAGAACGTTACTAGATCACCAAAGCTTGTAGTGGTACAGAATAATCGTGTTACAGGATAATAAAAAAAAAATTCTTTAATGGTATAATCATTATACGCACAAATTAATATATAAGTAGACTTATGTACTCACCCATCAAAGGCTACTTAATTGCTTGGAAGACCGATTATTGTCGATCGAGCCTCCAGATGGTGCTACCGCACCAAAGGATGGTGCGCTACCTTTGGCGCAGGCGTGCTGCATTGTTGCTTTAGAATTAGGAGTTGACAGTATAACGTATGCTGTAATGGTATATAGTTGAACGAAGGTTAGTACAGAGTTGTTACTAAACGTAGTATATAGTTGTCGAAAAACTAAAAAATGCCAAGATACGGTTGGTATATAGTTGTCCAAAGGTTGGTACAGAGTTGTTACTAAACGTAGTATAGTGTTATTGGTTCTCTGTAACACTTTACTACGTTTAGTACCAACTATGTACCAACCGTAGGGACAACTATATACCATTAGTGTCTATTTATTTGTCCTCCCAAGAGTATATTACATTTAGTACCAACTCCGTACCAACCTTTGGACAACTATATACCCGTCGCATTATTTTTTTTTTGGTTATCCAACAACTATATACTACTTTCGGTAACAACTCTGTACCAACCTTCGTACAACTATATACCATTAGAGCATTTTTTTTTGTGGTCTAACAACTATATACTACGTTTAGTACCAAATCTATACCAGCCTTTGGACAAATATATACCATTAAAGTATTTTTTTTTTTGTTGTCTAACAACTATATACTACGTTTAGTACTAACTCTGTACCAGCCTTTGAACAACTATGTACCATTAGAGTATTTTTTTTTTTTGTCTAACAACTATATACTACGTTTAGTACCAACTCTGTACCAGCCTTTGGACAACTATATACCATTTGAGTATTTTTTTTTTGTTGTCTAACAACTATATACTACGTTTAGTACCAACTCTGTACCAGCCTTTGGACAACTATATACCATTTCTGCAAATTTATTTGTTTTTCGGTAACACTATACTACGTTTAGTACCTACTCTGTACCAGCCTTTGGATAACTATATACCATTAGAGTATATTTTGTGGTCATCCATTAACACCATACTACGTTATTTTTGTTATCTGACAACTATTCACTATGTTTAGTAACAACTATACAACTATATACCAACTGTACCAATCTTTGAACAACTATGTACTACGTTGGTACACAATTCTGTACTAACATTCGTACAACTATATACCATTCTAAGGCAACAGTGCAGCGCGCCTGCGCCAAAGGTAGCGCCATCCTTTGGCGCGGTAGCACCATCTGGGGGGCGGTGGCGCCATCTTTCTGACTCTAATCATCCTCTAACACTATACTACGTATAGTTCCAACTCTGTACCTTCCTTTGGACAACTATTTACCAACTGTTCAGGTATTTTTTTTGGTTCTTTAACAACTATGTACTACGGCTAGTTACAACTCTTTATCAACCTTCGTACAACTATATACCATTACAATATATAGTACAATGAGTACAATGTTTGCAATTAAGTGGCCTTTGATGGGGGAGTACAATGTTTAGTAAAGATCATTTATAAATCACTATATAACATTCAATGTCAAGGAGTACATACACAAGTAAACCCAAGAAGACTGAATTTCTACACTCATGACCCTCCCCAGAAACTGGCTACAAAATGCGATAAAAAACCATTCTCCACCAGCAGCCCCAACTGAGTAGATATCTCCTGGCCAATAATAGATGCGTTCCAATAATAACTTGCTCTTGTTTGTCCCATAACCACCGGTTGTAGCACCTGAGTCTTTAATAGAAGGTAGAGCTCTCTCAAACTTCAGTCTTGAAGGTGGATGGTTAAGATTCACCTGAGTCTTTAGAGGGTCTTTTTGCAGGTGGGTCCTCCAAGCATCTACAATTGCACACCATGTGATGACCAGCTATAATCGAGAACACAAATATTTATCTATTAAAAATCTGTAGGCACTTATCTGTTAGGAAAAAATGAGAGAAACAATTTTCAAACTTTCACCTGAATTTCTGCACCACTTGCTCGTTGCCTTATAGGCCATGTTAAGATACCGACAAGGCTAGCATGTCTGTTAAACACTGGTGCACCTTCCATCCCTAATGGGGTAAGAACAGCATATTCATTACAAAAAATCTAGTATAACCCGATCATTTGCAGACTTAAATAATAAATGGGAGAGTAACTCGGAATCTGAACAGTCACTAGTTTCCCTTACGAGGAAGACACGAACATCAGCCATCAAGACTGCACTATCAGAAGAACCAAAAGGACAGCAATTTGCCACAGCTCCTGCAGATACACTGGTTTGACCAATAAAGGTATTAAACAAGGAAATTCAGCTAAGAATCAGGAAGCAATTCAGTGAAAAATTCATATAAACATTACTTTCAAGGGTTGCATGCACTTATAAAACGTTTCTACATCAAAAGTCCAACTTAAGAACTCTCATCTATTCTACTAAAATTGTGGAGTATAATTACAAATCCAGAATATCCTGATATTTGTATTTTACCCAACATCTCCATATATATATTTGCTCATATGTACAATTCACATGATAAAAGTATGTAGGGTCAGAAGAAAAAGCTTCACCAACAATATAAAATTTCTTTATACACCATCAATGTTGACCCAGGATATTGGGTTTTACCAGTCAATAGACAAAATTTTGCTAACTTTACCTGTTAAAGAAGTGGACTGGCGAGAGAATACCAAATGGTAAACCCATCACAAGAAGGTCCCCTCGTTTAGCTGGTGATGACACATTAATTTGTGGGAGACCCTGAAAAATCATTGACCAAGGTATCCATGCTCATGATTATACAACTTAATTACATATCATGACCCTAGGTATCCAAAATTTGATGCCTTTGATTCTCGAACCAGGTCCCTGTTTCAGTTCCAACCTAAAGAAGGTAATGGATCATGTTACTGTCATATGAACATATGATGCTTAACAAATTAGCAACACTATCTAACCAAAGGTTTAAACTGTTAAAACAAGACTTCAAACATTTTAAAAAAATTAAAAAAAAAGTTTTAACATTGAAGCCAGCTTTACCCATCACCAAATAGAAACCGTAAACTCATACCTTCGCTGATGTAGCCATAATTTCTCGTCCGATGGAGGTGAGACAAGATGAGGGTGGAACTATTGGGAAGAAGAGATAAGAAGAGAGATGAGAAGAAGAGAGATGAGAAGGAGAGATGAGAAGAAGAGAGATGAGAAGAAGAGAGAACGAAGAGAGAAGAAGAGGGATGAGAAGGTCGCAGGAGGGAAGAAGAGGGAAGGTCGTAAGAGGAAAGACGAGGGAACAAAGCAAGAGGGAAGAGGAGGGTCGCAGGAGGAAAGACAGAGGGTTGCAAGAGGGAAGATTTAGGGTCGCAGCTTAAAAGTCCGCGGTTCTTTTCGACTGCTGGAGAGAAGACGACTCCCTCCTCGGTTTAGGGTTTAGGTCTGGCCGGAGAAGACGACTCAGAAGATGAAAAAAATAATGAGGGAAGGAAAGGGGAAAAATCGAGATGAGAGAAAATAAGAGAAGAAGAGGAAACATACGGGCGGGAAACTGAAACTGAAAGTGTCGACCCGGACGCAGAACCGGAATATGGTCGGATGTGCGAATGGCCGAGCGCCGCACGGGGCGCTCGGTCCTTGGCTTTGGGTACGGTGGCCAAAAATACCTTTGGCCACCGGATCCGGGTCCGGTTTTATTCTATTTAGTTAGGCTCGAACTACGCTCGGCTTGTACAGTCGTACTAGGCTTGAGCTCGGCTCAAATACACAATATTTTGGTAAGCTCGAGGTCGAATAATGTACAGTTGAGGTTAAACTCGAGTTGGACTTCCAGCTTGGTCCAGCCCACAATGTACGCCCATGTGAGAGAGGGAGATAACAAGGCGAAATTTGGGAAGAACAAAAAGTGGAAGAGAAAAAAGACGGTCCATGGGAGAGAAGATCAGAGTCGAGGAAAAAAAAAAAAAACTTCGCTTTTAGAGCCGGTCATTTACCTCTAAGATTCAAGTCTTCAATGTTTTCAATATCGACGTGTTATCTGAGTCTGACTTCAGGACCCGGTCCGGTGTTATCAAACTCGTAACTGATGAGGCTGGTCAGTTGGGAGAATTAATTGCTTGCAACTTCTACAAAGCCCCGACTTTTGATTTCTTTCGTTGAGCATACAGCCTTAGAGATGTTCTGGAAAAAGATTTCAAAAGAACTCGAACAAAATGAAGAATTTATTTAATTATTTAATATAAAAAGCTGTATTGACCGACATGTGAATATGTGATAGCTCTTTATCTAATTGTTTAATATAAAAGAAGATGAGCTCTGTTACGGGCTCGTGGCTGAACTGAAGCCCGAGCTCGAGTTAGCACTTTCTATGCCAATCCAAGCTCGAACGTGCATAAGTTCGGGCTCAGTCCAGCTCGAATCCACCCCTATAGCTGAAATTTCAAGCTTAAGGAGACAAGTATTGGCGCCATAAGACTACCGCCATGGTGCCTAGACAACATTTTATGGTGCTAAGTCTCCCAATATGACTAGAAGATGCAGTTTTTGGTGAAATTGAGGCCTATTGATACCCTATTTTGGACCATAGTTTTTCATACTATTTTGGAAAGAGATTTGGCATGAAAGACCCTGGGTTTCAAGGGGAGTGACATCAAAGATTCAGCATTATCAGGCGTGCGAGTGTTTAATTCTTCCTAATCTCATCATAATTTGTATCATTAATACAAAATAGAATGAATGAGACACAAAACATAGCAAAATAGAATGAACAAGATGCAAAACAGCAGAATTTGTTGTACCCATTTTCTTAGAACCAGTTAATGAAAAAGATCAAAGATATCCAAAGTGGAAACTGATAGTCTGATATTTCCAACTTTGTTTTGGTAGAAATTAAGGAGAAAATTAAAAGATCCCTCTCCATAACTTCTCCTTTCGTAGAAGAGATTCATACTGACGGAGGCTTCAGATAATAAAAACGTCCTGCCGTCTGGATTAAAGTAAAACAAATAAAAAAAATCAAAAAAGGTTGACAAACAACCTGATTTGAAATCAAACCAGTGCAGATTCGGGATTCACAGATAAGTCATGAAGCCACAATAGATTAGAAGAGAACGGTGAGAGCTCGGTAGAAGACAAGAACCATGATTCGATGGCGACGAGAATGCACTCCCAGCAAGCGACAGTGAGTAAGAATACACAAAAATCGGAAGCCCAGAGGCAAGCAAAAGAGAGAGAAAGAAGAAGGATAACCGGGAAAGAAGGAGATGCTAAAAACAATGAGGCGCCTAGAAAAGAGGAACGCTCAGAATGGTTTATTGATTTAGGGATTTAAAGATAAGGGGATATAGAGCAATTCAGTACACTAATAGAGTTAGTGTACTTACGCCACTTTGTACTCTGATTTTTACACAAGTACACACTTTACCAATAAAGATGTCAAGACAACAAAATTTTTGTCGCAGTTCAGAACCAATTGTTCCCACTATGTGGGGGCAATTGGCCCAAAGTGATGAATCTACTATTCAAAGAGATTATAAGAGTCAATCTGAACTTACAACTAACTCATGTTCAAATTGAAGTTCTCCTCTAGAAAGGACTCGAACAGGTACAAAACTCTTTGATAATTCTATTGTAACGCACCAACAGAAATCTTTTACTACACTCCACACCAAGTCCCCCTGATGTGTCTTTTCCTAGTGAAAGGTTACTTTAGAGTGAATAGTCAATGACTTCTTGCTTCAAGCCTAATGATTGCAGAAGAGCATACTGTGAGTTTGATTAGGAATATGATAGGCTTTGACAAAACTTCATCGCAAGCTCCACTTTTCACACATGATGATTCTTCTTTTGAGTATTGTGTGTCTCCTTTAAGGCATTTGAGTTCCTTTATATAGAGGCAAAACTCAACCTTACTTTGGAAGTTCTAGTATTCTATAATTGGACTTGCGTAATAAAAAATAAAAAATATGACTCAAATTCATGTTTTGTGTCTCAGGTACCCAGTGGAAGAAGAAAGATACCATGTTTAGGCGTGAAAAATGATTAAAAATTTCAATTCTAAGTCGATTCTTAGCATAAAAATAACAAATATGACTCAAATTCATGTTTTATGTCTCAGGTACCCAGTGGAAGAAGAAAATCTGAATTTGGAGCAAAATTAAAGGAAAAATGAGTAAAATAAGTCAAAAAGGTGTATGACGCGTCCTTGCCATATTTGGCGCCACCACACAGGGAAAATGGGCAACAATTTGAATTAAAAGATAAAAATTCCCAACGGCTTAACAGACATGAAAGAGGATTGTTGGGGAAAGTGAAATAGCACGATCACGCCCTCAGGGGGCTCTATCACGCCAAGAAGATGGCCCTACCTCACACAGAGATGGCGCTGACACGCCGTAGAGTTGCCTTATACAGAGGTCAGAGTTGCCACTTTGGGACATCGACAAAATTTCTAAGGAGTGGCACTACCGCGCCACATCTTAGCAAAAACTGGCGCGACCGCGCCATGAAGTTTCCTAAAGCTACTTGGATATGGTTGTCGCATCTGGACTTAGAAAGGATATTGCTCAACTAGAGCGACCGCGCCACTATCAGAGTCATCAGTGGCGCCACTGCTCTAGTGAGTCAGCAACATAAAATCGCAAAAATCTTGGGATTCTGACAACCAATCAAGCTCAAACTTTGGAGATAAAGTCCTAAGTACCTAAGGAAGGTGTCCACGAAGACTCTGGAGGATATTGACTCGAATCCTAAGAGGTTTTGAATGACCCAAGAAGTAAAATCCAATGCTGATTAGGAGAGAGCTAAAGAAGGGAATTACAGACCGAGTTTGAAGATGTCATATTTGGAGTATCCGTTTTCCAGTTGAATCCAAATTTGGACTACAACTTCCTGAGAGGATTAATAATCATATCACAAAAAATTGGAGCAATTCAAGCCATATTTCTGGAGTTTTATATTTTTGAAGTGGTGGACCAGGTCCAAAAATTGGCAACAGAACCAACCCGACTTCTCTTTAGCTTATCTCAAGTTTTCAATTCAGATTAACTTCAAATATCGTACACAAGCCAAGGACTATGTAAGGAAGGTTTGTGTGTAATTTCATACAATTCTGAGGTCGGGAAGGCATGCTTTAAAACCCTGGACAGAGACCGAATTACAAAGCTTGGAGAGAAGTCTAGCTATAAATAGGGGTAAGGAGAAGTGAGAGGTATCAATCTTTAGTTGCAGCGACAAACTGTCAGATAACAGTAGCGAACACTAAGGAGACTCTCATAAGGAGACTCTAATGGAAATCGTCCCGGAGATGTGATTGCCCGGTCCTTCGGCGGCCAGAAGGCAAAGTCTTTGGAGAACATGATCAAAGGCGAGGATGCCGATAACGTCAGTGAGGAATCCGCCGGTTCCGGCTCTGAGTCTCCTCGCGTGGAGCAAGCCGCCGGGGAGAAGAAAGAGTACCCCGTTGATCTCTCTTTGCCGGACATCAAGACCGGAATTTATGGCACGGACGAGTTCAGGATGTATACCTTCAAGGTGAAGCCTTGCTCCCGGGCTTACTCTCATGATTGGACCGAGTGCCCTTTCGTTCACCCTGGCGAGAACGCCAGGCGTCGCGATCCTCGGAAATATCACTACAGCTGTGTTCCTTGCCCAGAATTTCGTAAGGGAACTTGCAGACAAGGGGATGCTTGTGAGTATGCACACGGGGTGTTTGAGTGCTGGCTCCACCCGGCGCAGTACAGGACTCGTCTCTGCAAGGATGAGACGAATTGCACCAGGAGGGTATGTTTTTTCGCTCACAAACCAGAGGAGCTCCGCCCTCTGTACCCTTCCACGGGGTCTGCGGTGCCTTCCCCGAGGTCGTCTGCTGCGGCCGTCTCTGCTTTGGATATGGCGTCTCTCAGTCCGTTAACCTTGGGTGGATCATCCATGCTAATGATCCCCACGTCAACTCCCCCTATGTCACCCTCAACCGGAGCTTCCTTGGGCGGATCTGCCTGGTCGAACCAGTCCATGGTACCCCCAAATTTGCAGTTACCTGGTAGCCGGCTCAAGGCAGCCTTGAGCGCTAGAGACATGGAGCTGGACATGGATTTGGTTGGATTGGAGGGTTTCCATCAACAGCAGTTGATCGACGAGATTGCGAGCCTCTCTATGCAATCCAATCGACCCAGTTCGTTGGCTAATGCCCTCGCTGCATCAGCCGGTAATCGGAGTGGGAAGTTCAGCCGCGTGGGCTCCGTAACCCCTTCGAATCTCGAAGATCTTTTCGGGTCCATCGATCCATCACCGGTTGCGCAGCTGCAGGGGCTTTCCCTGAAATCTTCCGGGTCCCAGTACCAGTCTCCTAACATGAACCACAGCTTTGGAGGAGGAAACCTTTCTTCTTCCCCGGCAAGGACGCCGTCGCCTTTTGGCCTGGAGCCTTCGGTGGCCACAGCCGTCATGAATTCAAAGTCGGCTGCTTTTGCCAAGAGGAGCCAGAGTTTCTGCGACCGCAGTGGAGTGAACCGCTTCAACGGTCTGGCCACTTCGGCCATGGCGACCACACCCTCAACTGGTTCGATGCTATCTGACTGGGGGTCTCCGAGCGGGAAACTGGACTGGGGTGTGCAAGGCGAGGAACTGAACAAGCTGAGAAAGTCTGCGTCCTTTGGGATCCGCAGCGGGAACGGAAGCAGTGGTGCGGCGACGGTGGATGAGCCTGATGTGTCGTGGGTTCAGTCACTGGTGAAGGAAGCCCCCCTACATCGCAAGGATGGCTGGGGGTGGATAACTATAATAGCAGCGGGACATCGGAGATGCTTTCTCCATGGGCCGAGCAGATGTACATGGAGCAAGAGCAGATGGTGGCCTGAGAGGCCGGATTGGCGGGGCAAATGGCCGGACCGGCCATCTCCCTCAGAGAGTGCGAGAGAGAGAGAGAGAGAGAGAGAACTAACAAGTATTTCATCCCATTTTTTAAATTTTTATTGTATTTGTTATATTGAAGGAAGAGAAGCTGGAACAGCAAAAAAGGAAAAAAAAAAAAAAAAAAATGTGCAGTGTGACAAAAAAGAGCAGCACCCAAAAGAAAACGGAGGTGGAAGAAGATCCCTCCCTCCTCTCGTCCCTCAATTTAGACTTTGTATGTAGCATAGGTTCTTTTATTCTCTTTTTTTCTCTTTAGAAAGAAATGGTGGGAGGAGAGTTGAGAATGAAGGTAGATGAATATTTGTTTTTAAAAGTAGTTTCAGTCCGAGAGGGGTTTTGGGGACATAGATTGTCAGAAGCCTGGGCAAAGATATCAAACCCTCTTCTTCCTCTTTGTGCAAGGTTTTTAATACATTGTACACACTTTTAGAACTCTTTCATTATGTTGATGATATAATGAACTTGCCATTTTATTTACATCTATGCGTTGTTGTTCTGCACTTTTGGGTAAAGTGACGTCGCGTCCAGTCGTTTGATCATTATGTTGCTTTCATATGAACTGTGGTTGGGTCTTGATTCCTGTTTACCCGTGTTAATAATCTACTCCCTCAAGACATAGGGTAGGATTTAATTGTTACACTTAATTGTGTGTGTTTACATGAGACTTGATTATGAATGCAGCCATTGAAAGTTTTCTTCATAATACAGATGCAACCTAACCAAAGAATGATTTACGAGGGGAAGTTCCACTTATAGGCTCCCCCCTTATCCTTGATTTACTCTTATTCTTGACTCAAATTTTGAACAAGGATAAGATACAAGTAGGGGTGTAAACGGGTAATAAACGAAACGGGTAAGGGTTATTCCGTTACCCGTTTCGTTTACCCTCCCCGGTATTCCGTTACCCGTTTCGCCCGAATAGAAACTAGCTATTTCGTCACCCGAATTTCTTACCCGATTACCCGCGGGTAACCGGGTAATCGGGTAAATAAATGAATAATAATATTTTATTAATATCTTACCTTTATAAATTTATAAAAACATTAAAATTAAAATCACAGCTGCAATCTAATCGAGAAGAACAAAGAGATTTGTCGTTTTGAAAGCAAATCACCTACTGGGGAAGTTATACCAAGAAAAACTAAAAAATTTCGGCATCCATCGATAATCAACAGGAAAAATGATACCGCAACGAACGACGGAGATATGCATGTCAAGGTACCGGTCGATGAACATATCCACAAATCCTCCTTAAAAGCCTTGGGATGAAGCGAATGTCGTTATATCTTGGAACAGGATATCTACAAGATTAAACAAAAAAAAAAAGACAAAAACGTGAGAGACGGAAAAATAAGCGAAGAAGACGACCTAGTGCTCATGGGAGGGGGAATCATTAACCTGGTTTTGGGAAGTGAGGAACGACCGAATGGCGCTGAAATAGCTTCCAGTCTCGGGTCCCCATCCGCCATCTTCATCTCCTGCAAACATTCTTTCGCTACTTGTGCTGCGCTTCTGTTCGGATACGCGTGTGGGCGTTTTCCTTCTTGTCTCCCACTCTCCTCGTCGCAGGGGGATGCGAAAGGTCGGGGGTGGGGGGGTCCGTCTCTGCTGAGTTCCCAAACACAGAGCAAGGAGCGAAGCAGAGACAGAGAAAGCCCAGAGAGTTCTTCCTTATTTATTATTTTATCTAAAAATAAGGGCATAAAGTTTTAAATAATTACCAATCGAGGGAGGGAAAGTATTAGGTTAATGTATCAAAGAAAAAAGGGCATAACGTTTTAAAATTTTACCAAATTACCATCCGGGTCATCGGGTAATCGGGTAATCGGGTAATCGGGTAAGGAATACCCATTATCCATATCCGTTTCGATTACGAGGCGAGTAATCGGGTAATTTTTTAATCAGGTAATCGGGTAATCGAATTACAATAAGTGTATTCCTTATCCATTCGATTACCATTCGGGTAAGCGGGTAATCGGGTAATCGGGTAAAATTGCCACCCTTAGATACAAGGGTAATTTGATTAAGAGCCAACCACCCCCGTGGAGATTACCGAGTCATAACTCCGTGAGCCAACGAGTAAGGGTGTCACCCAGTTAACTCAATCGAGTACTCACTAGGTTGACTCTGAAAAATCGAGTTATATCCCAGCCCATTGAGAAATTAAGGCTAGCCTGCTCAGCCCACCAAAGCAAAGAATTTAATACGGGCCCAAGCCAAAGGTAGGTTCAAGCCCATAACAGGTTCAAGCCCATGGTAGGCCCAACCCCATTTACATGTCAGCCCACAAAAAAAAAGGGTGTTTCAAAATTCACAAACTTGAGTGTACACCTCCAAATCGTACACTTAAATGTGCATATTTTGAAAGGGCCATCTATAGAGGCAAATTTTGTAATGACCAAAAATTTTGGTCCAAATCAGCCCCATAGGGCCTGGGTCAACAGGTCAAACATTGACCCCGATCAACTAACAAAATTAGGTCGTCGATCAAACCACAGTGAATGAACAGCTGAGATCAAAATCGTTCAATCAACACATCACCAACCTACAAGGATGACGACTCAAACAATTAAAGTCATGTCATCGACCCACAAGGATGCCATGTGGACTAATTTTTTTAAGGCATGTTGCCCTAGTCCAAGGTCATTCCATACCTCATAGAAGAAGTTACAAAGTCAACTATAGAAGTGTTCAAAAGGAATTAACACTACCCCGACAAATTTGGTCCACACAGGGGGATATGGACACATAGGAGAACGTACGTCAGAAATTTCAAAGATATTCCAAATCGTCACTTCAAATTTGTGAGATAGCAACAAGCACTTCTGCTGCTATTTCACAATCAATTGCCCCCAAAGCCAATCGGAATACCAAATTTTCCATCAAGCTTAAACAAAATTCAAGTTTGTTCCATTTGTTCATGAAAAGACGTACTTCGATCATTCTGTGTCCATTCGGAGATCAAATCAAAAGAGTTCTAGAAGTCCCACCCACACACTCATAGCAAATTTACCAAATTTTTCTTTCTTTTATTTTATATACTATACATCGGACACACACTTCGCAGTCCACATACTTGTACTCGTTTATAGAGTCACATTCGAGGTGTCATGAATACAACAATATTGCATTGGTAAGTCATACTTTGATGTATCAATTTTAGCACACAGTAGTATCATATGCTGCAATTCTTCCATAGAAATTGTACTTTCAAGACAATACTTTTGCCCAATAACAGAGACAGGGGGGCAAGGGGGGGCCATGGCCCCCCAAAATTTTAAAAAAATCCTTTTTAGATAGGGGTAATAATGTCTTTTAGGCACATAAATGGTTAGGTTTTTTATTTTAAAAGATTAACTTTAATCTCCTTACTCACTTTCCCGATTCCCAAGTTCAACACTTTCTCAAAAAGTTGTCAATGTCTTCTCCTACCTCTCTCCATGGACAATTTTTTACTTTTTTGTTTTAGATATGACAACCTTTTTCTATTATTTAATCTAAAATCAAGCTTGGAATCATTAACATTGAAAAAATCACATCTTTTAAAGCATTGAAATTATAGTACGGCGGAAAAAGGGACTTGAATCTTTTGGATTTTTTCATACTTTAATCTTTTACACATCCCATTGAGGTATTTTTTCTCTCTTACTTTTATTTTTTTTAATTGAATGTGATAATTAAAATATTGATAGTCTTTAATATTTATTTTATTCAATTATCTTTATTCCATATGCTATATTTGTAAGGTTTTAGATGATTGTTTTAATATGTTTGTTAAATTCAATATATTGTCTTTTGATAATTAGGTTTTGTAACTTTTCTTAATTAGTAATATATATCATTCTTGTACCAGATGCATAAACAAACTACAATTGATGCTATTTTCAAATGGAAAGAACCATCAACATATAATAATTTAGTACCCAATGCACAAACTTCCTCTCAAATTGATAGTCATGAGGTTGAAGCTACAATATTAGGAGCATAACCTAATGTCGATACTACTAGAGTTGGTATATCAATTACTGTACAATATCGATAAAAAACTCCTCGTGTTGAACTTACCCAAGATGACACATCTAATAAGGGAGTGTGTTATCTTGGATTCCTCCTTCTATTTGGGATTTTTCTTTTGATAAACAAGATGAAATTAGGCGTGCTTATTTAATGTTCGGACCTTATCAATCTATTCTAGATGTTTATCCTTCTTCTAGGCCAGAAAATCATCGAAGATATTTTCAATTTTCATGGTTCAAGTCATTCCATTAGTAAAAATATTCTATTAATAAGGATAGTGCATATTGTTTACCATGTTATATTTTCACTTGGCCAAAGAGACGACCCGGGTCGGATGTATTCATCACAAGAGGTTTGACAAATGGAAGAAGGTTAATGTGGAAATAATTGTGCATTTTTAGGTCACATGGGAAAAGACGACAATTCACAACATAATAAAGCAAAGAAAGCTTATTTGGATTTGATGAATCAAGCCCATCAAATACAAAATATTTTCAACAAACAATCTGCACAAGAAATTTTAAATAATCGATTGTGGTTTAAAACCTTTGTGGATGTAATTAGATGGTTGACATTCCAATCATGTCCATTTCGAGGATGAAAGTCCAAGTTCCCAAAATCGTGACAATTTTCTAGAAATGGTAAAATTGTTGGCCTTATGTAATGAGCAGGTTTCAGAAGTTGTTTTAGACAATGCTCCACAAAAGCATACTTTGCTAGATAATCAACATGTTATTGTAAATAAAGTTAGAAATGCAATTCATTCTGAAATTGGTGAAGCAAAGTTTTATATTATAGTAGATGAAGCTCGAGATGAGTCCAAAAGATGTTAATGACGATTGTTCTAAGATTTGTTGATAAAAAATGGTTTGTACAAGAATGTTTTTTTTATCTTGTTCATGTTCGTGATATATCTGCATTGACCTTGAAGACTAATATATGCAAAGTTCTCTCTAATCACAATCTTAATGTTAACGATATTCGAGGTTAAGGATATGAAAGAGCTAGTAATATGCATGGGGAATGGAATGGTTTACACGCTTTATTTTTGCAGGAATGTCTATATGCATATTATGTGCATTGTTTAGCTCTTCGTCTCCAATTAGCCTTTGTTGCAACATCGAGAGAAGTCATTCCCATCCATTATTTTTTTCCAAATTTAACTTTTATCATTAATATTGTTGGAGCTTCATGCAAAAGTCATGATGAATTACAAGTTTATCATGTTGCTGAAATTGTACAATTAGTTGTAGCTCAAGAACTTGAGTTTGCCAGATGACTCAATCAAATGACTACTCTAAAGAGAGTAGAGGATACTCGTTGGGGTTCTCACTTATATTTTATATTCAGTTTGATCAGGATGTTTAATTTTGTGCAATTAGTTCTTAGGGATATTATCATTGAAGGGTCAACATATGCTCAAAGAGGAGATGCAAATGTAGCATATAAGAGGGTCACTTCATTTGATTTTATTTTTATTTTACAGACTACTGATCATTTATGTCAAGCACTACAATACAAGTCACAAGATACAATGAATGCAATAAATTTGGTTTCTACTAGAAAAAAATTGATTCAGAAGATGAGAGAAGATGGATGGAATTCTTTTTATGATCAAGTTTAAATCTTTTACAGGAAAAATGAGATATTTATTCCCGATATGAGGTCTCATTATGCTGGAAGTTGAGGCCGATCTCACCGATAAAAGGATCCTATCACTGTGGAACATCGCTATCGAATTGAAGTATTTCTTACTAAATTAAATTCACAATTATAAGAGTTAAATACCAGGTTTAGTTATCACACAACGCATCTACTCACTCTGAGTGTTGTATGGATCCTCAAGATGGATATAAATTGTTTAACATTAGCAACATCTGTGAGCTTGTTGATAAGTTTACCCTGATGACTTTACATAACAAGAAAATCATCATTTAAAGTATGAGTTGCAACATTATGAACTTGATATTCCTTATCATATGGATTGAAGGAGGTAAAAACAATTGGCGAGTTTTGTCAAAAGTTGGTTAAAAAAGGAAAATCAACTATCTATCCTCTTTTTGATAGGCTGCACCAACTTTTATTAACACTTACAATTTCTACAGCTACTATAGAAAGAGGCTTTTGCACTGAGTTTTGTCAAATCTAAGTGACAGAACGTGATGGAAGATGAATTTCTTGTTGATTATTTGATTATATACATTGAAAAAGAAATTACAGAAAAGATAGAGACAAATTCCATTATAGATGAATTTAGTGATATGAAAGAACGTCGAACATTGTTCAAGTAACAGAAAGTATTTTATTATTTCTTGTGTATTGTACTCATGATAGTTTTTGTCACATTTTAGACAAAATAAATAATTTTTCTTTATATAAATTTTTATATGCCTCCCCCCAATGAAGATTTCCTGGCTTCACCACTGCTTTTGCCTCCTTCATATATATTATTATTTAGCTTGAAACTCCCACCATATCTCAACGTGAAAACTACCCTTTCATGAACCATCCAACACAACTACAAACATAAAATAGATATGTTAGTACACTCTTCAAAACTATGTTATCAAGATAGAGTTGAACAAATATTTCATGTTTTGTACTAACTACAATCCTAGAGTTCAACAAAGAAACATTGTGGATTCACATTATGCTTTTTTAAAAAAAAATTAAACAGAAATCTTCATTTATTGTAGGATGACACTATATAAAATATTATGTACTAGATCAATGTCTCTTATATTGTTATGTAAAAGAAAAAATATTAAAATATAAAAAAATTAATAGATTAGATGCTACTAACTGATATGCTATGAAAAATTGTCTTTGGCAACGTACACTGTAATATATTATAATTTGGGTTTTGAATGATTGGGTTAAATTGGTTAATAGTTGCTTGGGTTAGTGCAAAATATTTAATAAAAATTAATTTGAAGTGTATTTAATTAGGTTGGTTCACAAAAGATAAATATAAAGCCATTTTTGTCCGTTCATATTGTGAGTAATTTATAACTATTTTTTAGGTAATTTATCAAAAATAACATATTTTTCAAGTAAAAGTTCCTTAACATTGCGTTAATATCACCCATGTTAAGGGAAGCATGTCTTTCGGGTCTCCGGTTAACACGAGACATTGCAAATTTTAGGAAGACCCTGATCAGGCCATCTCGTTTTTTATTAATACTCGGGTATATATTAATAATGGTGTTAGAACATGTTGCTTCCATGCCTCTCATAGCCGGCCTTGTAAGCCATCCGAGGGAACAATACAGTACCGTTCGTTCGGTAAAGAGTAACTTCGATCGCATGGCGTGCACTAAAGTATATATGTCCCACGTTACGTACACTCCATGTTAGACAATCCGTAAGAATTAATGGGTAGACTACGCCGCATTACTTACCTTGCGACTCATGCCATTATGGTACGTGGTCCGAGCCGAGTAATGACGACGACACTTTTGATTACCCTCTTCACGTGCTCCAGGGCAAAACATTCAGACATGTCAGAGAAAGCGTTGCACTTCGCTAAAAGCCAACATCCGGCCTACCACGTGCCCTCGACACTTCAACAAATGCTCTCCTTATATAATTCTATATTTTCATATTTCTGTATTTCGTCAAACTGGCGTTCGGTCGTCACGGACTTGTTTCTGTTAATTTTTCCACAGTAAGACTAAGAGAGATTCTTTTCATGAAAGATGGCTCGCGACCCGTAGACCACGCGAGACATTTGATTTAGACCTAATCAGTAGTTAAACGGACCAACAATATAAATTACAAAAGTACAAAACGTTTCTTACCAAATTTCAAATTTACAATCTTGCGACGTTGCGACACTTTTATCAGGCAAATAAACAACTAGCTAGCAGCAGCAACGTAGCGAAAGGACAAAGAGTTGTTCCAACTTTCATCAGTATAAGTCTATTTTCCCGTGCTTGCATCAGTTGCATGCATGTACTCTTTTTCTAAGGCATTATTAGCTAAATGTCAATTTGTGCAGCCGTTCTATTTTATTTAAAAACAGGTCCGGGTTTACTAATGGGCTGCGCCCTGCATCCCCTAAAAGCCCTCAAATTGTGTGGACCGGACCCAAATGGTTCCACCAAGGTAAATATGGTATTTTTATTTTTTAAATTCTCTTGAGTTTTCTTGCTATTACTAACATTCAAAAATTTTTAATTCTTATGAAAAACACCATTATGTATGTATATATTATATATGTTGTTATACTATATGACAATTTACTAATTTTCATATACTATTTTATTATATTAAAATTATCTATTAATTAGTCTTCTATGGTCGGTCTATAGTCCATACATTCATTCATTTATTCCTCGAAATAAATTAAAGAAAGAAAAAAAAAAAAGGAATTGTTTTATTTAGTATTTACAAAGAGTCAAAAACGGAGTAAGCGAGGCGTCGGCGCTAGTCAAGTAGTCATGAGGAGTGACACACTGACCACGGCGGCGGCCGAGCGGGCAGCAGCCGCGGGGATTAATCTGGACATTTGATGAAAAGAAAGACCGAAGAGCGCAGCGCAGACATTTCGGATCACTGAAATTTAATTAAATCGAAAATTCGGCATCGAATCGAGGCGGCTCTGTACTCCTCTCACTCCAATCCTCCCTTTTACTCATCTAAATCACGCTCAAGTGGCAAAACTCGTAAAAATCCTCACAAGCAGGCCCTTTACTCACCAACGCCCTTTTTCACTCGCCGGGTGTGCCTATTTGTACTCCTCGACGTTCTTTGCAACTGCCCATGTGACGACGACCTCTTCTCTGCATCCGCGAGATTCTTGGATTCCCGCCCCCTCCCTCTCCTTCCCTCCCTGCCTCGCCGTTTTCTCGGACGACGCGGAAAACGTATCCTATATCGCACTCTGATCTAGGGTTTGCGGACTGCCGGAGGGAGACATGGCGTCGCAGCAGCAACAAGGCGTTGGGATCCTCGCCTTGGACATTTACTTCCCTCCGACATGCGTACACCAGGTACTCAGCTTATGTTTTGTGTTTGGAATGCTTACAAGTGTCGTTGTTGCTCTCGCATTTGTGCTTGCATGCGATGAGGTTGGGTTAGTTTTGAGTTTGGATCACCTCTTCTCTGGAGTCGGGGATCATTTACGCAACGCAATTTAAGAGACGCTCTTTTTTTAGCGATGACGGCTCTGCTGAATTTCTCTCACTTTCGGTTGATTGAGCTGGTTTCGAGGTTCTAAATGTGAACAAGAGTGAATTTTACTGGCTTTATTCAAAGTAGTAGTATAGGCGTTGTCACGCAGGCTCTCGAGCATGCGAAACATTCTTGTGATACACTGTTGACGGATCGATCAATTTGGATGCTGCTTTCGTCAATCCTTCCCGTGCGCGTTTTATTTTCCCTGTGATGTTATTTTTTTTTCTCTAGAATGACGTTCCTCTGGTAAGATACATTACATTTTGCAATTATTTCATCTAGAATGTTTCTTTAGGTTTTCATACTTCTCTTGGTTTTTCTTTCTTCATTTATCAAAAAGATCCTTCACTTGGATGTATGTTTGTGAGCCTCCGTTTTCTTCGCGACATGTACTTTGTACCGAAGACAAAACCCCAACACAATAGTTGAGAATCTTGATTTAATAATGGTTATGATAGATCTAGTGGTTCCTTTACCTGCTGGTTTCAATTTTCTGTTCATCTGATCGGTGTGTAATTGTTGCTCACCTGGCAGAAGTTAGTTTTGTCTTATTAATTATTTTTATTACTTTTTTTTTTTTGAAGAAAAGATTCACCGTGATTTTTGTCCTTTTTTGGTTTTTGCGTTTGCTGTTCTGTTCCTCCATACTTTTGTTCTACTAAGAGGCTTCTTTTGCCAAGTTTGCATGTGTAGTTACACCTAAAGAACACATTGCTTTAAAGTCAACCTTGTGGGTGTTTGGAGCTATTTATTGCAATAATTTTCTCTAAGGTCCCTTCCTGTTGCTATGCAAATCATAGGATGCCTTGGAGGCTTTTGATGGTGCCAGCAAAGGCAAGTACACCATTGGACTTGGTCAGGATTGCATGGCTTTCTGTACAGAGCAGGAAGATGTCATCTCAATGAGGTGGAAACCTATCTTATTCACAGTTCCATTTTCCTGGTTACTAAATATGCATCAAGAGTTTAATTATTGCCTTACTCCGGAATTGCAGCTTGACTGTTGTTAGCTCTCTTCTCGAAAAATTTGGTATTGATCCAAAGCAAATTGGCCGCCTTGAAGTAGGCAGCGAAACTGTCATTGACAAGAGCAAATCCATAAAGACTTGGCTAATGCGAATTTTTGAGGTTTGGTCCAACTCCTTCCGCTATCCCTGGTACTTTGAGCAAAATGATGGCAGAAATTCTCGTACCTCTAGTAATTTTTGTTGCCATAAATAAATGGAACTTTACTTGCCCCATCGGCTAAGTGATCACATTAAGAAGTTCATTTATTTGGTCTTGGGGCCAATCCGACAAGATCGGTTTCTATTCATGTTTGCCACATGGAAATATGTTTAAAAGGAAAACAGTTTTGGCGTTCTGCTTCCTGCCAAAAGAAATGTAGCTTTCCTGAGTTCCCTTTTTTGTTTGTGTTTTCTATTTACCATGCATATTAATGGCAAGCAGGAGAGTGGGAACACTGACATTGAAGGAGTTGACTCAACAAACGCATGCTATGGGGGCACCGCTGCTTTATTCAACTGTGTGAATTGGGTAGAGAGTAGCTCTTGGGACGGACGCTATGGTCTTGTTGTATGCACAGACAGTGCGGTATGGTTCTTGCTCACAGGCTACTTAAATATCTTATTGCTTGTAGTTCTCTTTCCTTTTGATTTTATATCCCTTTAGCTGACCTTAGTCTGCGAATGAATTATCAACAAAGTAGGGGAGATTGAGTGGAAAGTGTGGCTGTTTTGTGCATGGTTCATGATTCGTTATTGGGAGTGGGCTTCCTAGTTGACCATCTGAGTCGGCCCGCTACTCGGGTGGACACAGCACTGGCTTAGGGTAGGTCTGGCCATGCAGAGGGGTCAAGTTGGATCTTCTGATCAACTCGTCCAGAATCAAATACGAGTTGACCTGGTCAAGTCTCAGGTTGACTTGGCCAGTTGTGAAACTTTGTGAGAGACTTTGATATTTGAAAATAAGATCTTATATGAGGCATGAAAGATTTAAATATATAAGTATTTTTCCTCTGACAGGTTTATGCGGAAGGACCAGCTCGCCCTACAGGAGGAGCAGCGGCAATTGCTATGTTGATTGGGCCCAACGCTCCAATTGCTTTTGAAAGTAAACTACGAGGGACACACATGGCACATGTCTATGATTTCTACAAGCCCAATCTTGCTAGTGAATATCCTGTGAGTTCCTGTATGTTTTAACATGTTCGGAATTTGATTCCTTATTGAAACAACTTGATACAACTTGATTCAACTTGATATAACTTTTTCCTTTAATAAATTTGTTCTTCTGTAATACCTATGCCACTGTCTCGTGCGCTCAGTAAAGACTGGATAAGTAACTGGTCAAGAAGGAAAGTAATGAACTGAAAGAAATCACCAACTGCTATTCTTTTTGTTTTTCTCATCATGGCCACATGTTTTTCTTTACATTTCTCTTTTCTCTGTTCGATCTTATCCCTTTCCAGTAGTCCAATGCTTCTTCGTAGGTGAATTCAAAGTTCTGTTAGAATGCAGATGGGGTGCTGTATCTAACTGCTGAAAACATTACAAAGCTGATTTTATCATCATTTCTACTACTGCATTCATGGGCATTCAAGATTCTATTTATATTTTATAGACAACTGAAAATGCATTTGATATTGGTTCAAATTGCAACTGCAAGTTATAAAAGTTTGAGCGAAGATCAAATGTTCTCCTTCACAAAACATATCTGAGAAACCTTAAAGGTTTTCTCATTTTTCTGGCATTCTGGCGTGCTATGTCTTGTTTACATTTGGCTGGCTTGTTTGTTAAGAATAGAAAAATTGAATTAGAGACTGCTATATTCAAGTGCCGGTCTCTAGGATATTTTGGCATCTCAAGGTTTTTCAGGCCTGATGTAGAGGCAAATTCCTTCTCCACAGAACCTTTGAAATAGTTTAAGTTATAGACGAGTGGAACCTTGATGTCTGATATCCTTTTAGTATACGAGTTTCAGCTTTTCCGCATGGTTGCTTTTATGTGTATGCAAGACGTGATTGTCTAACTCAGGTCCCTATGCCCCTCTGAACGTTACATTTGGGCTTCTTTTAAGATGTTGTCATGTTTGATGTCCAATTGAAATCTGTCGTGTTTGCTTATGTGCGCAACTCTTGCCCCAGGTTGTTGATGGAAAGCTCTCACAGACTTGCTACCTTATGGCTCTTGACTCTTGTTATAAACGTTTTTGTAATAAGTAAGTTGATAAATAAGAGATTTTTTTGTTTCCTTGAATTGTTTGATGCCTTGTTTCTTACTTGATAATAAAAGTTCTCTGTACCTTTGTTTAGATTTGAGAAATTTGAGGGCAAGCAGTTTTCAATTGTTGATGCTGACTACTTTGTATTTCATTCTCCCTACAACAAGGTATCGTATTACTTAGTCTTTCTCCAACTCTTTTTTGTGCTGAAAATATTCAGTGAAACTTACTCCATCCCTTGGACTCTTGGCAGCTTGTGCAGAAAAGCTTTGCTCGTTTGTTCTTCAATGACTTCTTGAGGAATGCAAGGTAGTTGGTTCTTTTGTCTATAGATACTTGCATCGCTTTTAATTGACAATTTTTCATTCACTCTCTGGTACTTAGTTTAAAAACCATGTACATAACAAGTTTCCTTTTCATTATTATTTTTAAGAAATAATTTTGTGTTTTATTTATGATTGCTCGTATTGTTTTTGCAGTGCTGCATATTAATGCGTTCACAATGTATTTTTGTTGGTTATTTTCTGATTCCATTTCCATTGTTACTCTAGTTCTGTTGATGAAGAAGCATCAGGCAAGTTGGAGGCATTTAGAAGTCTGACTGGTGATGAGAGCTACCAAAGTCGTGATCTCGAAAAGGTCCTCATCATTTTGCTTGAGGAGTTATTACAGTTTGACTTTAATTGATCTTTCCTCTTTATCTAATTTTTGAGATGCGTAATCGTGGTAATTGTAATATTATTCTGGTCTATAGGCATCCCAGCAAGTAGCAAAACAGTTATATGATGAAAAGGTTCAGCCCTCTACCTTGCTGCCTAAGCAAGTCGGCAACATGTACACTGCATCACTTTATGCTGCATTTGCTTCAGTCTTGTCCAACAAGAAGGTTTCACTGGTAAAATCCTGCCATAAGAATTCTTTATCTATTTTCTGACATCTCAAGTGCCTAATGAGAAATTTCCTGAATTTTGTCTTTTATAGGGGGGTAAACGAGTAGTGATGTTCTCATATGGTAGCGGGCTGTCATCCACTATGTTCTCATTTCGACTACAAGAAGGCCAACATCCTTTCTCTCTATCAAAAATTGCAGACGTGTTAGATGTTTCTAACAAGTTAGCGTCCAGACATGTTGTAGGTTCCTTTTCTCTTTCATCTTTAGGAGGGTTATCAAACTAATTCAATGAATTGATAAGAGTAATTTATGCTTCTTGAGCAGTTAACGCCAGCAGAGTTTGTGGAAAACATGAAGCTGATGGAGCACAGGTATGGGGGAAAGGATTTCGTTACCAGCCAAGACAGGAGCTTACTGTTGCCGGGAACATATTATCTTACCGAGGTGGACTCCATGTACCGTCGCTTCTATGCAAAGATAAGCAACAAGAAAGATATTTCTGGCAATGGCGTGCTGTCTAACGGCCACTAAAGATAATTCGGGCAATGGTGTGCTGTCTAACGGCCACTAAAGATAATTCTGGCAATGGTGTGCTGTCTAACGGCCTCTAAAATGTATCGGATTGGTGGGGGGTAGTTTGTCGAAGGCTTAGGCTTCCAAAATTGTATTCCTGAAGCAATTGTCAGACTAGTGTTTGGATAATGGTATTGGTAATGAATAAAGTCGTCATATTGTTGTTGTTACTTATCTCTTCTGCTCGTTTTCTCTCTTCTAATGCTTTTTTTGGGTAAATTTTTGGGGCACGACTTTTCAGCATTTTGGGCGGTCAATGATTTTGATTTACTTAACCCATATCAAACACAAGTCACTCTAAATCGGTTGAATATTGGATATGAAAGGTTCATGAGGTCATGGGATCATTTGTAGATATCCATTTACTCCGTCCGATATATTATTACCAAAGTCAATTGACTATCTATGAATACCGATACATGAAGCAAGATGCCTATATAGCTAAATTGTAAAACTATCCGCTTAAGAAATAACTTAAATGATGATAAATTATGATAATAATAATGTTATAAAAGCCGGACCTGCCCAGCTTGTTAGAACATTGTTGCTTGTACCCGGGCTGAATTTTTATGAGATCAGCAGACCCAATTGGTTGAACTGTTTTGACCCAACCCAACACCCCTCGGTGTCAGAAGCTCTGGGCTCTTATAATATCGAGTAACATGCTAATAAGGATTCTTGTTCAACATATAAGATCACAAAAAATCTTATATTTAATATTGTAAAAGAAAAATCATGTTTCATACGAAGAGATCTACATTCTATGTAAGACTATTAGTGATATTATTTAACTAATTAGTTTCGATTTGCAAAGACCATTGGTGTTATCAATTTGGTCTTGTTAATTTGAAACAACAAATCATATGATGGCTAACTACATTGTCAGTTTCTATCTTCAAATATTGTTAGTACGTACACGAATGAGTACTTATCAGTTTATAACTCTATACTAATTAGTTTATAATAATGTATTTTTTTTTGTTTATAACATGGTACTTATTATGTATATAACATTGTATACTAAATTCAGAACAATGTACTTATTTTCTTCATAACATTGTAATTATTTTGACTATAACATTCTACATTGTCATTAATGACCATGTACATAGTTAGTTTGTGACCAAGTACAAGCATGCCTATAACAATGTACGTGTTTATGACATCATACTTATCTGTTTACAAAGAAGGTCAATATCTATTATTTATAACAATAAATATTGTTTGTTAATAACAATGTACATTATTAGTGCCAATACGAATAAACACTAGTCAATTTGTAACACGATATAGAGTCAATTTATAATAGTCATAGTTTGTTTATAACATGATACTCATTCTATATGTAACTTTGTACTATTAAGTTCCTAACAATGTCCTTATTTATTGTACAACAAGGTACTATGCCTGTCTATAATATTCTACATTATCATTAAATGACAACATGGACAGTTTATAACCATGTACAAGCAAGCCTATAACAATATACATTTGTCTATTAATTTATTGTACTTTGTCTATTTACAAAGAAGTTCACAAATTATTTATAATAATGTAGTTGTCTATTTATAACATGTACGATGTATATTTATAACAATGTACACGTACAGTCCGTTTATAATAATGTATGTTGTCTATTTATAACAATGTACATAGTCTATTTATAACAATGTACATAGTCTGTTTACAACAATGTACTTAGTCTGTTTACAACAATGTACTTAATCTATTTTTAACAATGTACATTGTGTGTTTTACAACAATATAAACTTTGTTTATAACTAAGTACTTAGACTGTTTATAACTATGTATATAGTCTATTTATAATAGTATATTTAATATGTTGATAACATTGTAGTTTGTTAATTTATAACAATGTATTTAGTTTGTTCTTAACAATGTACACAATCTGTTTATAACAATGTACTCAGTTGTTTATAACATTGGACTTTATTTATAATCTAATCTCGAAATTTGGTTTATATGCAGGCAGGAGTACACATTTTGGGAGTATATGTTTTGGGAGTAGATATTTTGGGAGTGTCGATCTTGGATGTTCATTTATTGGGGATACATTTTTATAAATCCATCAATTAGAATATTTTGGTAGTTATAGAAGATCTGTTTTGTACATGAGATGATTATGATATGGCCTTACTTTAGGAGTTATGAACTATCAAACCTTATTTTGCACTTGGGGTGTTAAATATGTGGCATTATTGTCTTCAGTAATGAATTTCTTTTTATTTTGTTTGAATGTCAATTAAGTTCTTTTTATATAAAAATTATATGAATCTAAAGGAAATCAACAAAAAAAAATTATAAAGATCTTTCATAATTTTATGAATTTTTTATACATGTTTCAGCCTATAACCTTTGATTTTGCATTACATGGCCGTTATGACCGATATATATCCCCAATACACCCAAGATGTATCAGATTTTGGGCTATTCGATATGCTCAACCTTGGTTCAAACTGATGATCCTTGACCAATCAATTCATAATGAGCCTTGCAAGGTATTTCAAGCACGTAAATTTCATGTGATCATTCCCCAAAGAAGGAAATCTTCTGTAGCTATCAAATCTTAGTGTACATCATGTTACTTAACTTGTAAAGGTGATTCTACAATATTATAAAGTAAGTACATCATTATGAACTTGTAATATTATGTAATATGCAGAATAATTAGTTCAATGATATGAACAAGTACATTGTTATAAATTGTTTTGTATAGTGTTACAAAATGACAAGTGCTCTCTGATATATGAGTTTGATCAGGACCAAGCCTGGCAAATAAAAATTCTTCGACCTTTGCTCTGAAACTGTAATCAGCAATATATTTGATAACTTTACATCTCGGTGGATGATTGGCTTTTGTGTTCACACATCAGACATAAGAGAAATTTTTTAGATTGTTACATCATTGGACTTCTTTTTTATCTAAGTAATTGAAAGTAGGGGTGTTAATGGGTTTGGATCTGCCCAAACCCTGATCGGATCCATCCAACCCATTAAACAAATTATTAGATATCCAATAAGGATCCAATCTATATACTATCTAATATCTAATAAATAGGAGAAGCAGTCGGTGGATGTAGAGGGCCTCTTGACTGCTTCTCGAAAGGTTAACTTCTACTTCCTTCTTCATAAAAAATAAAAAATTCAACTGCCTTAGCTATTTATCATTTTATTGTTGCTTCTTCTCTTCCACGATTCACCGTACTGCAAAAGAACGACCGAAATAATTTTAGACAGAAGGATGGAGATAATTAAAGAAATTAGTCTACTGATCAGGATCAATGCCTTCAAATTGGCCCTAGAAATCGTTTTTTCTTTGCTCGCAAGTAACCTGAGAAAGTCGTAAGTCGTTTCTTTCCTCTTCCGATTCGGTAATTTTCATGATGCGCGCGTCGATGATGAAATCCACGATCCGGTGAAGCTTGGCCGATATCTTCTTCACCTTTTGCGCTTCCCCCAGTAGGTCCGAGTAACCCAGAAACGGAAGCCAGAGGTCACGATACGGTCTTCAAAGTACAAGGTACGTTTCTAATAAGGTTCCTCATGTTTTTATTTTTCACCGCTTCATCGCCTGTGTTTATCTGATTTTTTTTTTCCGGGTTCAGTTTCAATCGTTGAGTTCAGAGCATCATGAGTTTTTATCTACGGTGAGTTTTCTTCCATGTTTGCTTCTTTAATTATGTATACTTAGCCGTAGATTATAATCTGTGCTATTTTTTACCGTTCTTCTTTAATTTATGTATGCTTAGACGTACATTATAGTATGTTCTATTTTTTATTGTTCTGGCCGGCTTTGCGATTGAACTACTACTATACATGCTGGCAGATGGCTTTTCGGATTTGAATTGGTTTTTCGGCGATTTTCGATGGTTTTTGGGCGGTTTTTTGGTGGTTTTTTGGCAGTTTCCCGGTGGTTTTTCGGCAATTTTCAGCGGTTTTCAAACGGGTGACCCGACCTGGGCTGCCGGCTCTATGAATGGACTACCGTACATGCGTGCAGACGGCTCGGATTGAATGGGTTTTTCGGCGGTTTTCTGGCACTGGCCGAGGCCGAAAATAGTCGCCGCAGATGGGCGACGCGACTTGGGTTGCCAGCTTTTCGGATGAACTACCGTCCATGCGCACAGAGAAACCAGGGTTTCTCTGTGCGTCTTCTACTGGAGGCCATGGACGAGCCCCACTCTGAGTCAACTCGGTCGTTTCGACCGGGTCTGCTTTGTCGTTTCGATCGGGTCTGGTCAATCGTTTTGACCGGGTCTGATCGGTCGTTTCAATCGAGACTGCACGGTCATTCCGACTGGGTCTACTTGGTCACTTTGACCGAGTCGCGTCGGCTGTGTTGGCTGGGTCCATGCAATCGTGTGGGCCGGGTCACCTCGACCGTGTTGACTGGGTCACCTCCGCTGTGTTCGACGGGTGTGCTCGACTGTCATAGCCGGGTCAACTCGACCATGTTGGGCCGAGTGAACTTCGCCCGTTTGAGCCAGCTCACCTCAGCCCGACAGCTCTAATTAAGTGACCAACACCTCACAAATAGTGTAAGTATAAATAACTTTACATTAAATTGTTAAATAACTCAAAAACAACATTAAATTGTAATAAATAATTATTAAAAACCTTTTGAAGATAAAATAACAAACAAATAAAAATTTTAATTAAAATAATAAAAATGTTGTTATCGAATGGAAATAAGAATGATTTCAAACAAAATACACTAATACTAAAAATTTATAAATTAAATAAAAAGGTCAAATAACAATAGTGCCATGAAAAGTAAAATAAGATCAGATTAGAGTTGGTTTAATTAACATGAAATAAAAGTAATATGAAATTGAATTAAAAAAGACCAACACGATTAAAAAAGAAAAATAACATTAAATTGGATTAAATAATTATTAAAAACCTTTTGAAGATAAAATAACAAACAAATAAAAATTTTAATCAAAATAAGTACAATGTTGTTATCAGATGGAAATAAGAATTTTATTGATTTACATATAAGATTTCAAACAAAATACACTAACATTAATAATTTATAAATTAAATAAAAAGGTCACATAACAATAGTGTCATGAAAAGTAAAATTAGGTGAGATTAGAGTTGGTTTAATTAATGTGAAATAAAAGTAATATGAAATTGAATTCAAAAAGGGCAACACGATTTAAAACATAAAAATAAAAAACCTTTTGAAGGCAAGAAATTTTAAATTAAATTGTTAGTTAACTTCAAAATAATATTAAATTGGATTAAGTAATTATTAAAAACCTTTTGAAACCAAAATGACTTCAAAATAACATTAAATTGGATTAAATAAGCAAGAATTGTTGTGGTCCGATTACCCAAACTACAATCCGCTTGGTCCAATGAGCCAAACAACAACCGGTTTGGTGCTATAAGTCAAACAACAATCGGTTTGGTTAAGTTTGTTTTAGTGAAGTCAATTTGGTCTAATGAGCCAAAGAACAACCGGATTAGTTCGGTTCACCAAATAACAACCGATTTGGTCCGTTAGCCCAACAACAACCGTTTTGCTCTGGTTAGCCAAAGAACAACCAGTTTGGTCCTGTGAGTCCAACAACAACTGGTTGTGCTCCAGTCACCCAAACAACCGCAGGTTTGGTCTGGTGAGGCAAACAAGAACTGTTGTGGTCTAATGACCCAAACCACAATCGGTTTGGTCTGATGACCCAAACCACAACTGGTTTGGTTCGATGATCCAAACAATAATCGGTGTGGTCCGCTGATCTAACCAATAGCCGGTTTGGTCCGGTTAGCCAAACAACAGCCTGTTTGGTCCTGTTAGCCAAACAATAATCGGCTTGGTTCAGTTAGCCAAACAACAACCGTTTTGGTCCGATTAGCCAAACAACAACTGGTTTGGTCCGATTAGCCAAACAATAGCCAATTTGGTCCGGTTAGTCAAACAACAGCCGGTTTGGTCCAGTTAGTTAAACAACAGCCGATTTGGTCTGATTAGCCAAACAACAACCGGTTTTTACAACAACTGGTTTGGTCTGGTGAGCCAAACAACAACCAGTTTGGTTCGGTGAGCCAAATAAGAACCAGTTTGGTCTGATTAGCCAAACAACAACCGGTTTGGTCCAGTTAGGGAAACAACAACCGGATTGGTCCGGTTAGCTAATCAACATCGGGTTTGGTCCGGTTAGTCAAATGATAACCAGTTTGGTCCGGTTAACCAAACGACAACCAGTTTGGTCCAATTAACCAAGCGACAACCTGTTTGGTCCGATTAGCCAAATAATAACTTGTTTGGTCCTGTTAGGCAAACAACAAGCGGTTTGGTCAGGTGAGCTAAACAATACTGGTTTGGTCTGGTTAGTCAAACCACAAGGGTCATCAATTTCTCTCTTTCTCTCCCATCCTTGATTCAGCCCAATCTGGTCTGTTTAGGCAAGTAGCAGCCAATTTGGTCCGGTGAGCCAAATAAGAACCAGTTTGGTTCAGTTAGTCGAACAACAATCAGTTAGGTTCGGTGAGTGAAACAACAACTGGTTTGGTTCGGTAAGCCACAGAACAACTGCTTTGGTCCGGTAACTTTTTGAAGAATAAAATAAAAAACAAATCAAAAGTTGAAAATATTATTGTTGATTGTAGTCTTTAGAGAAGTTTTGTTTTCGAATTTATGTAATTTCCATGGTGTGAAGTCCTATAACCAATTGTTTATTCTTTGTTTTCAGTAATCTCATTTTCCTCTTCTTTTGTCTTCTTCATCCTCTCGTTTCCTGCATATACGGTATGTTTATGTTAGTTTTCTATTCGATTTATTTCTTTTTATTAATGTTTTTTGTGTTTATTTAGATAGAATTACAGTGTGTTATTTTTATTTGGTTTATATCTTCTTATAGTCGTTTTTAGTTGTTATTTTGATGAGATTACAGTTTGTTGACATTGTACGACATAGTTGTTATTGATTTCAGTTTTATCGTTTTTAATAAAATCGATTTGGTTCGCTGATCTAACCAACAACCGGTTTGGTTCGGTTAGTCAAACAACAACCGCTTTGGTCCGTTAACCAAACAACAATCGCTTTGGTCCGGTTGAAAAAAGAACAAGCGATTTGTATTGGATTGCCTGGTCTGTCCCAGTTCGTTTGAGTGAAGTCAATTTGGTCTGATTAGTTAAAGAACAACTGAGTCTGGTGACTCGAACAACAACATGTTGTACTCCACTCACCCAATCAATCACTGGTTTGGTCCGGTAAGGGAAACAAGAATTGTTGTGGTCTGGTGACCTAATCTACAACCGGTTTGGTTCGATGACCCAAACAATAACTGGTTTGGTTCACTGATATAACCAACAGTTGGTTTGGTCCGGTTAGCCAAACAACAACCGGTTTAGTCCGATTAGCCAAACCACACCCGACTTAGTCCAGTTAAGCGGTTAGTCAAACCACAGCCGGTTTGGTCTGGTTAACCAAACCATAGCTGGTTTGGTCCGGTTAGCCAAACGACAGATGATTTGGTCCGGTTAACAAAATGATAGCCGGTTTGGTCCGGTTAGTCAAACGACAGGCAGTTTGGTCCGGTTAGTCAAACGACAATTGATTTCGTCCGGTTAATTAAACCACCGGAATCACCGGTCTCTCTCTCTTTCTCCCGTCCCTCAAAAGGTAATTTTGCCACGGTCCTCTCTCTGATGCAATCTAGCCAATTAATTAGTACTCTCTAGTTTTGATTGGTGCGCCTAGTGGACCAGAATAATGTCGCACAAAGGTGAACGGATCCCTTCTTTCTTCAAAGTGATGATCGAAAACTTCAATAGAAGAGTGGTAAGTGGTTTCTCTTATTTGTCTTTTTTTTCTACATAATTATCTCAATTCTTTAACTTTCGATTTTTAAAAAATCCCTGCGGAGTTTGTAAAACACTTGAAAGAAAAGAAGTTTCCCACCAAATCAATCCTCACAAGAGTAGACTATAAATGCTGGGCAATGGAGGAGGAAAAATATCGGGATGATTTTTTCTTTCAAACTGGTTGGTCTAGGTTTGTCAAAGACAATTTTTTACAAGTCGGAGATTTTGTAGTTTTTCACAGTGATGATGAATTAAATTTCAACCGCATCATATTTGGACACAATGCATATGAAAAGAAATTTCTATGATATGAAAAAGTAAAAGTTGAGGGCGAGACAGAAAACGATACAGAGCAACAGAGACAATCAACATGTCATTGTAGTTACGTTCCAGCGAAGGCAAACGGTTAGCTAATTCAGTGCACGAATTAATCTCGCTGAATTTTTTCCATTGCATTTATTTTTTTTCTTATCACTTAAGCTTTCTCTTTTTACAAACTAGGATGGACAATATTTGATGTAAGGAGTTGTCCATTTAAGCTTTTCAATCCTCATTTTGTTTGAGCGGTGCATTTATGGGCGGATGGCGTGAGGTTATCAAGAGTAATGCATTGCTACCTGGAGATGTTTGCATTTTTTAGGTCATTAACGGTGGTAAGCGTAACAAACCAAACATCGTGCATCTACATATTCAACGAGCACCTCGAAAGTAATGAAAACAGGGGTTTTACCTTCTTAAATAACCGAACAGAAATATTCACAGTTTTTATTGCTTTTACAGAGTAAGACTCTTATACAGTTCAGGTTTATATACCTTTTTTATATATATTTCTATTACTACGTCTTCAAAATTGTGTTATCGTATAAATATAGGATCATTTAGTCCTAATTAATATAGAGTTTGATGATAGTTAAATATCGATTATTTTCTTTTTTAGATATATAATCTTTTATTAATAATAGTTTGATAACAGTTCATGTGTGCTTCCAAACACGTTCATAGATAATAGAACTACAATTGGGAATATAGAGTAATTATAATATTTGTGTTTTGTTATAAAAGCTACATTAATCCACTTCGCCCGTCGTATGACGGGCTTAGATCCGCTAGTAAGGTAAATAGGTTGGTATTGGGTATCCAATACTATAAAATTTCATTATTTTAGAATTTAATAAAAAAACTTAGAAAAATCTTTAAAATGTCAAAATATTAATAAAAATTTTCATAAAATTTTGAATTTCATAAAACTTAGAATATTTATGAAAATTCATAAACTTTTAGAAACATTGATACAAATATAATAAAATTCATAAAAATTAGAATTATCTTAAAATATTTGTTTCACCGAAAATTCGCCGGTCCGCGAAGAGGCGCGACCGAGAGAATATGTCGATTAATAACAGAGAATTTTTGTGTTACAATTTGTGTGTTTCGTATCAAGGGATGCGAGTACAGTTTCCTATGCTTCCTCTGATTCGATCTCCGTATGTTGTTGATGAAGTCGAAGCTTCTGCGAACGAACGAACGAACGTCGAACTCAAGTCGCGAGAACGAGTGTGCACGATCTGTTGTGGCTTTTGTCGGTCGGACGGAGGTATTTGTGCTCCGTGTGTATCGACTTGTGACGCTGCCGTCGAACGTGTAGAGCTGCTCCGGTTGAACTGTAGAGCGACGAACGACGAATTGCTTGGCTTCGATGGTTTGACAGAACCTCTGTGAGCGAGAGCTTCTCCTTCGAGAAGGAATTTGAGTCCTTCGGTTTGAGAGAGGGAGAGAGTTCTTCACTCGTCGGGATATCCTTCAGAATCAATTTTTCTTCACCCCTGGGGCGGGGAACTTCTGGCTATTTGTAGCCGGTCTGTGAGAGATGTTGCCTGGGGAAGGGGATCGTGATCCTCTTTCTACTGGTGACGTTGAGGAAGAAGAGGGAAGGAGGGAGACCAGGCTCGTGGCCCCTCTTTCTCTCCTTCTGTTAAATACCGAGACTGGCTGTTGATTGCTGAGGTGGGCGGTGAGCTGATAAAGCATGCTGACGAACGCTGACTCGACCATTTCTGCTAACGAAGACGTCGATTGTGTCGATGACGTGACGATGCGACTGGACTTCGCGATGGGCTGCAACGATGAACCTTGAAGATGAATAGAACCTACCCACGATCGTTGTTTGATGGATCGGTGGGTCGATGGACTCATCGAATTTGGGCCGTGCACATTTTGGTGCATACAATATTATAGAAAAAAAAAAATTGAAATATTTCCCAAACCCCGCTTCCCTGGGCGCCTTCTCTCCCTTGGGGCTTTGCTTTCCCCCTTTGGGCCCTACTTCCCCCTTTGGACCCTGCTTCCCGTTGGGCCTACTTCCCCATTGGACCCACTCCCCTGTAGGGCCCGCTTCCCCATTGGACCCACTTCCCCAATGGGCCCACTTCTCTTTGGGCCTCATTTCCCCCCTTTGGGTACTACTTTGCCCCTTGGGCCTGTCCTTCATTGAGCCCTACTTCCCCCACCCAGCGGGCTCGTCTCTCCCATCTTGGGCCAAGCAGCCCAAACTTCCTTAACGGGTCTAATGGGTATCTGTTTTCGTTATAGATAACCATATCCGACTCGTTAAAAAAGGGATATCCAATAAGGTCCTTATTCGATGGACATCCATTAATTAACGGGTCGGATATGGGTTTACCTTATTGGATCGGGTATCCACCCATTGACACCCCTAAGTGAAAGTCATCTTCCTCCTATTCATTTGACTTTTTTTTTATGCCCATCACATTAACTGAAAGTATAACCGATCAATAGTTCATATCCAAACAAGAAGTTTTTTTTTAATTAATTAAAAAAAATAAAAAATTGTAATTTTGTCACTATTCTAAAAAAATTTGCCAATATGGCACTATTTACACTTTGACCGAGTTGGTCAAAGTTGACCATCTCGGTCAAACACACGTGAGGCGACTCGCTGGACATAGCGTGTCGCCAAAATTTTTTTTTATTAGAATCCTGTAGGCGGCATTCAAATGTCGCCTACAATAAAAAATCGAGGCAGCTTTAAAATGCCGCCTACCTAAAAAAACGAGGCGGCATTTACATGCCACCTCAAACTTGACTTAGAGAATATTAGGCTATAGAACGGAAACTAGCGAGGCGGCATCTAAATGCCGCCACTAGTAAAAAGTACGAGGCGGCATTTCGATGCCGCCTCGACCTACACTTAATGAAATTTTGTGATTTGGAGGCGGTATCAAGATGCCGCCTTACATTCTACTCTGTAGGCAGCATATAAAAGCCGCCTCCACCTTTAAAACTAAAGGCGGCATTTAAATGCCGCCTTTGTTTTATTTTTTTGTTAATTTTTTTTTTTTTTTGTCTTCTTTGTTTCTCAACCTGTCATTACCTGTTAACAATCATAATCCAAAACAGCTCACACTACATAACTGTAAAATAGATAAACACATCTATCATGATAAATAAATAAAAACTATATAAAATATGACTATACAAATGTGTATACATAAAAAATAATGAAAAATAACAAATCATCAGTTACAGAAACAATCATAAGGCAGAACTGGGCTCTGGTGCACCAATTGCCTTTTTCTGCCTTCTTGTATAAATCCGTCGAATAGGAGGGTGGCGGCTGGGCTCCTCCTGGGGCTGCTTAATGGGCTGCTTAAGAGGCTGCTCAAGGGGCGGGCCGGGCTCTGTGTCGCGTGTCTGCCGAGGTGGAAGATCGAGCACCGTAGGCTCCGGTACGGCTAGAACCTCATCAGAGTCCTTGACACGAGTCGTCATCTCAGCTGTAGGCCGACGCCTTGCACGACGTCGCCGCAGAGCTCTCTCTGGATGGCTCGACCACGTGAGAAGGCTCACCAGCATGTGACTCGTCTCCCCCGACGATCGCTCCCTCCAAGAGTGGAAGGCTGTGTAGGACCGACTGACAGTAGTGTCCAATCTCCAGCCAGTGTGGGTCTTTGGATGATGGGTATAAGGCTGCCCTATGGTTGAGGCGCTCAACCACGTTCCTTACACAACCCAACTGCGAAATAAAAACGTAAGTTAAAAATGTATGACTAAGGAAATTATCAATCCACAAAGTTAAGTACATACCAATGCCTCCTCGGTATAACCTCTAGGATGGTATACCATGGCTGGGTCAGTCGGTGGAGGTGCTATGAATCGTCGAGTAGCCCCCAAATACCACCTCATATAGTCACTGGGAGCATGTGTGGGGGTGTGTGCCTGGCTGCCCATAATAGCATACTACGCCCGCGCCTCCCATCGAGCGATGTAATCATGGTGGTATAGCGCCCAATCCTCCCCAGCTCGGCCTTTCCGAGAGATGCGAGTAACATGCTCGACATCCTCCGGTGGAGTCACCTGCTCAAAGTTATTAAATTAAACACTGAAAAGATAAATAGAAATTGAACTTGGGCGTTGCAATAATTACCGCTCTAGCCCGAATCGTAACATCACTTTCGATCGGGAACATGCAGCTCGGCGATCTCGGAAGCAAATAAGAGGTGTCCTAGACAACCGGATCGCCTACCTTCAACGTAGATAGCGGTAGACGCCGCACGAAATCCTGGTACGACCGCCGGTTTACCTAAGAAAAAAATACAATAATTACTAACGGAACTTGCTTGGGGTATGAATTGTCATTACTTGTTTGTTCAGAAAGTAACTTACCTGATAGCTCACTGGTGGTCCAACTCGTCTGTATAGCACCAGGTTTCCACCGGGGTTGGTGGCATTCGTCCGTCGGACGTTCCACCTAAAAACCAATATAAGTTAGTTACCCAAGATTTTATGGAAATGTAAATAACGATTAAACTCAGTATAGGTACATACCGGAACCTAAAGGGCCACCCTCAGAGCTCCGGTTCCTCTAGGAGTGTCGGACGTCCAAGATGTAGACGTTCCCACGCCCAACAACGCATAAAAAAAAAAAACTATACAGATAAGTCATATTCCTTCAAGATGAACAATTTTTATGAGAGAAGAGGTTACCTGCATAAGGGTGAGGCATCCAGCAATACCAATGACTCCCGTCGACGACGCCAAGCGAGTTCCCTGTGAGGAAGGCTAATGTGGCTGCTCCCCCCTGTGTACCTCCCCGCCTCCTCAAAATCTTCAAAAAACGATTGTCGGGTATGCCATGTGAACTCCTCGGGCACTACCATCCGAGAATATCGTCGCACCCACTAGATGGAGGAGGCACGCACGCATCGTCTTTGCTATATCACCAACTTCGATCGCGTCGTCGGGGACGAGAATGAGAATTGGCCTCTAAGCAATGAAAGTGACAATCGACCCCTTGAAAACTTCCATGTGGGAGCTCGACCCCCGTAAGTACTCGCCAACTCCATCCAATCCCCCGAAGTCGACCGGTCCACAGGCGTCTCCGTCGACGCGTAATCCCAATAAGACAACCACGCCCTCTAATGTGATAGTCATCTCACAATTCGCAAGGTGGAAGGTGTTCGTTTCGCTCCTCCATCTCTCTACTAGTGCGGTAATCAGCGGCTTGTCCAGTCTCAACCACTGGACTCTGTGTAGTGCACCAAACCCCGTGGCCTCTACATACGGCAACATCCGCTCGTCCATGGGCCAATGTCGTAGAGTTTGGAAATGCTCAGTGCATTCCAGGCATCCAGGGTCCTGAAAATGAGTGGGTATTGTTATTTAAACCCTATGTTTAAAAGCTAATATAATCACAAGTACAAGAGTCCGCACTAACCTCCCCATGCCAGATGGCCTCGCTCCTGTGGGAGTCCTGATCGTACAATAAAGGGGCGCCTGCCATCACGACCTGTAAGAAAAATAAAGTAACATTAACTAACTAAGATGAATTAATCAATTGGGCTCGTGTCATTATACATTTTACATAAACTAACAAAATACATTACCGACGCCTAGACCCCGCACGGGAACTCTCTGCGCTGTCAAAAGACGGGGCTTTACAGGCCCGTTTATTGTGACCGGGCTGCTTACAATTGCTACACAAATATCGTCCTCTGTCGTCATCTCTCCAATCCATAGAATTGTGGATACGCGTGGACATTGGTCTGCCCGAGTCTTCTTCGGACCTGTGGGAGTACCACCGGACCTTCCTGCACCCAAGTACTTCTCCGTGTAGGCACATCAAACGCCGCTCATTCACCCGACCCGGCGTTTGTAGATGCATAATAATACCGATGTCAACCGATAGAAGTCATAGTGTATTGCCCCACACACCGCAATGGCATGGACACACGGAACCCGATATATATCCGGAATGATCGACACGCATACACTCCCTAAGCATGATGTTAACCTTGTGTTTGCCGGGCCTGAAATATCCCATCGCCATAAGTAACAACGCGTGCACATGTCCGGCATCATCCACGCGACAGTCCGTAAATGTCGCTCTTGAAGGACAAAGATGGGTTGTAATCTGAGCAGCTTTATCTCGCCTGTACAAACCATGCATTCATCCGATAGAATATCGCCCGATGCTAGGGCCTGAACAGGTAAGCTCCGTGCCCGCTTCAAAAGAGAATTCACGCTCTCAAAGGAATTCGTCGTGAGCTTCCCAAATGACATGTTTCCATCGTATGCAAGGGCCCACTGCTCAGGGCTCATATCCTCAGTCAACTCCACTTTGGCTCCAGGACATGCTTCTTCAAGTATTTGCATCTCATGATCGTAATGAGCCACTGTTTCTGCACTCACACATCTCCATACCATCTTATTCAAGTCCTTGACACTGTACCGCTTCTTCAGATTGGCAACGATGTGTCTTATACAGAACCTGTGTCTATGGGGGCGTGGAAAGACATCCCTTACTGCTCTGATGATACCACAGTGACGGTCAGAGATGATGCACATCGGAGACCTCCCCCTAACCACCTGACGCGCCAAACATGATATAAACCAAGTCCACGTATCGATGTTCTCTGTCTCCACAAGTGCAAAGGCCAGGGGAAATAACCGATTATCCCCATCAAACAACGTAGCTATCAGAAGACAACCCTTGTACTTCCCGTACAGATGAGTCCCATCTACACTGATGAAGGGTCTACAAAACTGAAATCAATGGATAGCTGGTCCAAACGCCCAAAAAACCCTATCAAACCGCACAAAATTTCCTTCTCCCACACCATCATCCGTGGTTATCATCTTGTACTTAGTACCTTGGTTTGTGTCTTTGATTGCCTTCAAAAACTGAGGTAATAAGTTGTATGACTCATCCCATCCACCAAATACAGCAACTAGTGCTTTGTTCCTTGCCCTCCATGCCTTACTATAACTCACCTGAATATGATACTTGTCCTTGACTAGCTGAATGATCTCATACGGAGACAAAGTGAAACTCGTCCTCACGTTGGGCATAATCAGGTTACATATCACGCTAGAGGTGCACAACCAGTTGTCCATGCGCAGCTCGACGTTCAAACACGTGTGTTCATCATTGCATCGTCTAACTTTCTACATGTTCAACTTCATACTGTAAGACGCATATACGTGCCATGGACACTGATCACCTGTGCAACGAATAGAATAAACTGTCGGTCCTGATTTATGCACCCTGAACTGGACATGTCTACTTATGCAGTAGTCCTTCAAGTACATCACTAATGCGTCCTTGGTCATTAACCTCTGACCGACTCCAACACCGACGGGTGGGGGTACATTATCATCATCTACGCCTGGGACCATTGTGTTCCTATATGTCACATCCATATCCATCACTCTTTTCCACGGATCGGGATACAACTCGTCATTCTCCTCTAGAGGTGGGACACCCATGGTAGGAAGGGGTAATTCAACATCTTCTTCTTCCTCAACTTCATCCTTTGTAACTGGTTCCGGCCACGACCCCTCACTACTAGAATCATCATTTGCCTCCTCACTTCGTTCCCTGAATTCAATTGTAACTTCATCAATAACTAATGTGAAACAGAAATTAAGTAAAACTTTAAACTAGGCTAGATAGATAATTCTCACCTTTCTGCAGGGATGAACTCCACAATGGGTCTTTCAACTCTCTCATCCCTTTCGGCCAGAGCTTGCCCCCCGTATACCACAACAGCCCCTTCGTCGGTGCCACCCACATTTTTCAAACTTCTTCCACTATCCATCTCATAGGAGTAGGTATCCCGCTTCACAAACAGCTCCAGCGTTGATTGGAACCCATACTTCACCTGACCTAATCCATTCTCCAGTGACACATCATCGAGTATGGGAGTGTACATCAACCGACCATTGCACGTAAAACTCAACCATATTGAAATGTGGTCCGTGCGTGGGTTCCCTCCGAGAACATTATACATCATAGTACATAACGTATTAAACGAACACGTCGGCTCTAGATATATAAGTCTGGTTGTCCCCTCGCAATAGCCGACCACATTGCCGTGCTCAAAAATAAATTCACTGCCAAAATAACAACACGCAGGTACGACTGCCATCTTCAACTGAAATTAAGCAACAAATATTTAAATCACAACTCATCACATACACCACACAACTTGGAATTAAAATTCTTCATGCAAAACCACTTCTTCGCGTAAGGTACTTATTCCAAGATCCACAACGCCTCTAGACGCGACGACGCCTCTAGAAAACTACTATGTCTCATATACTAAATTAGTCTATAAAATCCTAAATTAGCCTAAACCCTCAATTAGCCTAAAATATGACTGAATTACGATTAAAAATCCTTCATTAGCGTATAAAACCATATCTTAACATAACATCAACATTACCATGCAAATTCCCAAATTACCCCTGAAAAACCCTAATTAAGCATAAAATCCATTAATTACCATAAAAACCCTAAATATAGCATAAAATCTAAATTAACATAAAAACCCCTAAATAAGCTTTAAAACGCCTAAATTAACATTAAAACCCTAAATTAGCAACAAAACCCCAAAATTAACCTAAAAAACTCTGAACCCTAAACCTAATAAACCCCAAATCTACGCAATACATGAAATTTAACTCTAAATCAACCAACAAACATGAAATTTGTAGCATAATCATGGTTAATACGCTACAATAAGAGCAATTTCAAGTAAAAACATGCATCAAATCATCAAAATGACGGCCAAATATTCTAACTCACGAAAAATAAAAAACAAACCTTACTTTTACAACGAAACGAGGAAGATCCGCGGGAGAAACGCAAGTTTATCGTTCGCACAACCTCCAATCGCTGATTTGCTGCTTCGATTCGGCGGCAATAGGGACAGAAGGAAGAGAGAAGGAGACTTCTTTCCGCCCGGTTCGATTTGGGAGAATGAAGGAAGAAGAGAAAGAAGACGGGCGGGGAGAATAAAAAAGAAGACGGGCGGGGAGAATAAAAAAGAAGACGAGGCGGCATCTATGTTTAAGTTAGACGGCATCGCGATGCCGCCTCCTTGACAAACTGCGAATCGCATTGCCGACACGAAATTTTGCCAAGTGTTAGATGAGGCGGCATGCACATGCCGACTCGCATTTTCGAAAGTGGCGGCATTTAGATGCCGCCTCGCTAGTTTTCGTTCAAAAGCAAAAAAAATGGACTTTTCTTTAAGTGTATATTGAGGCGGCATCTAAATGCTGCCTCGTGTTTGAGGGTAGGTGGCATTTTAAAGCCGCCTCTCATTTTTGTAGGCGGCAGTTGAATGCCGCCTACTTGAGTCTTATAAAAAATTTTTTTGGCGACACGCTGTGTCCAGCGTGTCGCCTTACGTGTGTTTGACCAACTCGGTCAAAGTGTAAATAGTGCCATTTTGGCAAATAGTGCTAGAACAGTGTCAAAATTGTAATTTTTTATATTTTTTTATTAATTAAAAAAAAACATCTCCAAACAATTGGCTGTTAGGCACAACATGAGCTGGTTTCTTTATATACCAAAAGAAAAATCTCAATATACTTGTCTACATGTTTTCTAACTATAAAATATTAAATAATAAGAATTAAATTTTTTTATTTTTATGGTAACTAAAATAGGTAAAAGTATAGGCAAAATGTGTGAAACTGAATCAATTTCATACTCCAAAAATTTATCATGAAATAAATATTAATTTAGATGATATAAGTATTTTAAGTTATATGTACGTTAATCTTTCAAGGAGAAATTCTCCTTTATGGTAAAAAAAAATAGGTAAAAATATTGGCAAAATGTGCAAAATTGACTCAAATTTATACCTAATTTAAAAGTAATGAAAAATAAATTATTCAGTATTGGTCGATGAGGAGTAATTTGTTCGGGTTTGAAATTTCAGGCCTCATTAAGAGTGCATTAAGAACGTATAGAGCTGCCGAGGGATCTTGAGATTAAAGGACATAAGATTGATTTATTGAAAAATTTATGCACTTGTACATGTATCCTAGCTGTGTCATTCTCTCTTACTTTAGTACTAATGACGGTTATTAGGATGCCCGTACACTTAAAGACGGTTATTTTAATAATAACCGTAGCTAGAAGTTTTTATGCGACCCACCCGACTCCCCTGTCCTTGACTTCCTCGACTTCCTCTTTCCCTCGACGTAAACTCTTTCCCCTTATGTTTTTACCTCCGCGTTCCTCGACTCTTCGCGCGCTTTCTCCTTCCCGGCGACCAAATCAGTACTGAAGGCTCATTGTTTAGCTCGCTGTAGTCGGATTGTCTCATTGTCTCTTTATCTGGCTCGGTTATACAAGCTAGGGCTTCCATTAGAGGTAAGTTGGTTCGGCATTTCTTTGTTCTGACGCCCTCTATCTATGGAGTTTCTTGATATTTACCGATTATTCTCATCTACTTTGTGAATCTTAGTCGATTTAGTTTTCTTATTTTTTATTTTGAGAATCTCTCGATTGGGTGTTTCTTTTTCTGTTTCCCCAATTCAACGCATTGCACGTCTTATGGAAGGGAACTCCCTCTTCCTCTGTATTCTATTTCTGTTTCCCCAATTCACTTGATTTGGGTATTTCTTTTTAGAATCACCGTAGAGAACTTTTTATGTGGCTGTTGAGCTGAATGCTGAATCATGTTGATACAATAATACAATACTAACTTAACAAGATTTATGGCTCATATTGTGAATGGCGGCTTCAGTTTGATCATCTTTATTCTTAGCTTCTGTACTTGACACTAGGGATCCGGAGGGGTAGAAACCACTGATGCAAAGCTTTCTGTACCTTGGATGTTCATTTTTTTTGGATTTGAGGTGGAGATTCCGATGGTGATTAACAATGACAGCGCACTGTGTGGTTAGGTGAAATGAGAGGAAACAAAGAGCACTCGGTCGAGAAAAAATACCCTCGATAACCATACGAGGTAGCTGGTTCTCTTAGGTGAACCATTTAAGCCAGTGGGCTGGTTCTCAGCGGGTTTAAGCCATTGGGCCGGTCGTCAGTGGGTTAAAGCCATTGGGCCGGTTCTCAGTGGGTTAAAGCCATTGGGCCGGTTCTCAGTGGGTTAAAGCCATTGGGCCGGTTCTCAGTGGGTTAAAGCCATTGGGCGGTTCTCAGTGGGTTAAAGCCATTGGGCGGTTCTCAGTGGGTTAAAGCCATTGGGCGGTTCTCAGTGGGTTAAAGCCATTGGGCCGGTTCTCAGTGGGTTAAAGCCATTGGGCCGGTTCTCAGTGGGTTAAAGCCATTGGGCCGGTTCTCAGTGGGTTAAAGCCATTGGGCCAGTTCTCAGTGGGTTAAAGTCATTGGGCCGGTTCTCAGTGGGTTAAAGGAGGGGTAAAAATGTCTGAGAGTATACAATTCAATAAAAAAGGAGAATTGATAGACAGATCACCATTTAATAAAACTAGATATATGATCCGTAAAAGATCCATTAATTAAATAAATGAAAACTGAAGTGGGGGAAGCATGAAGATTTCGGCTAGGGAGCGAGAAAAACATTTAGGTGGAGAGGCCAATGGTGAGGACAACAACTTAGAAGTTTTGTATTGGAGCCAAATAATTCTAATTGGGAAACGGAGAGAGCAAAAACAAAGCCGGTGTAACAAAACAAAAAAGAGGAAGAACTGTGGGGTGAGGGCAAAGAGGGTGAAGAAGTAAAACCAGAGATGGAGGAGACCAAATAGTGTGGGTGTTGCCACTGGAGCAGGGGAAGAGGATGGGAGACGCTAATGAACCAACCGGCGAAGTAGGGAAGTGAGATGAGATGGACGAAGTCACGAAGGGGTTACACATCTTATAAACAAAAAAAGTAACAGAACTAAAAGTACAGATCCTTCATAATACCGTTTCTATAAAAAGGTAACAGAACAAAGACAGAAGAACCAGAACAATAAGGGAAGTCGGTGAAAAGATAGAGAGCAGAAGGAAAAAGAAAGCAGAAGGGAGAGGCTAAATAAGAGAAGAGGTAAAGTTGACGAAGCAAACATGCCTTTTTGAGAGAAGACGAAGAAGTGGGTCTGGGAGAGAAAAATGAGAAAAAGAAGGAGAAAGCTTTGTCGGAAAAAAGGATCAGGTTACGAAAAGGATAGGAAATCAACGAAGAGGAATAACAGGGGATTAAGAGAAAAAAGCAGCAGATACAAAAGATATGGATTAAAAACTCAGGGCTGTATTTCCTCAAAAAAAAACTCAGGGCTGTAACACAGGGAAAGATCAAAATGTTTAGTCAAAAGTAGTTAACAACAAAAAAGAAAATGACGAAGAGGAGGAAAACCACCCACTGTGTACCAATGATAAAAGAACGAAAACAGTAAGAGAGGAATAACTAAGGAGACACGGTGCAGAGGGGGAAGAAGAATGAAAACTAACATACCGAGGGAAAAAAGTCAAAAGAGGTTGACACACTCTGTATTGTAAGAAAACAAAACAGAGCATAAAAAATTGGGGAAAAGACAGCAGGCATGAAGCACAATATGGAATGTGACCATAATGGTTTGCAAAAAATGTCTAATATGGGAGATATATATACCTGACTTAGATAGGGCCGGGGATAAGCGACATAAACTTACAGATCTCGATTCATATCTGCTCTCAAGTATCGTCTCTCTGAATTCTATTATCGCTACTGAGATAAGCAATCAATTTTTTCTGATGAACTCTATTTGATAAAGCTAATTTAAGTGATTTTCTGGAAATTCTAATTGGCTGGAGTCGTGTGTGAGTTAAGTGGATTTTCTGTTTTATTGATAAACTCTAGTTAGATAAAGCCAATTTTTATGTTCTTATCTCTTATGACAAACTTAATCATGTCTCCCTTTTACCAATAAAATTCTAATTAGGCTGCTCACACTTTCTGTATATCGCTTAGCCAGTTCACTAACAAGTCCTTGGTTTTTCTGAAACATATTATAATTAATGGAATGGAGTTGTAGGCGGCTGGAATTTATAACTTAAAAGCGGAGAGAGTTGATAAGCTCAAGCCAGATCAACTTCATCAATTGCAGAAAGATATAATCAATCTTGATTTTGATTTTAACTTTCAGTTTGTTATGGAGCAAGATAAGAGACTTTTAATGAAGAACGCTTGATTATCCAACTCTAAGCCAGGTCAGCCATCTTGTCCCTTGTTTTCTCCCGTGGAAGGTTTTTGGAATTTATTTTTGTTAAATTGAAGGGAGGCTATAGGAGAAGCCACATCAGCTTTTTAGACCCTATTTTCTCTCGACCCCCATTCTTATAATATATATATATATATATATGTATATATAGTGAATTTTAAATAAATAAATAAATAAAATTTAAAATAAAATACACAATAGATAATATCAACTAAAATTCAGAATTTTAAAATAAAATGTACCACAAAAGGCTGCTCGTAAAGTCGTAATTCCTTTTGTACCTATAACCGAACAAAAAAAGACATGTAAAACAATTATAGTAGAAATCACATTAGGAGAAGTAGAAAATGGGGACGAAGCCAAGATAGAACCATAACCTATTATTAGCATCACCGGAGGCTAGAGTAACAGAATTTGAAAAAAATCTAGAATGAAGGCTAAAGTAAGTCAATTTTAAGAAAATCTTGATTGGGGGCTATAGTAAGGCTATAGTATAGAAATTTTATGAAAAATTATGATTGAAGGATATTGTTAGGGAATTTGTTGTAAAATTTTTGCTGGTGTATGTATGTGTAATTAAACCCGATGATTGGTGTAACAAAAGTCGAAGATACACTCTAAGTTACGTCAGAAGAATAACAAACTCAAGACACCAAAACTTGTTATCGCGGTTTGGAACCAACTATTCCTACTCTTTGGGGCATTTGGCCCAGGGTAAAGAATCCACTTAAGAAAGTTTATAAAAAGACATCAACATTTTCAAAAAAAACTTACACGTTACACCTCCGCTCAATGTTCTCCTCGACAGGATTTGAACGATACAAATTTCTTTAAACTTTCTGTTGCAACACCAACATAAGTCCTTCAACACCCCTCACACTGAGGCTCCCCCTCATTGTGTTCCCTTCAGGCAAGGGATCTTCTCCACGTAGTCATCTCAGAATGAGAACGACATTATGATAGTCAATGGTTTCTTAATATAAGCCGAAAGACTTCTTCATAAGCTTAACAAACTTGCTCACATAAGAATAGACTTCATGCACATCTCCTTAGTAGGCTCCCCCTCAACCTCACGCTCTGTAATTTTCCCTTAATTCCAGCGTGTCTTCTTTCTTTGTATGTAGCTCTATTTATAGGCATGAGTTACTTCTCTTATTCGAACAATCCTTCTCGTATTAGAACTCATGAAGTGGTTTCCCAGTTGAACTGTCTTGCCCTTTGTTTCTTAATGAGACTTCTTCTTTCCTTGTGAGGGTTTCATGTTTCAATTGTACTTCCTCCTTCATACAGTTGTCGATTTACACTCGTTTAGACTAGTCCATCCAATTTTTTTTTGAGGAAAGTGCTGATTTTTATTGATTGATAAGAGTTAAGGTACAAGTGATGGGGACACTCTCACATCTAGTGAAGAGAGTTGAACCCCTTCTTTAGCCAAGCTATCTGCCAAGGAATTGGCAGACCGAGGATAGTCCATCCACTTTAGAGACCTCTATTATCCCAAATTTCATCTGTAATGCCTTTACATTATGACTCTTGATATGCTAAGTTGTTGTCTTGTATCATGAAACTATAGTATCCCTTTGTGTTGCCCATTTGAAGTCATGTCAAATAAGGAAATTACCTTTTGTAGTTATTACTGATTTGTAGTCTTGTTAAATCAGGACTCTTTGGAGGAGTCTTGTCTCATTCCATCTTTGGGTATCTTTCCTTCAATAGGCATCTAACTAGTCAATAATAGCCAACTCAAATTTTTTCTTGGAAACAAATACTCTTTTCCCCCGATGCCTCCTAAATAGGAACCTTGAGATTCCCATATTGATTTACCTTTTAACACTTTTTGGATTTCCTGAATCTTCTTCTTTTTTATCTCCTCCTTGATTTAGGAACTCAAGTGTCCTTCCCATGTCTTCTATGCTCTATTCCCAGACTCCTTAATTTTCTATTGTCAAAAATAGACAATCCATTTATGCATTAACATTCTCCCCCTTTGTCTCTTTTTCTCAAAGGCACTCTCTCATTAGTTTTGCTTCCCCTATCTTGTGTCACTTACACTATTGTGTACTCTTCATGTTACATTAACCTTCCAGATAGAAGAGCTGCATATATACAATTCTGCATCTCTTATAAGTCTCATCTCATTTCGACATCTCTCCTTTTATCAGACCAGAATAGGTATTCTTATATCGGAGTCTTCAACAATACCAAATACCATATGACCTTGTCCTCACAAGTAGTAACAAGGATCAAGACACATTTTACCAGCCTCTATATCTCAGTAGTCAACTAATCTCTCTTGTTTATTAACAAAATTCTGTCTTCAGATTGTCAAAAATAGCTAGCTCAACTTTGGTTTAACATTCTCCTCCTTTGGCTCTTTTTTACAAAATCTTCACTACACATTTTGTTATAGTGCACAATGCAGTACGCCGCTTGTTGTATTGTCATTTTCACAGATTAGAATTCTGTCAACACTTATCATGCAACATCAAAGACTAACACATGAATATACTATCTTAGTGTACCTTACACTGCCGGGTACACTAGCAATTGCATCGACTCCCCAATCAAACTTTTTTTTTCTCCCCCTTTTTGTCAAATAAGGGCCAAAGTCAACAACTAAACTCTCCCCTGAGGAATTAACTCCTCAATCCATCAAAGTCAATAATGTCTGTCTTATTTGCTTTTCTGTTTCAAGACCTTTAAGCTCTCTGCCTCATACAACCATGATTACTCACTAACTCCTACTGGTGTATGTACACCGGATTGTTCACCGTCATTGAAACCTGAATACATTTACTTTCATACTCACTTTGTTCCTCATCACTATCTTTTTTACCAATAATGACTTCTCATCTAGATACCTTAGTATCACACACCCTTCTCCACCAAGGTAGCGTTATCATCTTGAATGTTCCTTTAAGACATTATGAGAACATGATTAGAGGAAGAAAGTAATGACTGACCTTAAATTTGAGAACTTTCTATTCTTTCATCACTTGTTTGTTGTTACTTCACTCAATGGTCATTGGGCTTTTTCGATTGTTTAAGGTAGCATAGAGTTCAGAACCATCCAATTCTATACTTCACTTGAAGTTGGTGGAATACTTTGATGAAAGTGCAACAACTGAAAGTTCAAAATGCTGTTTGAGACATCTTCAACTTGCTTCAAGTTTTGTGTATTGTTGAAACGGAACTGTGTTTGAACAAACGACTAACAAACTTCTGCTTCTCCAAGTTCTTGCTAACAGTGCGCACCAGTTTCTGTTTCTCCTCGAGTGATGTCATGAGAATTCTAACCACAATGAAATCCTTCAGAAATAGGCATGCTCCAATTTGGTCTTCTCAGAAAGCATTGTGTGTACACTGTGTTGTACACCCAATGACTTAGGCTATACATTCTTATGCTTTGCACATGTTTTTCTTTAAGTATCTTACACAAAACGACCCGCAGTTTCAGATTGAACTACTATATATGACCAAGATGGAAGTACCTCATAAACAACATTCCCATTTATGCAAATCACCACAAGACTCACATATGCGAACCACTACAAGACTCATGTATGCAAACCACCACAAGACTCCTCTTCCCAACAACCTTATGACATTTTTTTTTGAACTTAGGTGATTACAATTACAATTACAATACATTGCTCCGCGGGCCCCGAAGCTAACTTCTAATCGTATGACTCCAATGATTGCTGGCGTTGAGTCACTTCCGCTATGTGCAGCACTGACTCCCCGACCGCGACTTCCATTTGTGTGCTGGCTCCGATCGTGTAATTTCTACTGCTGCCAAGGAGACTCGAGCCTGAGACCTCCCGACAGTGATGACCCGGGTGAGACCACCTGAGCTATCGTCCAGGGCTCACAACTCTTATGACATAAAGACACCATTTTTGTGACCCTTGACTCAACAATATCATACTCACATTGAAAGAGAACTCATGTAAAACCATGAAGATTAGGCTATGTTGACTAGAACTTTTCAGGTGACACTGACATGCAATAACTAAACTTAGACTGACCTTCACATATGGAGACCAACAATTCTGACCAGTATATGAAAGAATAAAATTTTTGGACTGGACACAATAAACTTGAAAGTTTGTATAATACTCAGCATAGCCCTGAATGAGAACATAACTTCAGAGTAACGACACGACGAACCCAACATGCTGACTACTCTTCAATCATATTTAACTGGTAGCGCCAAGAATTCTTACCTTGAAAAATCTTGAGAGCTTCTTTTAGGAACTTAAGTTTTTCTTGTTGCTAACATGCTCCAATTGTCACGAGGGTGGAGTTTGATATTTACCTCAGAAAGAACATGTTCCTTTCAGTTCTTCATGATGGACTGAATTGCTTCACTCTTGCTCTCTAAGTTCATCCAACGAAATAGAAAAAGGAGTTCTTTACTTTTTGCTACACATCCAAAGTTCGCCATTGTCTTCATCTGAATAGGAACTCTGGTGTACTGTTGGTGTACTTACACCTTCAGTTACATTAGCCTTGCCACCCACTTTTCTCCCTGCAATTTCTAGAAGTATTTCCTAGAGTGTGGTTTTGTCATTGTCAACCAGGTTGAATCTTTCTCCAATATGTGGTAGCTCAAGCCTTCTTCATTTGGTGTAGTGGTGTATCCTAGCAACTTTTTTTATTTTTTGTTTATTTTTTTATTTTTTTAATGTTGTTACTCTGTGAGGTACACTAACAAGCACATTCCTTCATACAACATAAGCCTAAAGCTCCTCTCAGAACTCAAAGCAACTTTCATCGAAACTCTTGGGAAGATGTATGGCAGTTGATTCTTTGTGAGAATGTGATCAACCACAACGCTTCCTTCCCGAATAAAGTGACAACATGATTCTCTAAAATGTTTCTAGTACTGGTGTTGTCACAGTACATTGTAGGTACGCTGTCAGTTACACCATACTCATTAAGCATCTGCTTCATTCACATTAATTGAGTATAGCAACTTCCTGGAGGTCTTGATATCAATGCCCACACTATTTCTATCAAATTGTTCAAGCTCTTCCGACATGGTTTTATTCCATAACTCATCTCTCAATGTTTCTGCCACTTTACCTGGTCCTAAAGACGATGTAAAGTAGACAAATTGCACAATCTATCTGTAGTCTGGTTGTCCTCTTGTTCTGAATCTTTCTTTGTTATTCCTGATAACATCAGTGAGATAATTTTTTTGAAACTTGGAAGAAAATGCCTTTTCTACTACTGTACTTTCTCGATCAACTAGTGTAACTTCTTGTGTAATGTTGGGTGTAACAATAGAAGTATTTTTCTCCTTTCTATAATCACTCTTTATCTTAGCAACTTTCCCCATCACTTTTCTTTTCAATCATATGTCACACATCACTTGTTTAAATGACTAGGAATTTTGATTTCTTTTTAAGAAACTTTCCCCAAATAAGTTGAGAATGACTTTCAACAAAAATAAGTACATACCTCTTTTCAACACTCCTTTATGCTTGCACGTGACCTATTAGATCCATGTATATCAATTCTGAAGGTAGAGATGTTGGAACGTGGTGTAGCTCTGGATATGAAGTTGTGCTCTTTCATGCATTCGTCACTCAAAGCATCCATCTTACTATTCAACTTTGTTAGTCCTAGAACAACTCCAGAATTGTTTTCCTTCTGTAGGCTCCGATTTCTCAGATGCACCAATCTCTTGTAATTACACGATTGTTGCTTCAGTAATTGATAACAGTTGTAACCAGTTGTAATCCCCTCCATTACATACTGGTTTCTATTGTCTGCCACTCTACAACCTTCCTTGGTAAACTTAACATGTAAGTTCTGATCACATAGTTGACTGATGCTTATCAGGTTTGCTTTAAGTCCTTTCACCAAAAGGACATTTTTCAAACTGGGCAATCCTTCCATATTCAAAGTTTCACTTCCAATTACACCCCCTTTTGCACCATCTCCAAAAGTTACTTGACCTCCATCTTCTTGTTGTAAGTTTTTCAAATACTCAAGACTTCCTGTCATATGCTGTGAGCATCCACTATCGAAGTACAATACAACATCCGTAGTAGCTTTAAGAATTGTATGAGCAGCAAAATAACCAACTTGTTTCTTCACCCAAATAAATTTAGAACTAGGCTTTGTGATTTTTTGAGATCCATTCCATCTCCAATCCTTTAGTAATTTGTAGCAGTAAGGTCGAATATGCCTATATGTGCCACAATAGTAACATGTAGGTGTTGAGGCTTTTTTGGCTCTTCTATGCAAATTCTGAGAGAGTTGCTTTCTGTGTAGCAGTTCCTTCACCATACCCCAGCCATGTGTATCACCGCTCCTTTGCGCCAATATGTCATCAAGTTGCTGTTTTCCTTTATCAAAATTTGCAAGTAGCTCTTCTGATTTTCTCAATTCTTCTTCTAGATTCTGAATTTTCTCATCTTTTTCTTTTGACCTCTTGCTTCAACTTGACACTCTCTTGAGTATCTTGTGACTTTCTCAAATCTTCTATAGATTCTGAATTTTCTCATCTTTTTCTTTGACCTCTTGCTTTAACTCGACATTCTCTTTCTCATGAGAGGTTAATTGCTCCTTCAACACTTTCATAATTTCACATACTTCTCCCCATTGCTTGATAATATCTTCAACTGAGCCATTTCCTAAATCATCTTCAAACTTACTGTCGTCTTCATAGATTGGCTTAAGTGTAACAACAGGTGTAGTTACACTGACATTTGGAGTGTAACTTTTCCTGATGCTTGTAGTAAAAGCAATGAAATTACACCCTTCTGAATCACTTCTATCATCATCACTCCTAGCAGCCACGAACGACATCTTTTCCTTGTTTCTCTTATTAAACTTGTTAAGGCCTTTGGTGAATAGTGTTGTTTTTTCTTCCATCTCCGTTAGTGTAGTTGCAGTGGCTTGAACACTACCTGAGGTTTGTACATTAGTTTATGGGAGAAGATTTGCTACAGATGTTAAAAGGTTGCTATAGCAGTCACCTTCGAAGTCAGTTTCTAGTATCCTCCAAGCGTATTTAGCAGCTTCACATTTTGAATTTTTTCTGAACTGTTCGGTATTAACTCCAAGGATTGCTTCAAGTGCCATAGAGTTTCCCCTAGATAATTCTTTTTCAGCATCTGTCCTCTCAAATTTCGACTTTAAAATTATTTTTCCATCAACCTCTTCTGTCGGGTGTTTCCATCCATAGAGTACATCACACCACTCATTTTTAGAGCCTTTATATAGGTTTTCATTTTGATTTTCCTATGTGGGTAATTTGTGCAATCCAATAGGGGTGGTATGTTATATGAATCTCCTTTTCTTGAGTGGTCCAACATTGTACGTACACCAGAGGAACACACTGGATCTCACCAAATTAATTCGGTGCCTGCTTTGATACCACTTGAAATTACTATTGACCTTTTGCCGGTGTACGTATATGTGTAAGTACACCCGATGATTGCTGTAACTACAGTCTTAGATACACTCTAAGTTATGTCAAAAGAATAACTAACTCAAGACACCAGAGTTTGCTATCGCAGTTTGGAACCAACCGTTCCTACTCTCTGGGGCATTCGGCCTAGGATGAAGAATCCACTAAAGAAAGTTTACAGTAACTTACATGTTACACCTCCGCTCAATGTTCTTCTCATTAGGATTTGAACGATACAAACCTTCTTTAAACTTCCTGTTGCAGAACGCCAACAGAAGTCCTACACCCCTCACACTGAGGCTCCCCCTCAGTGTGTTCCCTTCATGCAAGGGATCTTCTCCACGTAGTCATCTTAGGATGAGAACAATATTATGATAGTCAATGGTTTTTTAATATAAGCCGGAAGACTTCTTGATAAGCCCAACAAGCTTGCTCACATAAGAATAGACTTCATGCACATCTCCTCAGCAAGCTCCCCCTCAACCTCACGCTCTGTAATTTTTCCTTAATTCCAGTGTATCTTCTTTCTTCACATGTAGCTCTATTTATAGGCACGAGTTTCTTCTCTTATTCGAACAATCCTTCTCATATTAGGACTCATGAAGTGGTTTCCGGTTGGACTTTGTCTTGCCTTTTGTTTCTTAATAAGACTTCTTCTTTTTCAACTGTACTTCATCATACAATTGTTGTCGATTTACACGTTTAGACTAGTCCATCCACTTGAGAGACCTTTGTTATCCCAATATATTTTGACACCAGATCCTCCCAGATTTCATCTTTAATGCCTTTACCTTTCTTATTATGACTCTTGATATGCTAAGTTGTAGTCTCATATCATGAAACTATAGTAGCCCTTTGTGTTTCCCTTTTGAAGTCATGTCAAATAAGGAAACTACCTTTTGTAGTTATTGCTAATTTGTAATCTTGTCAAATCAGGACTCTTTGATGGTGTTTCCTCATTCTTTGGGTATCTTTCCTTCAGTAGGCATCTAACTAGTCAATAATAGCCAACTCAAATTTTTTCTTGGAAACAAATACTCTTTTCCCCCGATGCCTCCTGATGCTAGCTAAACGTGAGTAACTTTCTACTTATCTGTATAGTACGCAAGTGCACGTGTCGCGCAAGTAATAAAGTGGACTCAACTATTCGGATGTTGAACCCCGAGGGACTATGTAGACCAAGTACTAAACATGCATCCTAATGGCTATAACTAATCGAATGAAGGGATATTTAATGAAAATAATAAAATATGCGCACTAACTAGACCCGAACAAGGGATAACTAGGAGTATTTAAAATAGAGGTGGGGGTGTGATTTCATGTCCCCGTGCTCCGTATCTAACCTATTCTAGCATTCATGCATTTTATCAAACACTTGGTAGACCTAGGAATTTAGTACGTATGGGTCTCTTTCGAAATCACCACAACCGTGTCCTCTATCCCGACCCTCTAATCTTCCGATTGAAGGTTTAGAAAGAGAACCCACTACACGTAGCCTATAGGTCACGTACGACAGTGGGTTATTCCTAACTCCACTCACGAATCCCATAGATAGACCTCCTAACTAGGTGGAACACACGTTGCCTAATGCAAGTCTACCTAAATCTACCCTCCTGGGATTGAATCGGGTTCCTAAATATCATTTAAAAGCTAGTTAGGCAATTAATCGAACACTAAGAAATGCATTAGACACCACATAATAGAATCATGCTCAAATCACTAAAATAACCACATGCGTTGCAAGAGTATGCTACATCACACCCCAAAACGGGGGTTTAAATACACATTGAGTCAAAATACAACAATAATCTCAAATCCTAACGCGTCCATACTCAAAGTACACACAAATGTAAGAAAATGAGAAAGAAGAGCAAATTAAGAGTGTATAACACTTTTTGAAGCTTCAATCCTCCTCCTGGATGGAACTCCTCAAGAAATAGCCCTAAAATCCTCCTTTGAAGCTCTGGCATGAACCCTAGACGAGTCTAGGTCGATTCCCCAAAGTCCCCAAGTCCCCAAGTCCCAAGTCACCTCTCCTCGAAATCTCCCCCATTTTATTTATAGCCTCTCAGCACCACATGGTGCCTGGGCCATTCTATGGTGCCCAACCTGTTGCGCTAAACCCTCGCCATGGCAACCAAAAACCAGCGCTGAAGCGCCGATTCTCGCTAACTACTGTCATGGCGAAGCTTCCCAGCGCCGCAGCGCTGGACTTTGGTTTGCCGTTGCGCCCAGAATTAGCGTTGAGGCGCTAATTCTCGCTAACTGGTGCTGTGAACTCCGCCTTGGCGAAGGTTTTCCCCGGCGCCTTGGAGCGCTAAGGGCTTTGTATGGCGCCTGGTTGCTTCCTCCAAATTGCACTCGGCGCTATGACGCCCAATCCATGCTATGGCGCCTAGTATTCTTCTGCACTTGTGTTTAGGGGGCGATTCCTTCAATGTTCTACCAATTTGTCCGGAGCGTCTTCCTCTGTACTTTCCACTAGCTTTCCTGCACAAGAACACCAAGTTTAAGTCAAATTTTCCTAAAATAGAGGAAATTTATATGTATATATAGAGGAAATACCCTCAAACTTAAAATTTTGCTTGTCCTCGAGCAATAACTTGCTACACAGGTTCTAAATCATCATTCTCACATGCTTGCAAAGAAAGACCATGCCATTCTACACTAGAAATGGAAAATCATATTGCTCGGCCCTTCACTTGTAATCTCTCTTAAGAGACCAACTTATTTTCCACTCACTTTCCCCCACACATCAATTTCTCTAGTCCCCACAATCATGGTTTTCACTATCAACCCATCAAACTATGAACCTCAAGAATTCACATTAGCACTATATACTCTAGTCTCTCGTTCCACCTTCCACAAATGATGACGGGATGCTCTTAAGATTGTTAGGACTTTAACTATGGTTGTAATAGGGCTTGGGGTATGGGTAAGATCATAAATGAGTACATAGGGTAGATCACTCTTCAATGCATAACCCAACCCTTTGAAACAAGTTCTAGTCTTCAAGTATTCTCCCAAACTTACGTTCAAGCTATTGGGAAACCAATTCCCCTTCTCTTTTTCTGTTTTTTTTCTTCCTTTTGTTTGCCAATTGAGCAGGGGGTGGAGATAACCACTCAACTGTTTGACGTGAAACTTCATGATTCCTTAGTCGCAAAGGCTCGGTTACTAAGTAAAGCAGCCCTTGCTTCATTGGCTTTCACAATTGCTCTCTTTCTCTTCCTTTTTTTTTCTCACTCGTCCAAAATTCTTCAGATTGGGTCATGCACCAAGAGGAATAGGTGATGTAAAAGAGGCTAATAATGCAATCAATAATAAAAGAATTAGATCATGACCCAACTTTGAGTATACTGGGTTGGCTAGAAAGGCCCAAACTCATAAAAATGGCCTAACTCCTTTCTTTGAGTTGCAATCTTCAATCTTTAGTTTCAAGCTTTCTTTGAAACTAGTTCTCAAGCTTCTAAAGGAATTCTTAAGCTCATAAACCAAACATTTCACATTCCCAAACCATGACACATTGACTTCAAGAAAAAGAATTGTGAGTGGTGCAATGACATGAAAATGAGTCGGTCTCCTAATTATATTATGCAAGTAAGTTTCGAGGATGAAATTTTCAATCTCGAGTTAAACAACATGGTGGCATCACAAATCATACGCAATGCAAGATAAATATACATGCAACATGGTGTCCTCCCCCAAACTTAAATTCTACATTGTCCTCAATGTAAATCATAATAACAAATAAAAAAGGAGTTAAGAAATCTCCCTGTAGGTACAATGCTGCTCCCATGAAGAGTGCTCATTATGAGGAGCATGAACTCATGCACACATGTGAGATCAAACATATGGAAGAAGTATCTAAGGATCTAATGCTTTTATTTTTAAAATATAAAACTATAATTTATTTGACTTCAGACAACAAAACCGACAGGCAAGTCAAAATGCACATGTTGGTGAAGTTCAAAAAGATATAATCTGGAAACAAACATGAGCTCACAAGTAGAATTCTTTCACTACACAGTCTTTTTGGGGCTTTAAAATGTGAAGGCCTTCTGTGAAGTCCCCTCTTTATTAACCCCATAGATGCCCCTCAAAAGGGGGGAGCAAGATTCAAAGGATATAAAAAATTTTCACTGAATCTTGCCCTGCGCCATATGGCGCAAGTCCTGTTCACGGTGCCAATCCTGTTCATGGCACTAGGCACCAGAAGCTGTTTTTGTGCAGCCTATGGCATCGTATGGCGCCCCATGGTGCCGTCTAGCGCCCTATGACACTAGGTTCTGCCAAGTCCTCAATCCACTTCAATTTCACTTGTTTTGCTTAAAAAATCCACCCACATGTTTCACTATCTATCTACACTAAATTTAACTAATCTAAATGGGTTATAACCACTTATTTTCAAAAATTTAACTCTATTCTATTCCTACAATTTTACCTTCTTGGGTTGCCTCCCAAATAGTGCCATGTTTAAAGTCATTGGCTAGACTTGTCCACCATTCCTCCCGGATCAAAATGAAAGCTCAACCACTTTTGTTTTATCACATCTCTACTTTTGGTAGAGCAAGAAAGTGGCTCCCAATGAATTTGGGAATAGTAGGTGGTGGCATCTTGCAAGTTTGGATTCTTCAATTCAAAATGTGCAAGATGTCTCTACTCTCCTCCAACCTCTCCTAACAAGATACGCAATTTCGAACTTAAGGTTGGTTCATAGGGTGGGAGGATGAACTCATCTAGCTCATCTAGGTTTAGTTTCCCCCCTTCAATTGAGATTGGTTCTTGATGTAGTGCTACCCAAGTGTCTAAGGGATCTACCTCAATTTTTTTTTCCTTCCATCCCTTCCCTCAAACTTAGCTTCAATCCTACCTCAACTCCCTCTTGATATGTATCTAATGCTTGCTCCCCATTTTCTCTAGTAGGCAAGAATAAAGGGTCAGGTTGGTTACATCTCTCTTCCATGGGTTAATCAACCTTTTGTGTCCTCACTAGCCAACAAGTTTAAGGGTGTCAATTTTACCCGATTACCCGAATGGTAATCGGATGGATAAGGAAAAAATTTTTATGTTTTGATTACCCAATTATCCGATTATCCAATTACCCGATTACCCGCCTCTTAATCGAAACGGATATGGATAATTGTTATTCCTTACCCGATTATCCAATTACCCGGATGGTAATTTGGTAATTTATTTAAACTTTATGCCCTTTATTTTAATGTATTATTCCTACCATACCTTACCCTAATTTTGGGCCTACAAGGCTACAACGAGTGAAACCGTTCTTAATCTTCAGACAGTTATAGCTTAATACATAAAATCTCACATGTCATAGTTGTGCCAACACCCAAAAGTAATGGTTTTGCCGATGCGGAAAGAATAGCAACTCTGAAGAAAACAGGCGTATGTCGCTTTATCAGTACCCTAAGTCGAGGTTTTAGAAATTTGTTTGAGGACTTGTCCGAGAAACTTCTTTCTTTGAGCGTCTCTTTCTTGGAATGGTATCGGTTCCTTTTGAGTTTTTGTCAATTCTTGCATTCACTATTTGAAATTTGTGAGTTGATATGCAGTCTTAATTTGTTTGTTTTTTGTTTGATAGTTTTATTGACTTCAGCATTTGGCTTTTTTTTAAAAGGAAATGTGACTTCGATTCTCATGTGATGATGTTTTTTTCATCTCTTTTCTATTTTGAAGATAATTTATATGCTCTTAACTGATGTTTGTTCTACTTTAACCTTGTTTCCACTCAAGGTGACTGTTACTTGGACTTGACTTCCCAAGAAAGGCCTGGAGCAGTTATGAAATCACTGGAGGACGAGGAAGAGAATGTTCCACAGTCCGTCAACAATTACCATTTCATAGACAAGGAGGGAAATCCTATATGTTTCTCCATTCTGCCTTTGGTTTTGGGTGATGCGGAAAGCCAGAATTCTCCAAAAAAAGTATTTTTACGTGGAGATACTGATGATGGGCTTCAGAAAATATACAAGCAGATTATTGCATGGAAGGTTCTGTTTGCTGCGCAGCCTGAGATTTCGGTTCTTTCAAAAGATAAATATTGGATTAAACTTCAGAAACCAAGGAAGAGCTTTGAGAATATTATTAAAGCCATTTTGATAACTATCCATAGCCTTCACTTTCTCAAGAGAAATCCAGAAGCGTCAGCAAGGGCTTTAAGGGATCACCTCCATAAAGTTTTAAGGTCTGAAGCTTTTTATTTATTTATTTTATTTTGCAGTTTAAGTATTTAACTGCTTTTTTTTTTTCCATTGTCTAACTGTTTACTGTACTTACTCTTTATCGTCTTGGCTCCCCCGAGTTTACCTTATTATAAGATGAATATGCAGTTCATATGATGCTGAACTTTCCAAGTCTGACATATCGTGCCATCAGCTCATAATCAAAGCATTCTCTGAGGCAGATGAAGCTTTAGGGAAGTCCAAGGTGTGTTAACTTTATATGAAAAACTTCATTTGCTTCTGCATTCAGCAACTTGCCAAGAAATGTCAAAGGTGTTAGAGGTTGCGAGTTGAATCTGAGAAAGTATTGTTTCTTTTTGAAATCTTTTGTCTTACAATTTAACGAGAGGCAAAAATATTGTTCTAGTCTTTTGTTAAGCTATAAATTGCAGAGGGGTCTCCTGTTCCTAATCTCTCTTGTGTTAGTTATCACATAATTCTTTTTTTTCCCTACAAATGTTTTCTCTATTTGCTGTGTCATTCATTTTGACAAATGAAGATGAATCGGTATCCTAGTGGAGTGACTGAATTTTCTGGAAATCCCTGTTTACCAAAGACAGGCCAGCCTCACTAGCTACCTCCAATATCAACCATCTAAAAAAAAAAACCTTGCCTGAGTTCTATCTTAGTGAATTAATTCTCATAATCTTAAGTAAAAGCATTAATGAAAAAGCTTTATCTTGCTTTATGGAGTTGAGTTGAACTTGACTAGCATGAAGTGTGTGCACTGTTGTATACTGCTCCGTAACTAGCCGGCAACATAGTGTTTAGAAAAGATGCAAGCGGTCTTGATTTATCAGTCAGACGTTGATTGGATTTTGACTAGTTTTAAAAAAAAGCTGGTATCACTCTAAACCAAATATCATATTTTTGTTGTTAATAATGTACTATTAATGTTGCTTTTGAAAATGGTGAAATTTTATTAGAGAAGAGCTTACAAAAATTGTTAAAATTAGGTCTGAAGTCTATTCCATAATGACTAGCTGAAGTTAGGAAGCTTCTTACCAATTGATAGGCCAGGATTACGTTTACTCATTTATTTATGTGGGACTAATCTAACACTCCCCCGCACGTGTGGGCCTACTTTTAGGCTCTAGCACGTGGACAAAATGGGTGGAGGCCTGCTATGAGTACCCGCTCTCATATCATGTTAAATTAGGGTCTGAGGTCTATTCCAAAATGACCAGTCGAAGTTAGAAAGCCTCTTACCAATTGATAGGCCAGGATTACTTTTACTCATTTATTTATGTGGGACTAATCTACGAAGAATAACAAAAGGGGGTTGAACAGCACCATTTCATTAGCGAACAAGTTAGCTACACTATTGTTTTGGCTGACAATATTACTCCTTGTGCAATGGAATTCAGCTGCAATGTTCATAATCTTTGGAAAGCTTGCTATGGCTTTCAAGGAGGAGTCTTAGCTTTTGAGCACAAATTAATGACGCTGATCGACTCATCTTGTGCATATAGGGAACCATCTAAAGGATCTTTTTAATGAGCTAAGACTCCTTGTTGAACCCTCTAAGACTCAGTCACAACAGAATTAAAATACTAACAGGAATCAATTAAGAAGCAATAGGTTGGCAGACCTTGTTGTAAACGAGCCATCAAAACCTGTAGTGCCTAGGTTAACAAAGTTACACTGATTGTATTTTAGCTTCACTAGTCGAAGAAGATCCAAAGAAAATGGACTCAAAATTACAGATGTTTTTATTTGTGGAAACTTTTATGTAAATTCTACTTTCCTATGTTCTTTATTGAAAATTTCCCTAATTGTTTTTTTTTTGAGGAAATTGCTTCTTTTATTGTTTTAATATGAGGAAATCATACAAAAGGTGAGGTTGTTCTCACCTCAATTGAAGTAAGGACTACTCCTTGTTTAGCCAAAGTGTCTGCCACAATGTTGGCAGATCTAGGAATACATAGCCACTCATAAACAAATGAAAAAGACAAATAAAAAATCTCTCTAAATAAGTACAAAAGTCTCCATGGAGGTGCGGATGTTTGGCGACATCACCTTATGACATTCTTGGAGTCTCCTTCCACAATAAGCTCTCCAGTGAAGTGAGTGTGAAACAAACGGAGTGCATGTAAGACACCATGAGCCTCCACGGATGTGGAGTCATCGTGTCCCAAGTGACCGAAGAAGGTCAGCAAGATGTTCTCCCCTGAGTCCCTAAAGACCCCCAAAACCAGCGGGGCGCGGATTCCCCATAGATGAACCATCTACATTGACCTTTACCTTCCCATCAGGTGGTGGAAGCCAAATATTCTCAATCGGGGTGGAGGCTACTAGCTGTGGCTACCTCAAACCGTGAAGCTCAGATCATGGAAACCTCTAACCCAGGCAGTCTCCCTTTCCCTCCAAGCCACTGAACTCTGGTCTCAATATTATGGGCTACCTCATCCCAAGCAACAAACTTGTTCTGAAAGACTCCTATTTCTTTCCTCCCATATAGCCTATGGTATGAATGCCACCATGGCCTTCCACAAGTCTCTCCACTCCCAAATGGGAGGGTGTCATTTGAATAATTTCAATGAGGTGCCAGGAACTCCCCATGAGAGTCTAAATAGACACGTACACCGAGACCAGATGCTACTATCATATCTACAATGTAAAAGTAGATGATTTACTGTCTCTGTCAGCTCCTCACACATAGGACATGCCTGAGAAGGAATTGGAACTCCCTTTCTCGCCAATGCCTCGTTAGTCAGAATCTTCCCGTGTAAGGTACTCCAAACCATGAACTGAACCTTTGGAGGCACCGGCAGAGCCTAGGCCTTATGGCTGTCATGCATATGATTTGTTGGTAGCTGTGCCAAGTTGATGCTCTATTTCGCATAGCACACCAAATTCATCGCTGGGAACGGCAACCGCATAAGTTTCTGGGAGGCAAGATGGTTGGGAGACGCCCCTTTGCGCACGAAGTACCCACGATTATATTTGCTGGCGCGTACGAAGGCAATCACCGTTGCTGGGGTCCTTCAGAATCAGCCCAGAAGAAGCATTAATTGGAACCGACTGTTCAGAAGGGAGTTACGGGACCAGGAGGCAATAGACCTGGCGGAATTAGACAACGAGATCTCCAGTACGTTCCTAGACGGTCAATATGCCGACAGACTGATCTGGACTCCGTCTGTTGATGGCACCTTCATAGTGAAATCAGCATACCGGGTGGTAATGAGCACCGCAGCAGCAGAAACACATCAAGGCTCTTTAGCCTGGTCTTACGACGGGCCGCCAAAAGCAAAATTCTTCTTGTGGACACCCATCCGAAGAAAGACCCTCACGAGAGAATCTAATCAGGAGAGGAATGACGCTGCAATCTGCAAACTATCCGTTATGCCACTCTGTACCAGAATCCATTGACCACATACTCCTGCATTGCGTCTTTGCATGGCGAATATGGATGGCCCTTCTCCAGCTGTTCGAAGCCCAATTATGCGTGTCAGAAACCACATATGACATGGTGTTGCAGTGGAGAGGCATTGCCATAGGAGCGAAAGGAAAGATCATGGCGGAGGTTGCCGCAATCTTAATCCCTTGGTGTATCTGGGAAGAGAGAAACAGGTGAGTCTTTCAGAACAAAACCCTGACATGGAGTATGGTAGCAAAGAACACAGTCACAAAGGTGATCGCATGGCTCTGTACAAGGAAGGAGTTTGCAGATACAAGTGGCAACGTAATCAGGCAGAAATGGAAAGAGACCGCAGACCTCTCCATCCCAGGAAGACCGAAGGAGCTCCAGCAGTGGGTGCCTCCCGCCAGGGGTATCCTAAAACTCAACACTGATGGATCCTCGCTTGGGAATCCCGAAAGGGCGGGGATAGGTGGCATCCTTCGTGACCATAATGGCAACACCTTGTTGGCATTCTCGGGCTCGATTGGCATCACCGACTCTACCGGAGCAGAAGTAAAAGCCATCCTAGAAGGAATGAAGATCTATAGCGCTGCCTTCCTAGAGCCCCTTGAAGTGGAAGGAGATTCTCAGAATGTAATAGACTGGTGCCGACAACATAGGAATCCACCATGGAGATTCCTTCTACATATGCGCGAGATTTGGGAGCTATCTACCAAAGTCATAAGCTGGAAGAAAATCCCTAGATCGGCAAATCACAACGCCGATCAATTGGCAAAAGGAGTTTCCTTATCGAGTTTGAATGTGAGGAATTAATGATGTAACAAATATGTAGTACCAAAACTATGTAATATTTGCCTTTCAGCACAAGTAATAAAATTCATCAACTTCCTCAAAAAAAAACTGTGCCATGTAGCTGGACGAGATAGAAAATTCTCCCTCTGTGGAGGGGGCCCATATCAGTCTTGTCCTATGCCGATGCATTTCTGTAAAAAAGCTATAGGACCATGCCTAATGAACTGAAGTGCTCTGCCTTTGCATCCCTAAATTCTCTCCTAAAACACCGTACTCCAGTTGATATTATGACCCCCTCCAGCCTCCATTATGTCCTCCACAGTAACCTCAGGTGACTTCACAATGGTAAAGAGTCATGCGAAGGATTCTCTCAATGGCTTCTCCTCGAGCCATAGGTCAGTTAAAAAAAGTACACCACTTCCCCTACCCACTCCCCATCGGATCTTTGTTTTGAAACCCGGTAGCAACTTATGAATGTTCCTCCATATAACCGATAAGTGTCTTGGGCAGTGCCACCCCAATAACCATTCTTCATTGTCAACTCCGTAGTTATTTCTCACCAATTGGGTCCATGATGCACTGCTGTCTACATTCACCCTCCAACACCATTTCCAAAGAAACGCCGTGTTCATTTTTCTAACTTCTCAAACTCCCAAGCCTCCCATACGCTTGGGTAAGCATACCTCTTTCCATCCTACCAAGTGATACTTGAAGCTCTCGAATGAACCCCTCCACAAAAAAATTCCTGAATAGTCTCTCTACCTTTTGTGCCACTCCCACTGAACAATGCATGAAAGATAAATAGTGCATTCCACTAAGGCAAGCTTTGACTAATGTTAATCGACCTGCTTTAGAGAGCAACCTCCCTTTCCATTGAGATAACCTTCTCTGCACCTTTTCTAGAACCAGGATCTAAAGGTTTTTGCTAATCTTTCCATGAAAGAGGGGAAGTTCTAAGTAAATGCCTGGTGTAGAACCGACTGTACATCCGAGATTAGTGGGCATCTCCTCAAGCACCTGCCGGCTTATGTGAAATCCATAAAGCTCAGTCTTCTGTCAATTAACATTTTGCCCTGAGGCTGCTTCAAACAATTGTATCACTACTTTCCAATGTAGCAATTGCTCCAATTCCCTAATAGTCTTTTAGTTATTCAAAAACTCTGTTTCAATTTATTAAGTCATGACTTAAAGCAATGAGGGTGTCTAATCGTGGAAGAGTTATGTCAAACTGTTGTTACCTATTTTTGCATGGACTTGGTAGTTTAACACTTACAGATATGGAGACATGTTGTCAGACTTAGATTTGTTGATGAGTAGGGGTATTTTGATCATTTTACTTTTAACACAGATTGCATCTTCTGCTTCTCTCTCTCTCTCTCCCTCCCTCACACACACACACACACACACACACACACACACACACACACACACAGACACAGACACAGACACACTTTATCTACCTACTTATCTATCGTTCTATCGTCTATCTCGTGCTTCTCTGTACTTACATTCCTCCATCTCTCTCTCTCTCTCTCTCTCTCTCTCTCTCCCCCTCCCTCTCCCTCAAGCTCTCACCTTTATATGGTATTGTAAGTAGTGATCAATGTACGAAGGTTTGACAATCACTTTCCTGAAACTTTGAAGCCTGCTACTGCTACGTCCCTATAACTGGTATCTTCTTCTGGGATTGACCTGTAAAGACTCGAATTTTATCACTTCTACTGCCATTAGCTTAGGGTACAGGGCCTCTATTACTACTTGGCGGAGGACCCACCCACCATTTCTTCCAAGTAATGGAGAGTCTAAACTAGCTATAGATTGGTTAACTGGAATAGTAAAACTGCCTTGGCATCTTAGGCATATCTTTGATGAAATCTCTGACATTATCGTGGAATGGCTCATAGCCTGGTCACATGTGCCAAGATCAGCTAACTCTATGGCCGATTATCTATCAAAAGAAGGAACTACCAAAAGCAGCATTGTCACGGGTTCATCAATTGTATTCTTTGCGAGAGCATGTTAAAAGCTCAGAACCTTATAAGGGATGTAACCTATGTGATTTATGATTGTAACTTTTACATGAATCAATAAAAGGTCACCGATTTTACTAAGTATAATTAAAATTTTCTTTTAAAAAAAATTCACTGATTTTAAAAAGGAAATGATCTTCTGTTTAAAAGCTTAAGTTGTTGTCTGCATTTGATTTTGTTGGGAAGGTGCTAGTTGTTTGCTTTGAATCTGAAACATTTGTTCTGACTGTTGCAATAATCTTTATGGGCAGCTGCTCCACATGCTTCTTGAGGGCACAAGAAAACGAACTTTATCTGACCAGGTTAGAGTATCTAACATTTTAGTTCACTTACTTTATGTCCCCTCTCTGTGCTGTACTGCTGCTTGAAGCTAACATGCATAGTTTTTATGTACTTAACATCCTTTGATTTTAAATTTTTTTTGTTGAAAATTGACACCCTTTAATTTGAAATCATTATTTTCTGCTTTGTCTTATGGTTATAAACAGTTAAAGTTGTTTGCCAGTTATCAATTAAAGGAGCTGTATAATTTTTTTTTGTGAGATTTGATGAAGGCTTAATCATAGAGAGTTTTCGTATAGTTTCTGTCGGAAGTCTAAGAATATGATCAAAGTTGAGTTTTTGCAAAGAAATAGAGAGGAAAATAAGTTGATCACCACAAAGTTGACCCCTTGTATACATTTACTACTTTAGATCACCACAAAGTCCAATAATGAATAGGTTTTACCTAATGCAAAGCGTAAGTTAAGAATGAAAAGAAATTGGAAAAGTACCAATTTCTTTTAGTAAAGTAATAAACCATATGGCTGTCCTTAGCCGATTTAAGGAAATTATTCATCTTATTTTATTACACTTTTACTATTGAACCCTTAATTTTTTATTTTTTATTTTTTACATAAAGAATGTAATCACAAGCGAATTCAACAACATAAGCTTCATGAGGTTTGTTTGGTGTATTGTGCTGAATTCAGGCCGTGCACCTCATGTTGGTTGGGCAGGATGATGTTTGATGCTTGTTTTGTGTTTATTCCTTTGGCTCCTTTGGGAGGAGGAAACCTCTGGCCTGCCAGTCCATAGGCATATTTGCTGGGATGCTGCCTCAGGGATTTACTTGATTATTAGCTGCCTATGCTCTCCAGTCCTTGTTGCTACTGTTGGTAGTTTCCTATACACTGGCTGCGTTGAGGTGGCCTTGCTCTCCTGTCCCATTCTGCCCTCCTGCCCGGTTCTGCCCTCCTGCCCAGTTCTGCCCTCCTGCCCCGTTCTGCCCTCCTGCCCCGTTCTGCCCTCCTGCCCCGTTCTGCCCTCCTGCCCCGTTCTGCCCTCCTGCTCCGTTCTGCCCTCCTGCCCCGTTCTGCCCTTCTGCATTGATTCTTTGCCCTTGCTGCTAGGTTCTTTTTAGTTGAACTTTGATGACTCTTTTTTGGAAACCAGAGGCTTGTAGGCTTTGGTGGTGAGATTAGAGATGTGGAAAGTATCCTTGGCTTTGGGGTCCCTTGGGATTTTTGAATCCTTCTCTTCGGAGTTGAAGATAGATTTGTGTGGTCGCTCACCTGGTTTATGTTTAGTTTACGCCTCCTACCATTGTGGTAGGTGACTCCCGCAACATCAAGTGTATGAGATTACAAATTCTATGGCTGACTCTTGGGGTATAGAGAGGGTGTACATCCATTCTCTTATTGTATGTGATTCCCCATAGTCTTTTGATGGTGTACATCCATTCTCTTATTGTATGTGATTCCCCGTAGTCTTTTAATGGTGTACATCCATTCTCTTATTGTATGTGATTCCCCATAGTCTTTTAATGCTTGCATTCTGTTAATGTAAAAAGTTCCTTCGTCAAAAAGATGAAAAGATAACAGCATGTCATAGAGGGCCAACACTAGGAGCTACCTGAAGGTAAAAAGTACATTCATAAAAAAACAACCAATAAGGAAAGGAAAAACAAAGAAGAAAAAGAAGCAGAAACAAGTATGGAGGATGACAGGCCGGAAAATTCCTTTGGATAAATCGGAAGCCTTGTCGTCGCCGGAGAAGGAGATGGCTTTCCCGAGGAACGGTCGAGAAACGGTCGAAAACCAGAGACCGCTGGACATTGAAGAGTCAGCCTTCCGTGCTAGGCTAAATAAGGAAAATCCGTACTTAATGACGGACTCTCCCGTAAGGGCAACCCTAAACAACTGTTTCCAGCTGGCATACAACGAGAAACAATTAAGTGAAATAGACCCTGAACCAGCCCAAAAAGAAACTGACCCGAACCCATCCAAAGAACCAGAAATTGAACCATCAATAGGAAGTGACCCACTAAATCAGCCTGAAACCAGCATGACTCACGGAGCGATTACCCCTGGCTTGTCTTCCTCTCTTCACTGCACAACGACCAGGTATGCCTCGCAACCAAATAATACTCCCTCGTTGTTTAAGAGAACTCCTCTCTCTGCAGGATCACATCGACAAAAAACCAGATTCTACAAGTATACATATGTGCGTCGGAAAACTGGACCTAGCAAGAAATGTGACATAGATAAACAAGTTGAAAAGGCAGTATTACAGAAATTGTATGAATACAGTACGATTCTCAACATTTTGATTGAAGACATTATTGCGATTCGGAACAAAAACAAAGACGAAAATCAAGTTTCAGAGAACATGGCCGAAAGCAATAAAGATCAGATATGAGTATACTGTCGTGGAATGTACGAGGTTTGGGTTCCAGCAATAAGAGAGCTGCAGTCAGAGAGACATTAAAGAAGTACAAGATCAAAATGGCACTTCTGCAAGAAACAAAGCTCTGTTCATTAGAACCATGAATAGCAAGAGACATATGGTACCTTCGCAACCCAAAGTGGATTGAACAACCGGCCTATGGATCTTCAGGAGGTATTTCGATCTTATGGGATGACAGAGAATATCAACTCATATGTACAGAAGAAGGTGAACATTGTCTAGCTGCACAATTCAGATCAAGAAAAGACAATCTCCCTTGGGCAATCTTATCAGTTTATGGTTCGACAGACAACTCTCAAAGACAAGCTTTTTGGACAGAACTCTCTGCCATAATCAATCTCTGGCCTCTACCATGGGTAAAAGGAGGGGACTTCAACACAATTAGAAGAGCAGCTGAAAAAAACAATGGTAGCAGTAGAATCTCTCCCACTATGAGAATGTTTGAGGAATTCATAAATGACCTTTCACTTATAGAACCTACACTAGGAGGAGCAGAATTCACATGGACAAATGGAAGATCCCAGCCAATATTAGCCAAATTAGATAGATTCTTACTAAACCAAGAATGGTTAGACCTTCACAATAACACCATGGGACGTGTTCTCCCTAGGCCCACTTCTGACCATGCCCCCATCATACTAGAGACCTCCCCGGAAACCTGGGGGCCACCCCCCTTTAGATTTGAAGATGGCTGGTTTCTAGAAAAGGACTTCAAAAACAAACTTAAAACATGGTGGCAAGAAATAACAGTCTCAGGAACAGCCTGTTTCAAGTTTAGTCAGAAGTTGAAGATGCTAAAAGTCAAAATCAATGAATGGGTGAGCCAAAATAAATTTGACTACGAGAAGAAGAAAACTTTGTTGCTTCAAAATATACAAAACCATGACCAGATTGAAGAACTAAATGGCAACTTGACTCCTACTGAGCTACTAGAGAGAGATGCTCTTAAAGATGAATATGAAAAAATAGTGACCCAAGAAAGGTTATTTTGGAAGCAAAGAGCAAGGTACAAGTGGCTCAAAGAAGGAGATGGTAACACAATTCTTTCATGCCATAGTTTCAGCCCACAAACGAAGAAACAAGATCTCCACCCTAAAGATTAATGGCATACCAACAGAAGACAAGAAGGAAATACAAGAAGAATTTGTTAGATTCTATTCCACCCTATACAAAGAAGCAGCAGCCAACAGGCCATTCCCTAACAGCCTACAACTCAAAAGCATTAACCCTATAACAGCCACAAATATTGAAAGACCCTTTTCACTAGAAGAAATAGAAGCAGCGGTAAACTCCCTCCCAACAGATAAAGCACCAGGTCCTAATGGGTTCACATCAAGCTTCTACAAGGAATGTTGGGACTTCATCAAAACTGATGTGCACCAAATGTTCAATGAATTCTATAATAGAGGGATTACGGCATAGAGCATGGGTTCAACCTTCATTGCACTTATGCCCAAAAAAGAGGGTGCAAACGAACCATCTCAATTCAGACCCATTAGCCTAATTTCAAGTCATTATAAGTTGATAGCCAAAGTTTTATCCAATAGACTCAGATCAGCCCTACCTGAGGTCATCAGTGGCAACCAATCAGCATTTCTTAAAGGAAGACAAATTCTAGACTCGGCCCTAGTAGTGCACGAGCTGGTTCATTTATATAAGAAAAAAAGGCTCAAAACGAGTACTGCTGAAATTAGACTTTGAAAAGGCATTTGATAAAGTGAACTTGAAATTTCTAGAAAGGCTAATGACCCAAATGGGTTTCCCAAGTAGATGGAGGAATTGGATCCTTAGCTGCATATCATCAGCCAAATTCTCCTTATTAATCAATGGCACAACAAATGGCTTCTTTCAAAGTCAGAGAGGATTAAGGCAAGGAGATCCTCTCTCTCCTCTATTGTTCCTAATAGTGGGAGAAGCTTTAAACTCTCTAATTCATAAGAGTCAAGAGCATGGATGGATCACGGGTTTTACAGTAAATCACATTCAAATACCCATACCCCAATTTGTAGATGATACCATCATCTTAAGCGAAGGAGAACAAAGCCAGACCATTGCTATTAAAGCACTACTTCAGCTATTTGAAGCCATCTCGGGACAAAACATTAATTGGGAAAAATCAGGCTTGCTTAGCTTAAATTATGAAGAGATAGATCAGCAAGTAATGCTCCATATCCTAGGTTGTAGCCCTATATCGACCTCATTCTCCTACCTAGGATTCCTAATTTACACGGGAAGGACAACCAAACACCTATGGCACCCAATTGTAGAAAAATGTCAAAATAGATTGGATTCATGGAAGGACCAACTACTTTCCCAGGCAGGTAGAGTAGTATTAATCAAGTCCACTCTAGCTGGAATCCCTAACTGCCTTCTATCCTTACTTCCATGCCCAAAAGCCATATCAAATAGATTAGAAGGACTCTAAAGAAAATTTCTATGGTGTGGCACAACCGATAAATTCAAATATCCTCTAGTCAAATGGAAGCAAGTTTGTGAACCCAAAGAGAATGGTGGCCTTGGCATACGAAAGCTCCATGAAGTGAACTCAGCAATGCTCATAAAGTGGATATGTAGATATGCAAATGAGAAAGAAGCTCTATGGAGAAGATTAATTGAAGCTAAATATGAAATTTCATCCCATAGTTGGCTTCCAAAAACAGCCACTAGCATCCACTACTTGAGTATATGGAAAGCCATCATGAAGAGGAAACCTATAATAGAACAATACGTAAGGTTCCATGTGAGGAACGGAAGCCTAGTTAAATTTTGGGATGATTGCTGGATAGGGAATCAATCACTTAGAAACCAATATCCCAACCTCTACCTTATGGCACGAGATAAACAAGCTACTGTCCACCAAATATACCAACTTGAGGAAAGAAGTTGGAACATAAATTTAAGAAGAAGATTATCCCCCAGTCAAAACCAAGAGGCAGCCTCCCTAAAAGCACTCTTAGACTCTAAATATATCCCTAGAACGGGAGAGGATGAAATCATATGGAGCTTGACCTCCTCGGGTTCCTTTACAGTCTCCTCATGCTATAGTCTTCTAACCAAAACCGAGGCCATGCAACAACACCCAGCGAGATTAATATGGGCCCTGCCTACCACAAACAGAGTCAAACAATTTCTGTGTACAGCAACTCACGAAAAAATACTAATGTGTGATGAATTAGCCAAAAGGGATCAAATGATATCTTACTACAAATTTTGTGGGCAGCAACTCACTTTGCAAATTTTGTGGGCAGCAAGAGGAAACCAGTGATCATATCTTACTACATTGTCCCATCAGCAGAGAGCTTTGGGCAGCCACCTTACAGAAATTTAACATATCCTTCACAATGCCTAACACTTATTCTCAGCTAATTCAATCAGGCTCATGCTGGCCATTACCAAAAATAGGAAAAACCCTATGGAAGGCTTCAATGGCTGCCATTCCTTGGATACTCTGGAAGGAAAGGAACAATAGAACCTTCAACAACAAGAACAACACCATCACAAGACTATTAAACTACTCAATTCAGACCACCTTCTTATGGGCTGAAACATATAGCGAAATTCCTCCTCTGCCTAGGTCCATTCTCACAAGACATTGGCAAACCATCATCCATTTCAAACTCCATAAACCCCCTACCATGGTAGAATGGTCAGCCCCCCCCTAACGGCTGGATCAAACTAAATTTTGATGGATCATCAAAACGAAATCCGGGGCAAGCTGGAATTGGAGTGGTAAGGGATCACAATGGGAGTATACTACTAGCTTAGTCGGGGCCCCTAGGTATTGCAACATCAAATGAAGCCGAGGTTGAATCCCTCTTCAAAGGAGTTAACATGCTAAAACCTTTGTCAACAAAACCTATAATCATTGAAGGAGATTCAGCCCTTACCATCAAATGGGTAACACAAAAGGCAAACATTCCATGGAAGTTCAAACAAATTTTTGATGAAATCAAGGATATCACCATGGAATGGCTCATCGCATGGAAATCAAGAGTTGGGTCTTGGCAGTAGCTCAATGGTCCCATGGGAGTTATTGCTGCGGGAGGTCTTGGGTTCGGGTCTCCATAGTAGCATTGGGAGTAAAACTTGTAATTGGGAGTAAAATGTATTCGCCTTCCTCAAAAAAAAAAAAAAAAAAAAAGTACAATAGAGGTTTCTCAAAAAAAAAAAAAGTTCAATAGAGAGAAAAACTAGTTCTTTAGAAGTTGTTTAGCAGAGAAAAACTTGTCTTCTTCAGTGTATACATGCCGTGGAGAGGCTAATAAATTGTTATACGATCCTTCAAAACTTTGATCTTTGCTCTAATGCAATGTTGTGGAATTAAAGAGGAGAAAGGAGAATAGAGCGAGGAAGCAAGAGTATGAGAGACTGCATAGAGAATGTGATTATGGTTAGGGAATCAACATTTTCCCTCTAGCCTTTACTTACACAGTTAAGATTTTAAAAACATTCAGACCGAAATTACATTCATCCCCTTCAGTGGGATGTTGAACAAATAGATTGAAACAACTCAAGATTAAGTAAAAATAACAGTCATTAAAATCTTAGATACATCATATTGGTAGCTTTTAGAAACTACACGTGGCTATCTAGAGCAGTGTAAGATGATCAAAATTCCCTATTCAACAATAACATGACAATCGTATTTCTGCCATAGAATAGAACTCCAGCTAGCCAAATTTATCAAAATGTCTCTAAGTTTTATTTCGATAACACCTTTTCATCTTGCCATTTGTAAAGAGTGCTTTGTCAATTTAATTTCAAAGTGATATTTGAGAATTTGGTGTTTCTTTTTTATCCACATTAAACAAATTTCATAGTTAATTGTTAAACGATCATTAAGGTTGGCTTAGCCCACCATGCCTTGGGCAACGACTTTTTGATTATTTGCTGAAGCAGGATATCCTCACTGCTTATTCAAAAAAATTTAAGTTCATCGTTGATGATGATGATGATCATGAGGATGATGATGATGATGACGACGATGATGATGTGGATGAGGATGTAGGAGATAAAGTTGAAGAAGAGTTTTTTGACATTATGTGTGCAATTTGTGACAATGGTGGTGAAATATGGTGGTAAGTTCATTTACTCTTTCCTTTAAAATACAAATGCTATCTGATTTCAAAACGAAAGTAAGGATGTTATCTTTATGTTAAGATTTTGTGCACTCTTTATCATTTTCTTAAATTTTGGTTCTAAAGATGCCAGTGTGAAAAGTGCTTAGTGCATCATTTCTGTAAAATTTTGGCTTAGCTGTAGTATTCTTTATTTTTTTAGTTTTAAATGACGTCTTAGTCTCTCCATAAGGCTTCAGAAAGACATTGATACTTGTAAATATTCTTAGTGCGAAAATAATGAGAGAGAGAAACACGCTTTCCACAAAGAAAAAAAAAATGTGAGGGAGGTAGAGAGTTTGTAGGAAGAGGAGAGACAAGAGAACCAGAGAAGATCTCTGAAGAAAAAAGAGGTGTCTAGAGTGTGTGTGCGTCTAGCCTCTAATTCACTACTATAAAAAGTCTAATACATTATTACAATTATACTCTTCACAAATGGTAATGGGCCACTAATGTAGTAAATAAGGACAACTAACTCCATAACTTACTCCGCGTATACTACTTTCCTAATGTAGGTTACTTGAAAAAAAATCTCGACATAAACTGACCAAAATACCCCTGACTTCTCACACTTTCAATGCTAGGAAGTTGCAATAGAGTGAAGGATACCCTTGTCATAATCAGCTAGTTTTTAACTATTCTTCTTGGCCTGGCTTACATAAGAGCATTTAAGATATTTTTTTTTGAGGAAAGTGCTGATTTTTATTGATTGATAAGAGTTAAAGCATTTAAGATATTTGCTTAACATTGATTTGTTTAGATAAACTTTTAAGTAAGATAGTCTCATTACTCGACCCTTTACTGCACTACCTCGTGATTAACACATTTTTCTGTGTTATATTGGAATTTTTCTGTCCCTGTTTGTTGTTTGAGTCTCCTTGTGAAGCCTAAAAGGTATGGCAGCCTCCCTTTTCTCAATTGCAGAACTGCCTAATCCATCGCTCGAAGTGATCCTTTGAGTTTTGAGCAAATCTTCTTGTACATCTCTGAAAAACTGGTCAGGCTTTTTTTTACCCTTTTTTGTAATCAATAACAGATCCTTTTTGTTTGTCTCTCTTTTGTTTTCTTTATGGCAGCTGTGAAGGAGAATGTAAGAGATCATTTCATCCCACAGCAGTTAAAGGGAATGAAGGGAGTGAAGAGGGCAAGTGTCATGGTCTGGGTTTAACCGAGGCTGAACGGGAAGAACTTGTACGTGTAGCAGGATGAATATGGACAAATTTGTACTTGAAACATAAGGATGCTCTTCTTTACCTATTTTGGCTTTATGTAGGAAATGGAGAAATTTTTATGTCCAAATTGCCTGCACAAACAACATCAATGCTTTGCTTGTGGGAAACTTGGCTCATCTGATAAAGAAGCTAAACCTGAGGTTGCATTTGAAAGTTGCTTAAAATTGTTATTTTCCAAGAGCCACTGCTTATTAACATACTCTTCCAGTTACTCTTTGTTCTAGATTTGAATTCTGTAAAGTTTTTATTAAGTACCCTTGAGGGGATATTGTTTACCAAATCCTAATTTTCAATGTCACAGGTCTTTCAATGTGTTTCTGCAAACTGTGGTTACTTTTACCACCCAGAATGTGTGTCTGATCTGCTTCACCCAGGACATGTAACTGAAATTGAAAAGCTGAAAAAGGAAATCACTTCTGGAGAATCTTTTACATGCCCCATCCACAACTGTTATGTCTGCAAACAAGGAGAAAATAAAAATGTTAGAGAGCTTGAGTTTGCTATCTGCAGGCGCTGCCCCATGGCATATCACAGGAAGTGCTTGCCAAGGTATTTCATGCTTTTATTGTTGTGTAGCTTATCTTTTTATATTGCCTAGTCTTTAAGCTTAGTCCAACTTTTATTTCTTAGAAGAAAAGTTTCCATTGATAGGTAAGTTACCTCAAATGATTGATAACTCTACAAACAACATGTCACTTTCTCTAGTGCCCCCAAAACCATATATCTAAATGAGATATCATCAAAAGGGTTACACAATTCGCAAAATATCAAACCTCAGTAGCCTACTATTGGGGATGCACTATTTTTGCACATCCAATGTGATTATCAAATTCTCTAAGCAACAACACTCTCCAGCCCGGACATGCAACTTCTCTCGAGTAAGTTCCACTTCCCTGCTCGAGAAAATCACGAAAGCCATCCTAGTAGTCCTCGCAGCCTCTTCTTCATTAACGTCTCCAGTAAGTTGAGAGGCAATAGTTGAAAGACCTTTAAAAGACAAGATGGAGGGTGCGACGAGAGGGGAAGGGGGTAACCTACGCCGGCGACCCTGGGAGTGCCAAAACTCACCAGTCCCCGCAGACCTGCAAGCTTCTTACGCTGCAATTGATGGAGATTACCGGCTCTACCTGGATGTAATATTTCTACGAAGGAATTTTGCAGTTAAAATCGCAGAAAAGAGCAGCCTTAAGAAAGGCTTCATCAGGATCCCGGCGGGAACGTTGAAAGAAAGTATTGAAGCTCTCCGAAGGGTAACACAAAACTGTGTGCCAAGGAAGAAAGAAAATACGAGAGATGGAAGGTTCTCTTTTGTGACTTACATGAAAGGGGAGCATTTAGTGTGCAAGATCACTGAAATGTATGCTAGGAAGCCTCTGGGTCCCATAGACATCCCAGAGACAGCAAAGAGGGCCGGTGGCTGGCATTGGCTTTTGGAGAAACTTGCAACAATGCATAAAAAGCTTGCAGGAAAGAGCATAGTAGATCGGGTGGAAGACAATGTACAAAGCGAGGAAGCAACGTGAATTCCTCATACGTCAATCCTTCCATTGGCAACTCACTCCTTTAAGGAAGCACTATTGTCGAAATCCATGACTCCAGGAAAGATGATAAAAATCGAAATGAGCATTGGAGGTCCATCTCTATGCGTGGACGAAAATTTTACGAAGCCTTGGAGGAGAGAGCTGAAAAGATGTGTAGTCGGTCGCGTTGCTGCTGGATGGAGCAGAGAGGAGCTACAAAGTAAAATATACGATGAGTGGGGTCTTATTGAAGCGCCGAAGTTGCATTATATGGGAGAAACTAACTGGCTCATAATGCTAGTAGCAAAAGATGAACGGGATCGCGTTCTACAGAGGCAGAACGTGTTTAAAGGAGAGACCTTCGAAGCGCTGACGGAGTGGACACCGAGTTTGCAAGTGAAAGAAACAATTAAACACATAACTGTGAAAGGCATACCGGCGCACCTTTGGTGCTACGAGATCTTCAGCACCCTCACTAATCTAGTCGGCCAAACCAAGGAGCTAGATCAAAGTGCGACGACAGGCGAAGGTAATTCCACATAGAACCTTTAATGGCCGCCTGGAAGTCCCTATACACGTAGGGGACCAAACATACCACGTCCTAATCGAAGAGGTTGAGACAGATGAAGGACGCGGCTGGAAGAAGCCCAAAAAAAATTGAAAGAACGGTGCTTCAAGACCCCAATAGCAAAAAGACCAGCGAAAACGCAAGAAGGCTCTGTGGAGGTGGAAAGCTTCACGGGCAGGAGGCTGGCCGGAGCCGGAAGAGACGACGAGTGGGCGGGAGCCAAATGCGGAAACGCCTGCACGCAGAAGCGTTGCAGACCCAAATATGAAAGTTGCGTGTTGGAGGCAAATTTCAACGCAACAGACAGCTGTAGTCTAGAGTCCTCGAAAGCAGGCGCACCAGTTCAGCGACTTTGGGACCCTAATACGAGTTGACACGGTCCTCAACTCAACTGAGTCCAAGTCGACTCAACTGGTTCTCAACTCAGTGAGTCCAAGTCGACTGGGTCTCAACCAAGTCGAATCGAAGGCACGACCAAGTCAGAAAGGGGAGGAACCCTTACCTCAAATCGAAAGATTGGAAGACTCGCCATCGTTTCAGATTGAACGAGGTAAGTCCTCCCTTGTATTCACTCCTCTTTCACCTATCATCTCGCAGATAGCGACCAGCAGCAGACTCCACAATGCCTTTCGCTTCACCTATGTGAGGCGTCGTGTTCGGCCACACGTCCTGGCCCTGCAGACGACTTCACAGGAAGGTGGATCGTCAAAGGGAGACCGGATAGCAGGCCAGACAGCATATGAAATAGAAAAAGATCGTGATCTGGACAAACGCATCGACATAATACTCATACACAAAATCAAAGAATATGGTTCAGCCATGCGGATGTCAGCAGAACAAATTGAAGCTTGGCAGAATATTGGGGGTGAAGGCCAAATACAGAAGGAAGATAATGTTGAATCATGAATATCATTGCCTGGAACATAAGGGGATTCGGATCTCCCAGAAAGCGAGCAGTAATAAAGGAAGTCTTGAAAAAAAACAAGGTAAAATTAGCCCTTCTACAAGAAACGAAAATGATGGAAGTTAGCAGAGCAGTAATCAAAGACATATGGTATGGCAAAAAACCAGTTTGGGTTGAGCAGGAAGCAGCGGGTACTCGGGGTGGCATGATAGTTATATGGATGACACGGAAATAGAGCTAATTGAAGCAGAAATTGGAATGTTCACGACCGCGGTACGCCTCCGCACCAGAGTTGACAATACCTACTGGGCAGGAATGTCTGTATATGGCCCCACAGACCAAGCTAGTAGACCCGACTTCTGGAATGACATAGCTGCCATGTTGCAGCTATGGCCCCTCCCATGGATAGTAGGAGGGAATTTCAATACTGTTAGATTCCAAGCAGAAAAAAAGGGGGAAGTAGAAGGACAACTTGTGCATCAAGAGAGCTTAACAACCTCATTGATGATCTGGCTCTCATTGAACCCCCACTCTCAGGAGCCAATTTCACATGGACAAATGGTAGAGCTCAACATATACTGGCAAAGTTGGACAGATTCCTAGTGAATCAGAAATGGTTAGATCAAAATGTAAATGCAATGGCTAGAATCCTCCCTAGACTTGTATCTGACCATGGAATGGAGACTTCACCCACATCGTGGGGCCCACCACCATTTCGATTCGAGCTCCTAGAAAAAGGGTTCATAGAACTTGTAAAAACCTGGTGGAATGAACTGCATTTTGTGGGTACAGAAGCTTCAGATTCTGCCAGAAACTCAAAGCATTAAAGGGCAGATTGAGGGATTGGGTAAAGGGAAAGAAATTCTATCTTGAGAAGGAGAAAGATTATCTACTAAACCAGATCAATGCCCAAGACAGATCAAAGGAGCAGCAAGGAAGATTGACTGATACTGAAAGCTTACAAAGAGAAGCTTCAAAGGAGAAATATGAAATAAAGGCCCATCAAGAACAAATAAAATGGAAGCAAAGGGCACGTTTCAAATGGTTAAAGGACGGAGATGGCAATTCTAAATTTTTTCATGCAATTGCCTCAGCAAACAGGAGGAATAGAATATCTATTTTAAAGGTTAATGGGCAAATGCTTGAAAAAAAAGAGGATATAGTGAACGGACTACTACAAAACACTATACAATGAAAGTAGTCTACTCTGACCCTTTCCAGAAGGATTGGAACTTCCTCAAATCAGTACCCAAGCAGCTAATCTTTCGACAGCTCCCTTCACAAGTGAAGAGATTGAAAGAGCAGTGATGGAAATGCCAAATGACAAAGCCCCAGGGCCTGATGGGTTCACTGCAGCTTTCTATAAAGCTGGATGGAGTTTTCTTAAGGGGGATTTGATTGAAGTGTTCTCTGAATTTCATGAGAAGGGTGTCACAACCAAGAGCTTGGGTGCTTCATTTATTGCTCTAATCCCCAAAAATGATGGAGCTAATGAACCCCAAGACGTTCGGCGTATAAGTCTAATATCCAGCCTATACAAAATCATATCTAGGGCACTTGCTGCAAGACTCAGATGAATCATGCCAGAAATCATAAGCACCAATCAAACAACATTCATTAAAGGGCGCCAAATCCTTGATTCAGCTCTCATGGTCCATGAACTCATTCACTGCTGCTCCAAAAGTAACTACAAAGGAGTCCTTATAAAGCTGGACTTTGAGAAAGCCTTCGACAAGGTTAGCTGGGTTTTCTTAGACAAAGTGATGGCAAAAATGGATTTTCTTGTGAAATGGAGATTCTGGATAAGCAGTTGTCTCTCCTCAGCATGCTTCTCCATCTTAATTAATGGGACAGCGCGCGGGTACTTCAGGAGTAATAGAGGATTGAGGCAGGGAGATCCTATCTCCCCCCTGCTCTTCAACATTGCAAGTCAAGTACTATGCTCTATGATATATAAGGGTCAGGAACTGGAATGGATCACTGGCTTCTCCTTCAGAAATCAGCTGAAGATACCCATCCTTCAATTCGTAGATGACACAATTATACTGTGTCAAGGATCCGAAGTTCAAATCCTCAGTGTGAAGGCCATCCTCCAGCTATATGGAATGGCATCTGGTCAAAGTATTAATTGGATTAAGTCAGGTTCCTTCGGGGTAAACTGCAGTAATGCTGAGCAAACTTTACTGGCCTTAGCCCTTGGATGCAAAGTAATAAAGCTGCCCAGTACTTGGGGCTTCCTCTCTTCATAGGACCAATGCTCAAACCTCTTTGGCAGGTAGTGTTAGATAAATGCAGCGAAGGCTTGGTACTTGGAGGGGGCTCCTCTTATCACAGGCCTGAAGAGTTACGTTGATTAAATCAGTCCTGGCTGGTATCCCATCCTTTTTCCTCTCTTTATTAAGCTGTCCGAAAGGCATATCCTAAAGAATTGAAGCGATACAGAGAAATTTTTTGTGGTGTGGAGCACAAAGTAATTTCAAATATCCTCTGGTGAAATGGGCCATTGTTTGCACCTCAAAAGAAGCAGGGGAATTGGTATAAGGAAAATTCAGGAGGTAAATGTTGCCTTTATGGCAAAATGGAGGTACATGACTGAAGGGGAGTCCATGTGGAAGATAACCATACAAGCCAAGTATAGGCAAGACAGGCAATGCTTGCTGCCAAGATTCTATCCTAACCAAGCATCCACAATATGGAAGTCCATCTTGTCAAAAATGGAATTCATAAGGAAGCACATAAGGTTTCATGTAAGAGTAGGAGAATATGTACAGTTTTGCGAAGACTGCTAGCTAGGGGAAACTCCACTCAAGAATACATACCCTAGCCTCTACTCTCTGGTCAGAAACAAGAACATTACAATACAGAGGTCGAGGGGAACTGGCAACAACACTTGGAATTTGAACTTCAGAGGGAATCTCAATGACACAGAAGCCATCGAAGCATCAAACCTGCTATCCAAGTTGACTGAGATATATCTATCCCCAAGAGGGAAAGACGAGATAATCTGGACCCCTTGCACTAGAGGGCAATTCTCCGTAGCTTCAGCATATGCTATACTGGTGGGGTCTCTAAACTTCGGTTAAAAGCCCCGCCGACATATTTTTTGACTTTACCATGTCCACGGAAGATACATCAGTTCGTTTGGAATGCCTTCCATGGGAAAGTATTGACATGTGATCAGCTTGTGAAAAGAGGTTAAATAATCATAAATTCCCTATGCAAATTCTGTGGAGAAGTTGAAGAAACAGCAAACCACATATTTCTACATTGTCCCTTTGCTATTGCAGTTTGGGGGGCTATTCTACAGAAATTCAGCATAGGCACCTGCATGCCAGCCTCCTTCAGACAGATGATTACTCAATGGCACTCATGTCCACTACCAGCATGTGGTAAAGCCTTGTGGCAAGCTGCCATAGTTGCCATACCGTGGAATTTATGGAAAGAAAGGAACAACAAGACATTCAGGGGCAACAAAGCTGGTGAAGCCGTAGTCATTACAGCTACCATCAGGGACATTTTCCTATGGGCTTCTACCTATAAAAAGATGCCACCTCTCCCAATAGTAGCACTGAGGAAGTAATAGAAAAAGATATTACATTTCACTGATCACTGACCACCAGTAATGTAGGCATGGGAACCACCATAGAGGGGCCAGCTGAAACTCAATTTTGATGGTTCCTCGTTAGGTAATCCGGGCTTACCCGGCCTTGGAGGGATCTGTTGGGTGTCTAGCAAGTGTACTAGGTCAGCAAGTAATATAGACTTGAGAGTCCAGATATCGATCCCACAGAGACCTTGATGAGAATTCAGTTTAAGTAAAGATTTTTCTATTGATTGAGGAAAAAAAATTTTTGGTTTTGGTTTTGAAAACTAAAAAGAAAACAAAATTAAATTACTGGAAAAACTAATAGAGATGAGATGTTGGGGAAGAGTGTCAATCCCTCCTAGTTGTCAATATGCAGAATTCTGATTTTATAGCTCAAGTATCCTTACCTTGACTTAGCTTTTGAAAACATGGTTACCTATATATAGGAAATAACTTTCACCTAATCTCTGAACTCCATCACAATCCGGAAACATTCAGATCCTAGGTGCATAAATATAAAAGCTTGAAGATCAACTCTTATTCAGAAAAAAAGTGTTTAAAGAGTCAAATTGCTTTCCACTAGTCTCCATCACAATCTGGAAACAACTAGTGAGAAAAAGAAATTGGCTTTCACTCATTCTTTGAACTCCATCACAATCCGGAAACATTCAAATCCTAAGTGCATAAATATCAACTCTCTCATTCAGAACAAGGGTTATAAAAAGTTACATCACTTTTCCACTTGTCTCCATCACAATCCGGAAATAACTAGTTAGAAAAGTGAGTTGTTTTAGAAAACAAAGAATTATATGACTAACCCAAATCTCTACCGAACCTTAACTTCTCTATTCGAACCTCGTTAAACTTCAAATATCAATTCGGATTAGAAACAAGTAGTAAGGACAGATTCTTAAAACAAAAGCAGAGTACTTTATTGCTATAGAATTCAGAACTTAAACATGTAACAACTAGGAATTCATGACTTCCCCAACAAAGAGAGACTACCCCATGATAATAAAATAAGTACACAAAAAGGATTCAATTACAACCATGAAAATAAGAAGAAAATAAGTACAGAAAACCCCCTTAAGGAATGCCCTTAGCTTCAACTCCTCCTTTAGCTGAAATCTCTCCCTTCTCTCTCTAATGTACCAAGAGGTCGTGCAAGACTTCCTCTGGACTTTCTCTTCTCTCTAAACTAACTACAAAACAATAAAAACCTAAACTACAAACTATTCTAAGAGTTGGAACTTGGAATTGGAACTCCTGAAATTACATCCGAACCTTCCTTACATAGTCCTTGACTTGTGTACGAAATTTGAAGTCATTCTGAGTTGGGAAACTTGAGATATCTCCTTGAGAAGTTGAACTGGTTCTGCTGCCAATTCCAGCACTGGGTCCACTTTGAAAATATAAAACTCCACAACCCCGACTTGGATTGGCCTGATTTTCCGTGTCATGATTCTCAATCCTCTCAGGAAGCTGTGGTCCAAATTTGGATCCAATTGGAAGTCGGAATCTCTAGATATGGCCTCTTCAATCTCGGACTTGTACTTTCCTTTTATGGCAGCAATTTACTTCTTTGTCTTGGACTTCTCTTCTTGACCATTTAATGCACCTGGACTCTAGAAATATATCATAAAATCTTCGTGGATATCTTCCTTAGCCAATTAGGACTTCTTCTTCCAAGTCTGGGTTTGATTGGTAGTCAGAATCCGGAGATTTCCGCAAGTCACGAAGCTGAGTCAGCGACGCGGTCGTGCCGAATTGTTCTTTGTTTTGGCGCGGTCGCGCCACTGGAGCAGAAATTTTGTTCAAGTCAGGAGCACGGCCTTCGGGTCCTATATGAGGAAGGATTCTTCATGGCGCGGTCGTGCCACTATGCTGTAGAACTGGCGCGGTCGCGCCACTCCTTGGACTCTTTGCCGACTTCCTGAAATAGAACTTGGCATCTTTGTAAGGAAACAGTGCAGCGCGGCGCCGCCACTGGTAGCGCCATCTTCATGGCGCGGTAGCGCCCTCGTGGGGCGCGGTTGCGCCATTTCACTTTCACGAACTGTCCTCCTTTCAGCCTCACTAGCCGTTGGGAATTTTTTGGATTTCTTTGAATTTTTGAACATTTTCCCGGTACGGTCGCGCCATTCCCTTTTTTGTTTGATTTTGCTCCTTTTACCTTCATTTTTCCTCATAATTTAGATTTTCTTCTTTTACAGGGTACCTGAGACAACATGTATTTGAGTTATATTTGTCACTTTCATGCTAATAATTAACTCACAATAGGAGTTTATGCTAATTAAATCATGCATAAATAAGTGTCTTTTGGACACTTATCAGGATCATCCGAGATCACAAGGGCTCATCACTAATATCATATTCGGACCAGCAGGCAATTGCACCTCTAATGAGGCCGAAGCAAGGGCGCTTCTTACTGGATTAAGACTTTGTAACGGCAAATCTGAACTGCCAATAGTTGCAGAGGGGCTCTGATCTCACTATTAGATGGGCTACCAAAGCAACCCCACCACCTTGGCACTTAAAGAGGATATTTGATGAGATATTCGATATTATTGAAGGATGGGAAATACTTTGGAGCAAGATACCAAGAACTGCCAACAGAGTAGCTGACAAACTAGCAAAGAATGGGGCAAACAAGCCTCACTTAGTAATTGATAGCATAAGTAATGCACCGGTTAACACAAGATACAATTTAGAACCAAGAAGGCTGAACTCGGAGGGGACCGGATCAAGCCTACACCAAGAAGAGGGTGGCGTGAGCCTCCTCAAAGTGGTGGCAAGGTAAGATATTAATGCAAACCCTACTTGCTAGTGAGTGGAGTATTTAGAAGGGGATCTAATACCTCACACAAACCAGCCTAAAAGTACTAAAAGAAAAGCAAACAAAGGATAACGACTCTAAAGTAGGAGGAAAATAATAACTTTCATTCAATAGGAGTGATGCCAAACAAGGGCAAATTACATTGTATTTATAGGCTGGTGATCCTCCTCTTTACATGCTTAAAGTAACACTTGTCTAAAAATAAGGAGTTCTATAACTCCTAATACAAGAAAATTTCCAACAATCTAAAAATAGCAGAGTTCAACATGTCCACTAACTCCAAGTGTGTGGTGTGAAGTGGTACATGTGTGGCTTTTCTAGAAAATAAAAACCCCACTAATAGCTCATTAAAATAAAATAACATAAAATTACTAGCTCTAAAAAGGCTTTAATTTCTCTTCTTTTTCTCTCGTAAGTCTTCTCAAATCGATCAACCATTTCATCCACATCAACACTAGATGGGGATGATGTAGGGGATGCTATTGCATCGGTCCCCCCTTCTTCAAAAGGACTTGACCTCGAGTTCACATCTTCAAACTCTCCAAAGTAAGGTTGCAAATGAGATACATTGAAGGTGTCATGAATGTTCCATCCATTCGGTAGTTGAACTTTATAAGCGTTGGTCCCAAACTTTTCCAAGATAGCACATGGTCCAATCTTCTTAGGCTTCAATTTGTTGCACTCATCTTGAGGATAACGAGTTTTGGAAAGATAGACCCATACCAGGTTACCCACTTCAAAAGAAACCTTTCGTCTGTGGCGATCAGTATATACCTTGTATTTGTTATAAGCTTCATTTAAGTTAGCAACCACCTGTTCATGAACAGTCTTCAACCTGTCAATCCATTTTTCACCCTGATGATTAGCTCCAAACACCACTTCAAAAGGTGAAAACCCTGTGCTTCGATTCTTAGAGCAATTGAATTCAAACTCAATTTTTGGCAAGTAAGAATCTCAACGTCCAAAATTCTTTACTTGAGTGCGAAGCATATTACCGAGGGATCAATTCACCACTTCTGTTTGTCCATCAGTCTGGGGGTGATAAGGGCTACTAAACTTCAAAGTGGTATCCATTCGCGTCCACAAGTTCTTCCAAAATATACTCATAAACTTTGTATCTCTATCAGACGTAATAGAACTAGGAAGTCCATGGTATCGCACCACTTCTTTGAAGAAGATGTCTGCCACCTTTGCTGCATCAAAAGATACATTACAAAGAATAAAGTGAGCCATCTCGCTAAATCGGTCGACTACCACAAATATAGAATCCCATCCCTGCAAGCATCTAGGTAAGCCCACCACAAAATCCATTGAAATGTCCACCCAAGGTGCCGTAGGTATAGGTAGAGGAGTGTAAAGGCCGGCATTAGAAGCAGCCCCTTTACCCCGTTGGCATATGTTACACCGCTTCACAAAATAGGAGATCTCTATTAATAGACGGCCAGAAGAATCTATCTCGAATAAGAGCTAGTCTTGTCAATGCCAAAGTGTCCACTGTTATGTGCTTCTGTCATCACCAACATACGCATGGATCCAGCTGGTAGACATAAGCATACACCATGAAATAAAAAACCATCATGTATAGAGTAGGGAGGCTTCTCTTCACCAGCTTCCATCGCCATAAATATAGGGCTGAAAGTAAGATCAGTCCATTGCACTTCCTTGAGAGTATCAAATCCTAAAACTTCCACCTTCATGGCAGTCAACATGGCGTATCTTCGGCTTAGGGCATCAGCGACTTTGTTGTTGGTGCCAGACTTGTGATGCAGTGTAAAAGTGAATTCTTGTAAAGAAACAATCCACTTAGCATGTCGCGAACTCAACTTGTGTTGGCCATGTATATATTTGAGAGCTTCATGATATGAATAAAGCACAAACTCTTTATGTAGCAAATAATGTCTCCAGAATTGTAGAGCTCTCACAACCGCATACAACTCAACATCATAGGTAGAATACCTAGTAGGAGCTCCACATAACTTCTCACTGTAGAAAGAAACGAGTCTCTTCTCTTGGCTTAGGATGGCCCCTACTCCTGTTTTGGAAGCATCACACTCCACCTCGAATAGTTTACCAAAATCAGGTAGAGCCAAGCAAGGGGCATTGGTGAGCAACCCCTTAATTAATTGGAAGGCATGATCAGCTTCAATGGTCCAAGTAAACTCACTCTATTTCAATAGGTCAGTAATTGGTGCCATAATGGCACTGAAGTTTCGAATAAACCTTCTATAAAAACTGGCGAGACCATGAAAACTCCGGACTTGAAAGATGGTGCTAGGGGGCGGCCAATCTCGAATGGCCTTAATCTTCTCTTCATCTGGTGCTAATCCTGCACTAGAGACAACATAGCCAAGGAAGATGACTTTTTGGACAAAGAAAGAACATTTAGTTGCGTTACCAAACAACTTCTCTTCACGTACACAAGGATATCATCAAAGTACACCACAACACAAGACCCAATGAAAGGGCGAAGTGTCTCATTCATGAGTCGCATGAAAGAACTAGGTACATTGGTGAGGCCAAAGGGCATAACTAACCACTCATAAAGACCCTCCCTGGTCTTAAAAGCAGTCTTCCATTCGTCTCCAGCCGTAATCCGAATTTGGTGGTAGCCACTCCTCAAATCAATTTTAGAGAATACGATCGAACCTGCTAAACTGTCCAGCATATCATCTAGACGAGGGATAGGGAAACTATACCTCACCTTTATCTTGTTCATGACACGACTATCAATACACATTCTCCAAGATCCATCCTTCTTTGGCACAAGGAGGGCTGGTACTGCACATGGGCTAGTGCTCTCCTTTACATACCTCTTAATGAGCAACTCTTCCACTTGTCGACATAACTCATGTTGTGCAGGAGTCATTCTGTAGTGTAGCCTGTTAGGAATAGCGGCTGAAGGAACTAGATCAATCTAGTGTTGAACAGAGCGGTTAGGAGGTAACCGTGGGGGTAACTCAGCAGGGAATACATCTTCAAATTCCTCAAGTAATGCTTGACCTTCAGGGGTAATAATCTGATCCTCTGTTTGGGTGGTGAGTTGCCCCTCAGCTACCACAGCATAATACACGTCTGCGTGTTCGTGTTCAGACTCCATCTCTGTGAGGCTAAGGTATGCTGAATGTTTAAGGACAGTAGATTCCAGGGGTTGCAGAAGGAAATTGTACTTCTTGTGCTGCAAAACAAGAGAGTAAACATTACTACGACCATCCCATGCGACACTACGGTCGTACTGCCAAGGGTGCCCCAATAATATGTGACAAGCGTCCATAGGCACCACATCACACCACACTTCATCTTTGTAGGATCCAATGGAGAATCCAACAAGACACCTTCGAGTAATAGTGACTTTATTTGAATCGGAAAGCCACGCTAGTTTATAGGGGTGAGAATGTGGTTCAGTCTTCATGTTAAGTTTATGGGCAGCCATCTCAGCAATAATGTTCTCACTGGCGGCAGGATCAATAATGAGCTTTGCCTTAAAACCACCTAATAGGCAAGTGGTCATAAAGATAGTCTTTCGCCTCCACTCTTCATCATCAACCCTAGGTGTCAGATACAAGGGTATAGCCACAAGACAATTACCCTCAACTCCGCATAGATCATCTTCGCTATAAATGCCATAAAAACATTCTGGAGAAGTGGATTCGTTCTCCATATCCTCTCGCTCCACCATGAGTAGTCCTGGCTTAGCAGTGAGGCAGTTGGCCATTGTATGACCAAGTTTGTGACATTTGAAACAAGTGATACAAATCCTAACTCCAGGGGAGGAAGACTGACCTTGTGAAGTAAACCTTGTTGCAGGTTGTGGAGGCCCAGAGGATTGATTAGGCACCTGAGAAGTTCCAGGGGTTGGTCGGCCAGTAGCGGGAATAGGGGCTCGAGGTGTACCTGGTGGTAGTGGTCTTCTCATGGCTCTATTAAGCTGTTGCTCAAAAGCCTTGGCCTTCGGGGTCACCTGCTCAATAGTTAGAAAAAAAAACCCTTGTAGTTTATCTTGCAAATCTTGGCGAAGTCCAATCATTTATCTAACCACAAGTTGATCCTGGCTTTCTAAAATCTCATTACGAGCCAAGAGATTATAAAAAGCTTCAGTATATTGTTGCACAGTTTGGTTCCCTTGCCTAAAAGTACAGAGTTTAGCATAAAGTTGTTGTTTGTACCGATAAGGTAAAAATATGGTTTTCATCTCCCTCTTTAACTCTTCCCATGTGGCAATAGGGGGCTCATCCACTTGTGCCCTCCTAGCGGTCGTGGCTCTCCACCAAGCCAAAGCACCACCGTGGAACCTTGTAATAGCCAATCCCACACATGCATAATTGGGAACACTTGTAGATTGAAAAACTAATTCAATATTAGTTAGCCAGTCTAAGAACTCATCTGCATTGTGGTGTCCATGGAATTCTGGGATCTCCATCTTAAAGCGGTTCTCCCATCTTCGCGCATTTGGTGGCTCATCACGTTCAACGCGCCGATTCATTAGGGGAAGAGTATCTTCCAAATTGTTATCCCACTCATCAGTTCCATAGAGTGGAATATGATCACTATATGGATTGGTTTGCATCGGAAGAGGAAGACGGCGTGGAGGATAGTCTTCACGAGCATTATGAGGTCGGAAACCACCTTGGCGATGTGGACCCCTAGGAGGAGCCCTGGCATGCGGCTGCCTATAGGGAGCCTCTTGTGGATCCATGTGGGGAGCTATAGGTTGTGAATCGTAGCCTTTTACTTCAGCTCGAGGTTCACCTCTAGGGGCGCTGCCCTTTTGTGGAGGTGGGTGGTCACTCCTCCCTGGAACAGGTAGTGCAGGGCCTGCTCCCATAAGCATCACCAATTGCTTCACCAGGTCGACAAGGTCTCCGATTTTCTGATTGAGATCTTGGCTTTGTTCCTGGAGTTTTTTATCAACATACTCCCGGATATCTTCTTTGTCGGCGGGTGGATTGCTAGATGAAGCCATATTAGAGTTTACACAGGATTGGTTGGGTAGCTCCAAAGGTAGGACTTTGATTGCTCTGATACCAGTTTAATGCACCGGTTAACACAAGATACGATTTAGAACAAAGAAGGCTGAACTCGGAGGGGACCGGATCAAGCCTACACCAAGAAGAGGGTGGCGTGAGCCTCCTCAAAGTGGTGGCAAGGTAAGATGTTAATCCAAACCCTACTTGCTAGTGAGTGGAGTATTTAGAAGGGGAACTAATACCCCACACAAACTAGCTAAAAAGTAATAAAAGCAGACAAGCAAACAAAGGATAACGACTCTAAAGTAGGAGAAAAACAATAGCTTTCATTCAATAGGAATGATGCCAAACAAGGGCAAATTACATTGTATTTATAGGCTGGTGATCCTCCTCTTTACATTCTTAAAGTAACACTTGTCTAAAAATAAAGAGTTCTATAACTCCTAATACAAGAAAATTTCCAACAATCTAAAAATAGCAGAGTTCAACATGTCCACTAACTCCAAGTGTGTGGTGTGAAGTGGTACATGTGTGGCTTTTCTAGTAAATAAAAACCCCACTAATAGCTCATTAAAATAAAATAACATAAAATTACCAGCACTAAAAAGGTTTTAATTTCTCTTCTTTTTTCTTTCATAAGTCTTCTCAAATCGATCAACCATTTCATCCACATCAACCCTAGATGGGGATGATGTAGGGGATGCCTTTGCATCAATAAGTACCAGGGGAGAATGACTATGTAAGATTATTGTGAACGTTTACAAAGTAGCTTGTATGCTATAAAAAGCAGCTTGTATGCTACAAAAGGATATACATTGTAAAATACCAGCTTCATGGTATACATTGTAATTCATCATTAGCAAATCAATAAAGCTATCACTATTCTCAAAAAAAAATAATATTCTCTGAAGAAATTTATTAGTTTAGATTAAATAGGCCACTCATACAGTAGCAGGTTACTCTTTCTATGAAGTAACTTACCTATCAATGGAAACTTTCTATGGGTTAATAGGATTAAATTAACCAATGGACCAGGGATATTGCATTTGAAGCTTCCCCGGATGGTTTACGCACAAGGAGGGCTTGGGATGATCTAATCCCAAATCGGATTATAATTTACTGCTTGTAAGTTCTTTCATTTCTAGAAATGTTCAATACTTATATGTCCTGTTTTTTTCTTTTTTTCATTACTTTTTAGCCTTATCTTTTGTTTATTTCATTCAACTAGGAAGCATACCATTGAGAAGAGTCTCTGCACTCCAGCTCAAGATCACATCATATTCCCTCGACTTTCCTTGAAGAAAAAAACAGTTGTCTCAAGCAGTACTGGGGGGTTGACCAAAGAAAGAAGAAAGGCACCTTCTAAAGACTCTATGAAACTGATCTCTTCTATAAAGACTTCCAAAGCCATTAAAAATGTGTCTTCGGTAGTAAAAAGACAAAAAAGTTTGATACAGGAGAATTCTAGTAAAGGTAAAGCTTCCGGGTCATTTAAAGAGATTGTCAAAGGTGGCACTGCCAAACCTTTTCTAAGTAAAGCGAGTTCATCAATATCACGACCACTCAAGAAGATGGGATTCACCACTTTGAAATTAAGTGAGGGATCTGCATTAGTTAAGTCCAGAGTTAATGACCACCTTAACTGTGGATCATTAAATAAATCACCACTGAATACGGTCAAGAAGAAATCAAGTGTTCTGTCACCTGTAGCCGATGGGCCACTCAAAGAGAAGTAAGATCTTTATTTTTCATAAGCTTTATCATTGATGTCATCATTGTATTTCTTTGCTGTTGTATTACAAAAAAAACAATTTTTTTTTTTTTTTTTTTTTTTTTTTAAACAGATATGTCTTCCGGCTTATTATTCATTCATGAAAAGGTTGGTGGTACATATTGTTACATAGGATACAGCTTATAAGTCTGAGTAGCTAGAAATTTTGCTATCTGTTCAGTTTACAACAATACCCCATTTCACCCATATTAGGGAAAAAAAAAAATCTTTCTTTTGATCTCCTTTTTCTGTTTCACTTTTTGTTCTTCTTCTTCTTTAGGTTAGGATTATGGGGTTGCCTTGTATTTTCATGTTTGAATTTGGTCATATATCATTCAAGACTTAGTTACGAAATATAAGTATATTTGTAGGGGAATAAATGTGTTCCTTTCTCTTGTTTTGGTAGAATGTATCTGATCTCTCAACAAAAAAAAAAAGAAGAATTTGATGTTCTCTTATCTCATATTCCTATTTAGGATACTAAAAATTATGAAGAAATCATCTTCCATGACACTGGATGACATATCTGATGGCCACAATATAGTATCTGCTCAATATCAGTCGAGAAATGTTGCAAAGACCATCACTCAAGAAATGGTGGAACGTTATGTCGAGGTATTGATATGTAAACTATATCCTTGTGCATTCACTTATCTTTTTTTTTTTTTTTTTGTGAATCTCAAGGCATCAAAAGAATATGGCTAGTGATAAGTTTTACCGATGGTCTGTATCCAATGAGCATATGCTTCATGCGGTTAATCAACTTGCGAATAAACTTTTGTTTTGAAATGATGATAGCTTTCATCCATTGTAGTATGTAAATTACATTGTATTTACAGTAAGGTACATGGCCTTTGTCATTACATTTGTATGTTTACATCTTCCTCAAGAGTTTCCTTAGAGACCCCTGTTTTAACTAATTTGCCAGCCATGGAGTTAGCTAACCGAGGAATACTATTCCAGGCAATGTGCCATTCTCTGACCATACTTGCTATCTCATCTAGGATGCCCTTCATTTTCCAAGGTGCTGAACTGTTTCCACTGCCCCAACCTATAGGTAGTGCCAAATCTCCTTCAATGATCAGGGTTGCTGTATAGTATCTTTTGTAAATTCTCAAGCCTTCCCATAGAGAGAAGTTTTCTGCCTCATTTGATGTAGTATGCCCAGCTGGGCCAGCATATGTCTTGATGATTGCCCCTTCAAGGTTCCTTACTACTCCACCAATTCCTGCTGGTCCAGGATTAGCCAATGAGGAGCCATCGGAGTTCAGCTTCAGCCAAGGTTCTTGTGGCCAGCATATGTCTTGATGATTGCCTCTTCATGGTTCCTTTCTACTCCACCAATTCCTGCTGGTCCAGGATTGGCCAATGAGGAACCATCGAAGTTCAGCTTCAGCCAAGGTTCTTGTGGCTTTGACCATTCAACTATCACCTCTGGCTTAGATTTTGAGAAGTATATGACTTCTTTCCAGAATTTTAATATCACAGATGGGGGGAAAGGAGGAAGACCATACAGTTGTTGGGTCCATAGTAGTATGTTGTGTATCACATTCACTATGACTCCTTTGACTAAATGGGCATTCCTTTTGAAAGTCTGCTGTTTCTTTCTATCCACAATTGCCAGGAGTGAACAGATATTGTTGCTTGCCATAACCCTTTCCCAATTTATGGTGTGGGCATGTATGCCACTGCTGTACTAGTTTGTTGAAAGTGTTTGGCTAGCATACATTAATTCCAAACTTGATAAGCATTGCCCCTCATATTTTCCTTGCAATTCACAGTGCATGAGAATATGATCACGTGTTTCCTCAACGTTACGACAAAACTTGCACAAAGTGTTTATTAGAACCTGACCCCCTTTTTGTCAATTCATCACATGTTAAGATTTTTCCTTGCGCAGCATTCCATAGAAAGTGCCGTACTTTCTTAGGTGCTATTAGTTTCCAGTTCAAAACACCCTTCCTTTCTGTGCTCTGTTGTGTGGTTTGATAAGTCTTTATAGCAGGATGAAACTGAGTACTGCCCAGATGTGTGACCTCATCTTTCCCTTATTCCTTTTTTTTTGAGGAAGGTGAATACATTTAACTCCTAATTACAAGTTTTACTCCCAATGCTTCTGTGGAGACCAGAACCCAAGAGCCCTACAGCAATAACTCCCATGGGACCAATGAGCTACAAGACTCCATCTTTCCCTTGTCCCTTGTAATAGAAGTTCCGTAGTTTTTGCAGCATTGCTGTTGCTTTGATTGTTTCTTCTTCATTTAGTGTTCTTCTCAAATTTATATTTCAGCCTGACTGAGTATCTCTCCTCCATGACTGCTAAACTATGATTTTTTTTTTTTTTTTTTTTTTTTTTTTTTTTTTTTTGAAATAATGAATGCTTTTATTGATTCAAGAGCTTTGATACATCAATAGTATACAATAAGATACAAGCTTTTTTTTGAGAGGATCCCCTGGAGTACATGCATATCACAATATGCTAATTTCAACACTTTCTTTTGTTACTCCATCTTTTGCTTCTTTGTTTGCCATTGAGTTTGCAGAGCGTGGGATTTTGAGCCACGTCATGGTCCAATCAGCACTTATACACCATATTTCGTCAAATATGTGCTTAAGTTCCTATGGTGGTTTGGATATACTTCTTCCCCAATTGATGGCTAGGACAGAATCACCTTGGATTTGTACTGGATTACTAAAATGCTGCTGTATTAGTCGAACACCCTTATGGAGAGCCTTGGCAACATTAGATATACGGTGGCCAGCAGGACCGGAGAATTTTAGAAGCACCAGTCCATTTGAGTCCCTGATCACCCCTCCTATGCCTGCAGGGCCTGGGTTACCAAGAGTGCCCCATAAAAGTTTAGGGCTATCCAACCTTGATTAGGTGGCTGCCGTTCTGGCATCACTATGATCTGTTTATTCTTGGCTATATTATATAATCTTGGGAATGTGTCAGCAAGAGTGTCATGGCCTAGCCACAAGTCTCCAGAAATGTATGGTTGAGCTTACTCTAGCATGGAATCTGATATGGTCTTGGACGAGCCTCTTCTGCTTGAGTATAGCTTCCCAAATACTGGAGTAGATGTTTGGAGCCTTCAACCCCATATTTTTGAGCCAGTACCATCCTCCACAATGCATTAGCTTCCTTAGCGAATCTCCAAATCTATTTAACCGGTAAAGCTTGATTAATCATTTTGATCTTCTTTATTCTTAAGCCTCCTTTTTCTATTGGCGGATACATTATTGCCCACTGGACCTGTGGTTACTTGAATTGGTTAGAGCTGCCACACCACAGACCTTTGCTGTATTGATTCAATCTCTTGGCAATGCTTGTTGCGCAGTGTAATAGTGAGAGGTAGTAGTTGGGGATTCCTGCCAATGTTGATTTGATGAGTACGGTTTGTCCTGCTTAGGTGAGTAGTTTCCTTTTTCAAGTATCAAGTCTTTTTGTACACCTTTCAATGTTGGGAGTCCAGACCTGCTTGCCCACTTTTCCAATTATGAGGGGTAAACACAGGTACGTAGATGGTGGCTTCAGAGTGTTGCCGCCAAGGGCAGAGGTCATCATGCTTTCTAGAGAGGTACTGCTATTGTTGCCAATGAGGCCAGATTTCTTCCAGTTAAGGTTGAGTCCCAAGGCTGCTTCAAATATGCTTAACAGCACTACAATGTTGAGCAGTTGTTCATCTTTCCCCTCACAAAGTACCAAGGTGTCATCAGCAAACTACCGTATGAGCACCTGTATCTGTTTAACTCTCAGTCCTGATATCCATGTCTGATCTTGGGCCTTATGGAATAATGAGCATAACCCCAGCCACTATGTTAAAGAGCATTGGTGACAGGGGGTCTCCTTGTCCGAGTCCCCTTGAGCTTTTGAAGTATCCCTTTACTATGCCATTTAACAGTATGGAAAAGGAAGTTGGTGTTAGACAGCTTTTCAACTTCCCCATTTATGCGGAAACCCCATCTTTTGCAGCATATGACCTAGAAATTTTCAACTCACTTTATCGAAGGCATTCTCAAAATCCAGCTTTAGGGCTACTCCCTCTTTTGTATTTTTTATAGTGGTGTAGAAGCCCCCTATGGCATATTGCCTGGTCAAAAGTCCCTAGCGCTGTGAGTCTGCTCCAAAAAAATGACGGGGGACAGAGAGGAGCGATCGGTGTCCTCCTCCATGGGAGGCTGAAGTCGGAGGACCATTACCAGCTTTGATGCACCTCTCTTTCTTCATCCTCGACTGACGAACCCGCATATATATGGACACGATGTTGATCCGAGGAGAACTAGCCGTAAAACTTGCCTGAAAAGATACGGAAAAGCGTTCTTATGTGCGCTTCTCAGTTGTGGAGATTGAAGAAGTAACTGACGTACTGCGGAATCTGATGAAAGCCAAATAGGAAGGGAGAACCACAATAGCTTGTCATGGCAGGCTGCAATTAGGAATCTACAACGAAAGAGGCGTGCTCACTTGTAAGCTGACAGAGTTGAGAGGATCCATGGCGATGGGATCGGTGGAAATTTCAAACATTGTAAATGCTGTCAATGCTTGGGAATGGTTACTCAAGAAGCATGGGATAATCCAAGGCAAAAGGAAGGCGAGGTTAAGGGGAAGTGAGTATGGGAAGGTCCAAGCAAGGTAGCAGCAACGTTTCAGAAACAAAGCGTATCACATAAAGGAGCCCTGGTGGGAGGAAAGGGCACACAAGAGCAGCGTCTGATATCCTATGAAAGATTTTTCAGAAGTACATATTCCTCTGGGTGGTAGATTGGGGCATGGGCATAAGGGTCTTTATGACAATCAATAATTTGCTTAATTTTTAATTGGGTCTTGCCCTAGCCTCTTTAGGGGTTATTACCTCCTTGGTAGCTCAACACATGTACTCTTTACCTGCTTACGCATTCATAACACATGATTTTACTACTCAAGTTGCGTTATATACTCATCACCAATACATTGCAGGGTTCATCATGACAAGAGCCTTTGCTCATGGAGCTATATTCTTCATTCGAGATTACAATCCAGAACAGAATGAGGATAATGTATTGGCAAGAATGGTAGACCATAAAGAAGCTATCATATCTCATTTAAGTTGGGCCAGCTTGTTTTTGGGGTTTCATACTTTAGGACTATGTTCATAACAACGTCATGCTCGCTTTTGGTACTCCGGAGAAACAAATCTTGATCAAGCATATATTTGCCCAATGGGTACAATCTGCTCACGGTAAGACTTCATGTGGGTTCGACGTACTCTTATCGTCAATGAATGGCCCAACATTTAATGCTGGTCGAAACATATGTTTACTTGGCTGATTGAATGCCGTTAATGAGAATAGTAATTCCCTATTTTTAACAATAGGTCCTAGAGACTTCTCGGTTCATCATGCGATTGCTCTAGGTTTGCATACAACTACTTTGATTTTAGTTAAAAACGCGCGCGGTTCCAAGTTAATGCCAGCTAAAAAGGATTTTGGTTATAGTTTCCCTTGTGATGGCCCGGGATGAGGTGGTACTTGTGATATTTCGGCTTGGGATGCATTTTATTTGGCAGTTTTCTGGATGTTAAAGACCATAGGATGGGTTACGTTTTATTGGCATTAGAAGCACATCACGTTATGGCAAGGTAACGTTTCCTAATTTAAGCTAGTGGTGAAACCAGGCTTCGTTAGCCCATGGGAGAAAGAGCTCTCGAGGTGTGTCGTCGATAAAACCTGGGTGAAGGTGACTCAGCTTTGGTAATTGGATGGGCAAAAAAGGACTACTCGCCACCATGGCATCTTTAGGCCATATTTGATGGAATTTTTTATATTACAGAAGGCTGGCATGTCAGATGGATGGACACTCCTGGATCGGCTAACTCAACAGCAGACAGACTAGCAAAAAATGGCGTGCATTGTAACAACATTATTATAGATCAGTAATGTTATGTTATGCTTTTGTCCAGAGCTAAGTGCTAAGTGCAAGCTGTGATTTAATCATGTAACTTCAATGCTCTATACGGGGTTATTTGCTAAGTATAAGCATCAATGTATTCTTTACATAAATCATTCAATAAAGTTCACTATTTCAAAAAAAAAAAAAAAAAAAACCTAGGTGAAGAGTTGGAATGAGGCCAGGCTTGCGACGTTGATAAAGCAAGCATGGAAACTAGGTGAAGTCTCGCATTTATGTCGTCTTAGCAACAAAAAATGGCTGGTTCTTTTAAAGAATGAAGATAAAGGAGGAGGATCCTCGTAATAAGGAGGAGAAACGTTTAAGGTGGTCACGAAATGGAATCCCTCCGTAGGGGCTGATGGTCATACTACATGGGTTAGGTTTCGGGTGTTCCAGCACACCTGCGTTGCCTGGAAATCTTTTGTGCCCTGTTAGATGCAGTGGGAAGGATGGTTGAGCATGAGCAAAACACGATCCGCAGTTTCAAGGTAGATCGCTACCGTGCCCGTGTGGAGCTCTCCAAACCGCTCACAGACGCAAAAGAAATCCCTATCCCGAAAGGGAAATATACATACAAAGCCACTATAGCCCCCGATGAGAAGAAGAAAGCAAGGAGAAAGAGCGAAAAGCACAACAAGCGGAGAAGAAAAAGACGACCTGGAATATATGGAGAAAGAAATCGAAACAAGCCGTTCCAGCGGCCGAAAATGGAGAAGATGGAGGTGCACCGGGGAGAGAAAGCGTAGCAGTCAAGGAAGGGCCTGAAATGGAAAACCCAGAATTGAAAGACAACAAGGAGTTGAAGAGACGCTACGGGAGATAGCTGGCTCCCAACAGACAAAAAGTGTGGAGTGTACTCCATATGCTAACGAGGGTGTGGAAGCTAAAGCGGGTCGCAGTGCAGAAGCTGAAGCGGACCCGGGTGCGGAGCCAAAAGCTGATTTGGAGTTTGTGGCAGATACACCGAATCAATTTCGGTGCATTGAACCGCGGGTGGTCTTGTTGAAGCCCAAGACCTAGAAAAGCTATGACCTAGCCCTTGGGTCAGGCAATACACGAAGTGGCACCAAGGCACGCATTGCAAGTGACCCTTGCTCGTTGTCACCAAGCTGTCGATGTGAAGAAGCAGAGGGACCAGAAGTTATTGGCGAACAAAGTGGGCTTAAGCTAATACGATTCACGTATTCCAGGTCGACGAGTCTCTTTATAGACAACCAACCTGAGTTTGCACTCGCAGCAGAAGAAAGCCAGGAAACAAGAGATGACGCTGAGTCCAACCAGCGCACCGACGCTCTGATTGAAAGCTGTGATGGAGTACGGGGATGTCATGAACATCAATAGGGAAGACCTCCGAGCTTGTAGAATGTGATTGTAGAAACTAAGTGAAAGACAGCACTCCAACTCCTGCTTCTTATGAACATTGTATCATGGAACGTGAGGGGCTTATGCTCAGTCCAAAAAAGAGCCTTGATAAGGGAAATGTTGAGAAAGAACAATGCAAAAGTAGCCCTTGTGCAAGAGATGAAATTACCGGAGAACGCAGCAACTTGCTCGAGACATGGTATAAACAACCGCCTACATGGGCTGAAATTGGGGCATGTGGATCGTTAGGTGGACTTGCGTTATTTTGGGACAGCATAGAAGTGGAGCTCTTGCATACAGAAGAAGGTGAGTTCTCTTTACGAGCACATTTTAAATCTGCGAAAGACAGGACCCAATGGGCAGTGTTGGCTGTGTATGGGCTAACAAGCAATTCTCGAAGAACGAAGTTCTGGGAGGACCTTGCAGCCATCTTGAGCCTTTGGGATCTTCCTTGGATAATTGGTGGGGATTTTAATGTTACGAGACAGTTTTGAGAAGGTAAGGGGGAGAACAAGAACAACCAAGGCAATGCGAGAGTTTGGCAGATTCATACAGGATATGTTCCTAATCGAACCACAATTAGCTGGAGCACAATTTACATGGTCAAATGGGAGAAACCCCCTGATATTAGCCAAGCTTGACAGGTTTCTAGCCATGCAATCATGGCTGGATGCTTACGGAAATGCCATGGGGAGAATCCTGATGAAAGCAACATTTGATCATGTGCCCATTTTGATAGAAACATCCCTGAGAAATGGGGACCACCCCCTTCAGATTCGGAGTTTTTTATAAATAATTAAAAAAAAAAATTTTTACCCTAATGTCACTTTTTAAAACTTATTTCTAAAAATGTCATATTCAACCTTTGACCAAGGTTGACCACCTTGGTCAAAGGCTATTTAGGCAACACTGGCGCGCAAGCACCAGTGTGTCGCCAATTTTTTTTAAAAAAATAATAAGAATACGTAGATGCCGCCTACGTAAAAAAAATAAGTTCATGAGGCGGCATTTCGAAGCTGCCTACGTAAAAAAAATAAGTTGATGAGGCGGCTTCGAAAAGCCGCCTTAAAAGATTGAAGTTGAGGCGGCTTCGAAATGTCGCGACACGCGAAAAAACGAGGCGGCTTTTCGATGCTGCCTCACCCAACACTTAGAAAAGTTTGGGGTAAACTTCAGAACGAGGAAAAAGACGTAGAGGCAGCATTTTTATGCCGCCTTTTTCTCAGTTTTGAAGGCGGCAAAGAAAAGCCACCTTCAATTTGTTATTGAAGGCGGCATTTAAATGCCGCCTTTAATTAATTTTTTTCCAATTTTTTTTATTCTCTTTTTCTTGTTTTTCAACCTGTAAGTAAACTTGCTAACAACATATTCATATTCCAAACATTATTGATCACTAAATAAATGTAAATTGTTATCATACACATCTGTAATGAAAAGTAAATAAAAAACTATATAAAATATATGTCGAATATATAATATACAAACATGAATACATAAAGAACAATGATAAGCAACAAACATAATTTACAAATACAATCATAAGGCAGAATTAGGCTCTTGTGCACCAATTACCTTTATTTGCCTTGTATAAATCCTCTGAATGAGAGGGTGACGGCTGAGCTCAGGCTCCGGGAGCTGGTCGGGCACCGGGTCGGGTGTCTGCTCAGGTGGGAGATCGGGCACCGTTGGCTCCGGTACGGCTGGAACCTCGTCAGATGTAGGCCAACGACTTGCACGACACCCCTGTGGTGCTCTATCTCTGGTTGGCTCGACCACGTGAGAAGGCTCACCAGTATGTGACACATCTTCACTGATGATCGCTCCTTCCAAGAGTGGAAGACTGCAAGACTGACTGACAGTAGTGTTCAATCTCCATTAGGTATGGATCTGCCGACGATGAAGTCTCTCTACGGTTGACGCGCTCAACCACGGTCCGCACAACCCAACTGCAAAAGAAAAATGTAAATTAAAAAAGTTTAATAAAGAAATAATCATTTAACAAAGTTAATTACGTACCAATGCCTCCTCGGTATGACCTCTAGGATGGTATACCATAGCTGGCTCAGTCGGTGGAGGTGATACGAATCGTCGAGTAACCGACAAATACCACGTCATATAGTCACTGGGAGCATGTCTGGGAGTGTGTGCCCGGCTGCCTGTAACATCAGACTTCGCTCGTGCCTCCCACCAAGCGATGTAATCACGGTGGTATGCCGCCCAATCCTCCCCAGATCCTGCCTTTTCGGGAGATGCGAGTAACATGCTCTACATCCTTCTGTGGAGTCACCTGCTCAAAGTTATAAAATTAAACCATTGAACCCTACAATAAACGGAAATTAAATTTGGGTGTTGCGATAATTACCAGCTCCAATCCGAACTGTAACATCACTCGATCATGAACATGCAGCTCGACGATCTCGATGCAAATAAGTGGTGTCCTAGACAACCAGATACGTCTACCTTCAATGCAGATAGCAAGTAGATGCTGCAAGAAATCGAGGTATGACTGCTAGTTTACCTAAAAAAAATTACAACAATTATTACCGACAACCTACTATGGTATGAATTGTCATCATTGTAGATTTGTAAAGTAACTTGATAGTTCCGTTGGTGGTTCAACTATGTCCTGTATAGCACCAGGTTTCCACCAGGGTTTGTGGCATTCGTCCGTCGGACGTTCCACCTAAAATACCAATATAAGTTAGTTACATAAGATTTTACAGAAGTGTAAATCACCATTAAACTGTATAGGTACATACCTGGAATCTAAACGGCCATCCTGCAACGCCCGCTCCTCTAGGAGTGTCGGACGTCCAATATGTGGACGTTCCCACGTAGTGGAGCCGGCCATTCTCGACTAGGACTAAAGCTAGAGAGATCACACCAACGCTGGCCTACACCGCAGTCTGTCGCTATGTAGTCAGCTAAATCCTTCCCAAAATCACACGCACTACTTCACAAGACCCCGCCAAGAAGAGAGAGAAGAGCAGAGCAATGAGGGAAATCCTTTCTCTAATTCACGTTGAGAATTCTAACTTACAATGAGGGAGGAGAGCCCCCCCAATTTATACCCCAAAGGATAAAAACCCTCCATTAATTACACGCCCGTATGTGTAATTTACACATACATGAACCCTTGCCTATGTTCATCCTCCAGCCCCTAAACTCGAACCCTGTTCACACCAAAGTGACTCCTCACTTCATGCTCCAGCCGCCGGTTCCAGGTTCAATGAACGAGCTAGGTTCGCCAGATGATGCGCCAGGGCGGTGGGGTTTGTGCCCTTTCGCCTTTGGGTGCTTTCATACTGCTTTGACACAGACTGGCTAGGCCCTCCGGCTTCTAACGCCTGCACTTGTGCCTCTGCACGCCTGCTGGTGCCCAACCGCATCTCAGGGGTTCGCTATTGCTTGTCTGTAGGTTGTGCCGTCTTTCTGGCAGCCCTCGGCCCAGACGGTCTTTTAGACCAGCTGCGGCTCTCCAGCGACCAAGAGATCAGACTTGTCGGCAGACAACGAAGCTTCTCGTTAGAAAGGGTTATGGTTCTCTGGGCCAGATCCGGTCTTTCTGTGTGCCGGCGATCCCATCGCATTTCTAGGCGGCCTCCAGGTGCCGAATCGTGCCTTTATGGCCACAGATCTATTGCATGGCCCCTGGCGGCTCCCAGATGGTCGATAAAGGATCTTCGACCTGCCAGGTGCCGTTTTCCTCTGTTGCGCCTGTAATCCAGTCTGGCATTATTCTTTGGCGTTGCGTTGCCACGCATCTTGCTCTTCCGCCTTTATGCATCCATGGTTTTGACCATACTGGCGTGTGTGCAACCCGGCTTGCACTTATAAGCCAGTTGTCATGGACCGCGACTGCTTGACAACTTAACCTTTGTCAGGACACCTATCCTCGCTAGTGTCCCAATGCGTAAGCTCCCTTACACATTTACATGCGTTAACCCACATGTATCCCTTACATATACCCGTAAGGTAGTACAAGCCCCCTTGTACTAATTTACATAACCCACCCGGTCTTGTACATTGTCCACCTCCTAGACCTCATGAGACCTGTCTGCCGCCTAATTCTCGCAAATTTCTCTCTTGCAAGTACTGACTCCGTCACATTCTCCCACACCGATCATGTTGACGACCTCGTCAACTGCCAATCGTAATCCATAACCTGAGTAATCCATCTATACAACTCCGGTAGATCACACCAAGTTGCCTCCTCTTCTGGTTCATTCTTCCACTTCACTAGATATTGCCTTCTAGTGCCTTTAGCTTGATAACCGATTACACGCCGATGTGTAATGATGTAGTCCATCTCTGGCCCTGGTTCTTGATCGAAGGTAAGGAAGGTATTCCGAGAGGTAGATGCTCGGTTTGGATCTGGATCCTTGTGATACGGCTTCAGTTGGCTAACATGGAAAATATTGTGTACCTTCCAAGCTGCCGGCAGTTGCAACTTGTACGCAAGTTCTCCCACCTTTTTCAGTACTTTAAACGGTCCCTCGTACCTGCGAATCAGCCCCTGCTTCCTCGCCTTGAGTACTGAAAATTGTTCTGGTCGTATCCTAAGCATGACTTGATCTCCAACTTGAAACATGACTGGCCTCTTGTGTTGATCTGCTGCCTTCTTCATTCGTTGTGCTGCCTTGTGCAAGTAGACTCTCGCCAGGTCCTGCGTCTCTTTCCACCTCTTTAGCATGAAGTGGGCAGGTGCACTCTTCTTTGATTGCTTTGGCAGCACCTCGATAGTCCTCTAGGATATATAGTCCCCAACACAACTTCGAATGGACTGTGGCCTGTGGCTTCACTCTTTTGAAGGTTGTAACTAAATTGAGCAATGTCCAGCAAGTTAGGCCAATCTTTTTGGTTGGTCGAAACAAAGTGTCTCAAATAGTCCTCTAGGATCTGATTGACCCTTTCCGTCTGTCCATCAGTTTGTGGGTGAAAACTCAAAGACATGTTGAGAGAGGTTCCCAACATACCAAAGAGTTCAGTCCAAAACCGACTTGTGAACATAGAGTCCCTATCAAGAATTATACTAGAGGGTATTCCCTAGTACTTTACAACATTCGAAAAGAAAATTTTAGCCACCTCCGACGCAGTACATTTCTTAGAAAGAGCGACAAATGTAGCGTATTTAGAAAATCTATCTACCACTAGAAATATTGCACTTAACCCTCCACTTTCCTTAATGCCAAGTATGAAGTCCATAGAGACTGAATCCCATGGTCTTTCAGCAATAGGTAAGGGTTGAAGAAATCCACCCGGTCGCCTTCTCTCAGCCTTGTCTTGTTGGCAAACAAGACACGTCCGCACATAAGCCTCCACATCAATAGCTAAACCTGGCCAATAGAATTTTTCACTTACCAGGGCAATGGTGCGCTTCTGGCCTGGATGTCCAGCCCATAATGTATCATGACACTCCTTCATGATGTCTCTTCGCAACCCTCCATGTCTTGGAACATATACCCGACCTCCCTTTGTACACAAAAGACCATTCTCCATCCAAAAGCGTTTAGTCTCACCAAGCGATACTGACTGTGTGAGCCTTAGCACGTCTGGATCACGCCTCATGGCCTCTCGAATCCTTTGTGTAAGGGGATTGTCAGGTTGTGAAACAGCACCCAAGAAAGGCCTTGGTGGTGAGGACCTGATCTCAGCATCTGGCCCCTTTCCACCCTTGCTATTGTCAGCGTCCTGCGGTTTAACCAGCAGTGGCAAATGTGAAGAGCCAGCCTCCTGCTGCCTACTTACATCCGCTGCTGAAATTGCTTGTGCGTTACCCCCTGTCTTGCTTGTATCCACCTTGAAACCCCTCATGGCTCCTAGGTAGCAAGTCTTCACCTCTAGATACAACACACTTACATCCCCGTTATTCAACAATTCACAGGTTTGTAAGCCACTTACACTGGCAATGGCCTCGCCTAGTCCACTACTGGCATAGGCTCCCTTGCTGGTGTAAAAGTCCCATATGCGCTCTGTTGCCTCCATCAGACATGGAGCTGCAAACCTCTGAGCATGCGTTAAGCCCCACCATGGTGGCGCCGAACATGGTTCCCCGCAGCGCTGCCGTCGTGCGCGGCTGTGGGTGTCGCGGCTTCTGCGCGCCGTTCTTCCAGCCCCCGGCGTTGCGGCAAGCGCCTCGCTGCCAATGCGCCCTCGCGTGGCGCATACGCCTACCGTATGGGCAGACTGCTGTGGCGTGCGGTGGGCACCTGCGCGCCGTACGCGGTTGTTGATCCCGCGCGCGCCCGTGCGCCCCACCGTGCCCGCGCTGTTGGTGCGAGGGCCCGCTGGCCTATGCGCCCGCCGTGGCGCCCTCAGCACCCGACGCTCCCACTACAACCTGTAGTGTTAGTAGACATACCTGAATGACCTTCCTGAGACTCTGTAGCCTCATACCTCCTCATTGAAGCAATTTGACCAGCCGTCTCCTCCTTGAAGAGAGAATTCAAAGTGTGCCTCTTAGGACAATCCTTCATCAAGTGATCCCCATCACAAATGAAGCAGGTCCTCTTAGAATCCTTCCCCTTCCTGTCCTGTCCTCCCCACTTCTTCCCCTTCCTGTCCTGTCCTCCCCACTTCTTCCCCCTTAGTTGTGTATCGACCTTTCGTTCTCCCTCCATATCCTCGGTAGCCTTTTGCTCAGTTTTCTTTCCCTTGTCTTTAGAATTTGAGTTTTGGTCCCCTGGCCTCTTCTCAAACTCGGTGAGCTTCTTTGCAGCAGACAGAGCCTCGGCTAGAGTCTTGACCTCCCTACGCCTTATCTCATGCTCCACCCATGGTTTAAGGCCATCAAGAAACGAGAAAAGTCTGTCCATCTTGGACATATCATTGATACATAACATAAGAGAATTGAATTGGGAGATGTACTCACGGATCTTCCCACTATGTTTGAGTGAACGTAACTTCTTACGTGCCTCGTGCTCAACGATCGTAGGACAGAACCGCTTCTTCAATTCAGCCTTGAACTCCCTCCAAGTCTGAATAGAAGAGGTGCCAGCTTCTCCCTCCTGCGCGTTCCTTCTCCACCATAGGAGTGCGTCCCCCATGAGAAACAGAGTTGCAGCCTTCACCTTCCTTGCCTCCTCGTCGACATAAGAGGCCTTCAAGTGTTGCTTAATCTGGCGAAGGAAATTGTCAATTACCTTTGCATCTTTGACGCCATCGTACGCCTTCGGTTCTGGCACCTTGACTCGTGTTGGCTTGGATTCCCTTGGCTCCCTCGGCTGTGTGCTTCTGGTAGCAACCGTAGTGACCTCCTCACTCGCACCAGCGCCCTTGTCATGCTCCACCTTCATCGAGAAGTCTTGCATAACAGGACTTGCAGCCAGCAGTCTATCAATGCCCACTACCCTCATGCGTATGGCTTCTAAGGATTCCATACAATCCACTGCCTTCATACGCATTGTAGTCGCTGCATCGAAGATGTTAGCCTCCAGTTCGAACGCCCATGAAGGGGGATCAGACCTCAGTTCCTCATAAACTTCAGTCTTCCAAGCCTCAAAGCCTTGGGTTAGATCCTCAATAGAAGTAAAGGTTTCCTTACCCGACATTGATGCTACTTCCTCAACGTTCCTCTTCTTTTCTTGTTGTAGAATGCGTGACGCTCTGATACCACTGTGGCGCCGGCCTCTCTCGACTAGGACTAAAGCTAGAGAGATCGCACCAACGCTAGCCTACACCGCAGTCCGTCGTTATGTAGTCAGCCAACTCCTTCCCAAAATCACACGCACTACTTCACAAGACCCCACCAAGAAGAGAGAGAAGAGCAGAGCAATGAGGGAAATCCTTTCTCTAATTCATGTTGAGAATTCTAACTTACTATGAGGGAGGAGAGCCCCCCTATTTATACCCCAAAGGATAAAACCCCTCCATTAATTGCACGCCCCTATGTGTAATTTACACATACATGAACCCTTGCCTAAGTTCATCCTCCAGCCCCTAAACTCGAACCTTGTTCACACCAAAGTGACTCCTCACTTCAAGCTCTAGCTGCCCGGGTCGGGTTGGATTGAGCGAGCGGGTTATTTGCATGCGTTGTGGGAAGTGGGGCTGCGCCATACCTGCGCGTCTTTGTTGCTTTGTTGAGCAGCCTCAGGTCTTAACGCCAGCGCTTCGTGCCTCTACACGCCCGCTGGTGCCCAATTGCACTCTGCTCTCTCTGGGGTTGCCGCCCGTGCAGCTGCCAATCTTGCGCCCTCCCCGTTGCGGGTATCTTTGGCCCCATCGCATTCTAGCTCCCAGCCAGCGTTAGATCTTGCCCGGCTCTCGGTACCAGCCCGTTCTTCTCTGTTCCCCGCGTCCATCTTATTCTCCCTCCAGAGAGGTATCGCGTTCTTTTGCCGGCGCCCGTATCGGCTCTCCGGTCTTTCTCCAGGGCCGATGATGTGCTTTCGACCTACCGCGTAGCGCCCGTGGCTTCGTCTGGTCTGCATTTGACGCACGCCGCGTAAAATAACGCGTCTTGCCGCTTTGCTCCTCCGTCTTTTTCGCGACCTTTTGACCCGCGACGCCCCTACGTGTGTGTGCAACCCTCCTTGCACTTGCGTTGTGCGTCTGCAGATCGCACTGTTTGACAACTTAACCTGTGTCAGGACACCCATCCTCGCTAGTGCCCCGATGGTAAGCTCCCTTACACATTTACATGCGTTCACCCACATGTATCCCTTACATATACCCGTAAGGTAGTACAAGCTCCCTTGTACTAATTTACATAACCCACCCGGTCATGTGCATTCGATCTCCCTAGGTTGTGCGTCCACCTCCTAGACCTCATGAGACTTGTCTGCCGCCTCATTCTCGCAAGTTTCTCCCTTGCAAGTACTGACTCCGTTACACATGCCCACAACTGCAAAAAATGAAAAAAGGCATTGGTAAGGCCATTCCTTTAAGTTGAACAATTTTTTGAAAGAAGAATTTACCTGTATAAAGGTGAGGCACCCTGCAATGCCGACAAATCTAGTGCGACTCGCCTTCGCGAGCTCCTGGTAGAGGAAGGCCAACGTAGCTCCCCCCAGCTGTACCTACCGACCGTGTTGAAGTCCTTGAATAGTGTCAGGTCTGCCATGTGAACTCCTCGGGCACTACCATCCGTGAATATCGTCGAGCCCACAAGATGGAGGTATCTTGTGGCGTGTTCTTTGTATCACCTCGGCACGTCGTCGGCCTGAAAACGAAAAATTTGCCTCTGATCCATGAAAGTGACTGTCGACCCCCCTGAAAACTACCAGGTGGAAGCTCGACCCCCAGAAGTACTCTGGCCAACTCCATCCAATCCCCCCCGAGTCGATCCGGTCACAGCGAATCCATCGACACGTAGTCCCACAAACCCCGCGGCCTCGATGTGTGGCAACATCCGCTCGTCCATCAGCCAATGTCGTAGTCTGGAAATGCTCAATGCATTCCAGGCATCCTGGGTCTTTAACATGAGTAATAGTCTTGTTAGTGTATGTTTATAACCAAACGTAATAACAAGTACAACGAGCTCGCACTAACCTCTCCATGCCAAATGGCCTCGCTCCTATGGGAGTCCTGATTGTACAAGAGTGGAGTGCCTGCCATCACGACCTATAGAAAAAATAAAGTATACGTTAACAAACTAAGTTAAATTAACCAACTGAAAATATGTCATTATACATTATACAAAAACTAAAAGTATACATTACCAACGACTAGACCCCACACGAGAACTCTCTACACTGCCAGAAGACGGGGTTTTACAAGCCCGTTTGTTATGACCGGGTTGTTTACAATTACTACACAAATATCGTCCATTGTCATCTCTCCAATCCATAGAATTCCGAATAAGCGTGGACGTTGGCCTACCGACCTTCCTCACCTCAGCTGGTGGGAGTACCACTGGACCTTGCACCCAAGTACTCCGTCGTGGCACATTAAATGCTCGTTCATACACCTGTAGGTTTGTAGATGCATGATAATATTCGGGTGTCAGCTGGTATAACCCCACACACTGTAAGGGCATGGATGCACAAAATCTGATAAATCTGGAATGACCGACAGGTACTCCTTAAGTAGGACGTTAACCTTGTGCTCTCCAGCCTGAAAGATCCCATCACCATATGGAACAACGTACAAATGTCCAGCATCCTCCACTGCAGTCTGTAAATGTGCGTCTATCGAAGGACAGATGGGTGGTAGTCTGTGTAGCCTTGTCTTGCCTGTGTACCAATCATGCATTCATTCGATAGAAAATCGTCGATGTTAGGGCCTGAACAAGTAAGTTTTGTGCCCGCTTCATTAGAGAATTCATGCATCGAGAAGAGTTTGTCGTGAGCTTCCCAAATGACAAATTCCCATCGTATGCAAGGGCCCACTAGTCAGGGCTCATACCTTCAGTCAACTTCGCTTTGGCTTCAGGACATGCTTCTTCAAGGTTTTGTATTGCATGATTGTAATGATCCACTGTTTCTGCACTCGCACAACTGTATATCATCTTATCCAAGTCCTTGACACTGTACCGCTTCTTCAGATTGGCAATAATATGTCGTATACAAAACCTATCTATGGGGGCGTGGAAAGACATCCGCCACCGCTCTGACGATACTACTGTGACGGTCAGAGATGATGCACATCGGAGACCTCCCTCTAACCACCTGACTCGCCAAACATGATATAAACCAAGTCTACGTATCAATGTTCTCTTTCTCCTCAAGTGCAAAGGCCAGGGGAAACAATCGGTTATCTTCATCAAAAGACATAGCTATCAATAGACAACCCTTATACTTTTCGTACAAATAAGTCCCATCTTCGCTGATAAAGGGTCTACAAAATTGAAATCCACTGATAGCCAGTCCAAATGCCCAAAGTACCCTATCAAACCGCACAAAATTTCCAGATGGCACATCATGATCAGTGGTTATTATCTTGTACTTAGTACCTCGGTTTGTGTCTTTTATTGCTTTAAAAAACTGAGGTAATAAGTTGTACGACTCCTCCCTGCTACCAAATACTAGTGTTTTGTTCCTTGCCCTCCGTGCCCTACCATAATTCACCTGAATATGATATCTGTTCTTAACCAGCTGAATTATCTCATACAGAGACAATGAAATTTGTCCTCACGTTGGGCGTAATGAGGTTACATATCACTCTAGAGGTGCACAACCGGTTGTCCTTGCGTAGCTCGGCGTTCAAACACGTGTGTTCATCATTGCATCATCTAATTTTTCACATGTTCAACTTCGTACTGAATGACGCGTATACGTGCCATGGACACTGATCACCCGTGGAACGAACATAATAAACTGTCGGTATCGATTTATGTACCTTGAACTGGACATGTCTTCTGATGCAGTAGTGTTTCAAGTACATCTGTAATGCGTCCTTACTCATAAACCTCTGACCGACTCCAACACCGACGGGGGGAGGTACATTGTCTTCATCTACGCCTGGGACCATTGTGTTCGTATATATCGCATCTATGTCCATCGCTCCGATCCACAAATCGGGGTAAGGCTCATCATTTTTCTATAAAGGTGGGACTCCCATGGTAGGAAGGGGGAATTTTGCCTCTTCTTCTTCCTCAACTTCCTCTATAACTGGATTCGGCCAAGTATCCTCACCACTTGAAATATCATTGCGTCCTCACGTTGGGCGTAATGAGGTTAGATATCACTCTAGAGGTGCACAACCGGTTGTCCATGCGTAGCTCGGCGTTCAAACACGTGTGTTCATCATTGCATCATCTAATTTTTCACATGTTCAACTTTGTATTGAATGACGCGTATACGTGCCATGGACACTGATCACCCGTTCAACGAACATAATAAACTGTCGGTACCGATTTATGTATCTTGAACTGGACATGTCTTCTGATGCAGTAGTGTTTCAAGTACATCTGTAATGCATCCTTACTCATAAACCTCTGACCGACTCCAACACCGACAGGTGGAGGTACATTGTCTTCATCTACGCTTGGGACCATTGTGTTCGTATATATTGCATCCATGTCCATCGCTCCGATCCACAGATCGGGGTAAGGCTCATCATTTTTCTCTAAAGGTGGGACTCCCATGGTAGGAAGGGGGAATTCTACCTCTTCTTCTTCCTCAACTTCCTCTATAACTGGATTCGGCCAAGTATCCTCACCACTTGAAATATCATTTGCGTCCTCACTTGATTTCCTGAATTCAATTGTAACTTCATCAACAACTACTGAGATATTTTTTTTTTTGAGGAAAGTGAATACATTTTACTCCCAATTACAAGTTTTACTCCCAATGCTGCTGTGGAGACCCGAACCCAAGACCTTCCGCAGCAATAACTCCCATTGGACCACTGAGTTAATGCCCAAGACCCACAATTACTGCGATATATGAAATTAAGTAAAACTTCAAACTAGGCTAAAGTGATGATTCTCACCTTTCTTCAGGGATGAATTCCACAATAGGTCCTTCAACTCTCTCATCCCCTTCAGCCGGAGCTCGGCCCCCGTATACCATAACAGCTCCCTCGCCGGTTCCACCCTCATTCTCCAAACTCCTTCTGGTATCTATCTCATAGGGGTAGGTGTCCCGCTTCACAAACAAAACCAGCATTGATTGGAAACCATGCTTCACCATGCCTAATCCACTCTCCAGTGACATATCATCGAGTATGGGAGTGTACATTAACTGACCATTGCACGTAAAACTCATCCATATTGAAATGCGGTCCGTGCGTGGGTTCCATCCAAGAACATTATACATTATAGTGCACAACGCGTTAAACGAACACGTCGGCTCTAGAAGTATAAGTTTGGTTGTCCCCCCGCTATAGTCGACCACATTACTGTGCTGAAAAACAAATTCACCACCAAAATAACATGTAGGCACGACTGCCATCTTCAACTGAAATTAAGGAACAGACATTTAAGATTTCCAATCATCTCAACACTTGGTAATCACAACTCATCTCAACACTTGGTAATCACAACTCATCTCAACACTTGGTAATCACAACTCATCTCAACACTTGGTAATCACAACTCATCTCATAAAGCACAGAACTTGGAATCAAAATTCTTCATGCAAAACCACTTATTCGCGTAAGGTATTTATTCCAAGATTCACAAATTCCTTATGTCCTACAACTTTGTCTTATAGACAATAATCTATTTATTTTCCCGTATTCATTCATATGATTTCAAGTAAAAACCAGTTCCGACCCAAGTCCTAATATTTTCTACAAGTGCAAGACGACAAATTCATATAAAACTACAATGCCTCTAGAAAACAGTGTTTTGACTTTCAATTTTTTGGTCAAAATCATCTTTATCAGATTTTATGCATGCTCAAATACTAAATTAGCAAATAAAACCCTAAATTAGCATAAAATTATAATTAGCATAAAAAATAACTAAATTAGCATTAAAAACCCTAAATTAGCATATAAAATCATAACTTAGCATAAAATCAACATTACCATAAAAAACCATAAGTTAGCATAAAAAACCCTAAATTAGCATAAAAATCCTAAATTAGCATAAACACCCTAAATTAGCATAAAAACTCTAAATTAGCATAAAAATCCCTAACTTAGCTTATAATCAAAATTAACATTAAAAACCCTAAATTAGCATAAAAACCCTAAATAAGCATAAAAACCCTAAATTAACATAATGCATAAAAAACCCTAACTTAGAATAAAATCAAAATTAACATTAAAAACCCTTAATTAGCATAAAAACCCTAAATAAACATAAAAAACTCCAAATCCGCCCTATAAATGAAATTCAACCCTAAATCAACCAACAAACATGAAATTCGTACCCTAACATGTGTAATAGACTACAATAGCAGCAATTTCAACCACAAACATGTATCAAATCATGCGTAATCATCAAATCGACGACCTAACAAACTCTAACCCACACAAAATGATAAAATCACTTACTTTTCAAGCGAAACGACGAAGATTCGCGGGAGAAACACGATTTGCGGTCGCACTGCCTCCAATCGATGACTTGCTGCTTCGATTTGGCGAAAATAGGAAAGAAAGGAAGAGGGAGGGAAGGAAATCTTTTTCCGCGTTGCGATTTGGGAGAAAGAAAGTAGAAGAGAAAGAAAAGGGGGTGGGGACGTTAAAATAGCCACAGTGGCGGCATCGCGATGCCGCCTAACTTAAGTGTAGGCGGTATCGCGATGCTGCCTCTCTATCATTTTTCTCGTTCTGAAGTTTACCCCAAACTTTTCTAAGTGTTGGGTGAGGCGGCTTCGAAAAGCCGCCTCGTTTTTTTTGCGTGTGGCGGCATTTTGAAGCCGCTTCAACTTCTATCTTTTAAGGCGGCTTTTCGAAGCCGCCTCATCAACTTATTTTATTTACGTAGGCGGCTTCAAAATGCCGCCTCATGAACTTCTTTTTTTCACGTAGGCGGCATTGAAATGTCGCCTATGTGGCCTTTGACCAAGGTGGTCAACCTTGGTCAAAGGTTGAATATGACATTTTTAGAAATAAGTTTTAAACAGTGACATTAGTGTAAAATTTTTTTTTTTTATTATTTTAAAAAAAACTTCTCTTATTCGAAGATGCATGGATGCTAGAAAAAGGCTTCAAAGAGAAACTCCAATCCTGGTGGGAAGAGATTAAAGTGGAAGGGTGTTACGATCCTGATTTATGTACCTAGCCGTCCTTGTTCCATCAACTCATGAGCTTTTGGCATATTGGCTAGGTGCGTAACAAATGGACAACAGGTTTTATTTTCAGCCAGAAGCTGAAGGTGCTGAAATCGAAAGTAAAGGCATGGGCAGCAGAAAGAAAGTAGAATTATGAGGCAGAAAGAAAGTAGAATTATGAGGCAGAAAGAACAACTCTAATGACAAGAATTCAGCAATACGACCAAAAGGAGGAGACCCAAGGGAACCTATCCACAATAGAAGCCATTGAAAGAGACTGCTTAAGAGAGGAGTTTGAGAACAAAATTGTGCGGGAGTGAATCTACTAGAAGCAGCGTGCAAGATACCACTGAGTGAAGGAGGGTGACGGGAACACAAAATTCTTCCACACCATGGCCTCAACACACCGAAGAAGAAACAGAATTTGTGAGATCACAGTGGGAGACAGACTGATAACCCAAAAAGAGGAAGTAGCAGCCGAGTTTTTAAGCTTCTACAAAACCTGTACAGAGAAGAAAACACTCAAAGACCATTCCCTAGCAACCTATCACTGAAGTATCTGACAGAGGAAAAAGCTAATGCCATTATAAGACCATTCACACCCGAAGAGATTGAAGCTGCAGTCATGAATCTACCATCAGACAAAGCTCTTGGACCAGATGGTTTCAAGGCAATTTTCTACAAAAGGGGATGGGAATTCCTCAAGGAAGATATGTTGGCCATGTTTAATGAATTATATCACTAGGGCTTAATAGCAAGGAGTATGGGCTCATCTTTAATGGCCTTCCGTATGTGAATGCTTATTCTTCTGTCGAGTTTGTCATGAACTTCTTCTTGCATTGCTCCCGTTTCAGTTGCAGCTTCGCATTCCCCCTCATTTGTGTTAAATGTTCTTCCTTCCCATGATAATTGATGTCGTAGAGTTACTCCCTTGCTTTTTCTCCTTTTTGAATATGTGAGTAGGGGTGTTGCATCCTGCTTCTGGGCCTTTGCGCATCATGGAAACGGGGGGTTGTGATCCAGGGAAGACAAGCTACTCTCCCTCTCATCGTCACTTAAGTTGTGAGCCACCCGAGAATTTTGTGCTTCGCAATTCGTTTCCTGGTTTAGTGTTTTGCAACATAGTATAATTCATGCTGAGTGCAACTCGCAATTGGTATATGACTTGCCTCCTGTTCCATTCCTCTCACGTAAGAGCTGTTCCTCTCTTGATAGTCATCGGATTCTCCTCCTACAATGTTATAAATCAAGGTTGAGACTTCTTTTTGCTGCTCCAACATTTGATCGACAGTCTGTCCCTCTTGCTTTGTTCCATCGGTGTCGTACAGTCTCTGATCTCCTGGCTTTTTGCTTACTTCCGCCGCACGATTGTCAGCTGAGCCACTATTTGTTCTGCCATCATCCTTACCTGCGTCAGTTGACGAGATTGACTGGTGTAGTTGTTCTTCTCCAGCACCGGTAACTGGCAATGGTGCTTGAGCTTCTTCATGGTCCCTAATCCTCCTTGTTAGCTTTCCACCAGCGAGCATGGAGTAGCATTCTAATGAAAATCCATGTAAGTCTCAAAAAAGGGTTGGGAGTGACATACTTAAGCTTACACAAGGCAATACTACAATTGTGCACCACAATAGAGCCATCATGGGAAATTTAGAATTTCATTAGTTATCGAAATACAGTATACTGTATGCTATGGAATTTGTATGTCCAAACTTTTCATGTATAGATTGTTTACAAAGGTCTTGCTATATTTATAAGCTAACTGGGGCTTAGTGCACGCAAAATTTGATGTTTGAAGGGGTTTATGGTCTTAGACTCCCTGAATGTGTAATTTCTGAGACAATTTTGTTTTGTTAGTGGTTGGCATTGATAATTTTTAAATTATCCTGTTAGTTTAAGACATTGAGAATTTTTAAATTATCCTGTTAGTTTTAAACATTGAGAATTTAGGAGACATAGATATATGGGAGAAGGGACTTACTCAATTCTACTCATTCATATGTAATAACTAAAGACTATTGAAAATAAAAAGATCAGATCAAACCAAATTCTATCCATACAAAGTTTTATAAGATATTGGATAAAATATGCAATTAAAATAGAGCAGAGCATATCCAGGAATCTGAAAGAGTAGTTCTACTCTTTCTAGAGAGAGAATATGAGGAAGTTGAGTATTCCACCCCTTCGGGTGAGACATGGAATTCTCAAAGCACGTCTTGATTTAGAACTCGGGTTGGACTCTAATGTCTCCCCTCTTTGTTAGGATAATTAGGAGTTATAGGGGGTTTGGGATAGCCTGATGCGGGAAGTGAGACTTTCCTGGACTTTTGTGCCTAGCACATGAGTTTCTTAGGGCACTTACCCTTTATAAGAAAAATCTGTTCACTAGACTTGTTTGTCCATCCCAAATTGCCAACTCTTGTTGTAGGTTACGTTTGCCCCTTCAATGTTCATTCTACCATAAATGCCACCTCAATCGTACTCCTAGCTGCTGGCTCAAGGGGTGTCATCTAGACCTCCAATGACCTAAGCTGAATGCCCAGGGAATGGAAACTTGTGTTGAGTCCTCTTAAGCTACCCAACTGTAGATACAATGTCGTGCCTAGCTGGAGCACGCATGATGGTGGCTTTTATGTGCACACATGGATTGTGCTTGTGGTTACCCTGCCGAGTGCTTAGCAAACCTAGCAGCTCATTTTAGGATGTAAATTTGTAGACACCCTATGATTCTGTGTCTGTGCACTTGGTTGGTTTGTTACATGCTTTTGTGCATGCGCCTAGTTTGTGTAGTCATGCTACATGCAGGTGTTGGGGAGTCTCAATGAATGTGTGGTATGCATGCTTGGCTGTGTTGTGCCATGGCATTTGCCTCGTGCATGCACCCAAGTTTGCACATAACTCCATATGGAGCCATTGTTCCCCGGCTGAATTGGGTTTTACACTTATTGTCTTATGCCACCTGAATGATAGGCATGCCAACGGGTTTATGCTCGATCTAATAGGTTAAACCCTTAAGAATAGCTCTCTTAATTGTGTTACTGGATATTTGTCATGTAACAGGTTTGAGTTTGGGCGAAACTCAAATGTGTTTGGCTATACCAATTAAAAAGGCCAAAAATTCCTATGTGAAGAGATGAGGGAAGACATGTGGCCTGTTGAATGTGACGTTTTGGAAGTCATGGTGGGTAACCCATAATAGTTTAATAATGGGTACCCAAATGGTGTTACCCTTAGTTGTTGGCTACCCAATAAGAATCCCCAATAAACCTATTTTAAAAAATTTGAGTCGGATTTGTGTTTGGGTAAACCCAACCCATTGATAGGCCTACTGAGACATTGAATAAGAAGTTGAGGGCAGCCAAATTATGTAGTTTGCTGAAGATAGCTGCTAAGCATTTATCAGCAGGTTATCTATTTGTTTCTTACTCTTCTTCACGATATTTTCAGGCTATTCGAACTGCTTTGAAGAAATTAGATGGAGGTGCGACCATTGAAGATGCTAAAGCTATTTGTGAAATACAGATTCTGAACCATGTTATGAATTGGAAGGTAGGTTCCGAAAATTGTATACTTCCATTTTGCATCATTTCATATTATTGTGGATTGAACACGACAATTCTCTATTTGAATTATCAGTGGTCTTGTTTTAACTCTATAGAGTGTGAAGGAGAATTTTTTTTTTAAAAAGTGAAGAACTTTACTAAAAAAAATGAAGAAAAATGAATAAAAAAAAACTGGATTGAAACTTCTTTACTCAACAATATGTATAACAGCCCTCTTTCTGCAATCTAGGTATTTAATATTGCATTGAAATTTCTATCTACGTACTTGATATTGCATTGAAATTTCTATCTACGTACTTGATATTGCATTGAAATTTCTATCTATGTACTTAATATTGCATTGAAATTTCTATCTACATACTTAATATTCCATCATTCTTTCTAGTTTTCTTGGTCTAAGGGCCATTTCTTACAATTCCACAAGAGATTGATTGAGACACTGAGAGGAAGCTCTATTTCATCAATGGTTGTAACAGTAACAGTAACAGTAACAGTAATAGGATGTACTCTAGGGGATCGGTTTAGGCAGAGCGCGCTCTACCTGCGCTCCACCTGAACTGTTGCACTTTCGAGTCAAATGCAGTAATTCGACCCCAACTGCAGTCTTTTGGGGTCAAAATTGTAATATTTAAACTTTTAAAATATTTTTAGGAATTTGACCCTAAAATACTGCACTTGGGGTTAAATTACTGCATCTGACCCCAAAATGCAGCAATTAAGGGTGGAGTGCAGGTAGAGCGCACTATACCTGATCCGATCCCGTACTCTAGCCTTCTCTTCATATAAAAAGGAAGACTCCCAAAGCAGAATTGGTCCTACAATCGTGAGGACAGAAAATCTTCCCCTCTTTTCAGCTTTTCTCCTAATTTTTTTCTCATCCTATTTACAAGCTATCAGGTGGCTTGTCCCATAGGGCCCAAAGACCCTTGGACTCTTACTGTGTCTTTACTTGTGATGACTCTCCTTGGGACTTGGGGAATATACCCTGAAAACTGTGGGCTTCTCATGCAACCCAGGTGCTGAGCTAAGGTTTTGTGCACTCATGCTGCAGTTGATGCCAAGAAATCCTGTTTTGCCCAGTTTATTGTCTGTCCCGACATGACCTCAAAGAGATGCTGTAGGGCCTTTATGTTCATTGTGTGTTCATCAATGCCTTCACAGAACAATATTGCATCATCTGCGTACTGTAATATAGGCCCTTTTATAGCATGTCTTATATTGAAGCCAGAAATCCACTCCTCCTCTTGTCCTTTGTAAATCAAACACCGGAGGGTCTCCCCAACTATATTGAAGAGTAGGGGGACAGTGGGTCCCCCTGTCTCAGACCCCGGCTGCTTTTAAAATATCCATGTGCTGAACCATTGATGATCACTGAGAATCTTAAAGAAGAGATACAACTATTTACCGATTTCTTCCACCTCAGAGAAAAGTTCATTTTCTCCATAGTCTTATCTAGGAAGTTCCAACTTACTTTGTCATAAGCCTTTTCAAAATCCAGCTTGACTACAACCTCTCTTTCCTTTCTTCTTGTAGTAATGTATTAGCTCGTGAGCTAAGAGTGCAAAATCCATAATTTGCCTTCCTCTCAAGAAAGCAGATTGGTTTTCACTTATAACTTCAGGTAAGGCTGCACGTAACCTGTTAGATAGCACCTTAGATATGACCTTGTAATGACTAACAATCAAGCTAATAGGTCTGAAATCAGCTGGATAAATAGCTCCTTCCTTTCTTGCTACCAGAGCTATGAACGAGGCTCCCATGCTTTCAGCATTTAAACCATTCTCATAGAAATCCTGAAACATTAGTAGTTCGTCATTCTTCAAGAATTCCCATTCCCTTTTATAGAACTCTGTTGTAAAACCATTTGGCCCCAGAGCTTTATCCGAGTGCATAGTGTGAATGGCTTTCTTGATTTCCTCTAAAGTAAAAGGTAATTGGAGTTTGTTCTGTGTTGTTGGAGATATTTGCTTGAGACTTAAGCCCTTTGGAAAAGGTCTAGCAGCCACATTGTCTTGGTAGAGATCAGAAAAGAATTGCACAAATCCCTTAATAATACTCTCCTTTCTGCTGGTGACCATCCCTCTAATTCCAAGGTGGTTATCCTGTTTCTTCTTCAGTGTGCCGAGGCAATGGAGTGAAAAAATTGTGCTCCTGTCCCCTTTGAGCACTTATAACACGATCTTTGCTTCCAGTAGATTCTTTCCTGTGATACCCGTGCTTCGTATTCTTTCTTGAGTGTGTCCCTCTCTATTTGGTCTAGTAAAGAGAGACTACCTGCCTCTTCTTCCCTTTCAAAGCCCTGAATTTTCTCTAGTAGGAAAATCTTTTCCTTTTCATAATTTTCTTTTCTTGCAGCAGCCCACTTTCTGATTTTAGCCTTGAGTAGCTTTAGCTTTTGGCTGAAAATGATGCTTGGATTGCCCTGTATTGCAGCTTCTTTCCACCACAATTTTAAGTTTTTTTTTTTTTGGAAAGCGCTGATTTTATTAATTCAGGAAATTCCACATTACAGAGACACTTAATGCATTACAAAGCTTGTGAAATCCACATTTCTATGGTGGGTACAAAATTTCCATAACTTGAAGTAGAACTCTTGCCCCAGCCAGTGCGTCTGCCGCTGTGTTTGCCGATCTGGGAATATGACTCCAACCAACCACTGTTTCCAACAGATCCCATATTTTTTGTAATTTTGCTGTTAGCCTCCAAGGTACTGAGGGTGACTTTGAGCACCATTTGACGGTGTTACTAGAATCTCCCTCAACCCATAGGCTACCTGGAAAGCGTGACTTAGCAATTCTTAATCCTTGGAGAACCCCTTCGACCTCTGCTTCTGTCAAGTCAGCGTGGCTCAAAGGACCTTTATAGGACAACAAGGTGTTGCCCACTAAGTCTCTGAATATGCCCCCATAACCAGAGGGTCCCAGGTTACCCCATGAAGCACCGTCCGTGTTAAGCTTGATTGTGGATGGGGGAAGGGGTTTCCAGCATGCTTCTATAACACTTCTGCATTGAGCGTTCAGTGCGGCTGTCTCAGCCCACTTAAATCTTAGATTTTCCCCGCTCTCACCTTGAAATTCTTTTGTAGTTAAGAGCCACATAATACAGTTGTTGATTGTATTTTGCGTCACTGCTTCCCATCTCATCTCCTTCTATCTGAACATTCTGGAGTTTCTTTCAGACCAAATATTCCATACTACCGCCAAGCAGCTCGTGCTACTCATTATTCTTCCTTTCCTTCCCCGTGCTAAGCCTTGCCACTGAGTCAATAATTCTGCCAACGTCGATGGAAGACACATGCTGCTTCCAAACAGCCTTGCTATAGCCATCCAAATGTTCCATGAGAAGAGGCAATGAATAAGTAGATGGTTCACCTCTTCCTCCGCTCGAAGGCATAACGGGCAGAGGGTAGATGGGACGGTCATCCCTCTTCGTACTAGAGCGTCTCTGGTAAGAATTTTTGCTCTCAAGGCTGTCCATAGGAAGAAGCGTGTTGTTGGTGGCCCTGGTGACACCCATGCTGCCGCCGCAGGATGCACTTGAGATTGCTCCACATTCATCAGGCATCAGTATGCTGTTTTTACCGAGAAAATGCCATCAGTCGAGGGTCGCCAAACGAGCTCATCTTCATACTGATTACCGAGGAAGGAGCTTGAGATACGGTTATCAAGAGCTTCCAGCTGTATTAATTCCTCCCCACGGAGCTCCCGACGGAACAATTGACTCCAATTAACTGCCCTTCCCGAGCCTCCTTCAATCACTTGTTCCACTGTTGCATTCTGGTTTGAGGCAACCCAAAACAAAGCATGTAACTCCTTCAGCGAACCTTCCCCGATCCAGTGCGCATTCCAGAAGTTGGTGCAGGAACCCCTTCCGGGCAAGATCATGACATTTTCACTGTAAAGGTGGAAAAGTTTGCCTACTGACCTCCAAATTGGCGACAGTCGGTGACTGGATGAGCGGTCAGAATCCATTCCTCCTGCTGCATATTCAGCTTGGTTCGCACCAGCTTGACCCACGGGACATAGGTGTCCTGCTTAAGTCGCCAGCACCACTTCAGGAGGAGCGCGCGGTTGAACTGTTTGACGCTCACCAAGTGGAATTTGAACTCGTCGCCTGCCACTCGCCATAAGAACTTCATCAGGGATTCCATTTTGTTTGCGACCGACGCCGGGCAGTGGATGAAGGAGAGCAGAAACGTCCAAACAAACAGGATTTGATGAGCACCAACCTACCTGCCTTGGAGAGATTCCTGCCTTTCTTAGTTGATAGTCTGGTTCGAAGTCGTTCAATGACGGGGTCCCAGAGCCTTACACTCCCTTTTCCTTCAAAGAGGGGGAGACCTAGGTGCTTTGATGGAGTTCGACCGATGCTACATCCCAGGTGTTCCGCCGCCTGACCAAGCAGCTCCTCAGTAGCATTGACACCATACACTTTCGACTTTGCCCAATTGATTCTCTGGCCTGAGGATGCCTCCAGAAGATGCAGTGCAGCCTTTAGCCGGGAGACTTGCTCCATTGAGCCTTCACAGAATACCATGGTGTCATCAGCAAATTGGACTAGAGGCAGGTCGTCTGGCATAGGATTGGTCAACCAGCCTAGTTGGATAATCCGCTCAAAGAATGTTGTCGTGCCTTCAGCTGCTATATTGAAGAGGAGTGGGGATATGGGGTCGCCCTGGCGGATCCCCCTTGAGCTGGGAAAATATCCAAAGAGGCCACCGTTAATTGAGATAGAGAAGCGAGCGGTCGATAGGGAGGAGCGAATCCAGGATCTCCATTTGGGACCAAAATTCATTGCTTCCAAGATAAGGTCTAGGTACTGCCAGTTTACCCGATCGAAAGCTTTCTCCATATCCAGCTGTAGGATAAGCTTCGGCACGGATCCTCTTCTAAACAAGTCTATGGCTTCATGGATGAGCCTGGCTGAGTCGAGAATCTGCCTATCTCGAACGAAAGCGTTATGTTGTAGACTTATGATCTTCGGGGAAACGACTTTCAACCTTGCGGCCAGAGCTCTTGTTATCACTTTATATAGGCTGGAGATGAGACTTATCGGGGGAAGTCTTTGATTTCCTCGGCCCCTTCCTTTTTAGGTACCAGTGTAATTATAGACACCCAGAGGCTTTTGTGTAAGATCCCATTTTCGTAGAAATCGTGGAAAAGGTGTTGGATGTCCTTCTTGATGAACTTTCATGCGGCTCGAAAAAATTCTCCATTGAACCCGTCCAGGCCCACCGCTTTATCAAGAGGCATTTTGCGTACCTCCGCTTCTATCCCTGCATCCGAGGATGGTGCGTCCAGGAACTCTGTCTGCGTGATCTAAGGCAAAGAAATCCAGATCTGTCTGCGTGACATTACCTGTATAGGCCAAAGTAGCTATGGAGTGATGAAGCAGCACCAATAGAGGTCAAATAAGACTGGAATAGCTCATTGAATCCTCCTTGTGTGGGTAGTAATTGTGTTAAATGATGGTGAGTCTGTAGCCTGAGCTTGGTTCCCCATTGGAGACAAGGGCCAACTGTATCCTCTGTCCAGCAACCAGACTACTTCATCCAAACAATTCTATCTGGATTCAATATTGATCTAGAATTTACCACTCCAAAGACATAGCAGGACAAGCTATAGTCCTTGCTGCATAAGGACAACTGCCAAGGAATCAAAACAGAAATAAATTTACTGCTTCCAAGCAAAGAATAGTCAAATATTTTTCTCAGTTCTCCTCTTTGCACCTGTCCATTCTCTAGGAAATGGATTCTTCCCTTGGCCTAACTTGCTCTCATACCATAATATTTTCCATATTGACATCAAATAGTAGAAGATTGAAGGCAACAAGGGGCAAAAGGAAAAGGGGTAAAACAGAGTTCCCCATTCTCAACTCACAAGCAGCCTGAGTTGTTCCTTTATTTAACTTCAATAAATCATGGTCTTAAACAATTACAATCATGCCCCTCGTAATTGAATAGTTGTATTTAGACAAAACATCAATGAAATCTCTAGAATTATATAGAGTACTAACAGCCACTCTCCTCTAACAATTCGTCCATGTGTCTCTTTCAGTTCATTACATCCAATGAGATCGGAAATTGATGCATAGTGCAAGTACTTTGAGTTGCAGGTGGAGATTTGGCATTAATAAATCTTGTTGCATGAAAGACACCCGTAATCAAATGAGGTGCATCTCATCTAGACAAATATATCATTTATTTCCAGTAAAAAAGTATCACGCCTTTGAAATAAAACTGGCCCATATATTCCGAGAAAGACCCACAGAACTCCCACCATGGTGATCTTTTAGCTATTGTAATGAAATCTGAAGTTTAGAGCATTCTGTTAATACTTCAGATTATGAAAGAGGTCAGATAATGGTAAATTTGAATCATTAGCTAGAAAACTGTCTCCCTTCAGTTTGCTGTAAGGAGGCTCTTCTACACTTTGGCTTATGTCCCTTTCATCCTTCCTTTCATAAAAAGCGTGGAATATCAACTTGAAAATATGCATCCTTTTTCTTGATGTAGAGTAAACTTCAGATTTATTTGATGCCCTTTTTGGTTGGCGCTCGCTATACATCTTTGGGCCGTCACTTCACTAAAGTGGACAAACTTAAGGAGGTAATTACTTCATTTTACAACATTCAGGTGTTGTTCCTGTATTTTTCTTTTTTATATTTTTAAACAATCCTATTTTCATTCTTATTTTTCTTTCTATTGCAAGTATAATGGTTTTAATTTTCCTAATAAAAGCGCACTTTCCTAGAAGAATTATGATGGTTTTATTTTTTGAAGAATTAATTACTTTTGCAATGGAAAGTACATTGCTATATGTATTTGGTTAATTTCACTGAGTTGTGAGTATCATGTGGGGCATGGATGGTCTATGCACTTTGCTCTTATATTAAGTTTCATGAGTGTTTTGAAGCCTAAAGACTGTATTTGATGGGGTACTACTAGCTTTTTTTTTTTTTCATAATTTGAATTAAAGTGACAAATGAAAGTACGTTAGGTATTATGCTACATTAACCCAGCAAGCAGGAAGCAGAAACATCAGAATTCACAAAGCTGTGATGAGAGAAGCGCCCTCACAATTCCCTTTTATTACAAAGAACTGTACAAATTTACATGAGGGAGAGAAGGAGTTCACAAACAAGTTGGGGGACATAATTGGACTTTGGCCCATGAACTGAACCCACTTTAATAGAATATCAAAGATTGATTACCCCCCTGGGTAGTCTACAATTAATCCTTGAACCCGTTAGTGTTTCTTAAATTTTAAAATCCATGGACAAACTACTTAAATACCTTCATCGTTATTTGATGAAGACACAATAAGTTGCTAACTAGTAGTTACTCTTTCTTGTTGTCTTCATGTTGGCAGATTGTTGAGAAGCTCCATTTTTACGTCCAAAAGGGTGATATGGTAATGTTCTCATTTCTACTTGGCATCTGATAAATGTGATTTTTATCTTTGTATGTGAGTCACAGGACTTGCAGAAGGTTCGTAGGCCTTTAAATAGCAAACAGTTTTTCAAAGTGGCCTTTACTCTCTATAAGAGTGGAGGCAATGTCAATGAAAGAAGCATAAGTAGTGTTCCAGCTGGCTTATGCTCCAGAAGCCCAGTATTGATCAACAATCCATATGGTGATTGGACTTAAAAAAATGAATACATGCCTTGTGACAGACTGACCTGTGGAATTCCGCCAACAAATTGTAGTGTTTTGCGAAAATTACTACCCAATTTGGGAAGCGGCAGATCTCCTACCTTTTGAAAGTGAAGATCAGGCAAAAAGTGTTCTAATGAGATGGAAGGCGACTGTCCTATTTATTCTCAATAACTCAATTTTTTACCTGGCTAAAATTACCAAACTGGCCTTACAATGCCAATAAGAAAATATAAAGAAATACAAGTAGCTCTAATAACGAAAAGAAGGTAACTAAGGCACTACATATCATCTTGCTACAAGTTAACTTGATACTTAAGCAGCAACCCAAGGCACCAAGATCTGTTTGTCTGGAGGTAAGTTGCAAGATGAGTTTTAAATGGCATTTCTACATTTGTTCCTGTCTTGGTACTTGAAGCTAATTGGTTTGCAGGTATACTGATTCCGTTTCTGTCAGATAGTTGATTTCTGCTGTGGCGCCAATGATTTCAGTAGACTGATGAAAGAAAAGATTGAGGAAATGGGGATGATATGCTTCTACAAAAATTATGATGTAATTCAACCAGAGGTATTTTTAATATTGTGAGAAGCTGTTTTCTTTTTGAACTAGCTTATTAAACGTTTAAGGTACAAAAAAAATCATTCTGGTGAACATTGTTTTTCTTTTGTATTACTGCACAAGTAGCAGATTTTTTGAACATGTAATTAATTGAATGCTTGAAAACATTTGTCAACAGAATGACTTTTGCTTTGAAAAGAAAGATTGGATGACTGTTAAGAAAGATGAGCTGCCCACTGGTTCTCAATTGGTGTGTTGAACTCACTTGATTCCTTCTCCTTTTTTTTTTTTTGTCCCTCTTGACTAAGAACATGGGGCTGTCTGATTACCTTGACAAATCACTTCATCTTGCTTTTCTTTAGATTATGGGTCTTAATCCTCCATTTGGAGTTGCGGGAGCCCTTGCAAACAAGTTCATCAACAAGGCCCTTGAGTTCAAGCCTAAGCTTCTCATACTCATTGTTCCACAGGAAACTGAAAGGTCTCTCCCTTATTTGACTTTGTCAGTTAAAACCATATTTCTGAGATTAAATCTAGTTGTCATTGCATTGGCAGGATGGCATAGGCTGGATATCTTTTTTGTTCTACTCGTTTGATATCAGCCTATCAAGGGCCAAAACTTTGTTTTTTGTGGAATTATTTCTCTATAAATCAATCATCACTTGGATGCTAATTTGGCAATCCTTTTTAAAAACTCACTCAGTTAGCTTTCGACTTGAAGTGTACGTGTTTTTACAACCCTTTAGCAGGTCTAACCTAGTGTGTGGTTGCCATAGGAGTCATTTGGAAGTGCTGTAGTTTGATCTTTATGTTCAATTAGTTATGTCTCGTTAAGTGTTTTTCTTGATTCACTTCCAACACCTTAATAGGTTTTTTACCAACCTCCCACCCTCTCTCTCTCATTGGCTTGGTTATTGCATTGTCTTTTGATCAGGTTAGACAAGAAGGTGGTCCCATATGATCTAATTTGGGAGGATGACAGTACACTGGCAGGAAAGGCAAGACAGGATTTTAGTCGTTTGCCTTGTTTGTTTGATAAGCTCTTATTCGTTTTTGACACAGTAAATTTGTTTTCCAGTCCTTCTATTTGCCAGGATCTGTTGATGTGTATGATAAACCAATGGATCAGTGGAATGAAAGGCCGCCTCCACTTCGCCTGTGGAGTCGCCCTGACTGGACCGCTAAGCATCGGGTCATTGCTGAACAGTGGGGACACATATCCAAGGTCAAAGATGACCATTGGAATTCCATGGCTACTGATCTTCCTGTCCAAATCTGTAATCAAGGTGAACATGCTCAACAAAGTGATCATGACGAACTTGGCAATATCCAAATGACGCATCATGTGGCTCAGGAAGGGTTTGGTAGTGTGGCCTCTTCATCTGATCATCGGTATCGTATTGGTGGTGGCTCTTTTGAACAAAGCGCTGATGTTGTATCCCATAACATTGATACTCTCTGTCGAATGTCTTATACCGAGATTGAGGAGAGGCAAAAGCGAGAACATGGCATACGAATGCAGCTGCAGATGGATGGCCAGCAGAACATTGACGATTTGTCTCAGTGGAAACAAGATAATTTGGACTTGGACGGCCACCTTCTTCCTTTCTGTCAGGCAAATATGCAGGCGGATTTTCCAGAATTGGGCTCTTCAGGCCCCCAGAACTATCCCATGCAACCGACAGAGAACTACTTGCGTCAACCTGATTCTATCATGCGGGAACAGGTGCCCCATTCTAGCAGCAACAGGATCTTCAACAATGATGATGCTCGGAGTCACGAGTTGAATTTTGTCCCAGGTCCAGTAGATCCTTTTTCACGGCACCAGGGCTCAGGTGGTTGGATCACTGACTGACACTTCATGCTCGTCTTCAGGTGCCCCATTCTAGCAGCAACAGGATCTTCAACAATGATAATGCTCGGTGTCAGGAGTTGAATTTTGTCCCAGGTCCAGTAGATCCTTTTTCACGGCACCAGGGCTCAGGTGGTTGGATCAATGACTGACATTTCATGCTCGTCTTCTAGATCCGTTCATTGATGTATTTGTTGAAGTTGGCCATTCCATTGTTGGAAAGAACTTTTTTTACAATTAATTAAAAAAAAATAAAAATTTACAGTTTTGACACTATTCCCAAATTATTTACAAATATAATACTATTCACATGTTAACCTAGACACTCGATTAGCATAAAATATGACTGAATTACGATTTAAAATGCTTCATTAGTGTATAAAATCATAACTTAATAAAAAATCAACATTATCAAACAAATTACCAAATTACCCCTGGAAAACCCTAAATATGCATAAACTCCATTAATTACCATAAAAACCCCTAAAATAGCATCAAATCAAAATTAACATAAAGATCCCTCAACAAGCCTCAAAACGCTTAAATTAACATAAAAAACATAAATTAGCAATAAAACCCTAAAATTAACCTAAAAAACCCTAAACCCTATACATAAAAAACCCCAAATTCACGTAATACATGCAATTTAACCCTAAATCAACTAACAAAAATGTAATTCGTAGCAAATTCATGGTAAATACACTACAATAGGATCAATTTCAACTGAAAACATGCATCAAATTCACAAAACGACGTCAAAACACATTCTAACTCACGAAAAATAAAAAAAACTTATTTTTCCAACGAAAACACGAAGATCCACGGGAGAAATACACGATTTGTGGTCGCACAGCCTCCAATCTCTGATTTGCTGCTTTAATTCAGCGAAAATAGAGACGAAAGGAGAGAGGAAAACGTTCTTTCATGCGCGGGTTCGATTTGGGAGAAAGAAGGAAGAAGAGATAAAATACCGTCACGCGAATAAAAAGATGAAGAGGCGGCATCCCGATGCCGCCTAAACTTAAGTTAGGCGGCATCGCGATGCCGCCTCCACATGAAATACTAAATCGCAAGGAGAACCTCTAAAACAGACGGCGGCATTCTTATGCCGCCTTCGCTACTTTTTCCAACTATCAATTTTCGCTAACAATTTTTGTTAAGTGCCGGATGAGGCAGCATTTCGATGCCGCCTGCATATGTTGTAGGCGGCATTTTAAAGGCGCCTCGTCATTTCATTGTAGGCGGCATTTCAATGCCGCCTACGCTCTTCTTTTAAAAAAAAAATTTGGCGACACGTTGTGTCCAGCGTGTCGCCTACATGGAGGTTGACTGAGTTGGTCAACTTTGACCAACTGGGTCAACCTGTGAATAGTGTTATATTTGCAAATAATTTGGGAATAGTGTCAAAACTGTAAATTTTTATTTTTTTTTAATTAATTGTAAAAAATGGTCTGTTGGAAATGGGTGTGGAATGGAATATATTGAATTTGCAAAATTTTGAAGAATCAACTTTGTATATAGCAACTCGGATGTATGTAGAACTGTAATGCTTTCAAGTTGGTTCCCTGGGAACTGTAATGTGCAGGTCAGGATTTGATTAAAGTTGTAAAGTGCTTTGCATTGGAATGTTGACCTGAGGAAATAGTCAGATATGGGTTTTCTTGTGTCCTGGATTTTCATTTTTCTCTTATCTAATAGTTTTATACGTTAACAATCACTCAAATTTTAAAAAAGACAAGATTAAATTATCGAAAGTGTCTTACAAAGATAAATGGCTGTAGTTGAGTTTGACTATTCTTACATGTTCTTTAAGCAATATTTATTTGAAAACAGAGCTATTAAAATAAACTAAATCATAAACTGTTTATATATATTTTTTTGTGCCACATATGGATTTAAGTGGTCACCTACCACTAACATCCATTTTGGGGCTTTCTTTTAATTTTAACGAAAAAACTATCATCTATGAGGTTTTGATAAAAATTCTAGATGGTTTACTTGCAAATCTAATGAATTTGTCCACGCCAAAAATTTCAACTTTTGCGTCAAATTCGGTAGTTGTATAAAAATAACAGTAATAATAATATTTAAATGGTTAATATTTTAGAATAGCACAAGGTAAATAGTCTAAAATTGTCACACGAGAAAGTATCAAAGAGACTCGATTCACTTAAGCTTCATAGGAAGGGAAACTCATTATTTGTTGCATCATTTTATGAAAAATTAAATCTCCCTCCCTCCCTCCCTTCCATTTGCTCTCTCTCTCCCTCCCTCTCTTGCTCCCATTTGCTCTCCCTCCCTCCCTCTCTTGCTCCCATTTGCTCTCCCTCCCTCCCTTGCTCCCATTTGCTCTCCCTCTCTCCTTTTTGTCCTCTCCCTGTCTCCCATTGGCTCTCCCTCCCTCCCTCCCTCCCCCCCTCTCCTTCCTCCCCATTTGCTCTCTCCTTCCTCCCATTTTGCCCTCCCTCCCTCCTCCCTTCCCTTTTTTTTGATTCCGAATTCTTTCCTGATTGATGTCATTTCCCCATTTTGTCTCCTCATCCCCGATTTCTTCCTCCTCCCCGTTTTTTTGTAATATCATAGTCTGTTTGATTTTCCTCCCCGTTTTCCGATTTCCTCTCTCCTTTTTCCTTTGGACCCTCATTTCTCTCGTTTTCCTCTCTCGTTTCATATCTCCATTCCTCCTCCTATATCGTTTCCTCTCTTTTGTCTCTGGTTTTCCTTTTCCTTTCTTTCTCTTTATTTTCTTCTCTCTCTCATTTTCTCTCATTTCCTCTCTCTTTTCCTCTCTCTAATTTCCTCTCTCATTTCCTCTCTCATTTCCTCTCTCTCATTTCCTCTCTCATTTCCTCTCTCATTTCCTCTCTCCTTTCCCTTCTTTTTCCTTCATTTTCTCTCTTTCTCCCTCACATGAACCCTAATTCAACTGGCTAACTCGAACAAACCAACTCAAAGCCCTAATTATTGGCAATTCGAGTCCCTCAATATGTTCCAATGTAGCAATCCAGAACAAGCCATATCAATGATATCAGAGCTGTGGGCCTTCGGCCACGAAATCTTTTTCCCACCCTTATCACATTCAGTTCTTCTGCATAGTCAATTTGCAACTCCCTTCCTCTTTCATTCACTTCTTCTTTTGGCTGCCTTGCACAAATATAACCCAGGTTGGGTTACACAGACAGGAGCAAGCTAGAACTTCGAAGTGTCAAACGCTTGCAGGGCGTTGTCCTTCCACCCCGGTGGCCTCCGTCGTGCCAGACATAACACATATTGCCATTGCAAATCGGTTAATGGGTAACCATACTTGCCAGCTTCCTTCATATCAGTTTTGATGGAAGATCATCCTGGGGGCTCACACACACTGCCAGATACTCCCCAACCCGCAAGCGATTGAAGACATAAAGGTATATTGGAAGCACCGGAGAAAGATTCAATGGAATGTCGAATGGATTCCATGGAAGTTAGGATGTTTGTGCTGCGTCGTGCGATGAGTGAAATCACAACTTCATAGAGCCTATTAATGTGCAGACTTACTAGACCTGATTAGGATCGATCGGGTGACTCATCATCGGGGTCTCACAGACAACCTTCCCCAGCAACCCAAGACATGTTTGACGATTTGCCTCAACCACACCATCACCCCCAAACTCACTCGGCCTCGTTACACCAAACTTATGCGTTTGGACTATCCTCGGTACATGGATTACGAGGATCCTACGATGTGGATCGACAAGGTGGAACATTTTTTAGTACCATGGCATGGAAGATCAGTGAAAAGTCTCTCTAGTGAGTTATTATCTCGATGAGAGGCATGGTAATGGTTTGCCAGCATTCAGGCTGATACAACCGACTTCTCTTAGGCATAATTCTCATACCAGTTTTGTGTAAGGTTCGGACCAAGTGAATTCGAGGATATCCACGAGGCTCTCGCCAAACTCCAACAGAAAGGCACTGTTAAAGAGTACATTGCCGAATTCGAATGCCTTTCGAACCGTGTCAAAGGCTGGACGTTGCAGGCACGCATTGGCTATTTTATCAGCGGGTTGCGTCGAGACATACAGATTGAGGTCAAATCCTTCCGGCCTCTTACATTATTCAATGACAAATCCTTGGTTGTCCTGCAAGAAGAGAATATTTAGGCACTGCTGCCTCCTTCATGGGCCCAATGGCGGGCATTGGTTTCTGCTCAGTCAAAGAAACCAAAAGAGGTACCCCACCGATGGACTCCAGACAGCCACGTGCGGGCCCTCAACCTTCTACCACAAGCCGGCCACTTTACAGCTTGACTTAGGTGGAGATGGATAGTCGCCACGCCAAAGGCTTGTGTTTTTTACTGCGATGAGAAATTTACTCCTAGTCACAGGTGTAAAAAGTTTCATATTTTCCTCTTCGAGCATGACAGTCAAAACTTCGCAGATTTGCAACAGTTAGACAAGAACGATTCGTTAGGCGTCTCTACAGTGTCACTCCATGCCCTTTCCGACACAGCACCCGCTCTGTAATCAATGAAATCTTTGGGTACACTTTTTTACTCATTCTGTCATTGTATTACTTGATAGTGGCAGTACTCACAACTTTGTGTGAGCGAAGTTGGCCTATCGTTTGGGTTTAACGATTGTGCAGACTGTCGGGTTTAAGGTGATGGTTGGAAATAGATTGTTTTTATTTTGTTCATCTTTGTTCAAGGTTGTCCTGCTCTCTATTCAAGGGACCACAATAGAAGTTGATCTGTACATATTACCGATCAAGGATGCGGATGTTGTATTGGGCATCCAATGGTTCCACGGTCTTGGACAAATTTATTGGGATTTTAGTGATTCAACGTTTGCCTTTTCTCAAAAAGGCAATACTATTAGATGGAAGATTGGAATTGACCGGCCGCCATCGCCAACCGTAGCTTTGAAGTCCCTCAGTGCAACAGGGGGAGACACACCTACATAATGTGGCTGCAGCGAGGGTGCCAATGGTCCCTGAACCGTCTCTCACACCACTTACGCTAACCCCTCTTTTGGAGGAATTTTCTTTTCTTTTTTAGGTGCCCCACTCTTTGCCACCGTGGCACCGACATGACCACCACATCGCACTGCTCCCTAACAGGCCGCCAGCAAATATTCGGCCTTATAGCTACCCCCACATGGAAAAGGCAAAAATTGAACGGCAAGTGCGAGAGATGTTGGAGTTGGGTATTATTCGACCGACTACTAGTGCGTTTTCTTTCCCAGTGTTATTGGTGAAGAAGAAAGACGATTTGCGGTGTTTTTGTGTAGACTACTGGGGTCTCAATGAGGCCACAGTCAAATATAAATTTCCGTTTCCAATGGTGGATGAGTTATTAGATGAACTTCATGGTGCTACAATTTTCTCCAAGTTGGACTTGCGCTTGGGCTACCACCAAATCCGAGTGGCGGAGGAGGACGTGACAAAGACTGATTTTCGCACTCATGATGGGCACTATGAGTTCGTGGTGATGCCTTTTGGCCTTACGAATGCTCCGGCGACCTTTCAGAGTTTGGTGAATGAGGTCTTTCAACTCTATCTTTGATGGTTTATTATGGTGTTTTTTGACGATATACTCATCTTTAGTTGAGGCATCGAGGAGCATGTTCACCATTGCGCCTCACATTTAGGTACTCAGTACTAACTCTCTTGTTCTTAAGCACACTAAGCGTCTTTTTGGGAGTAAGACTATTGGCTACTTAGGCCATATCATTGATGAATGAGGTCTCTTGGCGGACTCGGAGAAGCTTAAGGTGATAGTTGTTATCGCTGTTTCATTCAGAACTATGGTGTGATCGTGAGGCCACTAACAAACTTGTTGAAGAAAGACAATTTGGTTGGTGAAATTCTGCACAACTTACCTTTGACTGCCTCAAGACCGCTCTACAGAGAGTGTTGATGTTAGCCATGCTAGACTTTGCAATGCGTTTTAAAGTTGAGTGTGATGCATCAGCCGGGGGCATCAGGGCCATCTTGCAGCATAACGGACACCCAATCGCATTTTTCAGTAAACCTTTAGTGGGAAAGCAAGCCGCATTCTTGACTTATGAGAAGGAGATGCTCGCCGCAGTCATGGTTGTCCAACACTAGCGACATTATCTATTAGGAATTTAGGACGCCAGTTCACTATCCCTAAAGACCATCGATCGCTCAAATTTTTTACTGATATCAGCGCATTTTGACTCCACAACAGCAGAGGTAGTTAGTCAAGCTCATGGGCTGTGACTTTTCTATCATTTGCAGACAATGGGGCTGCGGATTCTCTCTCCCATCGTCCATGCGCGTAGTTAAGCACATTGGTGCTTGGCACTACATCACCGCTAACAGTGTAGGCCCGTCATGCTATGAGCACACAAGTTGATGCTCAAAAGAAGTTACTAGAGGCATGACAGAAAGCTGATCTTGACTCGTGCTACAAGGTAATCGACGATTTGATTTTTTTTAACAATCGATTATATGTTCTAGATGTGCACGGCTTGCGTGTCTCGCTGATCTCGGAGGTTCATAATTCAGCTATGGGGGGCCACGAAGGAGTGCTTCGAACTTTCAAGAGAGTGGCCAGAAATTTTGTTGGGCCGAATATCTTTCGAGACATCTTGTGACATCTGCCAACGAGTGAAGTCGAACCATGTTGTACCCGCTGACATCTGCCAACGATGGATTTCATCAACGACCTTTCTCTTTGGTGGATTTTCGGTTATCTGGGTGATCGTCGATAGACTGAGCAAGTATGCGCAATTTATTACACTTCGCCACCCCTATTCAGCCGCGTCTCTGGCTGAGCTGTTTATTAAAGAGATCGTCAAACTCCATGGCATGTCATGTTCTGTTGTGTTCGATTGAGACCCATTCTTCCTTTCCGCTTTTTGGAAAGATCTCTTTCAACTCAGCCAGACATCACACCTATTCAGTACTGCTTATCACCCGCAGACGGACGGCCAAACTGAGGTGGTCAATCATGATATCAAAGAAAAATGCTATGATTAACAAAGTAAATAAGTAAAGACAGAGAAGAGAAGGAGTAGAGTGAAAAGAGAGAGATCTGCAGGATCGTCTTTAAAGTCACGAGTGAAGTACGTAGCGAAGCTTTCTGGAGGAGAGCAACAACCAAGGGGGAGCCTTGGTAGGGTCAAGGAGATCAGAGACGTTCTCTTCCACTTACGTGTGTGTTCAGTCAGTTGCTTCGCAGCCAGTTCTTCAAATGGACTCCCCTACCTCTTATGTCGTCTCGACTTCTCCATAGCATATTATCCATTGTCAGCCTTTTAATGGCTCTTTTCGACCGCATCGTTCAAGCTTTCATCCTTCGGCTCCACATACTACAAGTATCATCCCGAACTCACTGGAGTCCCCTCCTTTGCCATTCCCGCGTTCTCCCCTGGTTCTCTCACAAATAGATGATCGACCATTGTCCCACTTTGATGTGGGCAGCCATGCCATATTCAATGGAAGTTTCTCTACTACTATCTTCATGATGCTACTTCCACCAGTCTGTGGTCTGCCATATATCTAATGTCCGCCAGGTTGTGTCAAGCCACGCCAGACAGATTAGGGTTATGGGCTCTTAGTGGGCCTAATTATAGGTATCCTTACCTTAGGGACTTTATTATGAATTATGAGTTGTTTGGAATTTATTTGTAAGTCCATGTTGGGATGGACCTAACTGCAATATTGCATCTTTTGAATTATTATATATAAGAGGTCACCCCCCTAGACCGGTTAGGCCAAAATAATCAAAACCCTAATCTCTTTTTCTTTTTTCTTCTCCCCCTTTCCTAAATCCTAGTTCTCTCTTCTTTCTCCTCAATTTCCCTCTAAACCCTAATTCTTCTTCATCACTTGTGGCATGAAAATGTCACCTTTTGTATTTGACGGGACAAGTCGTCAACTATATTTGACTCCTAGTTATCCACTATATTTTGCTCCACTATATTTGGCTCCACTATATTTGGCTCCACTATATTTGGCTCCACTATATTTGGCTCCACTATATTTGGCTCCACTATATTTGGCTCCACTATATTTGGCTCCACTATATTTGGCTCCACTATATTTGGCTCCACTATATTTGGCTCCACTATATTTGGCTCCATTAGTATTTTGTCCTATATTTAGCACCATACCTGAAAAAAAAAGAAAGAAGGCGACAACTACTTTATGTTAAGTTAAATGCTGCCATCCTATTATCAAGTCAATAGAAGAAGTGACATTCTAATGCCGCCTAACACTCAAAATGAAGGTGGCATGAAAATGCCGTATTTCACGGGACAAGTCTTCCACCATATATATTTGACTCCACTACATTTCGATCCACTACATTTCGCTTCACTATATCTTGCTCCTATATTTGGCTTTATATCCGAAAAAAAAGAGAGGTGGCATTTTCATGCCACCTTCATTTTGAGATAATTTAAGTGAAGGCCTCTATTAATTCTTTTAAAATAAAATAGCAACACGCTGGCTAATGCGTGACCACAATCTCTTCCATTTTGGTTATATTTTTTCATATTTATTTTGGTAAAAAGCTCTTTATCCTATTGTTTATTTTTAAAGAATAATTTAAAAAAAAACTCTTAAAATATTTAATAATAGATATTAATCATTTAATCTAGAAGACAAGAACATCATTTTTCAGTTTTTAGAAGACTTGCTTCACAATAAAGCTAGTTTGTATTGTTTTATAGCCCTGCCTTCTAGTTTTTAGGAAATGCTTGCTGCTACAATGCTACTCGATTCCTCCATGAAGACCAAACCATGCAGTACTACCCCACTACTGCTGATCAGATTCTGTTGATAGAAGAAAGCGATGCCCACTACTGTAGCCTGATTAGGTCGATCAAGAGAATTGCTCATAAATCGGTTCGCGGACACCATCAAAAGAGGAAGTTTTTTTAAAAATAATAAAAAAAAATAAAAATTTACAGTTTTGACATTGTTCAGAAATTTTTTGCAAAAATGTCACTGTTTGGGTTTGACCGAGATGGTCAACTTTGACTACCTCGGTCAAAGCCCGCGTAGGCGACACCCTGGACGCCAACGTGTCGCCAAATTTTTTAAAAAAATGAAAAACATAGGCGGCATATAAATGCCGCCTACCAAGAAAGTCCGAGGCGGCATGATAATGCCGCCACAAATGAAGAGTCCAAGGCGGCATTTCGATGCCGCCTCTCAATACTTAGACAAAAGTAACGATGTTGAGGAGGCGGCATCGCGATGCCGCCATCTATAAAACGCGAAACTCATCAAAGCCTCGAGGCAGACTTCAAAATGCCGCCAATTGAGGCGGCATTTATAAGTCGCCCTAAAAAGTCAGATTGTAGGCGGGGATGCGCCTCACTTTTCGAAGAAGGCGGCATTTAGATGCCGCCTTTGCTTCTAAATTTGTTATGTTTTATTTTTATTTTTATTTCTTCTATTTTTTAACCTGTAAGCACCTGTACATTCATAAAAAAAAAAAACTAATCACATCCATAATAAAAACTATGAATCACACTCATAAGAAAAAAAACTACACGATCACATTACCAAAAAAAAACTAATCACACCAGTTTGCTTGAATACATCAAGAAATATACAAATTTGAAGCCATAAAAAGCAATGAAAAATAAAAATATATAATACAGAAACAATCACAAGGCGTAACTAGGCTCGGTGCACCAATTGCCTTTTTTCGCCTTCTCGTGATAAATCCTCCTAATGGGAGGGTGGCGGCTGGGCTCAGGCTTCGTGGCTGCTCGAGAGGCTGCTCAAGGGGCGGGCCGGGCTCCGTGTCAGGTGTCTGCTCACGTGGAAGATCGAGCACCGTAGGCTCTAGTACGGCTGGAACCTCGTCATAGTCCTCAACACGAGTCGTCGTCTTAGCTGTGGGCCGACGCCTTGCACGACGCTGCCGTGGAGCTCTCTCTCTGGCTGGCTCGACCTCGTGAGAAGGCTCACCAGCGGGTGACTCGTCTTCGCCGACGATCGCTCCGTCCAAGAGTGGAAGACTGTGCAGGACCGACTAACAGTACTGTCCAATCTCCAGCCAATGTGGGTCTGTGGATGATGGGTATAAGGCTGCCCTATGGTTGACGCGCTCAACCACTTTCCTGACACAACTCAACTGCGAAAGAAAAAAGTAAGTTAAAAATGTATGACTAAGAAAATTATCATTCCACAAAGTTAAGTACGTACCAATGCCTCCTCGGTATAACCTCTAGGATGATATACCATGGCTGGCTCAGTCGGTGGAGGTGCTATGTATCATCGAGTAACCCCCAAATACTTCTCCGTGTAGGCACATCAAATGGTCGTTCATACACCCGTGCATTTGTAGATGCATAATAATACGCGGATGTCATCTGATGGATGTCGTAGTGTATTGCCCCGCACACTGCAATGGCATGGACGCACGGAACCTGATATATCTGGAATGACCGACAGGTACACTCTTTAAGCATGATGTTAACCCTGTGTTCGCCGGCCTGAAATATCCCATCACCATAAGGAACAACGTGCACATGTCTGGCATCATCCACGACAGACCGTAAATGTCGTCTACTGAAGGACAAAGATGGGTTGTAACCTCAAAGAACTTTTTTTTCGCCTATGTACAAACCATGCATTCATCCGATAGAATATCGCCGATGCTAGGGCCTGAAACAGGTAAGCTCAAGCGCCGCTTCAATAGAGAATTCACGCTCTCGGAAGAATTTGTCGTGAGCTTCCCAAATGACATATTCCCATCGTATGCAAGGGCCCACTGCTCAGGGCTCAAATCCTCAGTCAACTCCGCTTTGGCTCCAGGACATGCTTCTTCCAGTATTTGCATTTCATGATCGTACTGAGCCACTGTTTCTGCCCTCGCACATCTCCATACCATCTTATTCAAGTCCTTGACATTGTACCGCTTCTTCAGATTGGCAATGATGTGTCGTATACAAAACCTGTGTCTATGGGGGGGGAAATACATCCCTTCTTTGCTCGATGATACCACCGTGGCGGATTCGAGATGATGCACATCGGAGACCTCCCTCTAACTACCGGACGCCCAAACATGATATAAAACCAAGTCCACGTGTCGATGTTCTCTTTCTCCACAAGTGCAAAGGCCGGGGAAAGTAATCGGTTATCTCCATCAAATGACGTAGCAATCAGCGGACAACCTGTGTACTTCCCGTATAAATGGGTCCCATCTACGCTGATGAAGGGCCTACAAAACTGAAATCCATGGATAGCTGGTCCAAACGCCCAAAATGCCCTATCAAACCGTACAAAATTTCTGCGTGTCACACCTTCTTTCGTGGTTATCACCTTGTACATAGTACCTCAGTTTGTGTCTTTGATTGCCTTAAAAAACTGAGGTAATAGGTTGTACGACTCATCCCAGCCACCAAATACAGCAACTAGTGCTTTGTTCCTTGCCCTCCATGCCCTATTATAATTCACCTGAATATGATATTTGTCCTTAACTAACTGAATGATCTCATACGGAGACAGAGTGAAACTTGTCCTCACGTTGGGCATAATCGGGTTACATATCACCGTGGAGGTGCATAACCGGTTGTCCATGCGCAGCTTCGACATTCAAACACGTGTGCTCATCATTGCATCGTCTAATTTTCCACATGTTTAACTTCATACTGAATGGCGCTGTATAATGCCATGGACATTGATCACCAGTGCAACAAAAAGAATAAACCGTCGGTCCCGATTTATGTACCCTGAATCGGACATGTCTACTTATGCAAGTAGTCCTTCAAGTGCATCACTAATGCGTCCTTAGTCATAAACCTCGACCGACTCCAATACCGGCGGGTGGGGGTACATTGTCATCATCTACCGGGGACCATTGTGTTCCTATATGTGACATCCATGTCCATAACTCCTATCCATGGATCGGGATACGGTGCATCATTTTTCCTCTAGAGGTGGGACTCCCATAGTAGGAAGGGGTAATTCAACATCTTCCTCTTCTTCCTCAACTTCCTCTCTAACTGAATTCGCCCACGACTCCTCGCTACTAGAGTCATCATTTAGCCCTCACATGGTTCCCTGAATTCAAGTGTAACTTCATCAATAACTAATGCGAAACTGAAATTACGTAAAAACTTTAAACTAGGTTAAAATGATGATTCTCACCTTTCTTGGGGATGAACTCCGCATTAGGACTTTCAACTCTATCATCCCCTTCGGCCGAGCTTGCCCCCCGTATACCACAACAGCTCTTTAAATCCGGATCCACCCACATTTTCCAAACTTCTTCTACTATCCATCTCATATGAGTAGGTATCCCGCTTCACAAACAACTCCAGCATTGATTGGAACTCATACTTCACCTGACCTAATCCGCTCTCCAGTGACACATCATCGAGTACGGGAGTGTACATCAACGACCATTGCACGTAAAACTCAACCATATCGAAATGTGGTCCGTGCGTGGGTTCCCTCCAAAAACATTATACATCATAGTGCACAACGTATTAAACGAACACGTCGGCTCTAGATATATAAGTCTGGTTGTCACCCCGCTATAGCCGACCACATTACCGTACTCAAAAACAAATTCACCACCAAAATAACAACACGCAGGTATGACTGCCATCCTCAACTGAAATTAAGCAACAAACATTACCATCCAAATTCCCAAATTACCCCTAAATAACGCCTCTAGAAACTACAACGCCTCATATACTAAATTAGCGTATAAAATTCTAGATTAACCTAAACACTCAGTTAGCATAAAATATGACTGAATTACGATTAAAAATGCTTCATCAGCATATAAAATCATAATTTAACAAAAAGTCAACATTATCAAACAAATTACCAAATTACCCCTGGAAAACCCTAAATATGCATAAACTCCATTAATTACCATAAAAACCCCCTAAAATAGCATCAAATCAAAATTAACATAAAAATCCCTCAACAAGCCTCAAAACATTCTAATTAACATAAAAAACCTAAATTAGAAATAAAACCCTAAAATTAGCCTAAAAAACCCTAAACCCTAAACCCAAAAAACCCTAAACCCTAAACCCAAAAAACCCCAAATCCACGCAATACATGCAATTTAACCCTAAATCAACCAACAAACATGAAATTCGTAGCAAATTCACGGTAAATACACTACAATAGGATCAGTTTCAACTTAAAATATGCATCAAATCATCAAAACGACGTCCAAATATGATAACTCACGAAAAATGAAGAAAATTACCTTACTTTTACAACGAAACGAGGAAGATCCGCGGGAGAAACGTAAGATTTTCGATCGTACAGCCTCCAATCGCTAATTTACTGCTTCGATTCAGCGGAAATCGGGACGAAAGGAAGAGAGGAAATGAGTTCTTTCCGCGCGGTTCGGCTTGGGAAAATGAAGGAAGAAGAGAAAGAAGAACGCGGGCGACGTTAAAAAAGAAGTCGAGGCGGCATCCCGATGCCGCCTACGCTTTAGTTAGGCGGCATCGCGATGTCGCCTGCCTCACAAACAGCGAATCGCGAAATTTCTCTAAGTGGCGTAAGAGGCGGCATCGAAATGCCGCCTGTCAATACGGTCATGGCGGCATCTAAATACCGCCTGCAATTCAAGTGTAGACGGCATGAAAATGCCGCCTCGAACTTTCTTTGTAGGCGGCATTCAAATGCCGCCTATCATTTTATCTTTTAAAAAATTTGGCGACACGCTGGCGTCCAGCGTGTCGCCTACGCGGGCTTTGACCGAGGTGGTCAAAGTTGACCATCTCGGTCAAACCCAAACAAAGGATATTTTGCAAAAATTTTGGAACAATCAAAAAAGCTGTAAATTTTATTTTTTTTAATTATTTTTAAAAAAACTTCTCAAAAGAGCTCATGCGAGTAGTCCGAAAGAAACATTTTTGTAAACATGCCGATTAATTTTCGAACTTTTTTTTGAAAATAATTAAAAATAAATAAATATTTTTAAAATGACTCTATTCCAAAATTTTTTGCAAAAATGACACTTGTTTGGGGTTTGACCGAAGTTGGTCAACTTTGACCAACTTCGGTCAAACATTATCGTAAGCTTTCTGCCGGATGCCAGCGTGTCACCAATTTTTTTAAATTAGAGAAACGTGGCGGCATTTGAATGCCGCCTACCATAAAACACGAGGACTTTAAAATGCCAGCCACAACATTTGGCAGGCGGCATCGAAATGCCGCCTCAGCAGGCACTTAAACAAAATTTGAAAGTTGGGCAAGAGAACTATTGAGTGAAGGCGGCATAAGAATGCCGCCGTCGATTTGAGAGGCGGCATAAGAATGCCGCCGTCGATTTGAGAGGCGGCATTCAGATGTCGCCTCTACTGTTACTTAAAAAAGATAAAAAATGTCTACAATTTTGTTTTTCAGGCGGAGGCGGCATCGCGATGCCGCCTAACTTATGTATAGGCGGCATCGGGATGCCGCCTCTACGTCTTTTTATTCGCGCGCGACGGTATTCTTTCTCTTCTTCCTTCTTTCTCCCAAATCGAACTTGCGCGCAAAAGAACGTTTTTCCTCTCTCCTTTCGTCTCTATTTCCACCGAATCGAAGCAGCAAATCAGAGATTGGAGGCTGTGCGAACACAGATCGTGTATTTCTCCCGTGGATCTTCGTGTTTTCGTTGGAAAAGTAAGTTATTTTTTCACATGGCATACCTGACACTGTTCGAGGATTTCGAGGATGCCGGGAGGTACAGCTGGGCAGCAGCCACATTAGCCTTCCTCTACCGGGAACTCGCGAAGGCGTGTCGCACGGGAGTCGTTGGTATTGTTGGATGCCTCACCCTTATGCAGGTAACCTCTTCTCTCATAAAAATTGTTCATCTTGAAGGAATATGACTTATCTCAGATAGTGTTTGTTTATGCAGTTGTGGGCGGGGAACGCCTACATCTTGGACGTCCGACACTCCTAGAGGAACCCGAAACTACTGGGTGGCCCTTTAGGTTCCAATGTACCTATCTGATTTAATCGTTATTTACACTTCCATAAAATCTTGGGTAACTAACTTATATTGGTTTTTTTTAGGTGGAACGTCCGACCGGACGAATGCCACCAAACACAGTGGAAACCCGGTGCTATACAGACGACGAGTTGGACCACCAGCCGAGCTATGAGGTAAGTTACTTTACGAACAAACAAGAATGACAATTCATACCCTAGCAAGTTCCCCGTTAGTAATTATTATATTTTTTCTTAGGTAAACCGGCAGCCGTACCAGGATTTCATGCGGCGTCTACACCGCTATCTGCGTTGAAGGTAGACGTGTCCGGTTGTCTAGGACACCTCTTATTTGCTTCGAGATCGCCGAGCTGCATGTTCCCCGATCGAAAGTGATGTTACAGTTCGGGTTGGAGCAGGTAATTATTGCAACTCCCAAGTTCAATGTCTATTTATTGTTCGGTGTTTAATTTTATAACGTGGAGCAGGTGACTCCACCGGAGGATGTCGAGCATGTTACTCGCATCTCTGAAAGGCCGAAATGGGGGGAGGACTGGCGCTATACCACCGTGATTACATCGCCGGTGGGAGGCGGAGGAGGAGTCTGTTGTTATGGGCAGCCGGGCACACACCCCCGACATGCTCCCAAAGGACTATATGAGGTGGTATTTGGGGGCTACTCGACGATTCATAGCACCTCCACCGACCGAGCCAGCCATGGTATACCATCCTAAAGGTTATACCGAGGAGGCTTGGTACGCATACTTAAATTTGTGAAATTATAATTTCTTTATTCACATTTTTAACGCATTTTTTTTTCTTTCATTGATTGGGTTGTGTAAGGAACGTGGTTGAGCGTGTCAACCATAGGGCAGCCTTATACCCATCATCCACGACTCACATTGGCTGGAGATTGGACAAGATCTTGTCGGTCGGTCTTGCACCGTCTTCCACTCTTGGAGGGAGCGCGTCGTCGGAGATGTGTCACATGCTTTGGTGAACCTTCTCACGTGGTCGAGCCAGCCCGGAGAGAGCTCCACGGCAAATCGTCGTGCAAGGCATCGGCCTACAGCTCGAGGACGACGACTTCGTGTCGAGGACTCGGGCGAGGTTCCAGCCGCACCCGAGCCTACGGTGCTCGATCTTCCACCTGAGCGGACACCCGACACGGAGCCCGGCCCGCCCCTTGAGCGACCTCTCGGCGACCCGGGAGCCCTGAGCCCAGCCGCCACCCTCCCATTAGGAGGATTTATCTGAGAAAGGCGAGAAAAAAGGCAATTGGTGCACCAAAGCCTAGTTCTACGCCTTGTGATTGTTTCAGTAATGTATATTTTTTATTTTTTTAAATTTTTTTTTGGCTTCAAATTTGTATATTTACTAATGTATTCAAGCAAACCGATGTGATCAATAGTTTTTGGTAATGTGATAAGTAGTTTTTTCTTATGAATGTGATTCATAATTTTTATTATGGATGTGATTAGTTGTTTTTTTATGAATGTACGTGTGCTTACGGGTTAAAAAACATATTAAATCGAAAAATAAAATAAAAAATAAAAATTTTTGATTCAAAGGCGGCATCTAAATGTCGCCTTCAGTTTTAATCAGAGGCGGCATCCTGATGCAGCCTAGAATTAAAATATATAGGCGGCTTGTAAATGCCGCCTCAGTTGGCGGCATTTTGAAGCCGCCTCTCTATTGAGTTGGTGGCCCAAAGTTATCCGTAGGCGGCATTGAGATGCCGCCACCGTAGATATTGCAAAATTTCTCTAAGTGCGTTTGAGGCGGCATCGAAATGTCGCCTCGATGATTTCGTTTGTGGCGGCATCTGAATGCCGCCTCGCCGTTTCTTCGTAGGCGGCATTCAAATGCCGCCTACGTTTCTCTAATTTAAAAAAAATTTGGCGACATCGTCAAGGCCCAAATAGAAATCGTTTACGTGTTTGGTTGGGGTTGGTCAAAGTTGACCAACTCGGTCAAACCCCAAACAGTGTCATTTTTGCAAAAAAATTTGGAACAGTGTCATTTTTAAAAATATTTATTTATTTTAAATTATTTTCAAAAAAAGTTCTAATAGTACTGCCTGTAAATATGCCGCTTAAGAGTTACTGCTTGTAAATATGCCGCTTAAGAGTTACTGCTTGTAAATATGCCGATTAACTTAACTTATTGTAAATATGCCTATTAATATTGACCTCTCGTAAATTCTGCCAATCAATAGCCTCGTCCTATAAAAATGCCGATGAATGGCCTCTTAGTCAAGGGTGGATTTGAGCCGAACTGAGCCGAACTCAGAGATGTTCGAGCTCGGCTTGGCATAAAAAGTATGAGCTCAAGCTCGAGCTCGAGCTTAGCCATGAGCTTTGCGCAGAGCTCGAACTCAAGCTCGAGTAATTCTAACAAACTCGAGCCCGAGCTCGAGCTAGTCAATTTGTGAAATTAGGGAATAATAAAGAGGAAGAAAAATAAGAAGATGAGAAGAAGAAAAATAAGAAGATGAGATGAAGAAAAATAAGAAGATGAGAGAAAGAAAAATAAAAAGATGAGAGGAAGAAAAATAAGAAGACGAGAGGAAGAACAAAAGTAAAGGAAAAAAATAAAAATAAAGGAGGAAGAATAGAGGTAGGAGAGAAAGATGAGAACAATGGAAGAATGGGAAAAAGAAGAAGAAGGGAAGATGAAGAAGGGAAGAAGAAAAAGAGGCTGCTGCTTTCATATAAAAGAAGAAGGGAAGAGAAAATAGAACGTAAGAAAAGTAGTAGGAAGTTAGGAAAAGAAGAAGGTTAGAGGAAGAAGATTGGGAGAAGAAATTGAGAGCAACACAGTACTTACCTGCGCTCACAGGAGGGAACTGAGATGAAAAATTCATCAAAGGGCATGTTCAAGGGGAAATACGGTAGACAATATCAACAGGCAAAAAGTTTCAGGAGAGATAAAGCTCATCGTTTACAAATCTGCCCTTTTAAAAAAAATATTTTAGGGATAAGTCTAAGGTTAATTTGGGTAAAAAAATAAAAATAAACGTTAAACCCTGAGCCGCTAACGAGTCGACAAGCCGAACTCTACTTAACTCAAGTTCAACTCGTGAGTCTAAACGAGCTTATCTCTAAGTTCGAGTTTGGCTCAGGCCGAGTAAAAATCGAGCCGAGCCCGAGCTTCACGCGAGCTGGTCGGCTCATGTCCACCCCTACTCTTAGTCTCTCTTTTATACTCAGCTTGGAAAGTAGGGGGGGTCCGAGATAAACCGGTCGACACGGCTGGGCCGGCCTGGGTTTATTTATTACATTATTTTATTTATTCATTTTAATGTTTTCCACGCGGCGTGATTGCGTGAATTCGACGGGGGTAAAGGCGGTCGAGCAGGAAACAGAGGAAACTAGAATCATCCCTTCGTCTCCCTCCACATCTCACTTTTGTGTCGGAACCCTCCTGTAAAGGTAAAAGCCGCTTCTCCTAAGGGCCGAGGTCTTCGGTTTTCTTTCCGTTTCAGATTATTTTACCCGTAAGAATATCCCTCGACTTGGCTTGTGAGGTCTTTTATTGTTTTCTTGTTAGTGATTCTACCTGCTGTTAGAATTTTCTAAATATATTTGAATTTAAAATTTCTTTCATGCTTTGTTAATTTTTGATACATTCTAGTTGATTTTTTTTCGTGTATCTTTCAAAATTTTCTTTTAAGATGAATTTGTCTGTGTTACCCAATGAACCTTTCATATTTGAAGCTAACTTTGTTCGATTGATCTTTTTTAGTTTCTTTTTTAAATTTCTGTTGTTGTTAATCTGGGTTCAGTTCAAATCGTCATTGTTTTTCTTGGACTCACGAATCTTTTCTTGGATTGAATCAGTTATGGAATCATCAGACGATGAAGAAGAGATTGTTCCACAGTTTGTTAACAATTACCATTTCGTAGACCATGAAGGAGAGCCCATCTGTTTTTCCGTCTTGCCTCTGAAATTGGGTGAGGAGGAGACTTCGTACGATTCTCCAAAACAGGTATTTTTACGTGGTAATGCTGATGATGGGCTCCAGATGGTTTATATACAGATAATTGCATGGAAGGTTCTATTTGAAGAACGACCTGAGATTTCAGTTCTTTCAAAAGATAAATGTTGGATCAAACTTCAGAAGCCAAGGAAGAGCTTCGAGGATACGATTAGGGGAATTTTAATAACTATTCGTTGCGTTGACTTTCTCAAGAGAAATCCAGAAACATCAGCTAACGCATTATGGGACAATCTCAAGAAAGGCTTTAGGTCTGATTCTTCTTATTCTATTTTTCCTTTCAAGTTACTTTTACTCTTCTTTGCTGTTGTCTGGATGCTGACTATATACGTGCACATTACACTTATGTCCCCTTGTGAGATTTGTCTTACTATTAGTTGAATATGCAGTTCATATGATTGTGAGCCATCCAAGCGTGACCTGTTGAAGCTCATTATGAAAGCATTTGCTGAAAAAGATGAAGCATTAGGGAAATCCAAGGTTTGTTTATTTTTTGCAAACACTTTATTTGGTTCTGAATGCAGTATAATTTTCTTCTTATATTCTATTTTTGTTTTTTGAAAGTGTCTTACATTCTATTTTGAATTATAGAAAACATGTCAAAGAGTGAAAAATGCATTCATTGGCGTCCGCAAGTAATGAAAATGGTTGCTTCCCTAAAAGAAAAAAAAACAGAGAAGTGGCATTTTTGTTGGAAAGTTCTTCCTAATCTAAAATCAACATAAACAGTTTTTTATTTTTTTACTATAAAAAAATCACAAAAAAACAATTCTACCTGCTTTATGAGTATTTTTTGAGGGCGCTTTAACATATGCTGCCTCATAACAGGCATGTGATATAGTATTCAGAGAAAAAAACATGACATAAATTTCTTGAGAATGTGAAGTGAGGGAGATGAAACGGTGGATTGACTAAAATAGAAAAGAGAAGCATCCAAGTCGCTCTATCATATATTCTACTTATCATATTTCGTGCGCTCAAAATCACTATGAAACCATGCTAGATGGTGAAGATAGGAGTTTAAAATCTTAGAAGGCGGGTTACATTGATGGATGAAAATATGCCATAGATGAAGCAGAAGGTGCATCTTTATCCATCTATGATCCATTCTTGGAACAGAGAGTGGAGGTTATGCTTCCTTTATAAATGGATTCGATAGTAACTGCTCTAATCCTCTAACAAGCTTAATTTTTCTTGTGTGTTCTTCCTCTCACTTTCTCAAACCCTAATTTTTTACTCGGTAGCAGAGTTAGAAGGGTTAATTTTAAGGCTCAGTTTGCTTTATTTGCAATTCAAGCCTTTGAATTAACCCTAGTTGTTGAAAAAAAGTTTCTAGGTAGTGGTACAACCTCAAGAGTTACAACCTATCTTCTTCCTACTGCCAATGGCCTACTGCTGCTTAAGTGCTATTATGCATTGGTATTGTTTCCAAAGATATCTGGGTGGCTAGTGAATTCTGGAGCTCCAAATTTCTGCAGCTGGTTCAAAGTACCTCGACAATCTGTTAAGTTCTTCAATATCTCTGAATCTTCTCTACAATTGAAAGACCAAAGTTTGGTAGCAATCTATATTTTCAGTATAATTGGATTTTATCCACTGATGCTGATTTCTAGTGGTTCACTCTCCAATTGTTTTGACTATGGCTGACTCCTGAGCAGTTGACAAATGACAATCCTTCAGTTGAAACCATAAGTGAATTTGTTACGAAATCTCATATCCAAATAATTGCTACTTGGATGAACTACTCTCTGCTGTGTCTCAGCAGTTTAGAATTTTTTGACTGAAGTGGGAGGCTAATGATTTTCAAATTCAAACGTGGCTTTTGAACAGTATGAAAGACAAACTTACGAATCAAGTCATGAGCTGAAATATGATAATATAAGTTTCGACTATGTTCGCTGAGCTGAAAGACAAATTTATGAATCAAGTTTCCTAGGGATTTAGACTGTATCACTACTGAAATTTTGGTGCTGAGACATGTTCTCTGCATCATCAGGAGTAGATTCTCCATAAAGCTTCAGGTGGAAGGTGACTTGAGCAATGCCATTGGCTAGTGCAGTATTTAGAAGATGTCTCCACATAGACATTGGTCTGGCTTCAATGAAATTCAGGACCTTGCCATTAACTCCTGTCTCATAATGATCCCTCTCTGGGTTGACTAACAATCTTTTGATTTTCTTTTTTTTGGAATGATGATACTTTATTAATTGAATAAATTTAATACAAGTGTAGCTTGCATCCTTTACAGGTCTTTTGCATGCCTTTTTATAGATCTGTTACAATTCAGTTACAAGGTTATGGCAATGGTAGTGAATCTCCGGTTGATAAGTATGATATCTGAACTCCTCGAGCAAGGGCATCTGCAACTGTATTTGCACCCCTAAGGTTGTGGTTCCATTCCACCTGAACTCCATTTATTATGTCTTCAACCTCATTGTAAATGTGCTTTAGCTTCCATGGCTGAGTAGTACCTTGCCCCAAGATATAGCCAAGTTTGAATGACCTTGTATTTGGTGGGGACCTTGAGAGGATTGCTTGAAAAGTGTAATCCCAGCAAGAACAATCTTTTGATCATTAGTGTGGAAGTTCTCCCATCAATCTCTTTTTATAAGACACTTCTTTTTTGAGAGATTACTGGAAAGTTTATTAAAAGAATCATGTTAATACATAGAATACCGTCTTTAAGAAGCTTTCAGAAATCTTAAAGAGGCAGCCAAGGGCCCATTACAATGTGTTGCCTAGATAGACCATCTTTTGCTAGCTTGTTTGCTGTGGAATTGGCACTGTGGAGCTTTTTTTTTTTTTGAAACAGTGAATACTTTATTCATTAAATAATGAATAGCACATAGTACATAGAATTGCAACAGCTTTAAGATAGCTTTTGACAGATACATTACTAGGATCACTGAATTAGATCGTCCCCGATTACAAAATTAGCTTTTGCCACTCCTTAACCCAGTGTCTGCCATCAGATTGGCTGATCTAGGGATCTTAGATCATTCCACATTTAAGGGCAGCAGATCATGGATTTCATCAAAGAGACCTTTAAGCTTCCATGGTGGAGTGCTAGCTCAACTACCCCACCTTACTGCTAGGGCTGAGTCACCTTCACTGATTAGTGGCTGTTGAGTAAATTGTTGTGGTGTCTTGATGACCGAGCTATCCGCCATGTCATAGAGATATCAAGGAGTTTATCACATAGGTGCATTAGGTTTCAAGGGGGCTTTGAGGGAGCACGTTACAGTTGGTTGAGTAACTTGACTCTAGTCATGAGAGCTGAGACCCAGCTTCATTAGAGGTACGATGTAGTATTGGTCCCGAGAAAGCAAGGAGTACTTGGCCTTTTCATCGTGAAAATATCTCCTCACCACTGAATTTTATCCAGTCAGGAGGAAGGGTTTCCATTTGTCAACTTCGAGAGGCTTGTGGTAGTTCCCATGTCAACAACAAAAGGCTTGAGTTAGTTTACATGTCAACAACAGAAGTCTTGTGTTAGTTTCCATGTCAACAACAGAAGGCTTGTGTTAGTTTCCATGTCAACAACAGAAGGCTTGTGTTAGTTTCCATGTCAACAACAGAAGGCTTGTGTTAGTTTCCAAGTCAACAACAGAAGACTTGTTTTAGTTTCGATGTCAACAGCAGATGGCTTGTGTTAGTTTCCACATAAAAAACAGAAGGCTTGTGTTAGTTTCCATGTCAACTACAGAAGGCTTGTGTTAGTTTCCATGTCAACAACAAAAGGCGTGTGTTAGTTTCCATGTCAACAACAGAAGGCTTGTGTTAGTTCCAACCTCAACACAGGAGGCTTGTGTTAGTTCAAGCATATAACTTCTTCCAACGCTTTCAAATAACGGCACTGGGCAGTAGAGGCAATCCCTAATATTTGTTGACTGCAACAGAACATTATGAATGGGTATCTCAATCATACTCCCAACTGAGCAGGCTTTGCATTGAATGTTTTGTTATTTCTTCTACCCAAATATGCAAATCTGCCAAGATATGGCAGCTAATGTTGTTGTCATGGCCATGCAATAGTGTGCAGAATGAGGAGAGTGCCTTTGCTGGAACAAGTGTTCTAAGGACCTAGGCATCCAAAGGGAAACCTCAATTTTCCTTAAAAAAAGCATTGCACTGTTCTGCTGAATTTACAATATTGCATTCTATGATCACTGCTCTCCTCCACCTCTCCACATAATTTACAAAGAGAATAGGTAGTTGTAGGCTTCTTCACCTTTACAATACTTTGTAATTTTTTGATATTTGATTGGATTCTGATGAGTTTCTTATCATATGTTGTTGCTAATTATGTCAATATTTCTTTTTCTTTGAGGAAAATGGTTGGTTTTATTGATTTGACTTTTTTTTTTGGGGGAAAGATACTGTTATTGTCTGCTTTGAATATGGAACTCTTTAAACCTGGCAGTAACAATTAATTCTGTGGCAGTTGCTTCGCTTGCTCCTCGAGGAGGCAGGAAAGAGGAATCCATCAGACCAGGTCAGAGCATCTATCTTATTAGACCACTTTCAAATCTCCTGATTGCAACTTGAGTGGTGTTCGAGCTGTTGGCTGTAGTTGACATGCTATTTTCATGCTTGAACTCATCATACTTTGGGTTAACATCATCTTGATATTCAAAACTATTAAAACTTTTATTTCATTTGTTATAAGGGGATGTGTTCATTTTTATGAGATCTGATTCAGTTTCCATTAAACTTTTTTTTTTTTTTTTTTTTTGGAAAGTACTGTTTTATTGATAGATAAGATCAAGTTACAAATGGAAGAGTCAATCTCACCGAGAGATCAGTAAGATGAACCCCCTCTTTAGCTAAAGAATCTGCTATGGAATTAGCAACTCTAGGAATAGAACACCACTTATGTACACATGAAGTGGTTAATGAAAAAATCTCTCTAAAACATTCCTCAAAAAAAAAAAATCTCTCTAAAAAGATACATGAATCTCCATGGTGGGGCTGAGGTCTGCCTACACCATCCTATTACATTCTTTGAGTCTTCTTCTACCTCTAATTCTCCTACAAGATGTGTATGAAATAATCTAATTCCTTGTAGAACAAATTTACTTCAGCTGATATAGAATCATCCGTGCCTAGTGGTCCTGCATATGCTAACAAGATCTGGCCCTTTGCATTCCGAAAAACTCCCCCATATCTCGCTGGCCCCGGGTTCCCCAAAGAAGAGCCATCAAAATTAAGTTTAAGTCTCCCTACTAAGGGTGGGAGCCATGGAATGGGGATGGGTGTGGGTGGTCTTGAATGGCTAGAGACAAAAGTGCTCCATGATGCTCTTAATACTTCTCCATCTTGGCCTTTTAATTTCCCATGAGCAATTAGCCATTGGTTTATCCTGTTTTGTATAATTGTTGTCAAACCCCTCCAATGCATGTCCGTACCTTGGAATATTCTCCTATTTCTTTCCTCCCTTTGACAAAGGGAGGAAGGCCAAGAGCTTTCCAAAGCTCCCGGCCCACCTTAGACAAGTGGCCATGTTTAGCAATTACTACCTCTTGAAATGACACTGAGATGCACCAAATAATGCCAAAGAGTGAACTAAACCATGCCCATAAGCTCCAAGAATAATCACAGTGGAGTAAATGGTTTGTAGTCTCATCATTCATGTTGATTAATGTGTAGAGGAGAGGGGATGGGATTTCTTCTTCTGAGCAAGACCTCTCTAGTTAGTATTCTGTTGTGCAGTACACTCCAAGCGAAGAATCTGATTTTTGCCGGGGCATTGAGCTTCCAAGCTACTCAACTATCATGCAAAGTGGTTGCGGCTAGAAGCAAGCTACAAGATGAAGCAACTGAGGAGCTATCCACTGCTGGTGTCCATAATAGTGTCCTGTTTTGAAATGTCCTGGTAAAATTTGCTCAGTTTAGAGTCTAAAATGATTAAGCATGTTGCTTCATCATCCCTTAGTTCCCTCCGAAAGATTGTGCTCCAGTTTATGCTTGATGGTGTGTCTAATGACATGATATCATCAACCGTGGCTGAAGGTGTCCATGTGAGCTTGTATAAGCTATTAAATCTTTGCTTTAGAGGCTCTTCTTCTATCCATGCATCTTCCCAAAACAGTAGGTGAGTTCCAGCCCATGATCCACGAATTTTCCTCCACTATCGTTTGCTACTACAGTTTTACGCCTAGGTGCATGTCTCTCCATGTTCACTTTCCAACACCATTTCAACATGAAAGCTCTGTTCACAAGTAGGATCTTTCTAATGCCCAATCCTCCGTTAGCTATGGGAAGGGAAACTTTTTTTCCAATTTACTAGATTGTATTTGAAACTTTTTGTTGCCCCTCTCCATAGGAAATTTCTGAACATCTTCTCAATGGTTTTGGCTACACTAGCCGGACAGTGCATGATGGATAAGTTGTTGCATTGGTATGTGACTTAAACAAGACTTAATGAGAGTGAACCTACCCTCTTTTGACAACATTTTACCCTTCCACAAGGATAAGCGTCTCTGAATCTTCTCAATAATTGGATCTCAAAGGGGTTTGGTGATGCGACCATTGAGTAAAGGTAAACCGAGGTATATACTTGGGAAGTTCCCAACAGAGCATCCCAAAGTAGTGGCAATCTCATTAAGTGCAGAGGAATCCATATTGAACCCAAAAACTTCTGTTTTTCTCCAATTTAAGGCCATTTCATATAAACCAATCACTGCCTTCCATCTTTTCCTTTCTTCCAAGGAACCATCTCCAAATAGAGCCGTGTCATCTGCAAATTGGGTTAGTGAGAGTAATCCCTTTGGTAGTTTTGTTTACCCATTCGATTGAGAGAGCTAATTTAATGATTCCCACCAGCCCCTCTCTTGCTAAGTTGAAGATTAGAGGAGATAGTGGGTCTCCTTGTCTTAACCCTCTAGTACTTTTAAAGTGCCCAAAAGTTCCTCCATTGATGAGTAACGAGAATGCGGCATTTGATATACACGATCTAATCCACTGTAGCCATCTATGCTCGAACCCCATCCTTTCTATAGTAGCCTCCAAGTAATCCCAATCAACTCTATCAAACGCCTTCTCTATATCAAGCTTAAGTATGACCCTTGGATGATTAGATTTACTGAATATGACAGCTGCCTCATGAGCAAACATAGTAGCATCAAGTAATTGTCTCAAATGTATGAACCCACATTGAACTTTGTTGATGAGATTTGGTACCACCTCCTTGGGCCTTGTAGCTAAAATCCTTGCAATGATTTTATCCCGAAATCAAATTGATAGGCTGGAAATTTCTAGCATCTTCAACTCCTTCCTTTTTGGGCAGCAAGGCAATGAGCGATGCTCCCATGCTCCTATGGACAATACCCCTCACATAAAAATCATTTAGCATATCAATGATGTCTTGCTTCATGAACCCCCAAGTTGCTTTGAAGAATTCTCTACTGAAACCATCTGGTCCTGGTGCTTTATCTAGTGGGAAGCCTGATACTGCTGCTTCGATCACTTCAATAGAAAATGGGACTTCCAATTGATTAGCTTGGTCTATAGATACTCGAGGTAAAGGTTCTTCCATGGAATGTCCTTTCCCTGCAGTAGCGGTGTACAAAGCTGCATAGTAATCCACAAGATTGTTAGTAATAGACGTCCTATTAGAGGTGAGTTCCTCATTGATTCGTAAGGAATTCCCTCTGTTAGCACGTCTTCGAGCCGATGCAATGGCATGGAAGTATCCGGAATTTGCATCCTCTCCCTTCAATCATTTGTATCTAGCCCTCTGTTTCCATATAATTCTATCATGTGCAATTAGGGAACGTAATTCCTTAGAAGCTGTGGTACGGTCTACAAATTCATCAAGGGTGAGGGATCTACCTCCCTCTAGCTTGTCCAATCTATCAACTTGCAGTCTTAAGTAGATACATTTGAGCAGCATTGGCGGCCTTCCACGACTTCACCCAACTTATAGTTTTGCTTTTGAGCAGCTTTAATTTCATTGAAACCCTTCCACCAATTGGCCCACTAACAGTCAATTCTGCCCACCAACTTTCCAGTTGGGGAAGCAACCCTTCAACCTTTAGCCACCAATTCTCAAATTTGAAAGGTTTGTGTCCCCAATTTCCGGAATGTGTGTCTAAGAAGATAGGCCACTGATCAAAGACCACTTTGCCACTTACTAGACCAGTGACTTCCGAATAGAGTCTTAACCAATTACCGGTAGCTAAGAATCTGTCCAGTTTAGATTACACATGATTAACTTGATTATTGCTCCATGTGTATGTCTTACCCAAGGTAGGTATTTCATCAAATTCATAAGCATCTATGAAGTCATTAAAATTTCTCATTGTGGAAGTGATCCTTCTAGCAGGAGTGGATTTCTTAGCCCTAAATCTTTTTTGAAACAGTTCTTAGCCCTAAATTTGATACATTGAAATCCCCTGCAAGCAGCTAAGGCACATCCCATCTATATATCAGGTCCCCCAATTCCTCCTAAAAAGCTGTTCTCTCTTTGAGTACATGGCCCGTATATTCCTCCTATAAGTCCATTCTTGACCTTCTTGTGCATCTTTCAACTTGATCCCCACACTAAAATGCCCAACTTTTTGCTCCTCGGATGAGAAAATAGTTGTCCCATATGATGAGAATACCCCCCGAAGCTCCATGTTACGATCCTGATTTATGTGCCTAACCTACCTTGTTCCATCAGTTCTTGAGCTATTGGAATATCGGCTAGGTGCATAACATTTGGTATCAGAGCAGGCTCCATGTCACGTGTTCGAATCCCGGAGGGGGCGACCTATGGAAAGGGCTACCTGGGCTAGAGTGAGAGCCGTAACAAGGGTGGAAAGGGCTACCTGGTCCAGAGTGAAAGCCGTCATAGAGTTGGTCGTCAGGGAGGTCTCGGAGGGGGCGACCTATGAAGAGGGCTACCTGTACTGGAGTGTTAGCCGTCACAAAAGTGAAAAGGGCTACCTAGTGCAGAGTGAAAGCTGTCATAGAGTGGGCCGCCGAGGTCGTCGGCACGGAAGCGTGGTGGAATGTTACGATCCTGATTTATGTGCCTAGCCTACCTTGTTCCATCAGCTCTTGAGCTATTGGAATATCGGCTAGGTGCATAACACTTCACATGCATCTAATGCCACCCATTTTGGCTGTGGGAATGGCACGAGATCTGCTACCCATCTCTCCTCCATGCAACTTATTTTTGTTTCTTGCAGCACTAGAAGCTTTGATTTTCTTTCTTCTAGAATACTTCTAATGTTGGCCCTTTAAGGGGCTCTTTATTCCTTTAACATTCCATGAAATGATGATAATCGACCACCACTTGGGACCTACTCCCTTCCCCTTCTTCACAGCATCCATCTATTTGGCTAACTCCTTGAACTTCTTCATTTCTTCTTCGGTGTACTCTTCATCATATGAATCAATTTAACTCCATAAAGAAGTTAGTTGTATTCCTTCTATAAACAGTAAAAGGGGTAGGCATGGTGAGTTTGTCAAAGTGTGTTTTGCCAATACTTTTCCTATCACCTCCAAGGATGTCGGGTGTGCGAAAATGACCTTTTTCTTTGATCAAACTTCACATTGCTGCTCTTCATCTCTGCTGGAAGAGGATGAAGAATCTTTGTTCTCCATTCTTGCTTCCCTTGATTGGGGCTAAGCGATATCTCCTCCTGCTGTAGGTATATGGGGTCTTCAGGTGGTAGGCTTAGTTCGGTTGGGGTGGATGGGACAATGATGTCTACTGTTTTGATTGGCTTGGGTGTGGGGTTTTTGGACTGGTGTTATCTCCCACACAAGGGGAGAATAAATAGGGTCAAGGGAGGACTTTTTTTGAATGCTAGAGGAGTGGGTTTCATTTAGCGATGATCGGTTAGTGAGAGATGAGTTGTTGGTAGGTGACAGTTGTGCGGTGGGGGATGATTGAAAGGATGGTGAAGAGTGATGTGGGTGATGCGAGTTATGTGGGGAGGAAAGGTTGTCAGGTCTGTTGGATATTGTTTGGTTGGTTGGTGAGGGTGTAATGGGGCTGAGACTTGACTCCTCTGTGAGACCATCTTTACATACTTTGAACTATGGCTTTAGTGGAGCTTCAGAGATTGATGGTGATTCTAGCATCGCAATTAGGTGGTTTCAGTGTGTACCTTCCCCTCCATCCAGGTTCTTGTTAGGATTTAGGATGATTTTGAGCTTGTAAAGGATATCTATTGTAATTGATGTGAATACCTTCATCTGCAATTTTTGAGCAAATTGATTGGCTACAAATGGTTACTCTCCAATTCCTTGTTGCAAGGGGGCCTCCCCTTTGTTGTATGTGTCTTTTTGTAATGCAATCCCTCTTTCCTCTAAAAATGTGTTACTGGGATCCCCTTCCTCTGGTAATTATACCTTTGGGCTAGTGAAGCAGTCGATTCGAAGTTCTTAAAAGTTTGGTCGGTCGGACCGTTTTTAAATGACTAGCCGAAATTGTGTAGCCTTTTCCTAACTATATAAGCCTTCTTGAAATTTAATCAGTGGAATATTCTCAATAATATTGTACTTTTTTTTTCTTTTTTTTGAGGAAGAAGTTTTATTGTACTATTATTTTTTATGTTTTAGATTTTGAGCAAATGGCAAATTCTGTTTGAAAGCAAAAGTTATAGAACAAAAGTAATGGTGAACTTGGGCATAGATTAGTGGTCATATCTGAGAGTTATTAAGGAACTGGGAATACCTCACTCTTTACTCAGGTCCTGCAGGACAATGTACATCTAATGAAGCTGAAGCCCGAGCCTTATTAGAAGAGGCCCGGCATGCTGCAAGGTTAGTGTGGAAGCTCCCTGCACCAAGAAGAGTACATCAATTCTTGTGGACAGCACTACACTCAAAGATACTTACATGTGATCAACGAGCAAAAAGGGGGCAGCCCATTGTAAATAGCCTCTGCAAGTTATGCGGTGACCAGGAAGAAAGCTGTAACCATATTCTAATACATTGCAGAGTAAGTTCTACCATTTGGCAGCAGTACACTCAAAGATACTTACATGTGATCAACTAGCAAAAAGGGGGCAGCCCATTGTAAACAGCCTCTGCAAGTTATGCGGCGACCAGGAAGAAAGCTGTAACCATATTCTAATACCATTTGGGCAGCAGTGCTGTCAAGATTTAACCTGCATATTTGCCCCCCAAAGTCTTTCAAGGAGTTAATTCAGCAATGGTACCATCCCCCTCTTCCAATCTGTGGGAAAATCCTGTGGAGGACTATGCTATCAGCAATACCTTGGCAGCTATGGAATGAAAGAAATGAGTGGACCTTCTCTAATAAAAGTTTGTTTATTGGGGGAATAGGGCAGAGGGTGATGCACGGCATAATTCTGTGGGCGGCTAGCACACACAAACTACCACCGTTCCCCAATACAGTTGTAAGGAAGCATTGGAATCTAATTATTAATTTCAGCAACCACCAAATTCCGACTATGGTCTGATATCCACCGCCGGAAGGTTGGGTCAAGTTAAATTTTGATGGTTCATCTCATGGCAATCCATGTAGAGCAGGCCTAGGGGGAACAATTCGAGACTCCAATGGGATGTGTGTTGTAAGTTTATCAGGTCCACTGCCCTATGCCACATCAAATGAGGCTGAAGCACACGCACTACTTACAGGAATCAAAGTATATTCTCAATACACAAGCTTGCCACTCCAAATAGAAGGAGACTTGGCCTTGGTAATAGCTTGGGCTAGCAAGAAGTCATCGCCACCATGGAAGTTAAAACATGTATTTGATGAGATAACTGATCTTACATGTAATAGAGCTATAGCATGGCTAAAGGTTCCTAGATCTGCCAACTCTACGGCTGATAGATTAACTAGGGAAGTGGTCACCAGGGAAAATCTTGTTACTGGCCAGCTATAGCAGTCACCTATGTAATACCATTCTTTAAATTATGAAATAAATTATCACTGCTCTAAAACAAAAAAATTGCTTCATCAGCACCAACCAGAAACAATTCACATTGAGGGAGATTCAGCTCTGGTGCTTGGTTGGGCCAAAGAAGGCTCCAAACCTCCATGGAAGTTAAGAGAAATATTTGATGAATTAGAATTGACTATACAACATTGGAATGTAATTTGGAACAAAGTCCCAAGATCGGCAAACTCAATTGCGGATCTATTGGCAAAAGCAGGGGTGTCTAAGTCAGTAGTAGTGGAGCACTCACTGCCCTTGTAACTTTTGTAACTTATGTTACTTATGTACTCTATGCTGTTCCTATACTCTATAATTGATCGACAGCAATAAGATCGCCAATTTTCAAGGGTAGAAGGTTATTGAAGTTTGTGTTCGGAGTTTTTTAGAGTATAAGAAAAAGGTGTCTTTGCCGTTTCAAAGAAAAAAAAGAAAAAAAGTACTGCAAGGGCTTTGTAGAGAATGGACAACATATGGTTTTAGTAATATGACTTGGTGACTTTACAAGTGATTCTAAAACTAGTACATTTAACAGTCACATTACTCCACGACTTGGAGAACCGACCAACTCGTTGCCAATTATCTCTGATGACAACATAATGAAGACGAACTTGGGCAGTAGCTCAGTAGTTCCATAAGGAGTTATACTATGGGAGGCCTTGGGTTCGGATCCTCAGCTCCTATTCGCAATTTCAAAAGGACAACATAATGAAGATTCTAGGTTTTAGAAAAAGCACCCACTCCAACAAAAATAGTAAATGTTCCTAATGACCCTTTGGAACTGCTTTATGTTCTAGTAGTTAGGCTGGTAGTGGAAGCGACTTAGCAAACTTTGGGAGACTGAAGTAGTGCTTTGATAGGGCTATTAATGGACAATTGCTTAACCTAATTTGTCATAAGAAACTTAAAATAAGCTTGTGTTACGGTCCCATGGAGCCCAACCTCTCGGGTTGGGCCAACCTAGTGTGAGATAGGTTTAAGGGCCTAACCTTCCGTGTTCCATTAGCTCTGGCGCTTTGGGTATATAGACTAGGTACCTAACATTTGGTATCATAGCACACACCATTTCACTTGTTCGAATCCTAGAGCGGACAACCTATAGAAAGGGCTACTTGGTGCTAGAGTGAGAGCCATAAAAAAAAAGAGAGCCATCACAAAAAAGGCTACTTAGTTTAGAGGGAAATCTGTCATAGTGTGCCATTTTGGTCCTAGAAAGGGTGACCTATGAAGAGGCTATCTGGTGCTAGTGTGTGAGCCATCACACAGTGAAAAGGGCTTTCCTAGTCCACAGTGAAAGCTGCCATAGAGTTGGGCGCGAAGGATATCAACAAGGAAGCGTGGTGGATTGTTATGGTCTTGTGGGGCCCAACTAAGGTATAGGCATTGGGTTGGGCCGACCTAGTGTGGGATAGGTGTAAGGGCTTAGCTTTTCGTGTTCTATCAGCTTTGGAGCTTTGGGCATATTGGCTAGGTACCTAACAACTTAGATTATGGGTAGTGACTGTCATTTGTTTGAAGATGTTGGACAACTTAGATTATGGGTAGCGACTGTCATTTGTTTGAAGATGATGTGCGTTGTAGAGAGAATAAACTTTTATTTTTTTGAGGTAGTGGCAATTATTAAAAATTTAACAAACCAACCTCAATGCTGCTTTCCGATCAATTTTTTGAACTTTGACAAAAAAGCAAATGGGTACAGGGCAGCATTTTGAATTGCAACAAACTTTTAATAAGCTTGAAAAAATTGGTTTAGATACAAGTAGTTAACAACCTATTCTAAGACTTCTAAACAACCTTCCCCTTATAAACCCAAAAAATTTTTTACATGCAAAATTGCCTACACTCAAGTCCATCCTCATCCACAAGGGGATCAGAAGCAACAGACCTCTGCACACCCATCATTTATGACACATACAATCACTTCGGCTATCATCTTTTAGTCATGCAATAAGTTCATCCTTCTTCCCTTCAGCCTCTCCTCTTCAATATTCCTCTCAATTGAACTATGGTGAGATTTTGAAATTCCTCTAGTAAGCTGACAATTCAACCCTCTCGTAGATTGCTACTACTTAAGTTGACTCTTTGGATGAAATTCTACCATCTAGAGGCCTTTCAGCAGTTTTCTTGCCCCTTGGACTATCTATTGCTAACTTTTCCTTCAGATCCTTTGTATTTGAGTCACCTTTCTGTTTCTTAAGAGTGAGAAACCTGTGTTTGGTTTGTCTTTATTACTTGCTCCACAGGTGGTGAAGTATAGTGATCACAAACATAAACACACATTCCTCCCAGATTTGATGTAATAGCAGTAGACGAGAAGAGACCATGAGAGGGAAGATTGGCCAAGAACTTGAAGCTCTTGTCGGGGCGTTTCTCGTATCAACTGTGGAAGCAGCCTTCCTTTTGGTGGTCTACCTTCCATATCTCAGTCGGGAGTTTTAAGTCACCTGATGACCCTCCTGGCTTTGACACTTCCCTGCCCCATTCATCTTTTCCTTTGTAAAATTGGGTGATTCTTTTTCTGAAACAAAATATCTTTTCATTTCAAGATGTTTTAAAGATTGCTTTTGCTTATTATTGGAGAAGTCTTATGCTGCCTACTCTATACAGCACAAGAAAGACAATGGTATCAAGGGTTTAAGGTTAATGACAATCTTAGCATACCGATTCTCTAGTTTGCTGATGACACCTTAATACTTTGTAATGGATTAGATGAAAAGTTGCTTAATGTCAAAGCTCTAATTACGCTATTTCAGAATATATTCGGTCAAAATATTAATTGGAGCAAATCAGGTATCATAGGCATAAATTATGGAGAAGAGGCACAGAGAGAAGTAGCAAAACTACTTGGTTGTAACATAATAACACTGCCCACTACATACCTTGGTCTCCCTTTCTACATGGGCAGATCAACAAAATTGTTGTGGCAGCCAGTTCTGGAAAAGTGCTACAAGAGACTAAATAGTTGGATGGGGCAATTATTATCAAGAGCAGGCAGGGCTACGTTGGTTAAATCAGTACTTGCAGGAATACCCAACTATTTGCTCTCTTATACCATGTCTAGCTAGTGTAGCAAAGGAAATTGAAGCCATTCAGCGAAATTTTCTCAGGCGAGGTACCCAAGAACATTTCAGATACCCCCTGGTTAAATGGAATCAAGTATGCAAAAGCAAAAGAGATGGAGGTCTAGGTTTTCGAAAGATTAAGGAGATGAATTCAGCATTCCTAGCAAAATGGGTGTGGAGATATTCAACCGAACCTACCATGTTATGGAGGCAACTAATTGAAGCTAAATATGGTAAAGGTAACCACATTTGGCTACCCAACAGCGATGCTCTAACCCCGTCAAAACTATGAAAAGCAGTGCTAAATGAGATGAACAAAATAACCCCTCATATACGATACCATGCAAGAGAGGGAACCCAAATAAAATTCTGGGAGGACTGCTGGGTAAGTGATATTTCTTTGATGCACAAGTTCCCAAACATACACTCACTGGCCAGCAGCAAAAATTCAACCATAGCAGAAGTGAGAAGACCTAACAATGATGGATGGAATCTAACACTGCGAAGAAATCTGAGAGACAATGAAGTTGGCGAGCTGGCTAACTTACTGAACATGTTAGACACTGCTGTGCCATCAAGCGTGGGCAAAGATGAAATCATCTGGAAACCTACTACTTCAGGTCTATTCTCAGTCTCTTCTTACTACCAGACAATGACGGCTAGAGAACCACTACCTCATGTAGCAAACATAGTGTGGAGTTTACCAGCTCCAAAAAAAGTCCTTCACTTCCTATGGGCAGCAGTACATAAAAAAGTGTTAACTTGTGATGAACTCAGCAAAAGGGGCCAAACAATCATAAATGATTTATGCAGATTGTGTAATGAAGAACAGGAAACATGTGACCACATATTACTCCACTGTAAATTTAGTAGATCAATCTGGGGAGCACTATTGAGGAAATTTAACTACCCGGTTTGCATGCCTTAAGGTATACAGGAAATGTACCAACAGTGGACTTGTCCTCCTTTTGCAAAGTGGGAAAAATTTATGGGCTACTATCCTTGCAGCAATACCTTGGTTTTTATGGCTGGAAAGAAACTCAAGGGTCTTTGAAAGCAAAACACATTCAATGGGGTACGTCATAGAAAGAATTATACAGAACTCTCTCCTATGGGTAACCAGCCTAACAAGAATGCCCCCAATACCTACCTCAGTTATCAGACTACATTGGGATGAAGTAATGAAAATGAAACAACACAAAAGACTAGAGATTGTTGAATGGAAACCCCCAAAAAAAAAATGATGGCTAAAGTTAAACTTGATGGGTTTTGACTAGGCAACCCAGGACCAGGTGGAATCGGAGGAGTTTTTAGAGATAGTGAAGGGCAAATTATAACAGCCTACTCGGGATCACTGCAGCATTGCACAACTAATCAGGCTGAGACAATCTCACTACTGACTGGGATTAAGTTTATTCGACAGCTTGCACATCAACAAGTGATCATTGAAGGAGATTCAAAGCTTGCAATTGGATGGGCTACAACCAGTCTAAAGCCTCCGTGGAGTTTGAAAACTTATTACGACGCCATTGTGGAGACAGCAAGAGAATGGTGAATTGCATGGTCGAAAGTACCTCGTTCAGCTAACTCTTTAGCTGATAGCTTAGCCAGACACGGTGTAACTGCAAGTGAGTTGACCTGGGAACACAACTCCCTCAACTCTAGAGCAAAACCAGAAATGTACTATGACAATGCTGTAAAATATACTTGTACTACCATTATAACTTTTTGATCATGTAACATTGAATTCATGGATGAAAAGCGAAAAGGCATCGCAGTTTAAAAAAAAAAAGATTGCTTTTGCTTGACATAGGTGTCAAATAAATTGCTAATACATTTTTTCTATCTTCATGTTCTAAGTAGGACAAAATGGTTTCTTCTGGCATTATAATTATCACTCAGCTTGGTTTTAGAAGAGTATTACTGAACTTGTGTTTAGATGCATACCTAAACTTGTTTAGTAAGTATCACTCATCTTGGGTCTAAGATCACATGCTAAGTAAAAATGTCCTCACCAACTATTGTTTGTTGGTTCCATCAGCAGGGATTTCTTGCGGTTCATGATGCAAAAAAATTCACGTTTATCGTTGATGACGACAACGATGACGACGACTATGATGACAACGACAATGATGTGTATGGGGATGGAAGTGATAAAGATAAAGATGAGTTGTTTGACACTGTTTGTGCAATTTGTGACAATGGTGGCAAAATATTGTGGTATGTTCTCTTGTTGATATCCTCATATGTAGATAGCCTACTTATTACAGTTGTATTACTTGTCAAAAAAATAGAAACACTAGTTCATAAAAATAAAAAAATAAAAACAAATGTCTGAGGAAATTGTAAAACCTGAGTATATAGGTAGTAAATTTGTCTTCTGTGTGTGGTTTTGTCAAGCTCCACGTCTATCTTGATGCTTTCAAGAAGTGTTATTAGTTTCCAGGGTCCTATATTTCACCTACAGAGGCCATAAATTCTCACCAAATAGAATGACGTTGTGTTTGAGGTGGTTTTCCCATATCTGAGCTAACCAGCACAACACCTCCGAATCTCTGTTCCACAATTACAAGTGGAGTTGTCCTCAGTTTTGAGATGGATGAGCTATTCAAGCAAATACATTTTTAACTATTTACCAAATCCTCTGTTCCAAAGTCCCCAACAAATGCTTACAATGATAGTATCTTGGGTTTCTTAGGCCACTCATCCACAGAACTGATACCATTTGGGGCAGTTTGGTGTCGATTCTATTGTAGTATTCTCATCTGCCTTGGATATACAAGTCCCTATTTGTTTTTCCTTTGCGATTCTCATATTCCAAGGCCAGTCAGAGAGTGGTTGTCATTTGTTGCCAAGCATCATTCCTCAAATGGATGACTTTGCACTCAATATGCTGGTAGCACACGGTTTATGATCTTACAGAGATGGATGTTGTCAGACCAGGAACCAATCTCCGCCGTGTCACCTTGGTTGATTGAATAGGATGCTGGTAGTGGCTAACGACACTATAGTGAAACACTGCGACCACATCTAGGAGTGGGTAATGGCGTCGCGACCGGAAGCCAAAACGAACCGCGACGCAAAAGGAAGGGTCGCCGGCGACCCTTCTTCCTCGACATCTCGGGGTCGGTCGACGGCGGAGGAGAAGCGTCCGGCGAGCGGCGACGGCGGCGGCGAAGGGAAAGAAGGTCCAAGGTGGACAGAGGTGCGGAGGAGCAAACCCAGGCCATGGAAACCGAAGACGAGGCTTCTGAACATGGACACAACAGTTTTGAAGGTAGAGGAAACGAAGGAGGACATCCCGAGGTTGGAGGAAGGGAATCAAGTTCACAGCGACCTCGGGGGAGAAAAAATCCTACGTGCGTGTGCCGGCGGAAGCAAAAGGACTCTTTTGCACGCAGTTGAACCTTCTTCTGCACGCTTCTACCGCAGGAGTCCGAGATAGGGAGGTGTGCGTGGGAGACATGCAGTTTTTACTTGGATTCGTGGCCGGAAGGAAGCCCTTCTTCAAGCTGATGCAACTTCGAGATGGAAGGGTCCTCGAACGTGTTCATGTCCCCTGATCTGCTCGGGAGCAGCTGTCGGAAGCCTTGTTCGAGGTCGGTTTTGGAGTCGCAGACGAAAAAGGAAGCTTTTTGCAGGTTTTGCAGAACTCGCCGGCGCCGGAGAAGACGACCGGAGTTCCGGCGACTTCACCGGAATTTTTTTTTTCTTCTCACCCGGCTAGGACGGTGATTTTCTCGAAGTCTTGGTGGGACGAGGGGGCAAAGGAGACCTCCCTAGTCATCGTTTTGGAAGATTTCAGTAGTCCGGGAGAGCATGAAAGCCTAAGTTTGAAACTAAAGGACAAATGGGATCTCCAGGAGCTTCCAAAGTCGTCCTATAAGTGTTACGGGGCATGGGTAATATGGTTTAAGGAAGAAGTTGATAGGACCAAAGCATTGCAAGATAAATCTAGTGTCACATGGTCTTTGGAAGCATGGCGGGACGCTGGAAGAGAGGTTTTCCGTAGTGTATGGATACGTATACATGGTCTCCCTATTGAACTATGAAGGACTCCTGCACTAGTAGCAACCGGAAGATTTTTGGGGGATGTTATAGAAATTGATCCAGCCACGGTCAACTTGAAAAGAGTAGATTATGCGCGAATGAAGGTGCATGTTAAAGGCTGGTATGCAAGAGAGCAACCGGTAGTGGTCAAAGTGGGTAGTAATGATTATGAAGTACTAATTTGGGCCGAGGAAGCGCCCCTTGAGAAGGATAGTAATATGGCTGAACGGAAGGAAAATTCCACATGGATTGAAGAAGAAGGCAACATCCAATTCGGAGGCTTCATCACCAATGGGAAAGAGATATCCCGGGCATCCAAAGTTGATGTCCAATTAACCTTAGAGGCTGGCCAACCCCACTCCCAACCATCCCAACCTTTAGCCACCTTCTCAGTCACACCATCTACCAGAAATTCCACCCCTAACCGAACCCATTTGAGTCCACCCGGTGATAGGAAAGTCACCCCACTCAGCAGCACACCACCCCCAAAACCCCTTGACCTAGCCATACTCTCCCCACAACCCCTTGATATCTTCATTCCATCCGAGACCCCTCAATCTATCACCTATCGTCGCCGCAAACCAATCCACCCATCCAAATCCATCACACTTTCATATCCATCTTCACCACCACACTCACCACCCTCCCCCAGCATGGCCAGAAAGGGGTTTGAGCAGTTAGTAGAACGTGAGGAGCGAGCTTCAAGAAGCGCAGTACACAAAGGGAAAGATCCTTCACTAGATGGTCCTGATTGCATTAGTGGCGGCAAAAAACACTTGGGTCAGTCACATTATGACAAGCCCAACAAGCCTGGAACTGTCGTCCCATCCAGGAAAATTACCAGCTCTTGGGTAGAGCTGTTAAATCAGCATAAAGGGCAATGCAATGAAGATGAGCTAAGAGAAATATTGGAGTTTGGAAGACTTCTGGATGAAAGGAATAAAGGGAAGGAAGTAGGGAGTAGCAGTGGTCGCACCTCATGATCATTGCATCATGGAATGTTAGGGGAATAAGGAGCCCGCTCAAACGGGCTAATATTAGGAAGGTTTTGGAGGATCGGAAGGTGCAATTGGTAGTGTTTCAAGAAACTAAACTCGAAAGGCTAGAGGAAAGGCTAATAAGGGACGTACTTCCGTTCAGAGATCCGCAATGGGTGACATTGGAAGCCACAGGTACATCCGGTGGGATTTTGGTTGCCTGGGACGCAGTAGCCATCTCCTTAGTTCAGAAGTGGGTCAATTTTGTGTGGGAGTAAAATTAAAGGATCTCTTGGGAGGGCAGTTCTGGGCCTTTGGAGGTGTATATGGACCATGCATTAATGCTGACAGGGATGCTTTTTGGGAGGAATTAGGAGACGTGGTATGTAGGTGGGACGTTCCTTGGTTGTTAGCAGGAGACTTCAACTCTATTCGCTACAGGAATGAAAAATACCCCCCGGCTCGGAGAATATCTACGGCTATGAGGAAGTTTAATGACTTCGTGGATGCATACGAGTTGGAGGAGATTCCCACCTCTGGCAAATTGTACACTTGGAGTAGTGGACAATCCTGCCCAATAATGTCAAGATTGGATAGATTCTTACCCTCTGGGAATTGGTTGAGGATGTATTCGGAGGCATCTGGTGCTGTAGGGGGGAAGGTGGTATCTGACCACTAGCCCATTTTTGTGGACACACGATCAGCTGCCTGGGGCCATAAACCCTTTCGGGTCAAAAATTGGTGGTTGAAGGAGGATGAATTGGGCAATCTATTGAAGTCCTGGTGGGAGGAATTAGAAGTAAGGGGGCCGATAGGTGGCAGGTTGTCTATTAAACTCAAGCTCCTCAAGAAGAAGCTCATTGAGTGGGCTAAAGGGAGGAAAGCCGCCAACGCCGCTCAAAAGTCGCTTCTCCGCCTGCAGGTTGACAACGTTGATGCATTAGAGGAAGGTAGACCCTTAACTAGTGATGAATTTTTTGACCGCTCGAGGGCCTCTAGGGATCTTCGGTCCTTAGTGGCCCATGAGTATTTTATGGAAGCAACGGGCTTAGATACAGGTGGTTGAAGGAGGGAGACGCTAATTCTCACTTCTTTCACGCCATAGCCTCAGCCCGTCGTCGCTCTAACAGAGTGAATTCTCTCATAATCAATGGGGAACTCACTACCGATAGGGCTTAACTATTACTAACGCTCTTGTGGAGTTCTATGCAAGTCTATATAAGGCGGATGCAGGCCCCAGGCATTCCATGTGCGGCATGCCAGTGGCTCACCTGCCTCAAGCCAAGGCAGAATGGATGGATTCCCCCTTCTCCATGGAAGAAATAGAAGCAGCAGTAAAGAAGTTTCCTCAAGACAAAGCCCCGAGACTAGATGGATTTAATGGAGAATTTTTTAGAGCTACATGGGAGTTCATGAAGGAAGACATTATTGCAATGGTGAATGACTTCTACAATAGAGGATTAGTTTATAGAAGTCTTGGTGCATCCTTGATAGTGCTATTGCCTAAGAAAGGAGTTGAAAATATGAAGGACTTTAGACCTATCAGCTTGATCTCAGGTCCATACAAGATAATTGCCCGCATACTAGCAGCAAGGCTGAGAACCGTTCTACCACTTATCATCAGCAAGGAGCAGAATGGTTTTATTCAGAAACGACAGATTTCAGATGCGGCTATGTTGGTGCATGAAGTGGCAGACCGCTTCGCTAAGATGAGGCAATCAAGGGTTATCCTGAATTTAGATATGGAGAAGGCGTTTGACAGGGTAGACTGGGATTACTTGGAGTCCATGATGATTGAAATGGGATTCGGTGGAAAATGGCTAAAGTGGATACGCTCTTGCGTCTCCAATGCTAATTATTCTTTGTTGGTGAATGGAGGCACCTTTGGATACTTTGGGGGCACAAGAGGGTTGCGGCAAGGGGACCCCTTATCCCCCCTCCTTTTCAATATAGTGGGGGAAGGATTTACAAGTATTATCAAAGCGGCCTTGGAAGTGGGTTGGTTAAGTAATGTACTACCTGAGGAGATGTTGCCAATAGCACAATTCGCTGATGACTATAATTTTTGGAGAAGGATCAGTGGAGCAAATGAAGAAGTGGAAGGTAGCGATCAAGCTTTTTGAGATAGCTTCGGGACAAAAGGTAAATTGGGACAAGACGGAATTATTTGGTTTCAACCTCTCTCGAATCTACTCAAATCATGGCGGATGTGCTTGGATGCAAGGTAGGTTCACTGCCGAGTACTTATCTTGGGCTACCCCTTTTCCATGGTAGAATTACTCCGTCTATTTGGAGCCCAGTGGTGGAGAAAATTCATAAGCGTCTTTCGCTATGGAAAGGGAAATTACTATCAAAGGCGGGAAGGCTAATCCTCATCAAAGCATGTTTATATGATATTCCGGCACTACCTTTCCTTCATGCACTGCCCAGTCAGCGTAGCAAAGGAAATGGAGAGGCTCTTTAGACGATTCTTGTGGAGAGGGTCAAGTGAGGACTTCAAGTATCACCTAGTGAAGTGGAAAAAGGTATGCTTACCGAAAGACATGGGGGGCCTTGGCATCCGGAAGGTTTCAGCAGTGAACAAGGCTTTCATGTTGAAGTGGTGTTGGAGATTAAACATTGACAAGATGGCTCCTTGGAGTAAGTTGGTTAGAGCAAACTTCGGGGTGGATGATGACTCTTGGATAATCGGTTGGGACTCTCCTAGAAAGCTCTCTGTGATCTGGAGATACATATTTAAATGCTTTGGAGACTTCAGATTATATGTTAGGTGGGCAGTGGGGGATGGGCGACATACATCCTTTTGGGGGGATCCTTGGATAGGCGCAACCGCGCTCAAATGCAGTCATCCATTACTCTACAATGTAGCCAAGGACCAAGAGGCAACGGTAAGAGGGGTTATCGGATATAATCATCCTGGGTCCATGAACTGGAGCACGGTTTTCAGGAGAGATCTAAGGGATGAGGAAGCAGTAGCCCTTAATTCTCTGGATTTACTGATGGGCAGCTTCTTTGGGGATGAAGGAAAGCCAGATAGTCTCATTTGGACCCTAACCACCGATGGGGAGTTTTCTGTGGCTTCCAATTACAGAGCTTTAGCTTCACAGGGACATGACCTACATCACAAGAAAGTGTGGGTCCCTCTTAGTTCCCCCAAAGATTCAGTTTTATATCCGAGTACTCTACGGCAAAAAAAATCCTTACCGAGGCGTCTTAGCGAGGAGAGGGTTGATCCTTCCGTCATTGCTTTGCCCCTTGTGCACCACGCATCCGGAGACAACAGAGCACCTGTTGCTTCATTGCGATTACTCTTGGAGGATATGAAGTTGGTTCATAGATCAATTTGGATGCTCATGGGTGATTCCGAGATCATTGGAGGGTCTCATTGGGTTCCAAATAAATCATCTCACTCCATCAGGAAGGAAAATGTGGAAAGCTCTTGTCGCATACCTCCCATGGTCCATTTGGGAGGAAAGAAACAAGAGGGTTTTTCAAGACAAGTCCATACAGTGGGAGTCAGTAGCACTCACAGTCCAGAACCGGGTCATCCAGTGGTTAGCAATTCAGGGCAAGTTGAGTGAGGCAGAGGTTATTACAGCAAGATCAGCATGGTTAGAAGTAGCTACCACCCCTAGCACCCCAGCACCCTCCCTGATTGTGGATTGGGTTCCTCCGCCAGCAGGGATGATCAAGGTTAATTTTGATGGGTCATCCCTGGGTAATCCAGGCCCAGCAGGGTTTGGAGGGGTGTTTAGGAACTCAGAGGGGGTAGTCCTGTTGTCGTTTGCAGGACCATTGGGGATTGAGGATTCAACCTATGCTGAGGTCCATGGAGTCCTCCACACGCTTCGATGTTTCTGTTCTCAATTCACAGGGCCTTTGTTGGTAGAAGGCGATTCAAGCAATGTCATAGGATGGAGCAGACAGACCTTTACCTCTCCATGGAGGTTTCTTTACATTTTTCGAGAGGTTTTTCACCTTGCCTCCACACTCGTTCAGGAGTGGATATGTGTTCCCCTGTCTGCCAATTCCTTGGCAGATAGTTTGGCTAAAGAAGGGGTTCAACTCTCGTCATTAGATGTGAGTGTCCCCATCACTTGTACCTTAAATATTATCTATCAATAAAAATCAGCACTTTCCTCAAAAAAAAAATATGCTGGTAGCACACGGAGAAAATGTATTGAGGTCTCCATTTCAAAAGAAATGCATTGAGATCATACCTGGAGTTCTTTTGTGGTGATCCTCTTTCCATTTTCCTTCAGAAATGCTTCGAGCTGCTTTTTTTTTTTTTTTTTTTTTTTTTAAAAACAATGATTACTTTCATTAATTCAATAGATTTTCGGTAGATCAGTAATTTACATGATAGTACAAGCTTTGAAAAGACTTACTTTACATATTCTTTACATGAATTCTACTACATTGCTAGTCTTTTGTATCCCATCTTTTGCTTCTTTTATCTGCTATGGAGTTTGCTGTCCTCGGGATCCTTTTACATGCTGTTGTCCATCCTTCACTCAAACTATGTTTCTCATCGAATACATGTTTTAGTGTCCATGGAGGGGGGGGTTGTTCTCCTTCCCCAGTTAATGACCAGTGTAGAATCTCCTTGGATCTGGATAGGGGTGTTGGAGTATTGCTGAATTAGTCTGATGCCTTCTAGTAATGCTTTAGCCTCAGCCATGTTGGATGTACAGTAGCCTACCGGGCCTGAGTATTTGAGAATGATTTAACCATTACAATCTCTGACTGCTCCACCTATACCTGTTGGTCCTGGGTTGCCAGAGGAAGCATTCTTATTGCTTTGTGTGTTTTAAATTGTATGATTTTGTCCCAATGTTTTCGTATTAAGGTAGTAGGATGTGGGGGGAGCTTTTGAGAGCTGCTGGCCCATTGTATTATATTCATGAAGGTTTTCTCAAATATCTTTTGTGTAGGTTGGCTTTTCCTTTGGAAGGTTCTAGAGTTTCTCTTTAACCATAGATGCCAAGGTATTGCTGCAATCGCTATTTTCCATAAGGTTTTGCCACAACTTGGCTACGGACATGAAGACCATTGTTGCAAGAACTCACCATAGGTACGAGGGATACAAAGAGTGATTTTGAATCTCTTAAATATTTCATTCCATACTGCTTTGGCAAAGTTGCAATGAAGTATTAGGTGGTTGCATGTCTCTTCTTCTTCACCCCACAGCTTGCATAGGCTGTCTATTAATGGTTGGCCACTTCTAATGAGCTGGTCACATGTGAGGATTTGGGATTGAGCAGCTGTCCAGAGAAAGTGTTGGGACTTTTTTTGGTATGGGTAATCTCCATGGAATGCTGGATGGAGGCTCTACTACTGTAGGCTGGTTATCTAGTAGCTTGTACATGTATGTAACTGTGAAGTTTCCGGATGAGCATGCACTCCAAATAAGTTCATCCTTCCCACTTGCTGCTAGATACTTGGATCCTAGGTGCTGCAATAATGCTGCAGCCTCCAAGGCTTCCTCATCTGTTAAGTTTCTTCTAAGGTTTAATACCCATGAGTAGTCTGGCGTCCTGGTTGCAGATATGGTTATATGCTTATTGATTGCTAGTAGGAAAAGGTTTGGGTACGTTTCTTTGAGAGGGGTATTTCCGATCCATGTGTCTTCCCAAAACCGTACTCGATGTCCTTCTCTCACGTGGAATCTGAGGTGTGGCTCCATAATGGTTCTGGTTTTAATCTGGCATGCCATAATGGAGATGCACTATATAATGTCATCTTAGGTAACCAGTCTAAACCTTTCCTACCATACTTGGCCTCTATAATCTTTCTCCAAAGTGCTTTTTTTATGGCATATCTCCATATCCACTTTTTGATTAATGCCATATTCATTAACTTTAGCCTTTTTATGGCCAGGTGTTACGTCGGCCTTTCTCGTCTAGAACTAACGCCAGACAGATAGCGCCAACGCTGGCCTACACGGCAGTCCGTCGCTATGTAGTCAGCCACTCCTTCCCCAAAATCCCACACACTAGTACACCAAACCCGCCAAGGAAAGAGAGAGAGAACAAGCAATGAGGGAAACCTTTCTTGAGTATTCAAGTTGAGAAATCTAACTTACAATGAGGGAGGAGAGCCCCCCTATTTATACCCAAAAGGATGAAAACCCCCATTAATTACACGCCCTTGTGTGTAATTTACACATACATGTATCCCAGCCAAATACATCCCCTGGCCCACTGCACTTGAACCCCTTTCACACGAAGTAACTCCTCACTTTGGGTCTCAGCCGCCATGTCCAGGTTCATTGTATGAGCCGGGCGTGCTGTATGTGCTGGGACGAGGGGCATGGCGCCCATCGCCCCCATGCGGCGTTGCTTTGCGTTCTCTGGCCCTCTGGCCCCGGTGCCCGATTCCCCGCTAGTGCCCAGCCGCACCTCTCTGGGTAGCACATTGTTGCGCAGCCCCCGTCGGCTCGCGTTCCCTTGCGCCACGCCAGCTGCTGCGCTGCGCTCTGCGGCCAGACGCCCTTGCCGCCCATGATGACGCCCTCGTCAACTTCCGATCATACTCCAGAACCTCGGTAATCCATCAGTACAACTCTGGTAGATCACACCAAGTTGCCTCCTCTTGTGGTTCGTTCTTCCTCTTCACTAAGTATTGCCTCTTAGTGCCTTTACCTTGGTACGCAACTCCACGCCGATGTGTAATTATGTAGTCCAACTCTGGACTAGGTTCTTGGTCCAACGTCAGGATGGTTCCTCGAGAAGTAGATGCTCGGTTCGAATCTGGATCTCTGTGATACGGCTTCAGTTGGCTAACATGGAAAACATTGTGTACCTTCCAAGCTGCCGGCAGTTGCAACTTGTACGCAAGTTCTCCCACCCTTTTCAACACTCGAAATGGTCCCTCGTACCGGCGAATTAGCCCTTGCTTTCTCGCCTTGAGCATTGAAAACTGCTCGGGTCGTATCCTGAGATGACTTGATCCCCAACTTGAAACGTGACTGGCCTTCGATGTTGATCTGCTGCCTTCATCCTTTGTGCCGCCTTGTGCAAGTACACCCCTGCAAGGTCCTGCGTCTCTTTCAACCTCTTCAACACGAAGTGGGCAGGAGCACTCTTCTTAGACTGCTTCGGTAGCACCTCGATGGGAAGAGAAGGTTGTCTTCCCAGCACGATCTCAAATGGACTGTGGCCCGTGGCTTCACTCTTCTGAAGGTTGTAACTAAATTGAGCAATGTCCATCAGGTTCGGCCAATTCTTCTGGTTGGCTGAAACAATGTCTCAAATAGTCCTCTAGGATCTAATTGACCCTCTTCGTCTGCCTATCGGTTTGGGGGTGAAAACTCGAGGACATGTTGAGAGAAGTTCCCAACATACCAAAGAGTTCAGTCCAAAACTGACTTGTGAACTTAGAGTCCCTATCAGATATGATACTAGAGGGTACTCCCTAGTACTTTACAACATTCGAAAAGAAAGTTTTAGCCACCTCCGATGCAGTACATTTCTTAGAGAGAGCGACAAATGTAGCGTATTTAGAAAATCTATCCACCACTACAAAAATTGCACTCAACCCTCCACTCTCCTTAATGCCGAGTATGAAGTCCATAGAGACTAAATCCCATGGCCTCTTAGCAATAGGTAAGGGTTGAAGCAATCCTCCCGGTCGCCATTCTTTCAGCCTTGTCTTGTTGGAAAACAAGACACGTCCGCACATAAGCCTCCACATCCATAGCTAAACCTGGCCAATAAAACTTTTCACTTACCAGGGCAATGGTGCGCTTCTGGCCTGGATGTCCAGCCCATAATGTATCATGGCACTCCATGATATCCTTTCGCAACCCTCCATGCCTTGGAACATACACCGGACCTCCCTTTGTACACAAAAGATCATTCTCCATCCAAAAGCGTTTAGCCTCACCACGTGAAACTGCTTTTGTCAGCCTTAGCACGTTCGGATCATGCTTCATGGCCTCCCGAATCCTTTGAGTAAGAGGGCTGTCTGGTTGTGAAACAACACAGAAATGACCTTGAGTGTAAAGAATCAGCCTCCTGCTGTTCACTTACACTTGCTTCTGAATTGGCTTGTGCGTTACCCCGTCTTGCTTGTGTCTACCTTGGAACCCCTCATGGCCCCTAGGTAGCAAGTCTGTACCCCTGGATACATACCTCTCAAGCTTTGGTTTACGCTTCATGATGATCACGTACCGCCGCCATGGTCCAACACGCCTCACGTGTTGGGCTCGGCGCCTCCTAGGCCGGATTGGTCTTGGTTCGCGCGATTGTTTCAATGCACCTCCTGGCGTTGGGTTCAAAGCCGTCGGCGCTGTGGTTTCAATCGCGGCCCCCCGCGTTGCAGCCCGACGCCTCTGCGCTGCCGTGACACCCATGCACCATGCGTTCCAACGCGTCCTCCCGCGTTGTGGCTTGGCGCCCCTGCGCTGCCGATGCGCCCGTGTGTGGCGCATTTGCCTGCCGCTTGGACAGACACCTGTGTGGCGTGGTGGGCATCTGGCGCCATCTTGCTGAAGGTCTGTCCCCGCCAGCGCTGTAAGCCCTGCCATGGTGCCAGCCCTTTGTTGGCGCAAGGGGCTCGGCTTGCCCCTGCGCCAGGTGGCGCCCATGCACTGGACGCTCCATCAAGCTACCTGCAGTGTTTAGAGACACCTGAATGTTCCTTCCGAGCCTCTGTGGCCTCATACCTCCGTAGTGAAGCAATTTGCCCAGCCAACCCCTCCTTGAAGAGAGCATTCAACATGTTTCTCTTAGGACAATCCTTCATCATGTGATCCCCATCACAAATGAAGAAGGTCCGTTTAGAACCCTTCCCCTTCCTGTCCTTTCCTCCCCACTTCTTCTCCTTCTGTCGTGTATCAATCTTCTTCTCTCCCTCCGCATCCTTGGTAGCCTTCTGCTCAGGTTTCTTCCCCCTGTCTTTAGAGTTGGAGCCTTGGTCCCCTGACCTACTCTCAAACTCAGTGAGCTTTTCTGCCGCGGACAAAGCTTCAGCAAGGGTCTTTACTTCCCTTCGCCATATCTCATGCTCCGCCCATGGCTTTAGGCCGTCAAGAAACGAGAAAAGTCTGTCCGTATCGAACATATCATTGATACACAACACCAAAGAAGTAAATTGGGAGATGTACTCACGGATCTTCCCACTGTGCTTGAGCAGACGTAACTTCTTACGTGCCTCGTGCTCAACGTTTGCAGGATAGAACTGTTCCCTCAATTCAGTATTGAACTCGCTCCAAGTCTGAATAGAAGAAGTGCCATCCACTCCCTCTAAGCGCATTTCTTCTCCACCATAGGAGTGCATCCCCTGTGAGATACAGTGTTGCCGCGTTCACCTTTCTTGCCTCCTCATTGACACAAGAGGCCCTCAAGTGCTGCTCAACCTGCCAAAGGAAATTGTCAATTACCTTTGCATCTCGAACGCCGTCATACGCCTTTGGTTCTGGCTCCTTGACTCATATTGGCTTGGATTCTCTAGGCTCCCTTGGCTGTGTGCTCACGGCCATAGCCGTAGTGACCTCTTCACTTGCACCCGGGCCCCTGTCGTGCTCCTCTTTTGCCAAAGAGAAGTCTTGCATTACAGGGCTCGCAGCCAGCAGTCTCTCGATGCCCACTACCCTTATGCGTATGGCCTCTAGTGCCTCCATGCACTCGTCAGCCCTTTTATGCATCGTACATGCTGCATCAAAGACGTTAGCCTCCAACTCGATCGGCAATGGTGGGGGATCCGACCGTAGTTCTTCATAGACCTCGGTCGCCCAAGCCTCAAAGCCTTGGGTTAGATCCTCAATGGAATTAAAAGTTTCCTTACCCGACATTGTTGTGTTCCCTCAACATTCCTCTCCTTCTTTTGGTAGGAAAGTGTGTGTCGCTCTGAAACCACTGTTACGCCGGCCTTTCTCGTCTAGAACTAACGCCAGACAGATAGCGCCAACGCTGGCCGACACGGCAGTCCGTCGCTATGCAGTCAGCCACTCCTTTCCCAAAATCCCACACAAGAGCACACCAAACCCGCCAAGGAGAGAGAGAGAACAAGCAATGAGGGAAACCTTTCTTGAGTATTCAAGTTGAGAAATCTAACTTACTATGAGGGAGGAGAGCCCCCCTACTTATACCCAAACGGATGAAAACCCCCATTAATTACACGCCCTTGTGTGTAATTTACACATACATGTATCCCATCCAAATACATCTCCTAGCCCCCTGAACTCAAACCCCTTTCACACGAAGTGACTCCTCACTTTGGGTCTCAGCCGCCATGTCCAGGTTCATTGTATGAGCCGGGCGTGCTGCATGTGCTGGGACGAGGGGCATGGCGCCCATCGCCCCATCGCGCCATGCGCCCAGCTGGGGGGTGCCTCTGGCCCCTGCCGCATTCCCCCCCTCATTGTGCCTGCCGCCCTGCTGGTTTTAAGATTGTCACGGCCCGGCGCCATCATCGCATGCGGCCATCGCTGCATGTCAGAAGAGTCTGCCCTCGTTCGTTCTTATGCCCCCCACTGGCGGCGGCTGCAGGCCTCATACCCGGCTTTCGGGCCCCTTGTGCCCGCCCCGTTAACCGCAGGCTGGCCCATTTACCGTAATGTGCTCGCGACTCCAGACCCCCATCATTTTTCGCGCTCGGCCAGGCCTGCTATTATGCCGTTGTTGCCGGATCACCTGCATATGCTCCAGCTCAGATGGTTGATGTTGAAAGCTGTACAGTTAAATCGCCTCATACAAGGCGTCTTGCAGATCGCGCCCGTCTTGGCGTCACCCCGCACGCGTCTTGGTGCATTGCTGTGCGCGTCATGGCCCTTGACCGCGCTGCCTTGCGTGAGTGCAACCCCATGTGCACTTGTGTTGTGCGTCTGCAGACCGCACTGTTCGACGCTTTGACCTGTGTTAGGACACCCATCCTTGCTAGCGCCCCCATGCGTAAGCTCCCTTACACATGAACATGCTTTATCTCGCATGTAGCCCTTACATACATCCGTAAGGTAGTACAAGCCCCCTTGTACTAAATTACATAACCCACCCGGTCATGTACAGTTGGTCTCTCTAGGTTGTGCGTCCACCTCCCAGACTCCATGAGACCTATCTGCCGCCCCATTCTTGCAAGATCCTCCCTTGCAAGTACTGACTCCGTCACACCAGGCCACCTTCCTCTTTCGGCTTGCAAACCTTGCTTCATTGTACTAAAGGGTCGCACCAAAGGAACCTTCGTTGTATAGCTTGAAGTTGTTTAATCACTCCAGAGGGACAGGGTATAAGAGAAAGGAGGTAGGTATGTATGCCTGCTAGTGTAGATTTAATTAATGTAGTTCTTCCTGCTGGGGATAGTAGCTGCCCTTTCCATGTATCTAGCCTTCATTGACACTTCTCAATCACGGGCTTCCAAAGCAGTTTTGTTACCTTTCCATGAAAAAGTGGGAGTCCTAGATATGTGGAAGGTAGTTGGATGGTACTGCATCTGAGGATTCGGCTATATAAGATTGGGTGGGTGTGTTGTAGTTTAGTCCCACTATACCAGATGTTCCCCAATTGATGTTTTGTCCAGACATGCATTCAAACAAGTTTAGCAAGGCTTTGATGTTCAGCATCTTCTCATCTAATCCTTCACAAAGTATTAATGTATCATCTGCAAATTGTAGGATGGGTATTTCAATTTGGTCTTTAACTTTTAATCCTTTGATCCATGCTTCTGCTTGACTTTTGTGTATCAGGGCACATGGTGACTCGCTGATAATGTTGAATAGTAATGGTGATAGTGGATCCCCTTGCCTAATCCCTCTTGTATTCTTAAAGTAGCCCATGGGTGTACCATTCATGAGAATAGAGAAGTGTGCTGTTGATATACAGCTTTGAATCCATTTTCTCCACTTAAGTCCAAATCTCATTTTGTCCATTAGTGCATCTAGGAATTTCCAGTTGACTTTGTGAAATGCCTTTTCGAAATCTAACTTGATAATTGTTCCTTTCTCTCCCCTTTTCCAAGATAGGTGCATCAATTCATGTAGGATTAGCGCTGAGTCTAGGATTTGTCTACCCTTTAAGAATGCCGATTGGTTAGGGCTAATAATCTCTGGCATTACTTTCCTCAGCCTAGTGTCTAGAACCCTGGCTATCAACTTATATTGGCTGGTTATAAGGCTTATGGGTCTGTAGCCAGAGGCTTGTGTGGCTCCCATCTTTTTTGGGACCAGCGCAATGAAAGTGGGTCCCATGTTACTGGAGGTAATGCCTTCACTATGGAACTCCTCAAGTATTTTTTGTATGTCCTCATTTAGGAAGTGCCAATTTTCTTTGTAAAATTTTGCCGTAAAGAGGCATCATTTGAAGTGCTGTCTCAATCTCCTCAATAGTGAAGGGGGCCTCTAAGCTGGCTGCCGAACTATTTGAGAGAGTTTTTAAGGGAAGGTTGACAGGGAAAGGTCTAGTAGGGCTGTTATCGGTAAGTAGATCTGGATAGAAGTTTATGAATTCTCTTGATATATCTTCTTTTCTTTCCAATATATTGCCATTGGCTGTTAAGGAAGAGATTCTGTTGGATCTTTTGTGTGCAGATGCCATTACGTGGAAGAACTTAGTGTTGCCATCTCCTTCCTTAAGCCATTTAAACCTTGCCCTTTGTTTCCCAAATATTCTTTCTTGCATAACTTTTCTCTCATATTCGCTTTTGGGTGCAACTTTTTCAATTCCTTCAGCTATGGACAAGCTGCCTTGCTGTTCTTCTTTGATATCATATGCCTATACTTTTTCCAATATGGTGGCTCTAATCTGCTCATAATCTGCTTTGTGTTCTGTTGTCCATGTTTTTATTCTGATTTTTAGATGTTTCAGCTTTTGGGAGAAGGTATGGCATGCAGTTCCTTGTACTTCTATTTCTTTCCACGATGATGGTCTTGGGAGTATTCTACAAGATGCATTTTCAAACAGCTCTAACCATTCCTTATTGGCTAGGAATCTGTGTAGTTTTGCTAGTATGGGTGGATCTCCCATTGGTCCAAGTAGAGGAGGCTCCCAACAGGGGTGGTTCTACAAGTGAGAGATCATGGATGAAGCTATTAAAGTCTTGCATTGCTGCTGTTGTCCTATTATTGCCTCCTTGTTTTTCAGTGTTGAATCGAACTGTATTGAAGTCTCCTCCAATCAGCCAGGGAACATCCCATAAGTGGATTATAGCTGCTAATTCTGTCCAAAATTCATCTCTGAGTGCGCTGTTAGTGGGGCCATATACTGACAGAATTGCCCTTATCTTCCTATTTCCCTTGGATTTGAATTTGGCTGCTATGGAATATAGACCTGTTTCCGAGTCCAGCAACTCTAAGGTTCTCTGGTCCCAGAAGTTGGCTAGACCTCCTGCTGTAACATTGGCGCCTTTGTAGATCCAGTTTGGGTGGCTTTTATACCATATGTCTCTAGCTGTAATGCTGGTTATTTCTCCTGGTTTAGTTTCTTGGAGCATTGCTATTCTGATTTTGTTTTTCTTAAGTGCTTCTCTAACTATTCCTCTTTTGGTTGCAGCACCCAGACCTCTAGTGTTCCTTGACAATGTGTTCATGATTCATCTTCACTGTCGAGGCTTTGGGTGTGCCAGTCTGCTACCCTAGAATTTAATTGCCTGATTTCCTCAGGATTCATTCCAAGTTCAATTCCGTACTTTTCCATGGCATCCTGCACATAATCCTTAGCATTGCTCTTTGTGAATTGGGTGTTCCTAGTGCTCTCATCAGGGTTTGCAGCAGTAGCGCTGTTCGAAGCTTCGCATCTTGTTTGGCTGAACTGTGACTGTACCTGTTGTAGGCCGACCAATTGTCTGGCTTGTTTCCGAGCCTTTGTAAATCATAAAGCAATCATTTTGCTTGTCGCAAGCCTGTTCTCACGTTCTATGGTGTGTTGTGCGATGATCTTGTTCCCTTTATCAATATTCTTCCGTCTTGCATAAGTGAATAATATTTGTCGAGTGCGCAGCCTGGACTAATTGCTCTCGGGGCGTCGCTTCTTGTGTGGACTGTATTGTCCTTCTGTGCATAACAACAATTCGAGTTAGTATAATGTGGTGACTTACCTTGGCTGTCTTCCAATTTCTGCTGATTTGGGGCCAATTCCGGAGTCAGGTAAGTGGGCGGATTCGGTCCCGAATCCGGGTCTGGAACTTTTCTCGGTCTGTTGCATTTTGTCCCCTGGATAAAACACTTATATTTGACTGCCCCCGTACATCTCTCGCAGGCTTGCCAGAAGACATTGGTGCATCCTTGGGCGTTGTTTTCGACCGTTGGGGGTCTCCCTCTTCATCTCTGGCATTGATGGGTTTGCCGGCACCGGAAAGTTCGCCGGATTTAGGTTTACATACCTGTTTCAGAAGAGATGGCCGACGTTTCGTCTTCTTCTTCCTGGCTGAGCTTTTCTTTTTAGTCTTTGATGCTTTGCTTCTTCTATTTACGAACCAGATGCATGCCCTGTATGTGTAATTTCCTACACAGATCGGGAGCTCTATAGGGTTTGTTGGAATTATTCTTGCTCTGATGCTATCCCTTCGCGTGCTTGTTACAATGTCTTCATCGATTTCCGTTACCACTCCCAAAGCCTCAGCTACCATTTTGATTACATCTATATGCCACAGGTGAGCTGAGATTCCAGTTATTTCTATCCAACTTTTGTACGAGTCACTACCGATTTCCTCTTTCCACTCTAAGATTTCATCGCATATCTCATCTGTGAGGTCATCTTTATGAGTGATGATTCTTATCTTTTCCTCTTCAGATGCTAGGTGGATGAGCCACAAATTCTCCTAGGAAGAAGACTTTCGGTACAACCACCATAATCCAAGATGTGCAAGCCCAAGCTTGTATGTCTTTCTCATCCATTTTTGAGTTCGCACAACGGATCATGACTGATGGCAGCTCTCTTGATCTCTGTTTCGCAAATTCAGGGTCTAGCAGGATGCTCGGAGCTCCTTGATTACGGTCGATCGTGATTTTTTATATCGTTGCGTGGTTTTGTTCCATCGAAGGAGGGATAGTTGCTGTCACCACATCTCTGAAGGATCGCGCTGCTGTATTTTGCAATTTTACTTTTGCTGGCGTCGCGATTAGAAGCGTTCTGAGCTTGCGTTGTATGATTTCCAAGTTTTCTTTGAGCCATGTCCACCCATCTCCGAGGATCATTTTTCTTTGAATGTCTATTGAGCCCTGAATTGTTGAGCCACAGATGTTGGACATGCAAAAAATTTGCTTGTTGTTTTCTTCATAATTACCGAGACGAAGAGAGCCGTTGAGTAGGACACGGACTTTCCCTGCTACTGCAGCTTTCAGCATACTTTCCATCGTCGAGAGTATCTCTCCCAAACGCTCCAGTGGGATACGAATGAACGATCTACAATGTTGTTCTTTGGTAGCGATTTTTATTGCCAGATCCTTCCCATATCTTATGATATCGATGTAAATGCGCTTGTTGCCATCAATTGTAAAGAAGGATAGTCGAACATCTGCTGGGATTTATTCGTTGGTTGATTTCCATGGTTGCCATGAAGAGTTGGCTCGTCTTCCCGTTGCCGTGCTTTTTCGACCATCATTCACAGGCACTAAAACTCGACTTTGAGAAAGCTATTGACATAGCCCATATGTTGTTAGCCTTTCTGGATCCATGCTTCGAGCTGCTTGATTAACATAGAGAGCAATTTGTGGTTCCTTAATGAACAAATGCATTGCCCCTTTTGTCATTGTGAGCTTCAGTCCCATCCTCAACTCCCTTCAAAACCATTCACCAGTTTTTTTTCAATCCTTAGAACCAATTCATCAGATCCAAGGATTATGAATTGCAAATCCCTTCTCTCCTTTTACTGTTTGGGTCTCACAAGGGTTCGTTTATTAGTGAATTCCTTGTCGTCATGCCACTGCATCACCACGCATCGCAATCTATCAGCTTCTATTGTTGTTCCTGAGTCCCTAGGCAATGGTCTCACGCCTACACTCCCTTGCCTTTCTGACCTCTTTGTGATCCTCTTTCTCCCTTACTTTTTGTTGCCCTTACTCTCCCTTGTGCTCATTTTTTTTGAACCAGCAACTACCAATTTCAATAAACTCCAATAGTCCAAAGCTGCAGTGGACACCCGAATTCCAGACCTCCCACAACAATTATTCCCATGAGACCACTGAGCTACCACCCAAGTTCCCTTGTGCTCATCACTTGTGATCTTGTGATATTTGAGGATGACTGTCATTTTGTTTCAGATTTTAAAAAAGAAAGACTTATGTTAATTAAACGGAATGCAATGGCAAAAGATGAGGCTAGTCTTACAGTTTTTTAGATTTGTTGAGATGCAATTCTTTTTCAGGTTTCTTCTTGTCTTCTTCTACTCCAATAACTTGTTCGTATTTTTTTTAATACTTTGAATAAAAAGATAATTGGGCCTATTTGCATATTGTTTCCTAATTTGATTCTTTGTGTTGCAGCTGTGAAGGAAAGTGTATGAGATCATTTCATCCTATTCTAAGTAAAGATTGTCAGGGTCTAGGCTTAACCGAGGCTGAAGTGGAAGACCTTGTATGTATTTACTAATGAGTTGCTCTTTTTCTTTCTTTATTGGAACATGATGTTTTCCTTACAAATTTGGTTTTGTGCAGAAATTCAAGCAATTTTTATGTCCAAATTGCCTGCACAAAAAGCACCAGTGCTTTGCTTGTGGAAGACTTGGCTCATCTGATAAGGAAGCTAATCCCGAGGTTATGCTGAGTTACTTAAAACAACTTTTTTTTTTAAATGTTCACTATGTAAGAATTGTCCCTAAGTATATGTGATTTTGTTGCTGAGTTCTTATTGATAACTTGCACAGGTCTTTCCATGTGTTTCAGCAACCTGTGGTTACTTCTACCATCCAGAGTGCGTGGCTAAACTACTACATCCCGGAAATGAAACTGAAATGGAAGATCTCAAAAACAAAATTTCTTTTGGAGAATCCTTTATATGCCCTGTCCACAAGTGTTGTATCTGCAAACATGGTGAAGATAAAGAAGTCAAAGAGCTTCAGTTTGCTGTTTGTAGGCGCTGTCCCAAGGCATATCACAGGAAGTGTTTGCCTAGGTATTTCATAATTTATGGTCTCTATCACTTGACCTTTATCTTTATGCATAGTCAATAGTGAAGTTCAAAAAGAAAAAAAAAAGTATAGGCAATAGTGCAAGAGAGCGAAAAGGGTGTCCTACTCTTATTATAATAAAACTAAATAACGTAGAAAAGGATAGAAGTGGCTTCTCACATATAATGGTTAATAACTTAAGTCTCTACACATCTTAATAACTTGAAAATTAAAATATAACGCTGTCACTGCAATCTCTACTTCTTCGATTAGATTCGAACATGTTGAGAAACTACCAAATACTCCTAGGTACTATTCAGATACCCAGTCAAGCTAGACCATACATAAATAACCCTAGGCGTGTTACAAACATCCTAAAATCATTTCCCCCTAGGGTTTGGTGAACACATCACCAATTTGGTCGAAGAATCTAGTTGGAAGGCCTTGATGGCAATCAAGTTAAGTTAGTTTTTATTTTTTTTATTTTTCAGGAAGTTGCTTTGTTTTATTGATAAAATAAATCAGTTTATAAAGGGGGAGACACCCACTTTGTGCTCTGATCTGCCTCGCCGATCTCCTTTCCTGCGCATACAGATAGAGGGAGAGGAGAGGTTTGGAAGATTCGTCCCTGTTGTCTTCCTTCTCTCTCCACCGACCCACCTTCTAATTCATCTCGTTCCTCTTCTTGGGTGCACCCACAATTACTTCTGCAATTATGATTCTTTCATCGATTGAATATCCACCACCGGGTACCCTTTGGCCAAGTTTTTTTTTTTATCCCATTTGGGGCACCCTCAAATATTCGCCTTCGGGTTCATCCCAGCCAAGTTTTCCCATTTGGGGCATCGTCGGCCATCAATTAAGAGCTGCCGAGCTGCTGCAGTTCGTCAGTCACTGCCCTGACACGCTCAAGCTTGTTAGAAAGTTTGGAAGATGTCGCGGCTTGAAGGGAGCCGTGACACGAAAGGAGGGGTCGCCGACGACCCTTCCTCATCCTTGACCACTCAGGGAAGGTCGACGGCGGTGGAGAAGTTTTCGGCAAGCGGCTGCGGCGGCGACGGGGACGGCGATATAGGCAGGAAGAAGGCGAGGAAGAAGGGCAAAAATGGACGAAAGTACGGAGGAGTAGAAGCAGGTCATGGAAGTTGAAGACGAAGCTTCTGCGTATTGATACAACCTCATTGACGGTAGAAGGAAAAGGAGAGAACCTCCCGTGGTTGGCGGAAGGGAATCATGTTCACGGTAACTTCGGGAGAAAAAATCTTATGTACGAGTGCCGGCGGACGCCAGGGGAGTTTTTTGCACTCAGTTGAGTCTCCTCTTGCAAGCCACCACCCTGGAGCTCCAGATCGGGAAGTTTGTATAGGAGATGCAGTTCCTATTAGGATTTGTGACCGGAAGGAGGCCTTTCAACAAGATGATGCAACTCAGGGCTGGAAGAATACTTGCGCGGGTACACATTCCCAGATCAGCTCGGGATCAGGTGACAGAAGCACTGAGTGAAGGCAGGTATGGAGTCGTAGCAGAAAAAGGATGCTTTTTGCCCGAGTTTCAGTAGTCGCCGGCGCCGGAGAAAGTGACCGGAGCTCCGGCGACTTCGTCGGAAAAAAATTCTCCTCTTAGTCCGGATCGGACTGTGGCCTTTTCAAAATCCTGGTGGGATTTGGGTGGCAAAGGAGACTTCCTTAACCATCATCTTGGAGGATTTCAGTAACCCAGGGGAGAACCAGAGCTTGAGTTTAATGTTAAAGGACAAGTAGGGTCTTCTGGAGCCTCCGAAAACATCCTATTAGTGCTACGGGACATGGGTGATATGGTTTAAAGAGGAAGATGACATGATTAAGGCATTGCAGGATAAATCTAGCACCACATGGACCCTGAAAACATGGAGGAAAGCTGGCTGAGAGGACTTTCACAATGTTTGGATTCGTGTACACGGCCTCCCTATCGAATTATGGAGGACTCCTACCCTGGAAGCAATTGGACGACTCATGGGGATAGTTATGGAAATCGATCTTGTCACGGTCAACTTGGTAAGAGTCGACTACGCAGGGATGAAGGTGCGTATAAAGGGTTGGTATAGATGAGAACAGCTGATAATAGTCAAAGTGGGTGAGAATAATTATGAAGTATTAATTTAGGCTGAGGAAGCATCTCTCGAGAAGGACAATAACATGGCTGAGCGGAAGGAAGAACCCTCATTGAATGGGGTTGGAGGCAGCATTCAATTAGGAGGCTTCATTATTAATGGAGAAGAGGTAATTCGGTCAGCAAAAATAGATGACCATTTAACTCTCGAGGCTGGCCATTCCAACCCCCAACCACCTCAACCTTTAATCACTCTCTCAGACACCCCATCTACCTACCATAAATCTACCCTAAACTGAACCCATTTAAGCTCAACATGTGTGGGGAATGCCACTCCACACAGCAGCACGACACCTCCAAAACCCCTTGATCTAGCCATACCCTCCCCACAACCCCTCTACATCTACATCCCTTCGTCTGAGCCTTTGACTCTTCAATCCAGCACTTACCATCGCCGCAAGCATGTTCACTCATCCACCAATCCTCAAACCACCACACTTTCACCTTCATCTTCACATTCACCACCCTCCCTCAACATGGCCAGCAAGGGGTCCTCACAGTCGGCAGAACGTGAGGAAAGAGCTGCAAGAAGGGCTGAATACAAAGAGAAAGGTCCTCCAATGGACTGTCCAGATTTCATAGGTGGAGGCAAAAAGTACATGGGTAAGTCACACTATGACAAGCTCCCCATGCCTGGACTTTTTACCCCACCTAGGAAAAACACTACTAACTCTTGGGTGGAGCAATTAAATCAGCATAAAGGGCAATGCAATGAAGATGAGCTGAAGGAAATATTGGAGTTTGGACGACTTCTGGATGAAAGGAACAAAGGGAAGGAAGTAGGGAGTAGCAGGGTCACACCCCATGATCATCGCATCATGAAATGTTAGAGGAATAAGGAACCCGGTTGAACGGGCCAATGTTAGGAAGGTCTTGGAGGATAGGAAGGTGCAATTGGTTGTTTTTCAAGAAATTAAGTTAGTATAGAGGAAAGGTTAGAAAGGGATCTACTTCCATTTAGAGATCCGCAGTGGGTGGCAATGGAAGCCACAGGCACATCATGTGGGATTTTGGTTGCCTAGGATACAATAGCCGTCTCCTTAGATAGCTCAGAAGTGGGTCAATTTTGTGTGGAAGTGAAAGTGATGGAATGAAAAATCTCCCCAGGCACGGAGAATATCTACGGCTATGAGGAAGTTCAATGATTTTGTAGATGCATACGAGCTGGAGGAGATACCCACCTCTGACAAGTTGTACACTTGGAGCAATGGGCAATCTTGCCCCATAATGTCGTGGCTGGACAGATTTTTAGCCTCTGGGAATTGGTTGAGGATGTATCCGGAGGCTTCGGGTGTCGTAGGGGGGAAGGTGGTTTTTGACCACTGGCCCATTTTTGTTGACACACGATAAACCCTTTCGGGTTGAAAACTGGTGGTTGAAAGAGGAAGGGATGGGTGACCTATTGAAGACCTGGTGGAACTAGAAGTGCAAGGGCCGGTAGGGGGTAGGTTGTCAATGAAGCTCAAACTTCTCAAGAAGAAGTTCATTGAGTGGGTTAAAGGGAAGAAAGCCGCCAACGCCACTCAAAAGTTGCTTCTCCGTTTGCAGGTTGACAGTCTTGATGCGTTAGAGGAAGGTAGACCCTTAACTAGTGAAGAATTTTCTAATCGCTCGCGGGCCTCTAGGGAGCTTCCGTCCTTAGTGGCTCATTAATGTATTTTATGGAAGCAACGGGCTAGGTACAAGTAGTTGAAGGAGGGGGACGCTAATTCCCACTTCTTCCACGCCATAGCCTCAGCCCGTCGTCGCTCTAACAGAGTGAATTCCCTCATAATTAATGGGGAGCTCACTATTGATAGGGTGACTATTACTAACACTCTTGTGGAGTTCTATGCAGGTTTATATAAAGCGGATCCGGGTCCTAGGCATTCCATGCGTGGCATGCCAATGACTCACCTCACTCAAGCCAAGGCAGAATGGATGGATTCCCCCTTCTCTATGGAGGAAATAGAAGCAGCAGTAAAGAACTTCCCCCAAGATAAACCTCCAGGGCCTGATGGATTTAATGGCGAATTCTTTAGAGCTACATGGGAGTTCATGAAGGAAGACATCATTGCCATGTTGAATGACTTTTACAACATGAGGAATAGTATACAGAAGTCTCGGTGCATCTTTGATAGCCTTATTACCAAATAAGGAGGGGGTAGAGAATATGAAGGATTTCAGGCCTATTAGCCTGCTCTCAGGCCCTTACAAGATAATTGCTCGTATACTAGCAGCAAGGCTGAGAACAGTCCTCTCGAATATCATTAGCAAGGAACAAAATAGTTTTATTCAGAAACGACAAATTTTGGATGCGACTATGTTTGTGCATGAAGTGGCATTTCATTTTGCTAAGATGGGTCATCCATAGAGTTATCTTGAAGCTGGATATGGAGAAGGTGTTTGATTGAGTAGATTGGGATTACTTGGAGTCCATGATGATTGAAATGGGATTCGGTGGAAGGTGGTTAAAGTGGATCCATTCTTGCATTTCCAATGCTAATTATTCATTGTTGGTGAATGGTGGTACCTTTGGATATTTTGGGGGCACAAGAGGATTGCGACTAGGGGACCCTCTATCCCTTCTCCTCTTCAATATAGTGGGGGAAGGATTTACAAGCATAATCAAAGCTGCCATGGTAGTGGGTTGGCTGCGCAATACACTACCAGATGAGATGTTGTCAATAGCACAGTTTGCTGATGACACCATAGTTTGGAGAAGGGTCAGTGGAACAACCGAAGAAGTGGAAGGCAACAATTAAACTCTTTGAGCTAGCTTCGGGGCAGAGAGTAAATTGGGTCAAGACAAAAATATTTGGATTCAATCTCTCACCTGAAACTACCCAACTCATGGCAGATGTGCTTGGGTGCAATGTAGGTTCACTGCCGAGTACTTATCTCGGGCTCCCCCTCTTCCATAGTAGGATTAGTCAAATCTATTTGGAGTCTAGTGGTGGAGAAAGTCCATAAGCGTCTCTCATTATGGAAGGGTAAGCTACTATCAACGGCCAAGAGAGTAATCCTCATTAAGGCATGTTTATATGACATTCCGGCGCATTATCTATCCTTTATGCATTGCCTTGTCAGTGTAGCAAAGGAATTAGAGCGGCTATTCAGACGGTTCTTGTGGAGAGGGTCAAATGAGGAATTCAAATATCACCTAGTGAATTGGAAAAAGATGTCTACCAAAAGACAGGGGGCCTTGGCATCCGTAAGATTTCAGCTGTAAATAAAACATTCATATTGAAGTGGTGTTGGAGATTAAATATTGACAAGAATGTTCCATGGAGTAAGTTGGTCAGAACAGACTTTGGTGTGGATGAAGACTCTTGGTTAATGGGTTGGGACTCTCCTAGGAAACTTTCTGTAATCTGGAGATATATATTCAAATGCTTTAGAGACTTCAGATTGTATGTTAGGTGGGCAGTGGTAGCACACGTCCTTCTGGGGGGATCCTTGGATAGGCTCAGCTGCACTTAAATTCAGTCATCCCTTGCTCTACAATGTAGCCAGGAATCAAGAGGCTACGGTAAGTGATGTCATAGGAGGTTGCCTAGACACATGAACTGGAGCACGGTATTCAGGAGTGAACTAAGGGATGAGGAAGCAGTGGCCCTTAGTTCTCTAGACTTATTAATTGGCAGCTTCTTTAGGGATGAAGGAAAATCAAACAGTCTCATATGGACTTTATCCACTGATGGGGAGTTCTCTCTAGCTTCTAGCTATAGTGCTTTAATTCCACAAGGTCATGGTCATCATCACAGCAGGCTGGCGGTCCCTCTTTGCTCCCCCGAAAATCCAGTTTTATATCTGGAGTGTGCTGCATGGCAGGATCCTTACACGAGATGCCTTAGTGAGGAGAGGGCAGTTCATTCTATCATTGGTCTGCCCTTTGTGTAGTACACATCTGGAGTCAACATCCCACCTCTTGCTCTATTGTGACTACTCTTGGAGGATATGGAGTTGGTTCATAAGTCAATTTAGATGCTCATGGGTGATTCTGGGATCCTTGGAGGCCCTCATTGGGTCCCACAAATCATCTTGCTCCAATGGGTAGAAAATATGGAAAGCTCTTGTCGCATATCTTTCATGGTCCATCTGGGAAGAAAGGAACAAGAGGGTCTTCCAAGGCAAGTCCACACAGTGGGAGACTGTAGCATTCACAGTCCAGAACCGGGCCATCTAGTGGTTAGCAGTGCAGGGCAAGTTGAGTAACGCAGAGGTTATCGCATCCAGATCAGTATGGTTAGAGATTGCTTCCACCCCTAATACCCCAGCACCCTCCCAGTTGGTAGCTTGGATTCCTTTGCCAGAAGGGATGATCATGGTTAACTTTGACGGGTCATCCCTTGGTAATCCAGGTCCAACAGGGGTTGGAGGGGTATTTAGGAACTTGGAGGGGGTAGTCTCGTTGTCATTTGCTTGCCCTTTGGGGATTGAGGATTCTACATATGCTGAGGTCCATGGAGTTCTTCATGCACTCAGATGTTTTCGCTCTCATTTTACAACGCCTTTGCTGGTAAAAGGGGATTCAAGCAATGTCATAGGTTGATGTAGGCAATTTTCTGCTCCTCCATGGAGATTTCTTTACATTTTTTGAGAGGTTTTTTACCTTGCCGTCACACTCGTTCATGAGTGGCAATGTATCCCTTAGTCTGCCAACTCCTTGGCAGATAGTTTAGCTAAAGAAGGGGTTAAACTCTCTTCACTAGATGTGAGAGTGTCCCCATCACTTGTACCTTAATTCTCATCAATCAATAAAGAACACAACATTTCCCTTAAAAAAAAAGGGGGAGACCCTAATCTCAAATGAGGATAGGGGAACCCCTTCTCTAGCCAGGGAGTCAGCCAAAGAGTTGGCTTCCAATGGAATACAAGAACACTCACTTACATAACTTTTTTTGAGGAAATTGATGGATTTTATTACTTCTGCGAAGTGCAAACATTACATGGTGTTTAATACTTCACACTTGTTACATCATTCATTCCTCACATTAAGACTCGATAAGGAGACTCCTCCTTTTGCCAGTTGATCGGCAATGTGATTTGCTGACCTAGGGATTCTCTTCCAGCTTGACACCCTATTAGATAATCCTCAAATTTCTCTTTGAACTGATACAAAAAACCTCGTAGGGGGTGTTGACGATTGCCTGCACCACCCGATTACATTACTTGAATCTCCCTCTACAATCAAGTCTCCACTAAAGTGTTCCTTGAAACATCTAAGGGCGTGTAAAACACCATTGACTTCGGCTACTGTAGAGTCCTCTACTCCTAGAGGACCAGCAAAAGAGAGGAGGATTCCTCCTTTGGGGTCTCGAAAAACCCCACCAAATCCGGCTGGTCCGGGCTTGCCAAGAGAGGAGCCATCAAAATTCACCTTGATTTTCCCACTCGGTGGGGGATTCCAGTGTACCGGTATTGCGGGTAACTTTGGAGATGGAGAAGTTGCTACAGTTTGCCAAGCAGCTCGGACCGTGGAGCTGTCTAAATCCCCTAACTACCTATGGACTGTCAACCATTGCAGTACTTGTCTGAATTGTTGCAGCTACTTTTGTCCATTGAGAAGATTTGTTTTGGAAGACTTGTTTCTCTCTTCCCAAATAGACCAAGGTAGGAAAGCAATAAAAGATTTCCATAGTTTCCTCCCAACTATGGACAAATGTGGAGGATTGAAGCTAAGAACTTCTGCCAATGTGTTTGGAGTGCCATGAGAAGCCAAAAAGATCCACATACCAGGACCATACCCTCCATGAGAAAGGACAACGAATCATAAGCTGATTGATTGTTTCCACTTGAGAGTCACATAAGGGGCAGTTTGAAGTTGGGATTGCAATTCCTCTTCCCAGCATGACTTCACGGGTGAGGACCTTTGCATGTAGGGTACTCCAATTGAAAAATTTTACCTTGGCGGAGCTAGGAGATTCCTAGCCATATTGTTTGGATGCTTGTTTTGCTGCGGAGGTAACATAACTTTGTAAGAGGAGAAAACTGAGAACTCTCCATCCGTGGAGGGAGTCCAAATGAGGCAGTCCCTTTTATGAAGATCCCTAAAGACCTTCCCCAACTGCAAGTCCAAAATACTCAGTGAAATCGCTTCTTCATCTCTCAACACTCTTTAGAATACCCCACTCCAATCCACCATAGGCGAGGCACTGTTGTCCATTATGTTCCACACCGAAACTGAAGGAGATCTGGTGATGTTATACAATCCGGGATAGCTTGCTTTCAACGGATTATGGTGGAGCCAGGGTTCCTCCCAAAAGGATACTAGGCGGCCATCTCCCACAACCCATCTTATATGGCCTTTGAATTTTAGAAATTGTTTGTGAATGAACCTCCATATTACAAAGTCTCCTAGGTGAATCCCATCCCATAATCCAAGAATCATTATCAATGCCAAAGTTTTGAATTACCAATTGAGCCTAGGCTGAGGATTTGTTTGAATTAATTTTCCAACATCACTTCTACATAAAGGATTTGTTAATCTTTAAAGTAATCCTGATCCCCAATCCTCCCATCTCCTTCGGCAAACAAACAATGTTCCGATTCACTAAATGAAATTTAAATCCTTCGGTTGAGCCTTTCCATAAGAAATTCCTGCAAGTTTTCTCTAGTTCCTTGGCGAGCCCCATTGGACATCTTAGGAAAGAGACTAGATATCAAACTGGACATCTTAAGTTAGTGTTTTGAAAACTTACTAGATATCAAACTGTTACTGTGGTCTGTTTTTCTCCAAACCCGTACGATTGGGGTGGACCAATGCCCGACTGGGTGGGGCTAGTGCCTAACCAGGTGGGACTAGTGCCTAATTGGGTTGGACCAGTAGTTGAACCATTTAAAGATGTTTCGTGTGTGCTTTATTCATTATTTTGATTTTTACGCTTATAAACACATGTTAATTAGGTTGGTTAGGCCACTTTTGGTGGGGAAGGTAGATGGCACTTGAATCCTTTTTCAGCATGAAAAGTTTTCTTCCTTCTTATTGCCTCTTCAAATACATTCTGGTTAAATGAACTGATTTAGCTGGACTGATTTGTGGCTGGACTGGACCAACCATTTGGGTCACACAGTTTCTTCGCTAATCTGATTATGGACTTGATAAGAACAGCGATGGCCTCCTATCTGTTCATTTGGGTTGGACCAGCTTGTTTGGTCAAGTTTTGATAACATTTAGCTGTGTGGTCCATCTGACACATGGTTTCTTGGTCAACTCCAATGTTGGCGTCTCTTCCCTTGTTGCAATCTCTTACCCACTTTCTTGTAGCAATTTCTATTCATACTTGACAAAGGAACATTCAATTTCTGACTCACCTTTGGCATGGGGAAATGGATTTGTTGTTATCCTTCATGAGGTTGCACATGTTAGCCAATGGTAATTGCCTCTTGGATGTTGAGGTATTCCAATGCTAGTGAATTGGACTGCCCCTATCATGAGAAAGCTCCAGGATCAAGAAGTTGTTGATCAAGTGAATTGAGCTCTCTCTTAGAATTCCTATGTATTTAGCCGAAATCATGATTGCCTTGTGTGGGCTCCTAGCCCTAGTGGACTATAAACTATGGTCTGAGGGTTACTTGTTTCTCCCTGGCCCCCAATCTTCTCAGCCTGATACGGCCTCCATTCTTGCTCCTCCGAAGGTCTTATTCTTTGAGTTGAGCAACCTCCATAAAAAGTTATCACAAAGGGACAACTTTGTGAGGCATGGCATCCTTGTCCCTTCTATTATTAATGTCCTTCAAAACAATGTGGGTGAATAATAGACCATTGGTGCTGGTTTATTTGGTTATTTGGCATAAGCATCTGTTTCCTGAGTCTCAAGAAGTTCTCATTCTTTCTAGAATGTCAATTGTCAGCTCTTCCTATGGGAGGACAATGGTGCAGGTATGTTTAACTCATTTGCTTTCTTAAGGAGTTCGGGTCATTTGGCAGTGGCTCCTTTCTATCAAGGAGAGTGGTAGCCGATTTCGTTTTTGGAATCCCCGAGTGGTATTCCATCTCACTATTTATCCTTCCTCTTCTGCCCATTCGGTGTTGCAAGAGACCTAGAGAAACTCTTTAGAGATTTCCTATAGAAAGGGACAGCTGAGGGCTTTAAATACCACTTGGTGAATTGGGAGAGGGTATGTTTACCATTAGACAAGGGAGGGCTAGGTATTCTGAGTATCTCCTGGATCAACAAAGCTTTTATGGTGAAGTGGTGTTGGAATCTCAACATGGGAAAGGAATCCCCATGGCAGGTGTTGGTAATTCAGAATCTAGGTGTGGGAGGAGAGGGCTGTATGCTAGGATGGGAATCCCCAAGAAGACTTTCAGTCATTTGGAGATACATCTTCAAGCAATTTGAACAATTCTGGACACACATCAGGTGGGCAATAGGAGATGGTAAGCACACATCCTTTTGGGTAGATCCATGGATAGGGACTGAACCGCTGAGACTTAGCTTCCCCAGCTTATATGGAGTAGCTAGGGATCAGTCGGTCTCGGTTTGGGACTTTTTGGAGATAACCCTCATGCACACATTGATTGGAACATGATATTTAGAAGGGAACTAAGAGATGAGGAAGCAACTGATTTCAGCAAACTGGACACGATGTTAGAAGGGGTCTTCAGGGACACTAGCAAAGGAGATAGGCTTATTTGGACTCATTCAACTGATGGAGACTTCACAGTAGCCTCTGCTTACAAGAAGTTGCTAGCACAGACCCATGAAGCACATTTGAGCAGCCATGCATGGAAGCTTCTAGGGCCACCGAAGGCAAAATTCTTCACTTGGAATGCTATACATGAGGAGATCCTAACTAGGGAGTCGCTAGTTAGGAAGGGAGTAGACATTCCATCTTTATTATGTCCTCTTTGTGGAGTGTACAGAGACAACTGCTCACATTCTTATACAATGTGAGTACTCTTGGAAATTATGGTCATGGTTCGTAGATATGTTTTGTTTCTAATGGGGAGTTCCATGCTCTTTAGGTTCACTTATTATGTATCGACTGACACACCTCTCAACGGTTGGGAAAAGGTTATGGAGCTCGTGTTTGGCATTCATACCATGGTCACTATGGGGAGAGAGGAATAACAGAATCTTCCAAAGCAAATCAGCTCAGTGGACAGAAATTGCTACATCAGTGCAAAACAAGGTGCGACAGCCTCACAGTTAGGGCAGCCTGGCCTATAGTAGCAATGTCCCCTGCTGTAGGGGCTACACCCCTCCCTCCACCTGTACACTGGATCCTACCTTCAAGTGGGAGACTCAAAGTGAATGTGGATGAGTCTTCTTTTGGGAATTCGGGACTAGCGGGGTACGGTGGCATCTTTAGAGATGACAAAGGGGAAATTCTTCTTTCCTTCACCGGTCCGATTGTGGAAGATGACTCTACATCAGCTGAAGTGCAAGCAGTATTACAAGCCCTGAGGATTTTTCATGCTCACTTCAGTGGCCCGTTGATAGTGGAGGGTGACTCTAGGAATGTTATTGGATGGTGTAGGCAGAGTTCACCCCCCCCCCCCCATGGAGACTGCTATACGTTTTCAGAGAGATTTTTAATTTAGCTTCTTCATGTGTTTATGTGGTCATGTATTCCTAGAGCTGCCAACACATTGGCAGACTCTTTAGCTAAAGAAGGGACTCACCTCTCATCACGAGTGTTGTGGGTGACCAACCCTTTGTAATTTGATCATCATTTACTTAATAAAAACCAAAGCAATTTTCAAAAAAAAAAAAAAAAAATTTATGCGAGATAGTTCTACATTCATTCCAATTTTTCAGCCTTAATGCCTAAGGTGTACCTCAAGTGCCCACATCTTTACTTTGAAGTTCTTGTTTTGAGCATGGATTCATTTCCACAAGTCTTACAGCATTATCCAATACTATTAAATAATCAACAGATATATAATCACACAATATTTTTTAATATTTTGTGCACAGAATGTGGACTATGAGGTTTTGAGTGGAACTCTTTTGTAACTCTTTGATATTAACTCTTTTTTATTTCTTTTATACTTAAATGGTTTTGAGAGTTTCAATGAAGTTACTAACAATTGTTTGTGAAATTATTCACTATTTGAGGTGACAACTTCTATTATATGGAGATTGTGTGTGGGATTATAATATTGAATCATTTAATTCTACAGGAAAATTTCATTTGAAGATGAATGCGAGGACGATTCAGATGTGCGGGCTTGGGATGATCTTATCCCATATAGGATCTTAATATACTGCCTGTGAGCTCTTTCAATTTTTGGAATGCCATTAGTTTGCACCTATGTGTTTATCATTATTTGAAACCTTCTATTTAAATTATTTGCTTCTGCTAGGAAACATGCCATTGATCCAGACCTTGGCACACCAAAGAGAAATCACATAATCTTTCCTGAAGTTCTGCAGAAGAAAGAAACAACAGTTTCGGTCAAAAGAAAGATCTTGGCAAAGAAGAAAAGGAAGTCACCTTCTGAAGACCATTTAGAGCAAAAGTCTGCTAAAAGGGCTAATGAAGCCACTGAAATTGTGCAGTTTGCTGTAAAAAGCAAGAAACTTGTCCCAGAAGAATCTTTTAGGAAAGCTCAAAACTCTGGTTCATTTAAAGAGATTGCCAAGGGTGGCATCAGCAAACCTAATCCAAGTACAGCAAGCAAGTCAAGATCAAAACCAAACAAGGAATTGAAGGTAGAGGAGCCCACTGTTGTGGTGCTGAAAGACAGGCTGAAAAGTGAAGCCATGTTTACATCACCAACAAACACAACCAAGAAGAAACCAAGTGTTTTGTCACTTGCGACAAATGAGGAATTAACGGCAAAGTACGACTTTGACATGATTTTCTAAAATGTTTGTTGTCATTGTTATCAACAGGAAAAATATTTGAATGTTGTTTTTTGTTGTGTTACTATAAACATTACTTGATTTCTTTTTGGTTTCTTACGGTTTGGGGTTTAAGAAAGGTTGCCTAGTACATTTTGCCAGCTTTGGTAGTTCATATTTCAGTACTTGTAGTGTCAGAATATCTTGTTATGTACATTAGCACTGGGATTTGATCATTTAAAAAATAAAAAAGAAAAAACTGGAATTTGATCTGTTTCTTTGTCTGAATTTGGTACAATAATTGATAGTCTTTTAACTCTTTAACTGTTGTAGGATATTGGGAATAATGAAGAAAGCATCTTTCTTAACTTTGACTGACATATATAATAAACACAAAAAGCCCTCTGCTCAATATCACTCCTCACATAATATTGACAAGATCATCTCGGTGGCGAAAGTGGAATGTTCTGTAGAGGTATGTACAATGTTTCTTTTATATTTAAGTTGGTTTCGTTGTGCTTGTATTTTTCTTCTCTTTAGTTCCCCATTTTTATGAGTCATCAAAAGATGGTGCGTGTGACTTATGTGAAGAGAGAAATTGAGAAGAGACGAAAGAGAGAGATAAGAAGGGAAGCTACTGCTGAAACTCTGGTAGTTCAGGTGGCTGAACTCAAATCTCTCGCCTCTTTTATTCAGCACTTCAGTATAAATTACTTTTATTAATTAACACCCCATATGGAAAGCCTAAAAAACCTCAAGATAATACTGAAAAATGTAAAAGTTACATCATTAAAGCGTACATGACTAGATTAACCCTGTTTTTAACACCCTTCAAGCTTGAGAGTGCATGCCAACAAAACTCAGTTTGAATGTGAAGCCAAGGGGTGCTCTTTTGTTGAGAGGTTTAGTGAATACATTGTCATTTTGTTTTGTAATTTGGACAAATGGTGATGGCATATATAGATGAAGCAACAATTAAACTTAATGTGCTTGCTCCTAACATGGAATACTTGGTTATTGGCAATGAATCTCGTGGCTTGATTTTCACATTTGATTTCCATGCTCCTATCTCTTTGATTACCAATGCCTTTAATATAGACTTACCTATAGTAGCTCACTTATAACGTGAGCCATAGCTCGAGAATGTGCTTCTATACTCAACCTGGCAACCATGTTTTGTTTGTTATTCTTCCAGTCCACAAGGCTAAAGCCTATGAGGTCTAGATGAATGATGGTTCAACTGTGGTCATGTAGGAGCCTTTTTCAAGTAATTGAGGATAATTTGATCCACTACAAGAAGTTCCTAGATTAATAGTTTTCATGAATTGTCGAATTGTTGAACTACTCTAATAACAAAGTATATATTGAGCGAGTGATTGTGGCATAGATCAATTGCCCAATAGGTCATTTGTACATGGTCTTGTCTCTTAAGAGAAGGTTCTCTTCATATTCTAGTTTGTTGTTAGTCTACATGGGTGTTTTAACTTGCTCAGCTATTTTTAGTCCATATCCACAAAGTACATCAGTGTACTTCCTTTGAGAATGTCCTCTTGCTTCGAGCCACATCATTCGTATATTCAATTCCTTGAGATCTTTCATTTTGATGTATTGCCTCAGATATCTTCTCACCTTGTGGGTATCTCCTGTTATTTCCTTATATACCATATGCACAGTTGCTCCAAATTGTTTATACAAGGTAAACAACGAATGACCATGGTAGCTAAGAGCAAACCAAATATAGCTTCTATCCCATTGTATTTCTCAAACAATTGCTTGGGACTTCATTTTAGCCCAATGACTGTTCCAGAGCTTGCACTGGTTTTTCTTGCAAGTCACTGTAAATAAGTCCATTTGTGATATCAAGCTGAAATGATAATCAATATTTTTGAAAATCTGGGCGCCTTCTAGGGGATCCCAGTTCTCCCACCATTCCGAGAATAGCATGGAAGTTGAACGCCCCCCTCCAGAGCAAAGTAGTTCTTGTGAAGTGCACTGCATGGGAAGATCTTGACTAGAGACAACCTAGTGAGAAGGGGAGCTGTTGTACCCTCACCCTCATGTCCGCTATGTGAGAATGAACTGGAGACAGTAGATCATCTACTACTATGCTGCCCAGTGGCTTGGCGTATTTGGAACTGGTTTATGACCCTCTTTGGGCACTCTTGGTGCCCCCCACATAGTCTTGTGGGCTTGTATATGGAATCCCCCCTCATGGTTGTCCCTTATGGAAGGCATGCTTTGCGCTGATACCGTGGTCAATCTGGTCAGAATGAAACTGGTGTATTTTTTGGAGAAGTTTAGACAGGGAAAGGATAGCAGATGACATTTGGGAGAGAGTGATAACATGGGTTAAGTCCTTAACGCTGTTTAGGGATCTCAGCGGAGATCAGATCCGCAATAGATGAGCCATCATAGCTGCCACAGGTTGCTGTTCTCCCACAGAGGAACCAGTTACCTGGTCACCACCCCCTATAGGATTCCTCAAGCTAAATTTCGATGGATCCTCCCTGGGCAATCCAGGGTATGGAGGGGTAATCCGTGCGCATGACGGATCAGTCCTCTCTTTTGCTGGACCGTTGGATCAATAGGACTACTGTGGCTGAGGTATATGGGTTACTACACGGGCTGCAAATCTTCAGGGATCGCTTCCAGGATGGATTAGTCGTTGAGGGTGACTCAAGTAATGTCATTGGCTGGTGTAGCAGAGGAATTGAGCTGCCTTGGCGCCTTCGTTATGAGCTCCGCGAGATTTTAGATCTAGCTAGGGGAGTTGTGCAAGATTGGCAATGTATTCCTCGAGCAGCTAATATCCTTGCCGACTCTTTGGCTAAGTAGGGGGTGGGTCTAAATGCTTTAGTCATTACAGACTCCCCCCTTTGGCCTAACATTCTTTGTACTATTTCTTTCAATCAATAAATAAACTGCGCTTTCCTAAAAAAAAAAAAAAATTTCTAAAATCAATTCGTATTCTGTGGTTTGCAAATGACTCCATAGGTGTGGGTGAAAACCACAACTGAGGCTTGTATCTTGCAAGGTTACTCATTGTATTAACAATTCTGATTGGGTCGTAGAAGGTAAATCAGCTAGGTACATGTCAGCATTAATCAATACACCTATTTTCTCATCCTTGACTTTTTTGTACTCAGATTAAACAAGCCATTCTTCTGTCTATTGGAGTGGACTTAGCAAACAGGCAACATATGTAGATAGTGAGCAATAAAAATAGATATGCAAGACCACTTGGTGGATGGATGGCTATCGGTTGATCAAGATCAGGAAGAGCATATCAATTGTGTCGGATTGAGATTGGCTGATCTTGTAGGGCATGGGTTGTTCTTTCAGTGGCACCAAATAGGCAGTTGAATTTGCCCATAAAGTTCATCTACTGTACACGTCATGTGAGCAAAGATGATAGTGTGGGACAAGACGATGTAGGAGATGGTGATGTTGGTAGTGGTGGTGTTGAAATGGATGATATAATGGAGTTTTGTCGATTAGGGAGAGGGGAGGGAGCAGAGGGAGGGGAGAATGTAAAATTAACATTATTATCTTAAAACAAAGTTTAGTGATACAGTCTGTATCAATCACCTAATGTCTGCTAAGCATTTCTTTATGAGTTATTGCGTATTTTATTTTCTGGTTGTCGGTACAATTTTTTTAGGCTCTTCGGACTGCTTTGAAGAAATTAGAAGAAGGTGCTACTCTTGAAGATGCAAAAGCAGTTTGTGAAGCTCGGGTTATTAAACAGGTTGTAAAGTGGAAGGTAGGTTCTAAACTAGAAATATTTTCCAATTGCACTGGTTTTTTGCTATTATTAATTCATCCTTGCATGTTGTGAGGAATTTGTCTACAGTTTTTTCATTTGTTTTGTTCTTCTTGTTGTTGTAGAATAAGCTGCAAGTCTATCTCTCGCCATTTCTCCATGGCATGTGTTACACATCTTATGGCCGACATTTTACTAAAGTGGATAAGTTAAAAGAGGTAACAAGTTCTTTCCAACTTCAGGTGCTATTCGTCTTAGTTCTCTTCTTTCTGTTGCATAGTATGATGGTTTTAGCTTTTAGAAGAAAACAATAGTAAGATTAATTCTCAATATACTTGATGAACGAGTTTAAAATTAACTATGATATGACTTATGTGGAGTTACATGCAAAAATGATTGAAAAAATTGATTGATTTAGAAGTTTGAATGATAAGCCTCTTTTGTAACTAGTCCTTATAATGGAATTGAGCTGATCTCAATTATGTATCAGAGGGTGTAGTGTGCATGGGTCGATGGTCCTGTGTGTGGTCTCCAGGTTGTGCTGTGAGCTCCATGAAGTTCAAGCTAGATCCGTGTACATACGAGCTTATTAGACTTGTTACATATGAGCTTGAAGTGATTGGCAGCGTCAACTAAGAAAAGTTTCATATTGAAAAGTGAATCTAAAAATATGGATTTTTCATTATCTTGAAGAATAGGGGTGGGTATGGGTCAAGTTCTTAAAACCCGAACCCGAGCCGACTTATATAACCCATACCTGCTAAAAACCTGGACGGGTTTATAAACCTAACCCCAACCCTACTCAAATCCTATTTTTACAAACTCGAACCCGACCCGACCAAAACCTGATGGGTTTGGTAAAACCTGATGGCGACCTGACTAACCCGACTATTTAGATTAATTTTTTAACAACTAAAAAAGGAAAAATATAAAAAGAAAATAAAAACCTGGGGGTTGGATTTGGGTGAATCTGAACCCGACTCGACTTGCGATCGGATTTGCGTCCCAAACCTAAACCTGACCTGCGGAATGGATTTGGGAATCGAAATCCATGATTTTTGGAAGAATAAGCACCTAAACAGCTGCTAGTTTTTGGAATTGAATTGGGTTCAACATAACATCAGTGTTAGAGCAATAGAAAGTCACACAGAAAAGTTTAAAGGTAACTGTTTTCATTATAAGTTTGAGCAATTGTCGTGTGCTATCTATTGACAATGGTTTAAATTTTCTAAAACTCATAAACCTCTCGTGGGACTCCATAAAATCTTTTCTGAAAAACTTTAAAAGTTTAATAGACATGGAAAAGATGGTTGGACCAAATTCTTTAAGAAATCAGGTTAAATCTTTCATGTGATTAGAAAATTACAATCGAATGCACGAAAACAATTGACGACATTCATTCTCAAAAAAAAAAAAAAAAAATTGATGATATCTGTTTTTCCATTCCTCAATATAAATAACCTAATACGGGTTCACAGTCAGTAGTCTTCACCATCCAAAGTAAGGATGAGTAGAAGAACACCATGGATTGATGGGTGGTGAGGGCCAATTGACTATCATGAGGTCTTTTCTTGTAGTGGATACAGTCATATGTTTTCTTCCCTGATTCATTATTCTATAAATTACGAAAACAAAACGAGGTTCATCAAAATTCATAATATAATACTAATAAGAATAAACCAAATAATTCAAATGAATTCCCAATTCTCAAATTAGCGCGATTTTGGCTTCTGAATATTCAGCTGACCAAGTAACTAGAGCTAGTAATTGGTGACCATCTTCTTCTTCCTCAATCCTTGTTTTTTCTTCTACTTTGTGCTTTCTTGACTTGGGCCTTTGAAACTCTATCCCCAACTACAAATGTTTGTTATCATCAAAACTCAACAGGGTGGGTCTAAATCGTAACACAACCTTTTGGAGCAATCAAAATTTGGTATTGTCATTCCACCCTGTCAAAAGCCTTCTCGAGGGCTTGTTACGGGCGACATCCAGCTGTGAGATTAAAATAATGACGATATCAGCTTTCTGTTTGTTTCAGCTTCTTTGCACCTCATATAGTTCTATGCAAGCCACTGTTTGATTGATTCTTTCTAGCCAACATGAAGCCGCAACTCCTAACAGCCATCTGATCCCATTGTGCTCTAGTTTCAGACCTCATCCTGCTATTACCCTCCCTATCAGTCACCTTTTTTTTTTGAGGAATTTGCTGTTTATTGAATATATGAGAAATTAGTTTACAAAAGGTGGGGACACTCACAACAGGAGCCGAGAGTTGAGTCCCCTCTTTAGCTAAAGAGTTCGCCAAGGAATTGGCGGATCTAGGAGTACAATGCCACTCATGAACAAATGTGGAAGTCAGAAATGAAATTTCTCTAAATATATATAGGAACCTCCATGGGGGAGCCGAGGTTTGCTTGCACCAGCTAATGACATTGCTAGAGTCACCTTCAATCAGTAAAGTACCGGAGAAGCGATTCTGGAAATGTCTTAGCGCGTGGAGAACACCATGTACCTCAGCCGAGGTGGAGTCTTCAATCCCAATAGGACCAGCATAGGACATGAGGATATCACCTTCTGAATTCCAGAACACCCCCCATAACCAGGCGGGCGGGGTTACCTAGTGAAGAACCATCGAAGTTGACTTTGATAGTTCCCCTGCCGGTGGAGGAGTCCATGCGGCTGGTGTGTCTTTGGGACGGGCCGACGCTTCGTCTGGGCGATCACTCCCCAAGCAGGCCTTGCAACTTCGCTGTCCTTCAACTTTCTTTGTACGACCAGTCATTGCATGACGAACGTTTGGACCGAATGAGCCACTTCCTCCCACTGCTTGGACTTCGTTTGAAAATTTTTTTTGTTTCTTTCTCCCCAAATGGCCCACGGGAGGAAGGCGGTTAAACATCTCCACATCAACAAACCCGTAGTGGACAAGTGTGAGGGGGGGGCATAGTGAGAAGAGAAGCAAGGGAGCTTGGTACTACCCATGAGCAATTGAACTGCTCCACAAACCAAGTCCATATCTTCTATGTATACTCGCAATGTAATAACAAGTGGTCTGCCGTCTCCATCCAAGTATCACATAAGGGACACAATAAGGAATTGAGCTGCTGACCTCTCCTTGTCAGCACATCCTGAGTAAGTATCTTACCATGAAGTGCACTCCAAATGAAAAATTGGACTTTGGGTGGGGCTGGAAGCTGCCAAGCCCGGCGGCTTACATGGGCATCACTTGAGGGCAGTAAGGCCCTATAAGCGGAAGCCACTGTAAAACTACCATCCGTGGATGGAGACCAAATGAGGAGTCTGGTCTATCGTCGTCTTTGTAAAAACTCCCAATTAAGCTTTCCAAGGAGCTCAACGCGATTACTTCATCTTCCCTTAGCGCTCTTCTGAATACACTCGTCCAATCCGTGCTATGGGAATGATTGCTTCCCAAAGTTTCCAAGACCGTAGCATCAGGGAGAGCTGCCACCCGATAAAGAGAAGGATGACTGATTCTTAATGGGGCTGATCCCAACCATATGTCTCTCAAGGACAGGGTATGCTGCCCATTCCCTACTGCCCACCTAATGCGATTTCTGAATTCATCAAAAAGCTTAAAAATATACCTCCATATGGCTGAGAGCTTCCTTGGGGAGTGCCACCCCATAAACCATGTGTCGCCTTCCACCCCCAAGTTGAGTATTACTAACTTGGACCAACTGGCCAATCTGTCCATGTTAATCCTCCAACACCACTTGAGCATGAAGACTTGATTTACCAGAGCGATTCTATGTATGCCCAATCCGCCTTTACTCTTTGGTAAACAAACTTTCCTCCAATTCACTAGATGGTACTTGAAGTCCTCTGTAGCCCCCTTCCAAAGGAAGTTTCTGTAAATGCGTTCCGGATCTTTCACCACACTAGAAGGACAATGCATGAATGACAAGTAGTGCATTGGGATGCCACTCAAGCACACCCGAATGAGGATCAACCTCTCAGCCTTAGACAACATTTTTCCTTTCCATATAGAAAGGCGTTTCTGAACCTTCTCAATTACCGGACACCAGAGGGATTTGGAAATTCTCTTTGTGGGAATAGCGGGAGACCAGTGCGTGCTTTCGGCAATGTCCCAACCGAGCATCCAAGCGTAGTTGTGAAATGCTTTGTAATACCCCGCTATCCATATTGAACCCAAACACTTCAGTCTTACTCCAATTGACCTTCGGCCGAACCCAATTCAAACAAAGTGTGATAATAGCTTTTCATTTCTCCACCTGATCCGAGAGCCCTCCCTAAAGATAATGGTGTCATCCGCAAAACCGGGACAAGGGAATGAGGCCCTCCCAGAGAAACATTTGTTAGCCACCCCACCTCTAATGCCGCCTTGACCAAGCTGGTTAAACCTTCCCCATGATATTAAAATGTAGGGGGATAGGGGGTCACCTTGCCTCGACCCCCCAACCGCCAAAGCGTCCAAACACCCCCATTCACCAACAATGAGAACGAAACATTCTCTACACATGATCGAATCCACCCAATCCATCTCTCTCCAAAACCCATCTGTCTCATCATGGCATCTAGAAAGTCCCAATCCACCCCTGTCAAATGCCTTCTCCATGTCCAGCTTGAGGATGATCCGAGGTTGTTCGGCCTTGGCGAAATGGTCTGCAACTTCGTGAGTGACCATGGCAGCATCCAGGATTTGGCGGGATGATATGAAGCCATTCTGTTCCTTACTAATAAGGTTTGGGAGGACTGTCTTCAATCGGCCTGCTAATATCCTTGCTACTATCTTATATGGCCCAGATATCAAGCTGATTGGTCTGAAGTCCATAATGTTCTCCTTCTTTCTTTGGTAGTAGGGCAATCAATGAAGCCCCTAGACTTCTATACACTATCCCCCTGTAGTAGAAGTCATTGAGCATGTCAATAACATCCGTCTTCATAAACTCCCAAGAGGCCCGAAAGAATTCCCCATTGAAGCCGTCAGCCCCGGTGCCTTGTCCATTGGGAAGGTCTTCACTGCAGCCTCTATTTCCTCCAAGGAGAAGTGTGCTTCTAACCATGCGGCCTTGTCCGAACTGAGAGAGACTATTGGCATGTCTTCCATAGAATGTCTAGGACCCGGTTCTACTGTGTATAAACCTGCATAAAACTCCACAAGCGCGTTAGTAATCGCCTCTCTATCCGAGGTGAGTTCCCCATTGACTATGAGAGAATTCACTCGGTTAGAGCGGCGGCGAGCGGATGCAATGGCATGAAAAAAACGGGAGTTGGCATCCCCTTCTTTTTGCCATTTGTATCTAGCTCGTTGTTTTCATACAATACGTTCTCGAGCAACTAGGTCCCGCAGGTCACTAGCAGCCCTTGAACGATCCGACAATTCACTATCAGTCAAGTGTCTACCTTCCTCCAGAGCGTCAAGAGCATCAACTTGCAAACGGAGAAGAGACCTTTGAGCAGCAGCGGCAGCCTTCTTCAACCTTGCCCAGTCTATCAACTTCTTTTTCAACAATTTAAAGCTTCATTGCCACGCGACCCCGTATCGGGCCCTGGACTGTAAGCCCCTCCCACCATGTCTTTAACAAATCATGAAACCCATCCTCCTTTAACCACCAATTCTCGAAACGGAAGGGCTTGTGACCCCAACTACCAGACCGTGTGTCCAGGAAAATGGGCCAATGATCCGACACCACTTTCCCTCCAACTGTGCCAAATACCTCCGGGTACATTCTCAACCAACCCCCTGAGGCAAGAAACCTATCCAAGCGAGATAACGTGGGTTGACTCTGACCATTACTCCATGTGAATGCTTTTCCAGACGTGGGGATCTCTTCCAGTTCATAAGCGTCCACAAAGTCATTGAACTTTCTCATGGTATTAGTAATAGTTCTAGAGGGAGGCGACTTTTCATGCCTGTAGCGAATGACATTGAAATCCCCTGCTAGGAGCCAGGGGATGTCCCATCTACATAGTAAGTCACCCAACTCCACCCAAAAGCTATCCCTGTCACCATTTCTGCACGGTCCATATATACCTCTGAGTCCCCATGTTTGATCTTCAGCTATGTCTCGTATTTTAACTCCCAAGCAAAACTGCTCTGCTTCTTGGCTTTCAAATGAGACAGCTAATGTGTCCCACACAATCAAGATCCCACCCGCAGTTCCACTTGCTCCTAGAAGTGCCCATTGTGGGTTATGAAATGGTACCCAGTCTCTCACTAGACTCTCATCAGCTTCCTCTACTTTGGTTTCTTGAAAAACCACTAGCGTCACTTTCTTCTCTAGCACTTTCCTAACGTTGGCCCGTTTGACCGGGTTCCTTATTCCTCTTATATTCCAAGAAGCAATGATTATGGGGCTGGGTTATTGCTGCTTCCAACTCCCTTTCCATTCCTAACCTCATCTAACTTCCTCCCTAACTCCAAGACCTTCTCTAGTTGTTTTGCATCACATTTGCCTTTGTGCTGGCTCAATAACTCCACCCAAGAATGTGGTGTTCCTCCCTGTGGACTCGCTGTAATTGTCCGATAGACTTAGACATGGCACTACTGATTTTGCCTTGAGAGTAACCCTCCTTGCATTACCATCTTCCCGGTCATGTGACTGAGAGGATTCATTGCTGGCCATAGAGTCGGGTGTAGGTGTGGGGGAATCAGAAGTCGATTTTCGTCTATGGTAAGTGATGGGTTGATGTGGGGGAGAGTATGACTGGGGATGTGGGGGGTCTGATGATATCTAGGGGCTCGGGGGAAGGTACAACCAAATCTAGGTGTTGTCGGGAGAGTGTGGGGGTGTTGGGTTCAAGGTAGGGGGCCAAACAAGTTGCGGCTGTGGGAGATTTGGTTGCGGTGAGTGGGGACGCTGAGGAGGAAATTAAGGCTTGTTTGAATGTTTGGGCTGGGGATGGTGAGTGAGTAATTAAAGGTTGGGATGGTTGGGGGTTGGATTGGCCAGCCTCGAGGGTTAATTGGTCTTCTCCTGCTGACCGGATCACCTCTTTACCACTAGTGATGAAGCCTCCGAATTGAAAGCTGCCTTCTTCCCCAATGGAATTTTCCTTCTGCTCTGCCATGTTGTTATCCTTCTCAAGGGGCGCTTCCTTGGCCCAAATCAGTACTTCATAATTTTGGCCTCCCACTTTGACTATTACCGGTTGCTCCCTTGCGTACCAGCCCTTAATACGCACCTTCATCCGTGCATAATCAACCCTTTCCAAGTTGATTGTGGCAGTGTCAGTTTCCATAACGTTCCCCAAAAAGTCGCCCAATAGCTTCCAGAGCAGGAGTCCTCCATAATTCAATAGGGAGACCGTGAATACGTATCCAAACATTACGGAAATCCTCTCGTCCAACTTCTCGCCATGCTTCCAAGGTCCACGTGGTGCTAGATTTGTCCTGTAGTGCCTTGGTCTTGTCAGCTTCTTCCTTAAACCATATCACCCATGCCCCGTAGCATTTATAAGATGACTTTGGAGGCTCCTGGAGATCCCGTTTGCCCTTTAATTTTAAACTTAAACTTTGATTTTCCCCCGGACTACTGAAATCTTCCAAAATGATGGCTAGGGAGGCCTCCTTTGTCCCTATGTTCCACCAAGACTTCGAAAAAACGACTGTCCGAGCCTGATTTGCCGGGAAAAAAATTTCCGGTGAAGTCGTCGGAGCCCTGGTCGTCTTCTCCGGCGCCGGCGCCGGAGCTCCAGTCACCTTCTCCGGCGCCGGCGAGTTCTGAAAATCAGTCAAAAAACACGCTTTTTCGGCCACAACTCCCAATCCGACTTCGTCCAGTGCATCCAACACCTGTTCCCGAGCAGATCTAGGAATGTGTACTCGCGCGAGAGTCCTTCCAGCTCGAAGCTGCATCAGTCTGTAAAAAGGCTTCCTTCCAGCCACGAAACCTAGGAGAAACTGCATATCCCCTACACACACCTCCCTATCTCGAACTCCTAGGGTATAGGCTTGCAGGAGTAGGCTCAGCTGCGTGCAGAAGAGACCCCTTGCTTCCGCAGGAACTCAGACATACGATTTCTTTTCCCCCGAGGTCGTCGTGAGCATGATGCCCTTTTTCCAACCTTGGGAGGTCTTCTCCTTTGTTTCCTCAACCTTCAAAACAACCGCGTCCATACTCAGAAGCTTCATCATCAGCTTCCATGACCTGACCTTGCTCTTCCGAACCTCTATCCACTTCTCTCCTTCTTCCTCCCCTTCGATTTTGCCCTTACCAATGTCCCTGTCATCGCCGTCGCCGTTGTTGCCGCCGCCCCCGCTCGCCGGACGCTCCACTGCCGTCGACCTCCCCTGAGTCGTCGAGGAAGAGGAAGGGTCGCCGGCGACCCTTCCATTGACGTTGTTCCGAGTCGCTTCGAGTCGCGACATCTTTTTTACATCCCTATCAGTCACCTTTACGCTCCAATTGCTCGCTATTGCCCTCAATCACTTCTCATTGCCCTCTCTATCGCTCGTTGTTGCCCTCTCTCACTCGCCATTGCCATCTCCATCACTTGATTAATTGTTATAAATAGGGATGATTGTGCACTATAATGTTTTTTGTTTAAATTTTCTGCCATTATATAAACTTGTGATCTAGCAACATTTAATTCTTTCTAGTGAAATAAATATTACAGTTTTTTTTTTTAAGAAAAGAAACATTTCTTTTTTTTTTAAGAAAATAAACATTTCATTTTTATTTTTATTTTTATTTTTTGAAACAGTGAAGTATTATTGCTTGAAATGTTTGCCTTGTTACAACCATATTTCGGTTTACACCCTCCTTAGTTAGATTATCAGGTATGGAGTTTGCTGACCTAGGTACTCTAGACCAGCATACATCCAGATCTGTTACATTTTCTATAATCTTTTCCACTTCATGCCTTAATCTCCATGAGGAGTGCGAGGTTTTGACTTGCCCACTTGATCACTAAAGTGGAATCTTCTTTAAGAATTACTGATTTCATCTCGTGTTGCTTGATTATTCTCACTCCTGTCAATAATGCTTTTGTTTCTGCCTCATTGGAGGTGCATTTCATTTTTTACTTTATAGTTACTCATAGTTACTCATTCTTCTTGACTTTTGTGTTGGCAGATTGTTGAGAAGCTCCACTTCTATATCCAAAGTGGAGATATGGTAAAACACATTCTATTTTATTTACGAATCACTTATGTATATTTTATGCATTGTGATGCTACTTTTCTTGACCTTTTCTCTTTAATACTTGGACAATACCTGAAGAGTTTGTGTCCCAATCCATCCCAAATGAATGTGTTACGTACTAGTTTTTAGTTTGTTACCTAAGCATCATTTAACACAATACTGGTATGGAGTAGTTTGCCCTTTGCAACTGATTTTATAGACTTGAACAGCTATGAGAAACCAGCTTATATGAATTAAATATGAAGATTTGATGATCCAAGATGGCCTGATGGACAGCTTGTATTTGGCAAGACTTTTTTCTCTCAAGGAAAACGCTTGTTTTATTAAAAGTAGCTGAAATATTTGGAGGGCTTTAATTGAGATAATTTGCTCACTTGCCCCCTCACGAAGGATAATGGTGTCGTCTGCAAATTGGAGTATGGGAACCTGGACATGGTTTATTTTAAATCCTATTATCCAACCTAGTTCCTGACTCCTATGTAGCAAGGCACATAATCCTTCTCCTACTATGAGGAACAATAGGGGGGACAAGGGATCACCTTGCCTTAATCCTCTATGACTTTGTATGAAGCCGTTGGATGTTCCGTTAATTAGTAGAGATAATTTAGCTGAGGAGATGCAGGTGTATATCCATTTGGATCCAAACCTGCATCCGTTAATTAGATTATAGATGATATACACCTGCATCAGAACCCAAGACCTCCCACAGTATAACTCCTTATGGGACCACTGAGCTACTGTCCAAGTTCCCAAATATTTGGACCCAAACCACCTTGGGTCTCTACACGGTCTCCTCCTACTATAATGTAATAGCCAACCCAAATCCCACCACACCCACTGCCCCCAAACACCCAGCAAGATTAGCTTGGACTCTCCCAGCTCCCAACAAAGTCAAGCATTTCTTGTGGTTAGTAGCTCATGATAAAATACTGACATGTGATGAGCTAGCCAAAAGAGGGCAAATGATCATTAACTCATTATGCAAATTCTGTATGCAAGAAGAGGAAACCAGCAGCCATATACTACTACACTGCCCATTCAGCAGGCAAATCTGGTCAACTATCCTGAAAAAGTTAAACATCTCTTTCCCAATGCCCAACACCTATGCACAATTAATGCAATCAACATCTTGGCCCCTCCCTAAAATAGGCAAAACCCTATGGGAAGCCTCCATGGCTGCTATTCCTTGGACTATATGGATTGAAAGAAACAAAAGAACCTTTAATAGCACAACTAACACCATCACCATTAACCGACTGGCAAATACATCCATTCAACAGACCTTCCTTTGGGCTACAACCTTCGGTAGAATGCCCAACCTACCTAGAGCTATACCCAGGAAGCATTGGAGGGTGATCATCCTCTTCCAAACGCACAAACCTCCTACCATGGTAGAATGGACCCCACCACCACCAAACTGGAACAAGTTGAATTTTGACGGATCCTCTAAAGGCAACCCAGGAATTGCCGGTTATGGTGGTATAATAAGAGATCACAATGGTGACATCATTGTGGTATATTCTGGCCCTCTTGGTTGTGCCACATCTAACGAAGCAGAAGTTAATGCACTATTAGAAGAAATCAAACTTTTAAAACCATTTTCAGCAAGGCAAATAATCGTTGAAGGTGATTCACTCCTGACTATCAACTAGGCAAAAAGAGCTGCCAACATTCCATGGAAGATCAAGCACATTTTCGACGAAATAGAAGAAATCTCAGCACATTGGAGTATAACATGGAGCTCAATACCAAGATCAGCAAATTCTGAAGCAAATCAACTATCAAGAGGAGGAGCTGAAAGACCTACACAAGCAACAGGACAACAACTACCACTCCACTAGTTGACTATAGATGATAAACTGTACTATCTAAAACGTCTTCCTGAATACTTCCAAAGAAACAGCAACATGCTGGCTGATGTAAATATGAGATTGTGACATTTAATAGCAACAAGCTAGCTGATGTAAAAATGAGATGTAACATTCTTTATTAAATGGCAATGAAAAACAGAGCATTATTCTCAAAAAAAAATCTTTAGCACAACCTAACATTTATTTCCACAAAATGGTACATCACTTATGTTATTGTTTCCTTGTCTTCAACTACTGCTCTAGGGACATCAGCCCGAGAATTCTTTGTTAATTGGACTTTGAGAAAACCTTTGACAACCTCAGTAGTGGTCTCCTCGAAGTTCAGTTCTTTGATGACATAGTGATTTGTGGGGAGGGTTCATGGGAGAGAATCATGAAGATCGAAGCTTTCCTAAGTGACCAGGATTAGGGCTCTCTGTGCTGCTCTTTTGCTCTTGGAGACTTGGTCTGGAGTCCTAAGAAACCTCAGATCACTTGGCTGTAGAGTCATCATCTCTTTGATAATATCAGACCGCATTTGAGATGCTCGGTTGGAAGTGGGTTGAAGGAACTTTTGTGGCTAGATTCCTGGCTCCTTAACACGACCCTCATGGAAGCTTTTCCTTGCCTCTTTATGCAGGCCCTTTATCCTTTGTGTCCCAATTCAATACTAGACAAGTTCGAAATAATTGAATATTTGTGTGGGAGATTCCTCGAATGGGTTTGCCATATCAGTTATACCTTTGCAGGAAACTCTCCCGCCTTGATGAATTGGAGTCAGATGCTCAGAAAGGCATGATGCTTATGCAATTAATTTTAGTTTATTTGAGAAAGTGTGTAAGGACTTCTACTTCGTCCCTTCCTATGAGGATGAGATGGTTTGGCTGCCACTTTATTTGAGGTGCTATGATGAGTGAAATTGCGGGGATGAGCGGCTACAACAGACTAGCATCTTCATCGCAAGCAATCAAGTCTTCCATGACAAAGCAAATTATGTGGAGGTTAATTGTCACATCATTCAAGGTGTTATGATGAGTTATGGTGATTCCCTCTGTTCATTCCTATGACCAAATTGGTAATTCATTCACTGGGATATTAACAAACTGGGTTTACTGATTTATACATATGTTTGAGCTTGAGGGGCAGGGTGAATTAGTGTATTGGGGTATTTTGATAATTTCTCTTTATCCGTAGTGTTTTTCTTATAAGAGTAGTTTGAGTTGTGATAAATGTAATGTGTATTTAATATTAAGGCATTAGGTGTAGGGAATGAGTTATATGTCATTAAGTTAGAGGGGTGTCACTGTTGTCTCTGTCCTTCTCTTTGTAACTCATTTATGACATAATAGAGAGTCATTTAGAGATTGAACTCAAACCTAATGAAAGCCTTCTTTCTGGCTTTCTTGTTGTGGCATATTCTCTCTTCCTGTTTTCCTCATTTACTTGCAAGTAAAATGCCATAAATGTGCATGCACAAAGTTATCTTGAAGAGAAATATATTACGTATGACTTTTAATGATTTTGGGGCAGTTGATGAATAGTTCTCAATTTGTGGAAAATATTGAATGAATAAAGGATTTTGCTAATTGAAGTTGATGTCCTGCAATTTTGTACTGATTCTATTTTCACCAGATTGTCGATTTTTGCTGTGGTGCCAATGATTTTAGTAGATTGATGAAAGAAAAGCTTGATGTCGCCGGAAAGAAGTGCTTTTTCAAGAATTACGATTTTATTCAGCCACCGGTATCTTCCGCATTATCCAAAGCTTGTTTTCCAATGTGTTTTTGGTATTACAACAGAAGGTGGTCTGGTATTCTTTTAACTTTTTATTTATATAATGCCTGACAATTTTTTGTTAACAGAATGACTTTTGCTTTGAAAAGAGAGATTGGATGACTGTAAAGAAACACGAACTGCCAACTGGTTCTCAATTGGTGTGTTGAGCTTCTGAGATGTACCTTGTGTTTAATGCCTTTTTTTATTTATTTTATCTTTGAACATCCAGAGGAAGAAATAATATGAAACTGACATTCATTAATCACATTTTATTTACTTTTCCACAGATCATGGGTCTTAATCCTCCATTTGGAGTTCGAGCAGCACTTGCAAACAAGTTTATTGACAAGGCCCTTGAGTTCAAGCCTAAGCTTCTCATACTCATTGCTCCAGAGGAAACTCAAAGGTTTCTCTTTTTCTGTTTTCTATGCTTGTGTATGTCTATGTTACTCCAAGATATGCTCATATTAGATTTAGTTTTACTAATTATATATCTACTAATGTATATCATATCTTACATTACTCTAGTTTCTATATTGGAAGATCAAGTTGCCCTTTTCACCCACTTAGGCTTAGTTAAAACATCGAGTGACCCTGCTGGTCTACCTTAGTACAGTATTATTAATTGGCTTGTACCATGTTGTGAATGACTAGTACTATGTTTCAAATTGACTTCACTCTATGTTTATATTTTTTAACACTTCTCTTCTTTTTGTACTTCTCATGGAATAACACATTAAACATCATGTTTCATGTTCCTCAATCATGATTCATTTGAGTGTGCAAGTAATTGTGGGGATGCCATTTTGATTGCTTACTATTTCATTCATCGTATGCCATCATCTGCTATTAATAAACATATTCCACTCCATGTCTTATACCCAACCCATCTTGTATTTCACTTGCCACCTCACATTTAGCTGTCTATTTTGTCCATAATGTTGACTTTTTGCTTGACAAGTTGTTGCCAAGAGCTACAAAGTGGGGTCTTTCCTGGCTTCCTAGGATTCAGAAGAGATAGATGTTATGGTCTAGTGAACAAAAAGATGTTTATATCAGTTTTTGTCATGTTTGTTAGCTCGTTATACTATTAATTACCTATTTTTCGAGTAATATTAATAGCCACTATTTGATCCATGTCCTAGACCAGCTTTTGTGATGGATGATCCTAATGTGTAACCATCTAACCATCTACCTGTCCACCTCCATCTCCCCAGCCTCCGCTAGACCTCCTTCGTCTACACCAGTACCACATCTAAACCTCTTCAAGTATATCAACACAGTGTAACTCCCCTCTCAGATCCCAAAATCATTTCAGATATCCACTTGTGAAATGGGAACAAGTATGCAAACCCCAAAAAGGAGGAGGATTGGGAATTAAGCAAGTTAAGATGATGAACAAAGCCCTGCTAGCCAAATGGTTGTGGAGATACTCATCAGAAAAGGAAAGTCTGTGGAGGAAGACAATCGTGGCCAAATGTGGCCATGGTGATCACCAGTGGCTACCAAAATCTAACACTTATGCAGCCACTTCCATATGGAAAGCAATCCTAAAAGAAAGAACAGGTTTTGAAGCTCATATTCGTTATCATGCAAGAGATGGGGCTCAAATAAAATTCTGGTCTGACTGCTGGCTAGAAGACAACTCTTAGTCAATCATTTCCGAGCCTATTTCAACTTGCCAGAGACCAAGTGGCTACTGTTAGAAGTGCCAAAATGCCGCAAAGACACACTTGGAACCTTAACTTCAGAAGAAACTTGACTGGCACCGAGGTTCTTGAAGCAGCAGCCTTGACTCACTTGCTAGATACTACTTTCACAGCTAATAATGGGAATGATGATATAGTATGGAAGCTTTGTCCCACAGGCTGCTTCTCAACATCATCCTACTATAAAATACTTTGCTCAGGACAGCAACAACAAGGGTTGACAAGCCCAGCCAGTAGTGCATGGGTGCTAGTTGTTCCAAAGAAGGTACAACATTTCATTTGGACAGCAATGCACCGAAAAATATTGACTTGTGATGAATTAATGAAGAGAGGGCAAGTGATCATAGATAGCTTGTGCAAGCTATGTGGTGACCAAGAAGAGACGAGCAATCATATCATGCTGCATTGCAAATTCAGAAGTATATGGGCAGCAATGCTCCAAAAATTCAGCAAACATCTCTGTTTTCCGAACAACTTCAGTCAATTCATTCAACAGTGGGTAAACTGCCCCCTGCCATACTGTGGTAACGCACTTTGGACCACCACATTAGCGGCTGTTCCGTGGAATCTGTGGTCAGAAAGAAACATAAGAATTTTTGAGAACAAAAGTTGCACCAAAGGAGTCATCGTCAAATCCATACAGTTACTATTATGGACCAGAGCAGCTCAAAAACTTCCTCCCTTTCCAAACATATTAATCCTCAAGTATTGGGACGATCGTACAATTCCACACCCACAAGATAAAAAAGATGGAAGAGTGGAAACCCCCCCCGGAAGGTTTGATATGCCTCAACTTTGATGGATCATCTATGGGGAACCCTGGCCAAGCTGGTATTTGAAGAACTTTTAGAGACCACACGGGCAATACACTGTTGGCCTATTCAAGGCCTATCGACCAGAGCACCTCAAACATGGCAGAGGCTCGAGCAATTCTAGCTGGTATTAAAATTTACTCTCATAACTTCAGTGGGCCACTGAGGATCGAAGGAGACTCAGCATTAGTTATTGGCTGGAGCACAAAAGGTTCACCACCTTGGAAACTGAGGCACATCTTTGATGAGATAACAGAAGTAATGACGGGTTGGCAAATTCAATGGAGTAAGATTCCCAGAACAGCCAATTCGTTGGCTGACAAGCTAGCCAGGAAGGAGTGACAAGAGCAGAACTTGTGATGGGAACATTAATCCCCATCATATAAATCACTCATGTGTAATACTACTGTTGTATTATAACCTATTGATTATCAATAAAATCACCATTTCTCAAAAAAATAAAAACTCCCCTCTCAGTGAAATTCTGTTGAACCGCCATTCATTTTAAACATAAACTATCCATTTGACACTGCTGATCACTATTTGATGATCTTCATCTTCCCGTTAACATCAGGATAGGTTAGTGTACATGTAAGATGCTTTCTCTGTCTCTATATGTGGGACTATTTTTTATGTCTCCATCTCACATGTTTGGACTCCTGGATGTGGAAAATTTGGGTACAAACACCTGCTTTTATACCTTGTGAAGTACGGTTCAAGTGCTCCCAAAATGACTAACCTTGTTGAGGAACCTATTCTCTGGCATTTCCCCTCGCATGTGAGGTGGGTCTGCTTTTTGTGTTTACACTTGGGCAAACTCGTGTTGCAGATGAAACTATTTTGGGATTTCATCATGTTGGTGTTTTTCAAAAAAAAAATCTTGTTGGTTGCTGGAGGACCAAATTCGTCTTTGAAACTTCAGCCGCTATAAATGATGGAATTTGCCCATGTTGGATTTTCATACTTGTTACAACATTTTTCTGAATAACACAGTGCACAAATTACTGTGCACCAAGTCCATGTCCCACATTCTCAACCACACTCTTTACCTCCACTCCTTACACCTTTTTCTCCAGAAGTAGCACTGATGAGGGTGGGGGGTAAGCTATGGAAGCTGCATCTAACCTTTAGCTCCTGTATCACCTTTATCCATAACAAGACTCATTACACAAGCTTTCTCAAGTGTAGGCATTTGCTAGAATTTGAGGATGCACGGAATCATTCTGGATCCAAAGTTTGCTATCTGAGTTTCCCCTCACTTAGGATCACCGATAAAGGGGCGAAGCACATTAGTCTTCTGCAAAATTCCTTCCGTGTTTGTGAATTATTTTGTAATGTATGTCACCCCAATTTGTGCAAAAAACAATTCATCTACTGGGAGAAATTACTTTCTTGCGCAAACTTGATTAATGATTTTCCAAATCTAGTGTGCAGTGTCACTACCCATAACCAGATCAGCGAACTCAAAGAATGACGAGCCATGTTTCATCCTGGGTTACCCTCAGCCTCCCAGTCCATCTCTTCAATTGATCATGTTCTTTACTTAGGTAATTGAGAGAGGATGGAAGAATAGAGACGGCCAGAAAGTGAAGAAAGCCTCATTGCAATATGGCAGCTTTGTAACTGGAGAAAATTGGCCCCTAAGCTCCTTATTTAGTCTCATAAGTTCATGATAAAAAGGACAACTATACCTTTCATGACTTACGTCTACTGAAGTTGACAAAACACCAATGAATTAAAAGAAAATTACATCTTTATGTCGTCTAATTGTATCCTATACCAAAACAGTCTTAATCACTGAACTGCCTAATGATGAAATGCCTAAACACTCTTTAACTTGAACTACCTTTTACAGGTTAGACCAGAAGGACCTTGCATATGATCTTATTTGGGAGGATGACTGTGCACTCTCAGGAAAGGTGAGACGGGATTGTAATCTTTTCAGTGAACCTTATTTATTTTAATAATTTTTTATTTGGTCCAATTCATGGTAAATACAATTTTTGTGCAGTCTTTCTATTTGCCTGGATCCATTGATGGGTATGACAAGCAAATGGAACAGTGGAATGACAAGCCTCCACTACTTTATCTCTGGAGTCGTCCTGACTGGAGCGCTAAGCATCGGAACATTGCGATGCAGTGGGGCCACACATCTCAGGTCTCAGAAGGGCGTGCTTTTGAAAATGGTCATTGTAATCCAGTGACTTGTGATCCTGGCGGCCAAAGTGATGATCCAGCTGAACAGCTTGTGGTAAAAAGCAGTGTGATCCCTGAAAATAAAGATCCTCTGTCACCACTGGCAATGGAACCTAGAAAGCACAAAACTGCAAGTCCAGAGTACAGCAAGGATTCAACTCACAGATCTTGTGAAAGAAGGAAGGAGGTAGAACAGAGAGAAGATTGGCAGAGAGGGCATGAATTCTCGGAGGAGAAGGAACAGAAGGACGAAAAGGCCAAGGCCAGATACCATGAAAGTCCGAGAGAGGAGCAGAGGATTGAGAAGAGCAGAAGCGAAAAACACCTGAAGCAGACTGAAAAGAGACATGAAAAGAGTGGACCTGAAAACTTAAGGGAGAGGAAGCAGAGAGGGGGAAAGAGGTCAAATGAAAACCTCAAACAGCTGGAAATGAGAGAGGAAAAGAAATTGAAGGTGACACCTAAGATAAGTGGCAGTGGAGGAATAATTGGTTCTCCGTATAATAGGTCAGATTGTCCCATCTTTTCTGATGCCAGTGTCCTTCTTGATGTGTTGGAGGAAAGGGCCATTGTCAGTGAGCCATCAGGTGGGTCACATAGTATTTCAGCTTCTGTTGCAGGTTCTGCTCACCCGTTTGACCATGATAACCTTGATGAAATCACAAGAAGGTATTCTGTGACTGATGAAAAAACATATACAGGTGTAAGTGTGGCTCGTCAGTCATATCGACACCCTGGTATTGGTGGTGTTTCTTTGGATCAAAGTGGTGTTCCCCTTTCAAATTTTGGGACCCGTGACAATGGTAATCTTGGTCATATGTCTTATACTGAGATTGAGGAGAGGCAAAGGCGTGAGCATGATATCCGCATGCAGCTGCGAATGTATGGACAGCCAAGTTTTGATGAATCGTCTCAGAGGAGACGGCATATTTTTGGTCACGATGGAGGTTTGCCTCTGTCATATGGTCACGCTAGTTTGCCAACTGGTTTATCAAGATTGAATTCTGCTTGCCCTCAGAACTATGTCATGCATCCAGCTGAGAACTACTCCGCTGCCCCCGGCTCCATGCGAGAGCCAATGCTGCACTTCCGCAGGAACAACATTTATAACACCCACGGTGTGCAGGTTGGATATCGAACTGATGATTTGGGTTTTGCTCCAGGTCCACGACATCCTTTTCCGCCACCGCACCGCGGCCCCTCGGGTTGGATCGACTGATATGCGTTTTTGAAACAGGTGTGGGTTTTGTTGTTAATATATGATATCGTGCATTTTTCAAAAGCTTGTCGGTAGCAAATGTATACAACTGCTCGAGTGCTGGTTACAGTTGTCTTGTTGCAGTACGAAATGTTTTTTTGTGGTTTTTCAAGAAAATTTGTTGTTGAAAGTAATTCTCAGGAATTGTAGGCCTTAGGATAAAATTGTACTTCACTATTTGTTGGTACGTTAAATAAAGGATCGGGGCTAAAATACCAGAGGTACAACTTTATATTCCAGTTTAAAATATCAAAATCATGGCGAAAATACTATGTTCTGCACTCAATAACAATCACCACAAAATATAAGACTTCAGTAAAAAGTAGTACATTCTATTATGCACATTGAAATCATTTGCTCACGGTAGTGTATGTTACATTCTGATTCAAGGCACCAGGTGATCTGACAGAGGTTTGTTATTCTTCCCTGCAATTTCCCTGTTCGCTTCCATAAGTATTGTTTTACAACCTTGATTTTATTTTATTTTTATTGCTTTTTTTATGAGCTTTTCTAGTTATAAATCCCTAAACTTTCGAGGCATGAGTTTTTAACCTCTTGATATTTTAAGTTTTCTATTATACTCATATATAAGCGATTTTTTTGGTTCCTCTTATCATGTTGAATAGACTGATCAAGGTAAATGTTAAATATTGGTAATTGTTAATGGTCATATAACAGAGTTTTGTCATGAAAATATCTATTATATAATAATGATCATTAACAGGACATATTACGAAAATGATTAGTAAATAAAACACCTTGTAATTTAATCCATCAGCTCTTCAAACAACAGCACATTAAGACACGGAAGAGAATAAAAACAGTCGGAAGAGAACAAAAATGGTGGTGAAAGGGTCATAAAAAAGATTGATAGGCACGGACGGATGCCTAACAGTGGAGGTTCCATGTTCATGTTAGCCATAGGAAGGCGCACATTCTGACTTTTGCCCGTGTATAACCACTTGAGAAGGGTAAAAGAAAACGTCGTCGATTTGATTTACTTCAGTTCATCCGAAGCGTTTTAGTACTCTTAACACATGAACTTCGATTTTTGGTTTCAAGAAGATTGTTCAAGTTATTTCCATCTTTGACTTGAATTTTGTTTATAAAACTCATGACCCAAATATCACTTATACTAGATTTTTACTGGAAGATTAAACTAATTGTTGTTCGATTTTATAGGCAAAGGTAATGAACGCATATTAGAGAGCAAGTGCATTTAAGGACCTGAAGCTCACAGTTCAACCCCTTGGAAGAGTTCCTCTTTCCATTCTTCTTTTCCTATTGACTATCGAATTTTCTTTATCTTCTAAGTGAACTTTTGGATCCATCTCAAAATTTTACAATACTCCAAATTTCAACCTTTTCATGTAGGCGCCAACATTTTATTTTATATTAATTTATTTTATTTTATATTTTATATTAATGTAATTTATATTATATTTTATATTTTATATTATTTTATTTTATATTTTATATTTTATTTTATTTTATATTTTATATTTTATTTTATATTTTATATTTTATTTTATTTTATTTTATATTTTATATTTTATCTTTTATTTTATTTCATATTTTATGTTTTATTTTATTTTAATTTTATTTAATTTTATTTAATTTTATTTAATTTTATTTAATTTTATTTTTTTTTGTTGTTTGTAGACCAGATAGTTTTAGATGTAATCTTTATTTATGAATTCCCACTGTAACTTTTCTTTCAACGTGATGAAATTTGTTGTTGTTTGCATTTAATTTAACATATATTTTGTCTTGTCCACTCATTTCTTACTTAAGAAGTTAGTGTTTTCTGTTATTGTAAATAACATAGTTGAACTACTAGCTAGTTCTCTCCATTGTTTTAACCTTCTCAACGTCCATCAAGTCTTGTCCAGCCTGAGATCCATTGATGGTTTCCATAAGAAACAGTTAAGAACCCACAATGGGATTTGTTACCTCTTTTCTTTACATTTACTTCAATATATTAGGGATAATGTAGAATTTAAGTTTTGGGGAGGGGTATTAAATATGAGGGCGACTAGCCTATTGATTGCATGTATTATGCTTATATTTTATATATACAAAATTATCCAAAATTAAGACAATTTGGCTTTTTCTTGCTTATTTATTACTGTAAACATGAAGAAAATATAATAAGAAGAACAAAGGAAGAAGTCTGAAGCAAATTTGGCAAAAATTAAAACTTTTACCCTTTTTTTTTAGGTAGTCCAAAATTGGGCGTCATACTATGCTAGGGGAAATTAATGGCACCTAGTGGGCCCCAATGGAACCTGCCCAATGCCATCTAGCACCATAAGTGTAGAGTTGGACTTACGTGCATTGCGAGTCTTTTTTACGCACGTGCGGCTGTCAAGTGCAAACTTGGGTGCCATGGATGATGGTGGCCGCCACATGGCACTGGATCCTCAGTGCCGCTGCGAAAACCACGGCGAAAAAGCATGCAACTCTGTACCCCTGAGTCGTATTTCAAAGCTATGGCCAAGTAGCTGGGTGCCATGAAAGTGCCCCGTGCCATATGGCCGCGTGACGTTTCTAGCATTTTGTCGTTCTTTAAGTGACCAGGCACCATGGTGCTTCACCCAGTGCCATATGACGCTTCACCCACTGCCATATGATGCTCGGCACTTGCCTGCACTCTATAAATACGGGTTTGGAGGGAAATCTTAGGGATTCGGACTTGGGAGTTGGAGGGTCGACCTAGACTTGTCTAGGGTTCGTGTCAGAGCTCAAAAGAAGTATTTTGGGGCCATTTCTTGGGGTGATCTCCATTCGGGAGGAGGATTCAACCATTAAGAAGTGCATTATACATTGAGTTTGCCTTTATTTCTCATTTTCCTTCATTATGTATACGTTGTATATGACATTGTGTTTGGATTTGAGTTTTGTTTTGTCTTTCGACTTCATGTGTATTTAAACCCTCGTTTGGGGTGGTGATGTAGCGTACTTATGCGATGTATTAATGTATTTTAGTGTTTTGAGCATGATTCAATGTTGTGGTGTGGCCAATGAATGCTTAATGTTGATTCAATGTTGTGGTGTGACTAATGAATGCTTAGTGTTCGATTAATTACCTAGCTAGCTATGAATTAATATTTAGGAACCTGATTCGATCTTGGGAGGGTAGATTTGGGTAGACTTGTGTTAGGTAACGTGTGTTCCACCTAGTTAGAGGTCTAGCTAGGAAATTCATTGGTGAGGTTAGGAATAACCCACCAACGTACTTGACCTACAGGCTACGTGCATTAGGTTATCTTTCTAGACCTTCAATTGGGAAATGAGAGGGTTAGAATAGATAATACGGTTGCAGTTTACTCGAAAGAGAGCCGTACGTACCAAATTCCTAGGTCCGCCTAGTGTTCGATGAAATGCTTGAATGCTAAAATAGGTTAGATACAGAACACATAGACGTGAAATTACACCCCTACCTCTATCTTAAATAGATTCTCCTATTTATCCTTTGTTCGAGTCCTAGTTAGTGTGTATATCTTTCTCACTTTCGTTGATTTTCTTTCGTTTGGTTAGAGATAACTATTAGAATGCATGTTTAGTACTTTGTCTACTCATAGATCTTGTAGGTTGATATTCGAACTTTAAGTCCACTTTATTACTTGAACGACACGTTAACTTGCGTGCTAGAGTAACGCTCACGTTTAGCGAGTAATAAGTTTTTGGCGCTGTTGTCGGGGACTATTAGTTTGATTGATACTAAAACCAATCTGAGTAGTTGTAATCTAGCCTTAGTTAGGTTTAGTTTGTTATTTATATTTGTTGATTGGTAGTTAGTTTGTTTGTGTTTAGCTATAATTTTATTTTTTAAAAAAAATTGTATATACATTGAGATTGGTTTACGTTCTTGTGCTTGTGATTGTATAGCCTATTTATTGATCATTATTCCTATCAGTCCAAGTATAATGAAGGTTATGAGGATAGTGAATTTTTTTATCTAGGTGAGCTCGATAGTAGCTTCCAACAAGAGAATTTCTTTAGTCCTAGAGAAAGATAATGGGAGTTTGCTCACCCATCCAAGCTACTCAGATATCTACGTGGAGGAAACGGCCCCGGATCTGCTGCGAACAGCAGCTGTGCGTACCGATACGTACAGCCAATCGCTGCTGTTCGTAGCACTGTCCACGGCGATAACGCGTGCAGGGGGCTTAAGTGAACAAGCCCCCCTTTCGACCCGGCTATTAACTCCTCCGAACATAGGCCGGGTCAAATTATTAAATCTGACCCGGACCTATAATCGGGACCGGGAAACTTAATACTCCTGGTCCCGAATCAAAATCACAACTCTTCCCCCCGTTCTCCTCCCAAGCGTGGGAGAAACTTGCATAGGGGAAGCACTTGCGAAAAGGCATTTCTCACGCGCCAGAAACACAGCTCTCACCCATCGAAAAAATAGCTCTCACCCACCAGAAAAACACATCTCACCTGCTGGGAAAACACATCTCAGTCATGCAAGGCGACGACAACAATAAGGTTAGAGTTTTTTTTATAAAAATTAAAAAAAATAGCTTGTGCACTCTTTGATGTGTTGCAACCCGGGTGGGGCTTGAGTTGCTTGGTTGTTGTTGTTGCTCCAAGAAACGTTTGGGTTGCCCCTCCGACCTTTGTTGTATGTATTGATAAAAAGTACATCTTTTAAGAAAAGGCATTAAGTTGCCTTCTTGTGTTCTTGTAAAAGTTTTTGGCTTCTTATAAATGTATTTATTTTTTTATTTTTCTTTTAAAATATATTGTGTTGTTAATGTAGCCAGTGTGCTGGAATAACATGATTAAATTATTTCTTGTTGGAATTTCTTATTAGGCTTAGGTAGTGGCAGGTTTACTCAACGATGTGTTGAAATCTCTTGTGTTGTTACTCAACGATGTTTATTCTATATGTTAAACGCCTTTGAGAGTTGCAGGTTTAATGTCGGATTACTGTTGTTTTACAATTGTAAAATCATAGTTGTAACTAATTGGAAGCATCGTTATATGGCTTCACTAGTACCCCACCTCTTCTACTTGATCTCCGTTTTTCTTGCTAATTAATTTTTTTATGTTTCCAATTTTCTAATTAATTCTTTCTTGTTAAATGTATGTAAAATGTGGAATCCATTGAAATTGAACCCCAAAGTCCAACTAAAGGTGTACATGTTGTAAGTTTGAATTTTTTGGGATTCAGTGTAGCCATGTTATGAGATTGTTGTTCATAAAGGGTGTTTTTCCATTGAATCCAATGTATTTGTTGATGAGATGGTCAAAGGAAGCAAAGTCAGGGGATGTTGTGGACAACCATGGGTTTGTCATACAGGAAAACCTGCAGATTTCTACTACACAGAGATATATAGACTTGTGCCACACTTTTATCAAGATTGCATCACGTGGCGCAGGACACGAGACAACGTATCTAATTGCAAAAGATATGCAAGGGGAAACAATGAAAAAAGTGGAGGATGCATTTAAACAACTTTGTTTGGCTACATCCTTTGTGCCTAACAAGTCCAATATTCAACAAGTTCAATTTGGTGAGAAGATGTCACATGGATCCAATGTATGAGGATTTGAAAGGAAAGGTAAAAAACAACGGGGTGGTAGTAGTCTGTCAAGAATAAAAGCACCCATTAAAAAACGGAGTTCCAAGAAGTCACATCAGAACAAGACCTCAATTTGTTTGAGTGACAATGATAGACCTAGCTCACAAAAAGTCTTGTTTGATACTCCGACAGCGTCTACGTTCATTTCTTCATCTCAATCACCGGAGGTATGCATATTTCATGAGTATACCAATTATTTTTTTTTCATAGTATCAACTGCTAGTGTGATTCTATTATATGTTTTTGCAGCATGGAGTGGTGACTTCTAGTTCTTTTCCTTCTCAACCCTCATTGCTTCAACTTATGCGGGTAAGTCTCATACATAACTTTCTTTACAAGTTAAACAAGTCATACATAACTGGTGCCTTATATGCCATTCAACTGTTATATGCAGGTCATACAAAATTCTGGTTATCAAGATAGTCAACATTTATCAAACACAATAGCAGATTTTGGATGTCAGGTAATTTGATCTCATCACACATTTTCTTAATGTCGGATGTTAGGTAAATAACATTTTCTTCAACAATAACATGTTTAATGTTTGACAAGTACATAACACTAGCACACTTCACATCAGTTCTTCACAGGTTTCAGTAACCGGGAGTGTTACTGATGACTTGGTATAACTGTTAGTGTGCTGTTTAATTTGTGGATTTTGCTTGTGACCTAAATACTAATATCAATGTTTTTTATCATGCAGCCCAAGGATGGTGTGTAGGAGAAAGACTTTTTGTATAGAAAGACAGAAACGAGTTTTTTATGCATAATAGTGGAAGATAATATGGTGTGCAGTTATACAGAATAGAGCAGAAGAGAGCAAAAGATAGATCCAGTCATTTTTTGTGCAGAAATATAGCAACAGATGTTTTTTGGAAATACCACAATTTAATTTGTTTGTTCACACTGGCACAGATGATTCAATCCAATGGAAAGTTCAATTATTGTACAGATAATTGTTTTCTGATATGAGTTGATATTAGAAGAATGTGTTGTGCAGATGTAACTATTGTGAAGTTATAAATGATAAGGTATTGCAGCAAGGAAAAAAAAAAGACATCCCAGCAAGAAAGATTATAAGTTTAAGCTACCCTAAATAGCGACGCTTTTATAAATAGCACTGCTACAAAAGCAGCACTATATTACATAGCTCTACTATATAAGCAGCACAGTTTTACATAGCGATGCTTTTTAGCGTTGCTTTTAATCATGTCAGCCTGTTCAATTCTGTTCTTTAGCTTTTCTTAAACTTGTATGAACCTGCTTGATCATCAATTACACTTCTAATCCAATTGAACCTGTGAATATAACGCTAAAATCTACTATTGTAAGAAGCCACATATTAGAAATAACAAGTTAATTTACAAGTTAAACAAGTCCATACGTAACTAACATTAGAAGGTTATATACACATCAAAATTATAAAATACAAGTGGACATAGTTCTGCCACATACAATACAAAACCTGTTTGAATTATACACAGTACTATCATAGACAAAATTCTCATGCCCCACCGAGTTCCAGAATATAGCCTGATTGTTTGGCAAACCAGTGACTAGAGGAAATAACTAGAGTCGGAGTACTATCATAGACAAAATTCACTCTGTAACTTGACTTCCATAAACGGTTTGGAGAACTGCATTCTTCATCATTCCTCTCCAATCACCTGCTATCGTCACAATTGTCGAACTGGTCTCCTGCATGCAAAATACATATACAGGGTCCCAACCTTGCATCCCCATGAAAGAATAGCTTTTTTCGGTAGGTGATCCAGTAATCTCTGGAGCTCCTCCATCCTGTAAAATCGGATAAGCACAAGCCACTTGTAACAAATCCTGGTATAACCATTAACAATCGAAAATCGGATAAACCGCAGCATTTTATAGAGGATACCCCGATAAAATGAACACACCAACCAGTAAACCAAAGCATAGGTAAAAACACACCACAACTACCAACATAACAGATCGAGGTACTCCATGTGGTTCAGCCACCCAAACCAAGAAACGTGTCAAGACAACATAGTGCCTAGGTTACCAGTTTAAGCCTCTAATAATTTAAAATAACCACAATTAAGTCAGTTATGTTCATTTATTTTACCACAATAGAAATGAAAATATTTTTTTCTTAAAATTTCAAATATAATCAGTTGTTGTTGTCGAAAAGAACGGAAAAACATTAACAAGCAAAAGATAAACTTAAGTGCGTAAAAAAAAAATGGCATCAATTTTCATGAATAAAATAAAATTACATTGAGTGCAAATGGTCTAAAGTTTCGGCATATGGACATAAGCAACCAACCTATGCTTGTATCCTTTCTGAGAGGATATATAAGCATGATTCCTAAACCAACAAGAAAAGTACATTGACACAAGGAAAAATGGTCGACTTTCTTGCCAATATATTGATCAATCCAGGAAAATATTAATATATTTAGTAAATTACCAGATTTCATTAGTTAAAATCTGCGGTTTAAAAAAAATAAAAAAAGATGTGGTTTAAAAAAAACAGTTGCGGTTTTAAAAAAAAAATTGCGGTTGTATTGTGCACACAACCTCATTATTTAACCCAGTAAACTCAGCTATACTAGAGAAGTGGAACTGGATAATACTCTAGTCCCCAGAAAAGTGCAATGACCACCATATTAAGAACAACAGATGGAGGATGCGATGAGGTGACCAAATAGGTTCCAATTTCGAGCTGTTTTCAAATGATGACTTCAAAGAAATAGCAATGTTGCAATGAGCTCTTCAAGCTTCAGCAACTAGAGGCAATTTTCTTGCCATTTTACCTAAGCTCATTGAGTCAATACTATCCAGTTTGTTGAAAGCCAGTACAGGCCTTAATGTTTAGGCTTGGGCTCATCAACCTTTAAACATCCTATTGCGACAACATACTCCTTAAAACCATCAATTGCAGCAAAAACTCCCAATTGTATCTGAATTTGCTGCTCGCCCAATGCTATTTACTTTTTACATAGTTTTGCACATAAAATTCAGAACAAATTGGCATGATAACTTCAATACCACAAAGAAAAAAAAATTCAGCAACGATGATCAACCTGCAGTAAATACTTTGACTACCCACCTGGTTTAAGGTCACTACATATAGTTGTTACAGAGCCCATAGTTTCACAAGCAGAAAGCCTACGAACCTTGAGGCACAACAACCACCACTATAGTAATAGAAATAGTCACAATTTTAATAACTCCAACTGTTGTACTAAAACTAGTCTTGCCAGCTTTAACTCGAACAAACCCCTCAGTGTTTTTGGTGTGGCTAGTAAAATATCTGCAGAATTTAAAATCAGAAAGTAAACATTAAGTGGATAAATCAATAGCAGTATGATCCAGACAAGTGAAAACAGCTTACCTGATCAAAAGAACAACAAGAATAAAGACAACAACAAGGAGCCTAACAATCCCAATGAACGTAGCAGCACCATTTAAGCGTACCTATTGTCCACAGTTGCACTCGCTTCATCAATAAGGCTCGAATATCAGTCAGGTATCAGTTAACCTACGAAGATAATCGCTTAAAAAGTTAAGGTTCAAATGGTTGTACTTAGTTTTTATTTGGAGAAGAGACAAATAATCAGAAAGAAACCGGAATGATTACCTGAAACAACAATAATATTTTTAGTCTGATTAGCTGGACTTGAAGCAGGAGCAGTTGCATTGGCCACGAAACCTTGGCTTGGGCGACGAACTCATCAATCCAATTGAACATGTGCATATAACGCTAAAATCTACATTCGTAAGAAGCCACACATTAGAACTAACAACTTAATTTACTAGTTAAACAAGTCAATTTACATAACTAACATTAGAAGGTTATATACACATCAAAATTATAAAAAACACGTGGATATAGTTCTGCCACATACAATACAAAGCCTTTGTGAATTATACAATGCTACATTTGCATACAATAGTGATTATCATTTATGCCTCTTATATGTAACAATGAATGGGGTACTAACGCTTGGACCGGGCTTTTTAGTGCATTTTTGTACTTCACGTGAGGCTCAGGACCCATTTCAGAAATGGGATCTTCAAAGTGCACAGTCGTGTCTTGACCTACACCGCAACCCTCTCTCACTGACAACTACAAATCCAAATATAGCAAACAAAACACTTTAAAAAGGGGTGGGTAAAATCATGGAATAATAAAAACTTTTAGATAAATACTCACCAGTTCTTCTAAATGGCCTACTTGCTCTCTGAGTTGTTGATTTTCTCTTTCTTTCGCCGCCAACTACAATAATATAAATTTAATAAATTAAAACAAATTTTCAAATAACACATATCATCTTAAACATAAATATAAGTACTTTTCATAAAAGCACCTGTTCTTGTAGATCTTTTATCAACTCTTTCAATGCAACTAATTCATTGGAATTGTTGTTATGGTTCACTCTGGTGAGCGGTGATGTGCAGCCCCCAGTTAGTTTCATAAAATCACCAAAAGGAGATGTTTCTTCAGCAAGGGTATTAGTTTCTCCAAATATTGGATTTGAAGCTTCTGTTTCTGGGGTTGAAGCTTCTGTTACCGGGGTTGAAGCTTCTCTAACTGGGGTTGATGCTCTTACCTCTGAAGTTGACCCTTCTTCCAAGGGTGATATATATGAAGCTTCTTCATTGGAAACAGGTTGCAAACACGACAAGCTCTGTATGAAAATAAAGTGTTATATAAATGAATTCCTATAGCATCAAGATAAAACCAAATATTGAAATACTAAATTACCTGGAATAGCCCATTGACATTCAAAAGGGACTTGTATGTTTCTTCATGTTTGTAGTTTCTTGTCCCCCACTTTAAGACATGGGGAAATGCTTCTTTATTGATAAGTTTAAATGAAGGGTCATAAACAAAAGTTGGCACATTCCCATGCGTGTGCTCGTAAAACCATACCTATTGTAAGAAACATGTGTTAAGATATAGCTTTTTTAAAAAAAATAATAAGAGTGAAGGACATACCATGAGAGCCATGTTGCACCCTGATAGATAGCCTCAACATTTCTCTTTTTGTAGCTCTTTTTAGAAATGACTTACTAAAACTTTATACACTGCATTGCCCCATGCATACTCACCCAACTTTTCAAGATAATCCACATATATAATCCTATGAGGATCACATACTAGCCAACCAGAAATAGGACAAAATTAAAAATTGCAATGAGTAAGAGTTTGACGGTGTTCTCAATGCCGTCTTCCGGTTCCTATGATATACTCTTCAACATTTGAGTCAATAATGATCTCTTCAAGGGTTTTTCTTTGAGGAAACCATCTAGAAAAGTTGATCGACTTCTACTTTGCAAATCAATTGGCAGGCCATGCAGTCTCAATCCTAAAATCATAATCACTTCTTTGTCTTCAAACTTCAAGTGACTACCTCCAATGTCAAATGAAACACTCTCAATGTTAAACCTAAACAACTCATTAAGTAAGTTGACCTCTACTTTGTGATTTGGTATCCGCAAGAAATGACCAAACAGTGTTTTTTCAAAAAGACGTTTGAGATCTTCAGATAAATTTAATGAAACCAATAACTCTTGAAAGCCGCTCGGGCTGCATCTCGAACTTATCTTATGTATTTTTGCTTACATAAGATGATAATTGTAATTAATACATATTTGAAGACATTAAAAGTGAAGCAGCATAATATCCAAATGAAAATATATAGAGATGCCAGGAGCTGGAAGAAAACCGCTCGGGCTGCATCTCGAACTTATCTTATGTATTTTTTTCACTACCTAAGCACTACCTCATAAGAGATTTCAACAAGAAACAATTTAATCATGTTATTCTAGCACACTGGCTACATTAACAACACAGTCTGTTTTAAAAGAAAAAAAGAAAAATAAATACATTTACAAGAAGCCAAAAACTTTTACAAGAAGCCAACTTACTACCTTTTCTTAAAAGATGTACCTTTTATCAATACATACAACAAAGGTTGGAGGGGCAAACCAAACGTTTCTTGGAGCAACAACAACAACCAAGCACATCAAGCCCCACCCGGGTTCCAACACATCAAAGAGTGCACAAGATTTAAAAAAAAAAAAAAAAAAATCTAACCTGATTGCTGTCGTCGCCCTGCATCTCTCAGAAAAGCTTTTCCGCAGGCTGAGAGTTGTGTTTCCAGCGCGTGAGAGATGCCTTTTCGCAAGTGCTTCCCCTGAGAGCTGTGTTTCTGGGGCGTGAGAAATGCATTTCCACAAGTGCTTTCCCTCTGCAAGTTTCTCCCACGCACGGGAGGAGAACGGGGGGAAGAGTTGTGAGTTTGATTCGGGACCGGGAGTATTAAGTTTCCCGGTCCCGATTGCAGGTCCGGGTCAGATTTAATAATCTGACCCGGCCTATGTTCGGAGGAATTAATAGCCGGGTCGAAAGGGGGGGCTGTTCACTTAAGCCCCCCGCATGCGTTATTGTCGTGGACCGTGCTGCGAACAGCAACGATTGGCTGTGCGTATCGGTACGTACAGCTGCTGTTCGCAGCAGATCCGGGGGACGAAGGAAACCACTTTACTTCAAGAAGACCATTGCGGTTACCATCCATATAAGACAAATAATCCTAGTTGGGAAGATAAATTTTCAAGGGAGCATAGGCAAAAGATTTTGTCTATGCTCTGCCAACATAGACAATTACTTTCTCCCACTTTTTGCCCAACTACTCAACCTCCACCACCAAGGATGACTCAATCGAAGAAAGAGATTGTCAGATTCTTCAAGTTATACTATGTAATTATGTGGATTGTGTAAGGGTATACTAGTAAATAGTCTTTACATACCTATGTATTTAAATCCATGTAAAGAATGAAAAAGTAGTTCGGTTTTTATAAAATAACATGGTATCAAAGCCTGAAAATCGCGTATTTGTTGAAAAGTTGTGTGGCTCGGCCAGACTCAGTCACGAAATGGATTTGACCTCTAGACTCGCTTGGTGTTGGTTTGTGGCTATTCATCTCTATTTTTGTGCGAGTTCTTGTGATTCGTTAGATTTTTTCATGTGGGTTGGTGTGACTTTGAGGTTTAGTGCGTCACCCTTGTGATTTTGTTGCATCATTGATGATTTGGGTGTGATTTGGGTTGTAAACCTCACAATTTGGCTGCGATTTGGGTTGCAAATCTCTTAATTTGGGTGTGATTTGGGTTGCCAAATTAGCTCCGGTGTGTTGTTCATTCTTGTGTATTACTTGGATTTTGTTTCTGTTTTGTTTGGATTGGTTCCATGGCTAATACAGTTGAGAGCGTTCAGATTGTGCCAGTTAAGTTGGACAATTCTAACTATGTTCATTGGGCTTCACTTATGCAAAATTTTCTCTAAGGTCGAAATTTGTGGAAGTATGTTACGGGCGATTGCATGATTTCCATTGAGACTTCAGAACCCTCTTCAGCTAAAGCCTTAGAGGAATGGGAGATAAATAATTCCAGAGCCATCACTCAGTTGGCGAGTGTTGTGTCACCATCTATTAGTTCGCAAGTTGGTAAATTTGAGTTTGCAGTTGATGCCTGGTCCTTTATGGAGAAAGGTTTTATGGGTACCAATTTTGCACAGAAGTATAAATTAGAGATGGACATTCTGTCTTTGCGTCAAGGGCCGTCACAATCTATCTCTGACTTTTATGCATAGATGTCTTTATTATAAGATAAATTGGCAGTTATGGACCCTAAGTTTGAATGTGATAAGGATACCTTATTGCTTCAGCGCTATATTGATGAGATCAAACTTGTTCAGCTTCTAATGGCACTTCGCGATGACTATGAGTTTGTACGCTCCTCTATGCTTCATAGGAGCCCCCTTCCTTTTATTGAGAGTGCACTATCTGAACTGTTGTCGGAAGAAACTCGGCGCCTAACAAGGGGACCTCTTGCTCTTCTATATGTGCCATTGAGACCGTTTTGGCTGCTGCTTCTTGGTGCTCCTTTAGTTCCTCTGCGCCTAAGTCTGGTCAGTCTCATGATATGTCTCGTGTGCAATGTAACTATTGTAAGGAATTTGGTCATATGAAGTTCACCTATCCCAAGCTAAAGAACTCGCCTCCGACCACTACTGCTCGCCATAGTACTGCCGCTTCTGCCTCTTCTGTTGTCCCTACTTGTGCTGAGCTGCCATCTTCCTCTACACTGACTGCCCTTGATGTCCAGGATATGATTACCAAGGCCCTTTCTGGTCTTGGTCAAGGTACTTCTGCTTTGACTTTATCTGCTCATTCTGGTAAGTCATCATGGATAATTGATTCTGGCGCTTCCAATCATATGTCTTCTGATTCGTCATTGTTTGTTTCTACAACTCCTTCTTGTTTCTCTCCAATTTGTACTGTTGATGGTTCTAAGTTGTCTGTCTCGCATGTTGGTTCTATTTGTGCTCCATCTGGCTTTCGTCTTTCTGATGTTCTATGGTCCAAAGTTATCATTGAACTTAATCTCTGTTGGTTAGTTATGTGATATTGGTTTTTATGTCTTGTTTACATCTTCTAGTTGTCAGGTATAGGATCCGAACTCGGGGAAGGTTCTTGGGACAGGGCGTAAAGTGGACAGACTATTCGAACTTGAGGCTTTGGACACTTTGCCTCGTTTTCCTTTGCATTATTATTTCACTGCTAGTTACGATTCTAAGTTTGCTCTTTGGCATAGTTGTTTGGGACATGTATCTGAAAACACTTTGTTCAAATTAATCTCAAATGGTCTGTTAGGTTCTGTTGCATCTGTGTCCCTAAATTGTGTTAGTTGTAAACTTGGCAAAAATATTGTTTTGCCATTCCATACAAGTGATATTCGTGCTTCTGCTCCTTTTCATATTATTCATTCTAATGTTTGGGGATCAGCTCCTATTTCTACTATGGGAGGTTCTACTTATTATGTTGTTTTTATTGATGATTGTTCTCAATTTTTTTGGATATATCTGCTATAGTCTCGTTCTGCTTTCTATAGCGCTTATGTTGAGTTCTCTACCATGGTGTGAACTCAGTTTTCCAAGACTATTAAAATTTTTCGTTTGGACTCTGGAGGTTAATATATTTCACATCACTTTCGCGCTATTTTAATGAGTCATGGGGCACTGCATCAGCTTTCCTGTCCGTACACTCCACAACAAAATGGAGTTGTTGAGCGTAAACATAGACATATTATTAAAACTACACGAGCACTCCTACTGTCATCTTCTATTCCTTGCGCTTTTTGGTGTGAAGTTGTTCTCACTTCTGTGTATCTTATTAATTGTTTGTCATCGCCTATTTTGAAGGGTATTACACCATTTGCCTCTCTATATGGTGTTCCACTTGACTACTCGTCTCTTCGCGTTTTTGGTTCCATGTGCTTTGTGTTGCCTTCTGAAGATCAGGTAGCTGTTTTGTTTACTAAGTCGTTCACTCGATCGCGTTTTGGGTACTTATGTTCCAAACTCCATATGTGTTCCTTTGATCCATCTTGAGTTTGAGGGGCGATGTTATACTATGTAATTATGTAGATTGTGTAAGGGTATACTAGTGCAGGTAATTCCTCAACTTCCAATAGAAGATGAATTTGAATCTAGTTTTGAAAGGGGGCAGGAATTTGTATTACAAATGGTGTTAGAGCAAGGGAATAGATTTAATGGTTTAACCTCTATATCCTTGCCTAATATAAAAGAGGGCGAAGAAAAATTTGAATATTTTGAAAAGGAGGTAAATGAAATATTGCAACCAAGGTTAGGGGAAGGGATATGAATAAGAGAAAATGTAGCAAATGATCCTTTAGAGACTTGGGTGGCATTATATGAAGAGCCAATCTCAAGAGAAGGGAAGAGACTGCATCTAGATGAGCTAGATGTGTTGATCCTCCCACCCTATGAACCATTAGGAGCGAAATTTTTTATCTCTTTACATAAGGTTGGGGGGGAGTTGAGACATCTTGCTCGAGTTTCTTTGATGAATCCCAATTTTCAAGATGCAACCACCTATCACTCCCAAAGATTAAGGGAGCCACTCTCTAGTTCTACCAAAGGTAGAGATAGGATCAAACAAAAGTTGCTCAACTTTCCTTTTGATCCAGGAGGAATGGTGGACAAGTCTAGTCAAAGACTTTAAACATGGCGCTACTTAGGAGGCAACCTAAGAAAGTAGAATTGTAAGATGGAATAAAAGTGAAATTTTAAAAACAAGTGGATAGAACCCATTTAGATCAGTTAGATATATTGTAGATAGATAGTGAAACATGTAGGTGGAGTTTTCGAAGCAAAATAAGTGGAAAATTGAAGTAAAAAATGTCTTGACAGTGTCTGGCGCCATAGATAGAACTGGGTGCCATATGGCGCCCTGGTTGAACAGAAACAATTTTAGTTGTTGGTGCCATGAACTAGATTGGGTGCCATATAGCGTCGGGCGGGATTCAATGATTTTTTTTATATCTTTTAACTCCTGCCTCCATATTTTGAGGGGCATCTATGGGATTATGAAAGAAGGGGCTCCACACAAAGACCTCACTTGAAATCCCCAAAGAGACCATATGTAGTGAAAGAATTGTACTTGTGAGCTCATGTTTACGTTTTAGAGTATATCGTTTTGAACTTCAGCAACATGTGTATTTTGATTTGCCCATTTGTTTTGTTACTTTGTGTTCAATAAATTGTAGTTTTATATTTTAAAAATAAGAGCATTGGATTCCTAGATACTGCTTCCATATGTTTGAACCTCATGTGTGCATGAGTTCATGTTCCTCACAGGTTTCTCTGGGAACTCTTCATTGGAGTAGCATCATACCTACAAGGAGATTTCTTAACCCCTTGTTATTTGTTATCATGACTTACATTGGGGACAATGTAGAATTTAAGTTTGGGGGAGGGGTACCATGTTGCATATAATCATCTTGCATAGGTTATGATTTGTAATGCCACCATGTTGTTTAACCCGAGATTGAAAATCACATGCTCAGCCCTCACTTGCATAATATGAGTTGGAGATTGACTTATTTTCATATCACTACATTACTCACAATTTTTTTTCTTGAAGTCAACATGTCATGGTTTGAGAATGTGGAATTTTTGGTTTATGAGCTTAAGAATTCCTTTAGAAGCTTTAGAACTAGTTTCAAGAGAAGCTTGAAATGAAAGGTTTAAGATTGCAACTCACAGAAATGAGTTAGGCAATTTTATACTAGTTTAGGCCTTTTTAGCCAACCCAATAATCTTCCTAGTCAACCAAGTTTGGGCCATTATCTTAATTCTTTTGTTACCATGTTTTTAACCCTTCTTGATTACATTATTATCCTCTTTTACATCACCTATCCCTCTTGGGGCATGGCTCAATCTTAAAAGAATTTAAGAGCCAAGAGGGAAAAAATAAAAATAAATAAAATAAAAAATAAAAAAAATAGGTAAATCGGTAGGAATTGTGAAAGCCAAAGGAGCAATGGCGGCTTTACTCAGTAACTGGGCTTTTGAGACTCAGGAATCATGAAGTTTTCCATCAAACGGTAAAGTCGGTTATCCCCAGACTTTACTCAAGTGACTTACAAAAGAAGAAAAAGAAAGAAAAATAGAAGGGAATTGGCTTCACAATAGCTTGAACGTAAATTTGGGGGTGTACTTGAAGGCTAGAACTTGCCTTGGAGGGTTGGGTCATGCATTTGAGAGGGATCTACCCCCATGTACTCACTTGTGATCCTACCCGTATCTCAAGCACCATTACAACCGAAGTGAAAGTCGTAATGATCTTGAGTGCATCCCTTCATCATTCGTGGAAGGTGGAACGAGAGACTGAAGTATAGAGCGGTAATGAGAATTCTTAAAGTTCATAAGTTGAGCCATGACTATGGGGACTATTGAAATTCATGGATGTGGGGAAAAGTGAGTGGAAAGCAAGTTAGACTCTTTAAAGAGACTACAAGTGATGGGCCGAGTAACATAATTTTTCATTTCTTATGTGTAATTGCATGGTTTTTCATTACAAGCATGTGAGAAATATGATTTAGAACCTGTGTAGTAAGTAGTTGCTCAAGGACAAGAATGACTTTAACTTTGGGGGTATTTGATTGTATGTATTATACCTATATTTTATATACCCAAAATTGCACCAAATCAGGGGAATTTGACTTACTCTTGCTTGTTTAATGTAGGGAACATGAAGTAAATGAAATAAGAAGAACAATGGACGAAGTCCCAAGCAAATAAGGTAAAAAAAGAAGCTTTTACCCCATTTTTAAAGTAGTACAGAACTGGGCGCCAGGGGAAATTCATGGCGCCAAGTGGGCACTGTGGTACCTGCCCAGCACCATCTGGCGTCAGAAGTGCAGAGTTGGACTTATGTGTGTTGCAAAGGGTTTTTAACGCATGTGCGGCTATCCCGTGCAAACCTGGGCATCATATAACGCGCAACTCTGTGCCCATGCGTCGTATTTCAGCGCTATGGCGCCAAGTTGCACGACACCACAAAAGTGCCTGTGCCAACTAGCGCAAGGGCATTTCCTGCATTTTGTCACTCTTTAAGTGATTGGGCGTCATGGCGCTTCACCCGGTGCCATATGGCACCCTATCACTTGCATGCACTCTATAAATATGGATTTTGTGGAAAAAGTTAGGGATTCAAACTTTGGAGTTGGAAAGTCGACCTAGACTCCTCTAGGGTTTATGCTTGAGCTCAAAATGAGAATTTTGGGGCCATTTCTTAGGGCAATTTCCATTTGGGAGGAGGATTCAACCATCAAGAAGTGCATTATATATTGATTTTGCCTTTATTTCTCATCTTCCTTCATTATGTATACGTTGTGTTTGGATTTGAGTTTTGTTTTGTATTTGACTTCATGTGTATTTAAATCCTCGTTAGTGGGTAGATGTAGCATACTTATGCGATGTATTAATGTATATTAGTGTTTTGAGCATGATTCAATGTTGTAGTGTGACTAATGCATGCGTAGTGGTTGATTAATTGCCTAGATAGCAATTAATTGATATTTAGGAACCCGATTCGATCCCAGGAGGCAATGTGTGTTCCACCTAGTTAGAGGTCTAGTTAGGGGATTCTTAGGTGAGGTTAGGAATAACCTCTGTCGTATGTGACCTATAGGCTATGTGCATTGGATTCTCTTTCTAGACCTTCAATTGGGAGATTAGAGAGTCAAAATAGGGAATTCAGTTACGGTTCACTCTGAAGAGGGCGATATGGACCAAATTCCTAAGTCCACCAAGTGTTCGATGAAATTCTTGAATGATAAAATAGGTTAGATACAGAGCACGAGGACATGAAATCACACCCCTACCTATATCTTAAATAGATTCTCCTATTTATCCTTTGTCCGAGTCTTAGTTAGTGTATATAGCTTTCTTACTTTCGTTGATTATCTTTCGTTTGGTTAGATATAGCTATTAGGATGCAAGTTTTGTATTTTTTCTACACAGTCCCTGTGGTTTCAAACATCCGGACTTTAAGTCCACTTTATTACTTGCGCGGCACGTGCACTTATGTGCTAGAGTAACTTTCTTTAATTAGAAAATCCTCACGTTTAGCGAGCAACACCTACAAGTACGTGTCAAAAAAAGTTATTTATAGTTACGTTTTAAAGAAGAAAAGGACAAACACTTTTGTAAAAGTGATTTGGAGTTTTCTTCACTTTTACAAAAATACCCCTCACATTTATGACTTGCCTACACATACATAGAGGAGATCTTTTTCTTCCTCTCTCTCTCTGTGTATATATATACACACACACATGTTGCTAGCTAAACGTAAGTTTCTAATTAAAGGAAGTTACTTTAGCTAGACCTCTAACACAAGTGTACATGTCGCACAAGTAATAAAGTGGACTTAGAGTCCGGATGTCGAACCCATATGGTCTATGCGTACACTAAATACTAAATGAATATCCTAATAGCTATATCTATCTGAATGAAAGGATAATCAGTGAAAGTAACAAAGATATAAACACTAATTAGGACCCGAACGATGGACAAATAGGATAATGTACTTTAGATAGAGGTGGGCTGTGAATTCACGTCACCGTGCTCAATATTGAACATATTTTATTATTCAGCCATTTCATCAAACACTTGGCAGAACCAGGAATTTGGTACGTACGACCCTTTCTCGAGTGTATTGTAACTGTCTTCCCTATTCTGACCCCCTAATGTCCTGATTGGAGGTAAGGAAAGGGAACCCAATGCACGTAGCCTATAGGTCACATACGGTGGTGGATTATCCCTAACCTCACTCACGAATCCCCTACCTAAACCTCTAACTAGGTGGAACGTACATTGCGTAATGCAACTCTACCCAAATTTACCCTCCCGGGACCGAATTATGCTCCTAAATCTCAATTAACTACTAGCTCAGCATTTAATTGAGAACTAAGCAATGATAAGACACAACACAACATAGAATCATGGTCAAAACACTAAAAATACATTAATATATCACATAATACACTGTTGGGTGTCTAGCAAGTGCACTAGGTCAGCAAGTAATATAGACTTTGAGAGTCCAGATATCGATCCCACAGAGACCTTGATGAGAGCCTAATCTAAGCAAAAATTTTCCTATTGATTGAGGTGAAGAAAAATTGGATTTTTGTTTGAGAACTGAAAAGAAAACAAAATTTAACTTCTGGAAAAACTTATGAAGATGAGATGTTGGGGACGAATGCCAATCCCTCCTAGTTGTCAATATGCAGAATTCTGATTTTATAACTCAAGTATCCTTACCTTGACTTAGCTTTTGAAAACCTAGTTACCCATATACAGGAAATAACTTTCACCTAATCTCTAAACTCCATCACAATTCGGAAACATTCAGATCCTAGGTGCACAAATATAAAAGCTTGCAAATCAACTCTCTCTTATTCGGAACCAGAGTAATAAAAGTCACATCACTTTTCCACCAGTCTCCATCACAATCCAGAACGATCTAGTTAGAAAAGCAAGTTGTTTTAGAAAACAATGAATCATATAACTAACCCAAATCTCTACTGAACTTTAACTTCTCTATTCGAACCTCGTTAAACTTCAGATATAAATTTAGATTGGGAATAAGCAGTAAACACAATTTCTAAAACAAAAGCAGATACTTTATTGCTGTAAAATTTAGAATTCAAACATATAACAAACTAGGAGTTCATGACTTCCCCAACAAAGAGAGACTACTCCATGCTAATAAAACAAACACACAAGGAGAATTCATTTACAGCAATGAGCATGAAAAGAAAATAAGTACAGAAGACCCCCTTTCAGGACAGCCCTTAGCTTCCACTCTTGCCTTGGCTAAAATGTCTTCTCTCTCTCTCTAAAGTACCAAGAGGTCGTGCAAGACTTCCTATGGACTTTCCCTCAACTCCAAACTAACTAAAAGAACAAGAAAAACAAACTAAGAACTGAATTTAGAACACTAAAAACTGGATGCATGCTCCCTGCCTCGGACCTCTATTTATACTTGTCCTGCTGCCCAAGCCTTGTAAACTAGTCTCTGTTCTGGGGTATGTATTGTCACTTATCGACCTCAGAATTGGCTGAAATTACAAAAAAACCTTCCTTATGTGGTCCTTGCTTTTCTCACAAAATTTGAGTTCAATCTGAGTTGGGAAACTCGAGATATGATGTGAAGAAGTTGCTTGATTTTGCTGCCAATTCCAGCACTGGGTCCTCCACTTGGAAGATCTGAAACATGAGAACCCCGACTTGGAATTGCTTAAATTTTTGTAATATGATCCTTAATATCCCAAGGAATCTTCAGTCCAAATTTGGCTTCAATTGGAACACGGGAACTCCAGATATATTTTTCACAAATTTTGGATTTAACTTCTCCTTCTGGCAGCAGTTTCCTTCTTTGTGTGGAACTTCTCCTTTTTTTATCATTCAATGGACCTAGACTCGAGCATTATTTCATAAAATCTTTGTGGATACCTTCCTTATAAAATTAGTACTTCTTCTCCCAAGTTTGGGCTTGATTGGTAGTAAGAATCCCGAGATTTCCGCAAGTCACGTTGTTGAGACAGCGGCGCGATCGTGCCGAATTCTTCTTTGTTTAGGCGCGGTCGCGCCACTGGAGCAGAAATTTTGTCTAAGTCAGGAAAACGGCCTTCGGGTCTCATATGAGGAAGGATTCTTCATGGCGCGGTCGCGCCACTTTATGTTGTAGACCTGGCGCGGTCGAGCCACTTTATGCTGTAGACCTGGCGCGGTCGCGCCACTTTATGCTGTACACCTGGCGCGGTTGCGCCACTCCTTAGACTCTTTGCCGACTTCCCGAAATAGCACTTTGAACTCCATGTATGGATACAGAGCAGCGCAGCAGCGCCACAGGTAGCGCCATCTTCATGGCGGTCGCGCCATTTCACATTCCGGAGTCGTCTTCTTTGAGGTTTTGCTAGCCGTTGGAAATTTATTGGCTTTATTTGAATTTTCGCACATTTTCCCGGCGCGGTCGCGCCGTTCCCTTTTTTGGCTCTTTTTGCTCCTTTCTGCTTCAATTTCCCTCAGAATTCAGATTTTCTTCTTCTATCTACCTGAGACACAAAACATGAATTTGAGTTATATAATTCATTTTTATGCTAATAATTAACTCAAAATGGGAGTTTATGCTCATTAAATCACGCATAAATAAGTGTCTTTTGGACACTTATCACAACCCCAAACTTAAACCTTTGCTCGTCCTCGAGTAAAACTCTGAAATAAGTACCAAATAGATCTGTAAAGACTAAGAAAAATTCAGTGATCCTCCCTTTTAAAGTTTTCAAGATAGATGATTCACTACTTTCCTAATGATGGTTCTTCTTGCTTAGTGAAAATAGATTTCTAATTTTCTTCAAACTTTTCAAAGATGAACATGCCCATACAAGTGAGAAGTATCAATTCAACTCCATAAGCCAACCATCAGTCCACTCTCCACTAACCTGAATGAATTCTCAATTCTGATCAATAGGTCTTTATGGGTTGTAATGAGGTAGGGTTAATGGGTATGATAAAGATTTTTGGTTTTCTTTTGGGTTTTATTCTCCTCCTCATATCCATTTTCCATTTTCCTGAGCATGAATTGGATTTGTGACTTTTCCTCCAAGCTCTTCCACCCCAAACTTATTCTTTTGCATTGATCCCTCATTTCTTCCTTTTCCCTCTTTTTTTTTTCTTTTTTCTTTCTTCTCTTTCCCATGTATCTTTTTCTTTGGGTTTTGTTCAGAGTCTAGCTTACCTCGTCGGTTGACTCAGAGTCCCTAAGCTTGCGGAGGCCCGAGACCAGGTGAACACACGAGGTGGCCTTTCCCTTAACTAACCCACAACCTTTTCTTTCTTTTCTTTGGCTTTGTTTGGGGTCCAGCTTACCTTGCCGGTTGACTCAGAGACTCTAAGCTTGCTGAGGCCCGAGTCCCAGTGCACACACAAGGTGGCCTTTCTCCTACTCAGCCCAGAATTTTTCTTTCTTTTCCTCTCTTGCTCCTTCCCCTTTACAAAGAAATATTTCTTTACCCTTCATCCATCCCTCCTTATAACTTCAAAATCTTTATCCATGCTCATTCAAACAGAACACTTCAATAATTTGGAGAATCATGGGTCAGTAAAAAATAAGTTTATTTATCACTAAGGCTGGTTCATGTAGCATGGGACATTGAAACAAAACAGGGATCTTTTCGGCCCAAAAGGTTTTGACAAAAGGTGATGCAACTTGTGCATTGAAATGGGTGGCTTTGAAAAAGGCTCAAACAATTTTTAAAAAGGTGCCTAAATCACCTCAGAATTTTGAAAACCTTTCTCTGTTTCGCCTCAAGTTTTCCTCAGGTTGGTTCTAGTGATTGAAATCAACTTGCTCATTTGTACTTTGTTTTCAAAAACTATTTAAAGAAAATTCTCATCCATTCAAGACTAAGCATTTGAACTAAAATATTTTTCCAGAAAGTGAATCATGCTATCCATCTGATCAGGGTTTGTCACTGGTATTTTTCAAAATCTCTAATGGAATTTCTGGTAAAGTTTTGAAAAAAGCCAGAGTTTTTAAATCCATATGAGCATGCATAAAGAAATCAGGAAGAGTATCCCACCCCAAACTTAAAAACCTGCTTTGTCCTTAAAGCAGCAATAAACATAGGAGTAAAAGACATACTTCCCTGACAGTCTGGTTTGTTGAGATTGGATGGCACTCCCTTGTTGTTCTTTTGAATTCTGCTTTCATGGGTTAGTACCAAAACTTGCATGATTTTCAGTAATTAAAAATGAAACAATGACTTGAAGTGTCTTTCAGGCATAAAATTTATTATAAGAAGAATACCTGTAGGCGAATGTGTGCCTTTTTACCTCTGTAGTGGTTGTTCTTCATCAAGGCAGTGGCACAAGCGCGCCAGAATTTGGCGGGGGCGCGCCGAGTAATTTCATCATATCTTCAGTTCCTGAATGAATTTTACTCTTTTTCCACTTTGGACAAGTAAATATCAGATAGAGGCAGATTAAGAGTCCTTTTTCGCAGATTTTCATTGGAAGAATTTTAAAAATATGCATTGAGACAAATTGTGAGAGTAAAAATTAGAATTTCATTAATATGAATGGAGATTGAGTACATATTAATGAAATTTCATTTAGAACACTCTCAAACATAAGCACACTCAAAACACATTCACACTCAAAACACATTCACACATAAAACACATTCACACATAATTGTTCAGAAGAAAGTTCAAAAATATAACAAAGCTAAACATTTCTAGTCTTCTTCTTCTTCATCATCTTCTTCTTCCTCCAAATCCTCTCCTTCTTCGTCAGAGGTGTCTCCAGTAGGCAGCTGATCCTCTGGTATGCCCTCATGCTGGGCCCACAATGTCCACATCTTTTTGTTGTAAGTGGCCAACTTTCCCATCTTCTTCTCTAATCCACTCATCCTCTCATGGAGGGCAGCCATGTCCATATCTTTGGATTTGCTAGAACTTGCTGCTGATCGTGTTGATGGATGATCTCTCATGATTTGTTTTACTGAGCTAGCTGAGATGCCTCTGGACACTGTCTCCAATGGTTCTGATGGGCTAAGTGCTATCCCATTAGCTAAGCAAATGGCAGTGATGAGAGAGGGAGAGGGGAGTCTTCCTCTTTTGTGGTGAGTCATAGCCAAGATTTGGCTATGGATTATGTCTCCCACATTGAGAGGAATGCCTTCACATAAAGCATGGAGGAAGTAGACTCTCTCTGGTGTGATTTCAGTAAAGTGGGAGGTAGGGATCAATTTTGTAAACAGGAACAAAGACCACACCTTAGCATCTACATGCATGTCCTGTCTCTGGAAATGCAGTAAATTTCCTCTTCTGGTCTCCCACTTTGCTCCCCTTGGGCATAACCTCTCTGCTATCTCTGTAGCACTGATCTCCTCTCGTAAGGTAGTCAGTATTTCGGTGGGGGCCTCGGGAATGTGCAAGAAGTCGTTGATGTCATGGGGAAACAACTTGATCCATTTTCCCCTTACAAAGAATTGTCAGGCCCTTTGGTCTGGCAAGTTGGCATAGAATTCTTGGACCAGTGTGCTGCTAGCTTGTGTAGGAGCTTGTACCCATTGGGTCCATCCCCTTTCCTCTATTATGGCTCCATACTTTTCCTTTATAAGCTCATCCATAATAAAACCCCTTTCCATGTGGAGGTTGCACTTGGATATTAAGTCATTGAACCTCTTATGTCCCTCCGTTGTTGCAAACCTCTCTTTATCTCACATCTTTGGCACTTTGGCTCTTGACCTCTGGTAGGTTTTCTGAGTTGCTATTTTAGTGTAAAAAGTGCTCTCTGGCCTTTTTGAGGGGCTTGGTTCTCTCTGGTCTGAGGGCGGTTTGGGCTACAAAGTGGGGCGTTGGAAAGCTCTAAGTGTGTACTTTCACCCACTGAAATCACTTTTCCAAAATAGTTCCCAGGTAATTCTATGGTCGGCCCGAAAGGAGGTAAGAAAAACACTATTTTTCTGCCCAGAAAATAGTCGAAACCGAAAATAACTCCCCAACTTTGAGAACTTCGTTCTCCCTTGTGCCTCAATGGAAATAACCCAAACTTAGACCAATTTAAACTAGGAATTTCCCTCTGTGTGGTCGTACCTTTTGTTTTGGGAGCTGGATTCTAGATTTCTCAAAAAATGACTCGAAGGATGCTAACCCCACACTGCGTTTCTGCTTGAACAGTGTACTGCTCCGAATTCTGAACTATTTTTGGCGGATTTTTTGGCTAGATTTCGCTCAGTTGGGAGGTGCTCTGGAGAGTTTGAAGATGGGATTCGAGGGTTCTATCGATTTTTAGGCTTGAAAAACCCTAGGAATGGAGGTTTGAGTCTTTTAAAACTTGCCCCGCATGAGTCGAACCGGCGCTTCGGCCCCACTGGCCGCGCCGGTTCAGAACTTAAGTTTAGGGTTACGCGATCTGGCGCGGTCGCGCCGAATCTGGCGCAGTAGTGCCATTTTCCAGTTTTCGAATTTTTTTATATTTTGTGGTTTTCTATTTTTGGAAAGCTATAAATTTTTAATCTAACCCTATTCCTATCCTAGATCTATGCAAAGAAATCAAAATCTCGTTCAAATTTAAACAAGTTCTAAAAATTTTGAAAAGAACTATCCTAACCTACTCAAAAAAAATTCCAGCAAATTCAAAAACTCCTACTCCTATTTTTACACTACCTACTGATCCATGTGATCTGATCCACCAGGATCGAATGGAAACTGGAACCATCCATGCTTGAGGGTATTTTTGACTTTGGAATGTGTTGCATGGTGATTCAAACTTTTGAGTAAAGAGCTGGTCACTCTTTCTCTTTCCTGGTTGGCCTTTAACTTGTTTTGCTCATTTATTTTTAACCAACTTTTCTTCCCACTGCCCAGACCTAATAAAATTTTAATTTCAACTTTTGTGGGTGGTTTATAGGGCTGGGTAATGAAGAAATCTATATCTAATGAGAGGAAAGAATGGTCATTATCCTTGGTGTCCTCTATCCTAACTTCTTTATGCTGTTCATGGGGTTTCTCTTCTTGTTCTACCCCATCCCCTTCTTTCTCTTTTTCATCTTCTTCTTTTTCCTCCATGATCTTCTCATCTTCGCCCTCTTTAAGTTTCTGAAACTCACAGCAACTCTCAGCTCTCTCTGTTGTATCTTCCTCTATGTGTTCTGCAGTAACACATAAATTAAGACAAGAAGTGCTAGTTGTGTACATCCATTCAGGTTCATCATCATCAGATAGCTCATGAAAACATGTTTCAGCATTCATACTGCTGATCAATTCATGCTTTGGCTGATTTTCTAGATTAAAACAAGAAGAGTATACATCCATTGAGAATTGCTAGGTAACGTACCTTGGTTCCTACCTGATATAACATTAGCCAGCTGTCGCAATTGTATTTCCAGATTTTGGATTGATGCCTCTTGAGTTTGAAACCTGGCTTCTCCTTTCTCTTGATTTGCTAGAGTCTTTGAAAGGAGGTCCTCAAGGCTGGCTTTTTGTTCCTGTTCTGGTGCTGCTCTTTGGAAACCAGGTGGTGATCTTGTTAGGGCATTGGGTTGTTGAATGCTGGGTTGCTGGTTGTTGTTGGTTTACCATAAGAAATTTGGGAGAGTGTTAATGCCAAAACATCACGAGTTGACTATAGTTGACTATTATTTGGACAAAATAAAGCATTGGAGACTACGGCATGAAGTATATACAATATATACATGAGGAGAATAATTGAAGATCAAGACGTGAGGTGTATATTATATACACATGTGCATGTAAAGAGACTGATTGAGGATGACACGTTTTGGTAGTCAAATCAATCAGAAGAAGAGATTGTCGTCTGTTTTGATAAGGTCATCTGTTTATAGAAGGTCAAATTGAAAATATTAAGAAGCGGGTCACAAAAGGAAGAAAGGCTGAGAAGTTTATGGAAGTCTGATTAAATTAAGGGAGACTGAATATATATGGAGAAGAGGGTTATGAGAGGAAGGAAGACTGACAAAATCATGGACAGTCAATTAAGCCATGATTAGAAGACATGCCATAAATGGATACGTACGAGTATGAATAGGCATGAAGGCCTGAACACAAGACACAACTTCTATGAGATCTATTCCGAGTATTCAAGAGAAGTTCGTGTATTCTGAGCGTATTTATTCTTCATCAATAAGCTTTCTGAGAAGCGGTCGATGAGATGAAGACGGAGTTCCACCCGCAGTTGGAACACCATTGCTGAACTCTGTGCTGGAAACAGACTGAGCCTTCCACGCTGGAGAGCTCAAACTGAGGGGGAGCCTCAGTGGGATAGTAACATGACCACTTACACTGAGTGGGTCAGGTGTACAAGGTAATCAACGATTCTGTTGAGAAGGTGAACCAAACAGTATTTTCATTGTGAAAGACTTGTAACCAGTTATCACTAGTGGATTGTTACTATCTCGGGCAAGAATGCCCCGCAGATTAGGAACAGTTGTTCCGAACTACGATAACAACTTGCTTGTGTTTGCGTTGGTTTTTGATTCTCGAGGTGTTTGACCTAAAGTTCCACATGGAGTTCTAACACTCGTTAATTTATTCTAACCAATATCATCAGAACGTTTTTTCAGAGAGTCCAGATATCGATCCCACAGAGACCTTGATGAGAGCCTAATCTAAGCAAAAATTTTCCTATTGATTGAGGTGAAGAAAAATTGGATTTTTGTTTGAGAACTGAAAAGAAAACAAAATATAACTTCTGGAAAAACTTATGAAGATGAGATGTTCGGGACGAATGTCAATCCCTCCTAGTTGTCAATATGCAGAATTCTGATTTTATAACTCAAGTATCCTTACCTTGACTTAGCTTTTGAAAACCTAGTTACCCATATACAGGAAATAACTTTCACCTAATCTCTAAACTCCATCACAATTCGAAAACATTCAAATCCTAGGTGCATAAATATAAAAGCTTGCAAATCAACTCTCTCTTATTCAGAACCAGAGTTATAAAAGTCACATCACTTTTCCACCAGTCTCCATCACAATCCGGAACGATCTAGTTAGAAAAGCAAGTTGTTTTAGAAAACAAAGAATCATATAACTAACCCAAATCTCTACTGAACTTTAACTTCTCTATTCGAACCTCGTTAAACTTCAGATATAAATTTAGATTGGGAATAAGCAGTAAACACAATTTCTAAAACAAAAGCAGATACTTTATTGCTGTAAAATTTAGAATTCAAACATATAACAAACTAGGAGTTCATGACTTCCCCAACAAAGAGAGACTACTCCATGCTAATAAAACAAACACACAAGGAGAATTCAGTTACAGCAATGAGCATGAAAAGAAAATAAGTACAGAAGACCCCCTTTCAAGACTGCCCTTAGCTTCCACTCTTGCCTTGGCTAAAATCTCTTCTCTCTCTCTCTAAAGTACCAAGAGGTCGTTCAAGACTTCCTCTGGACTTTCCCTCAACTCCAAACTAACTAAAAGAACAAGAAAAATAAACTAAGAACTGAATTTAGAACACTGAAAACTTGATGCATGCTCCCTGCCTCGGACCTCTATTTATACTTGTCCTGTTGTCCAAGCCTTGTAAATTAGTTTCTGTTCAGGGGTATGAATTGTCACTACCTGACCTCAGAATTGGCTAAAATTACAAACGAACGTTCCTTTTGTGGTCCTTGCCTTCCTCACGGAATTTGAGTTCAATCTGAGTTGGGAAACTCGAGATATGATGTGAAGAGGTTGCTTGATTCTGCTGCCAATTCCAGCATATTGGAACACGGGAACTCCAAATATATTCTTCACAAATTTCGGATTTAACTTCTCCTTCTAGCAGCAGTTTCCTTCTTTGTGTGGAACTTCTCCTTTTTTTATCATTCAATGCACCTAGACTCGAGCAATATTTCATAAAATCTGTGTGGATACCTTCCTTAGACAATTAGTACTTCTTCTCCCAAGTTTGGGCTTGATTGGTAGTCAGAATCCCGAGATTTTCGCAAATCACATTGCTGAGTCAGCGGCGCGGTCGCGCCGAATTGTTCTTTGTTTTGGCGCGGTCGCGCCACTGGAGCAGAAATTTTGTCTAAGTCAGGAAAACGGCCTTCGGGTCTCATATGAGGAAGGATTCTTCATGGTGCGGTCACGCCACTTTATGCTGTAGACCTGGCGCGGTCGCGCCACTCCTTAAACTCTTTGCCGACTTCCCGAAATAACACTTTGAACTCCATGTATGGAAACAGAGCAGCGCGGTACCGCCATCGTGGGGCGCGGTCGCGCCATTTCACATTCCGGAGTCGTCTTCTTTGAGGTTTTGCTAGTCGTTGGAAATTTTTGGCTTTATTTGAATTTTTGCACATTTTCCCGACGTGGTCGCGCCAGAATCGGCGCGGTCGCGTCGTTCCCTTTTTTGGCTCTTTTTGCTCCTTTCTGCTTCAATTTCCCTCAGAATTCAGATTTTCTTCTTCTATCAGGCACCTGAGACACAAAACATGAATTTGAGTTATATAATTTATTTTCATGCTAATAATTAACTCAAAATGGGAGTTTATGCTCATTAAATCATGCTTAAATAAGTGTCTTTTGGACACTTATCATACACTACATCACACCCCCAAACAGGTTTCTAAACACACATAAATTCAAAATACAATAAAATCCCGAATATAAGCATACATCTATACATCAAAGTATACATGAATAGAAGAAACTGAGAAAAAAATACGAACTCCATGTGTTCTACACTTCTTGATGGTTCAATCCTCCTCCCCGATGGAAATCTTTTCAAAACATTTTCCCGAAATCCTCCATTCAAGCTCTGGCACGAACCCTAGATGAGACTAGGTCGACTCTCCAACTCCCTAGTCCAAATCACTTTGCTTTACCCCAAAACAGGGATTTATTGTAAGCAGATAAGTAAATGGGCACCATATGGCGCCGACTTAAGTGCCATGGCGCCCGATCACTTAAAGAGTGATAAAATGACAAAAATGCCTAGCGTTGGGCACTTTCATGGCGCCCAGGTTCTTGGCACTGTAGCGCTGAAATACGGTGCAGAGGCATAGAGTTCCGCACTTTTTTGCCACGATTTTCACCGTGGCACTAAGGATCCGATGCCATATGGTGCCCAACATCATCCCATGGCACCCAGGTTTGCTCCTGCCACTCTCACATGCGTCAGAAAGCTCTCCCCTCCCATAGAGCTCTAGCGCCCAACTCTGTGCACCCGGCAGCATTTGGCACCGGGCTAGTCTCATTGTGCCCAGTGGGAGCCATGAATTTCCCTTGGCGCCGTATGGAGCTCAACTTCTGTACTTCCTAAAAAATGAGGCAAAATCTTCGTTTCTTGCCCGATTTGCTTGAGACTTCTTCCATTGTTCTTCTTATTGTATTTTCTTCATGTTCCCTGCGATAAACAACCAAGACTAAGTTAAATTTACCCTAATTGGGGTAATTATTAGTATATAAAATACATGCAATCAAATACCCCCAAACTTAAAGTGTTGCTCGTCCTCGAGCAACTACTTGCTGCATAGGTTGTAAATCATCTATTCACATGCTTGTAATGAAAAAGCATGCAATTCAACACTAGAAACGGAAAATCATTTTGCTTTGCCCATCACTTGTGGTCTCTCTTTAGGGATTAACTTACTCTTCACTCGCTTTCAGCCACAATCATCAATTTAAATAGCCCCCACAATCATGATCATTTTCATCAAAACCAAGAACTTTAAGAATTGATATAAGTGCTTTATACTTTAGTTTCTGGTTCCACCTTCAACTCAAGATGAAAGAATGCATTCAAGATCATTAGGAATTTATTTTTGGTTGTAAAGGGGTTTGGTAATGGGTAGGATTACAAGTGAATAAACTGGATAGATCACTCTCGAATACATGATCCATTCCTGCAAAGTGATATCTGGTCATTTCTTTTCTCCCCCAAACTGACATTCATGCTATTTTGGAGCCAATTTCCTTTCTCTTTTTCTTTCGTTTTCTTCTTTTTGTATGTCACTTGAGTAGGGGGTGAAGGAAACCGCTTTACCATTTGATGCAAAACTTCATGATTCCTAATTCATAAAAGGCCCGGTTACTAAGTAAAGCAACCATTCCTCCATTGGCTTTCACAATTGCTACTTCTTTCCTCTTTTCTTTTTTTTATTTTCTTTTTTTTTCTTACTACCTTGACTTTCACACTATCTTTTCAGATTGAGCCATGCACCAAGAGAGGTAGGTAATGAAAAAGAAGATACCAGTGCAATCAAGATCTGTTTAAAACATGGTAACAAAAGAAATAATCATGGTCCAAACTTGGTTGACTAGGGAATCCACAAGGTTGGCTAGAAAGGCCAGAACTCATAAAAAATTGCCTAACTAATTTCTTTGAGTTACAATCTTCAATCTTTTTACTTCCGATTTCCCTTGAAACTGTTTCTAGAGTTTCTAAAAGAATTTTCAAGTCCATTAATTAAACATTCCACATTCCCAAACCATTACATGTTGACTTCAAGAAAAAGATTTGTGAATGGTGTAATGACGTGAAAATAAGCCAATCTCCTACTCATATTAAGCAAGTGAGGGCTGAGCATGGAATTTTCAATATCGGGTTAAACAGGATGGTGGCATTATGAATCATAAGCTATGCAAGCTGAATATATGCAACATGGTACTCCTCCCCCAAACTTAAATTCTACATTGTCCCCATTGTAGATCATGATAACAAATAAGAATGGAGGTGAGAAATCTCCCTGTAGGTACGATGCTGCTTGTGAAGATCATGAACTCGTGCACACATGTGAGGTTTAAACATATAGAAGAAGTATCTAGGAATCCAATGCTCTTATTTCAAAAATTTTAAATTACAATTTATTTAACACCAAGTAACAAAATAGAATGGCAAATCAAAATGCACATGTTGGTGAAGTTCAAAAACATATAATCTAAAAGGCAAACATAAGCTTACAAGTAGAATTCTTTCACTACGTACGGTCTGTTTGGGGCTTTCAAGTGAGGGGTTTGTGAGGAGCCCTCTCTTTCATAATCCCATAGATGCCCCTCAAAAGAGGGAGATAGAATTTTAAAAAAATAAAACATTTTCACCGAATCTTGCCCGGCGCATATGACGCCTAGTCTTGTTTATGGTGCCCAACAACTTAAAACTGTTTCTAGCTGATTTGGGTTCCCCACCCACATGCTTCACTATCTATCTACACTATTTCTAACTAATCTAACTAGGTTCTAAACAGTTATTTTGAAAAAATTCAGTTTTATTCTAATCCTACCATTCTACTTTCTTGGGTTGCCTCCAAGTAGAGTCGTGTTTAAAGTCCTTGGCTAGACTCATCCATCACTCCTCCCGGATCAAAGGGAAAACTGAGCCACTTTTGTTTAATAACATCTCTACCCTTGGTAAATCTAGAAAGTGGCTCCCAAAAAGTTTGGGAGAAGTAGGTGGTGACATTTTGCAAGTTTGGGATTTTTCAAGTCAAAACTTGCAAGATGTTTCAACTCCCCTCCAACCTTACATAACAAGATACGGAATTATCACTTAAGGTTGGTTCATAGGGAGGGAGAACGAATTCATGTAGCTCATCTACATTTAGGCTCCTCCCTTCAATTGGGACTGGATCTTCATATAATGCTACCCAAGTGTCAAAGGGATCTTTCTCAACTTTTTATTTACTTTCCACCCCTTCCCCCAAACTTGGCTTCAATCCTACTTCAACTCTCTCTTTCTTTGTTTCGAATGCTTGCTCTCCCTTTTCCTTAGTAGAAAAGATCAAAGCGTTAGGTTGGTTATTTCTCTCTTCCATGGACTGGTCAACCTCTTCAGTGTCCCTACTAGTCAACAAGTTACACCACCAAGTTTCTAAAGGGTCAACAAGTCTGGGTTGAGAAGAATCATCAAGGTCTTGCTTGTCCTCTTTACATAATCATCATCCCAAACTAAGTTGGGAACCTATTGTTGTTCTTCTAATTTCTCATCAAAGTGACTATCAATCCTAAAGGTAACCATGGTTGCTCATATCCATTCTCTAAACACAAATTTATCGTGTTATCTATACATGATTTCCCCATAGAATTCATCACCTATTGACAAAAGAGGTTAACCTGCTTTGATAGCTCATCCAACCTTTTTCCCTTGCTCTATCCCTACCTGTAAGAGGTGTCCCAGCCTCCTTTCTAAACTAGAATCAAAATTATCATCTATGGGTGGAGGTTGAGGAATTACCTATTGACAAAGGAGACTCACCTTTTCTTGTTCCTCCTTGAAAACTTCTTGCTCTACAAGAAGCCCTTGAAAAATCTCACAATTCCTTTCTTCGGATGAGTCATCCTTGGTCCTCAGGGGTGGAGGTTGAGTAGTTGGCGTTAAAGTGGGAGGGTGATTTTGTCTATGTTGGCCAAGCATAGACAATATTTGAAGCCTGTTCTCCCATGAAAAGTTTATGTCATTGCCCCAACTAGGATCATTTGTGAAAACTCCCACTTTCTTTCTCTAGGACGAGAAATCCCCTTGTCGGAAGTTACTACATAGAACACTTGGGGTAACAAAATCATTAACCTCAAACACTTCATTTTTCTTGGACTAAAAGAAATAACGATCCATCAATAAGTTATACAATCACAAACACACGAAGGCAAACCAATCTCAATGTACTTACATTTTTAAAAAAAAATAAAGTAAAAGCTAAAAACAAACAAACTAACTACAAATCAACAAATATAAAGAACAAACTAGACTTAACTAAGGCTAAAGTACTACTACTAGGATTGGTATTAGCATTAATCCAACTTATAGTCCCCGGGAACAACGGAAAAAACTTATTGCTCTCTAAACGTGAGTATTTTTTAATTAAAGTTACACTAGTACGCAAGTGTACGTGTCGCGCAAGTAATAATGTCGGCTTAAAAGTCTGGATGTCGAACCCACAGGGACTATGTGTAGAATAAATACTAAATAAATATCCTAATAGTTATATCTAACCGATCAAAAGGATAAACAATGAAAGTAACAAAGATATAAACACTATCTAGGACTTGAACAAGGGATAAATAGGATAATCTACTTTAGATAGAGGTGGAAGAGTGATTTCACGTCCCCATACTCAGTATTGAACTTATTCTTGCATTCGGGCATTCCATCAAACTCTTGGCAGGCCCAAGAATTTGGAATGTACGACCCTCTCCCGAGTGTACCGTAACCATATCTTGAAAGGGAACTCAATGCACATAGTCTATAGGTCACATACGGCGATGGCTTATACCTAATCTCACCCATGAATCCTTCAGCTAGACCTTTAACTAGGGGGAATGTACGTTGCCTAATGCAAGTCTACCCAAATCTACCTTCTTGGGATCGAATCGGGTTCCTAAATCTCGACTAACTACTAGCTTGGCATTTAATCGAGCACTAAGCATTCATAAGACACACCACAACATAGAATCATGCCCAAAATACTAAAATACATTAATACATCACATAAGTACGCTACATCACACCCCCAAATGGGGGTCTAAACACACATGAACTCAAAATACAACAATATCCCAAATCTAAACATACAACTATACATCAAAGTATACATGAATGGAAGAAACTGAAAAAGAAAGACAAACTTCGTGTGTTCTACACTTATTGATGGTTCAATCCTCCTCCCGGATGAAAATCTCCTCAAGAAATGGCCCCAACATCCTCCACTGAAGTTCTGGGATGAACCATAGACGAGTCTAGGTCGACTCTCCAACTTCCAAGCTCGAAACACTTTGCTTTACCCCAAAAAAGGTATTTATAGAGTCTAGATAAGTGGTTGGGCACCATATGACGCTTGGTCACTTAAAGAGTGATAAAATGCAAAAAATGTCATGCACCATATGGCGTCGGGCACTTTTATGGTTCCCAGGTTCCTAGAACCGTAGCGCTAAAATATGGCGTAGAGGCACTAAGTTGCCCACTTTTTTGCCGCGGTTTTCGCCGCTTCGCTGAGGATCCTCGCCATATGACGCCCAACATCATCCCATGGCGCCCAGTTTTGCATGTGCCACCTCACGTGTGTCAGAAAGCACTTGCAATACTCCAAATCCTAACTCTGCACACCTGGCGTCTGGCAAGTTTCATGGTGCCTACTTGGCGCCATGAATTTCCTCTGGCGCCCAGCTTCTGCACTTCCAAAAAAATGGGGCAAAATCTTTGTTTCTCACCCCATTTACTTGGGACTTCTTCCTTTGTCCTTCTTATTACATTTTCTTAATGTTCCCTGCGATAAACAACCAAGACTAAGTTAAATTGCCCCTAATTGGGACCATTTTTTGTATATAAAACAGATGTAAAATACATGCCATCAACACACCTTGAAATGCTTTCCATGTATTTAAGGGCATGCATGGTTGAAAACTTTAAGCTCATTCCTCACTTGCACAGGAAGATTAAGGAGAACACATTTTCAATGAATGAAGCCACCCAAAAATTATTTTCTTGTCAATAACATATCATGACTTGGGATTATGAAACGCTTGGTTGATGGACTTGAGAATTCTTTTTGGAAGCTCTAGAATTAGTTTCAAAGGAAACTTGAGGTACCCCATTATATATCCTAGTCAACCACGTTTGAGTTGTTCACTTTCACTTTCTTTGATTGTGTTCACCAAAATGGACAATCAAGTCCTCGATATCTACAGTGCCAAAAACCTGTTTACCATTTACCGCCTCCCAAAGTATGGAAGGGTAGTGTATGCAAGCATACTTGTTGTACAAGTAAGAAAGTACACTTAAGAATCCAGATATCGAATGCACACGGTCTAAGTGTAGACTAAGTACAAAAGCTATATACTAATAGTTATATCTAACCAACAGAAAGAATGATAAAAAAACTTGTTTTCATTTATCCCAAACCTTAACACGCAAATCCCCTGTTTAGCTGCCAAGATGGGCATAATTATACGTTGCCAAATGCAAATCAACCCCCATCTCGGGATCGAATCAGGCTCCAGAAACTCAATTAACTATCGACTAGGCAATTAATTTAACATTAAATATGCATTAGATACAATTATAAGTTAATTAATTCTCAAAAAGTAAAATATATCAACACATCATATATGTACATTACTACACCCCCAAATGGGGGTCTAAATTCACATAATGTCAAAATACAAAAAAAAAAAATTCAAATCCCACACATGTCTTTAACTCAAAGTACAGACAAGTTAATAAAATTGTAAACCCCATGTATACAACACTTTTTTGGGGTTGAATCCTCCTCGGATGGAAATATCCTAAAAAGTGCTTTTAAATCCTCCTTTTATGCTCTGACATGAGCCCTAGACTCCTCTAGGTTGAATCCCTCACTCTCAAGTTCGAATGAGTGAAATTTCACCTAAAACAACATTTTTAGAGGTGTTGTCAGTGGTTGGGTTCCATGTGGGTGCCCAGTGACTTAAACAATGCGTTTTAGATGAAAACTCAGTCGGTACCACAGGGTGCCCATTAAATACTATGTTGCATAGTCACTTGAATGTACAAAAGTTTTGCACTGCCGTGCCACAATGGGCACCCTATTTCTCTACTCGACTCCATGATATTCATGTGGTGCAAAGGCACCCTAGCGCCATATCCCACCCATGAAGTGTCATGGCGCCCAAACTGTTTTTGGGCTAATTTCTTCATTTTATCTCCAAATTGCATGAGATTTCTTTTGTCGCTTTCTTCTAACATTTTTCATGTTTTCCTGCAAAAGACAAGCAATTATAAGTTAAATTTCCCAAAATAGGAGCAATTAGGAGGACTGATAATATGTATAAAAGTCACAAATCAGATAGCTAAAATCTGTATTATCCTAACCTTTTTGCATTTTTCCCTCCCTTTATATTACCTGTCTATCTAAATGCAAAGCTTAACCTGAAAAGCATTTTGAACAAAAGGGAGATCAAGTATTAAATTTGAAAAAAGAGGGCGTAGTAGTAAATCCCGAGGAGCAATGGCTGCTTTGCTTACTAACCGGGCCTTTGAGATTCAAGAATCATGAAATTTTTCTTCAAAGGGTGAAGATAGCTAACTCCATCCGTAGAATAAGGGTTATAAAAATACAAAAATAAAATTAAAAAAATAAAAAAAATGGAGAGACTTCTAGATCTGGCCTACATTAGAGGGTTGGTCATGCACGGTGGAGAGATCTGGTCTATTAGTTTAAGTTGTTATTTGTATGCGACTAACAAATACTAGTAAGTGGACTAGTCATTCAAGTAACACATACAATTAAGTATGATATTGTTCCCTCAGAGGCAAGTAAAACAACCAATTACAACAAAAGTTTTACAATTTTTGGGGTGATAAATTTTATGGATTTTTAAATAAAACTTACCAAAACAAACACAAATAAAATTAAATAAATTAGATAGTAGGTTTGATAGAAAATTGGATTTTAAGGCAGTTGGGAGCTCCAATCATCCCTTGTTGCTCATAGTAACTTTTAGTTCTAAATAGAGCATTTGTAAGTTCATAAAAATATTGGTCAACCATTGAACATAGCTTATCAACTTAGTTTAAACTCCAAATTGAACACTTTAAAACTAAATTGAATAAATCAAAACTTAATTATAAATTTCTCATATTATAACTACAATTCCTTTGCAGGTTAAATACCTGGACAAATCTTAAATTGAAAAACTACACAAAAGGAATATTCATATAATTTAATTAGAAAAAACCCTCTTCTCACTTCTCTCTTCAAACCTCATTTGAAAAGAATAGATCTTGAATAGAAACCACATGTAAAGAAAAAACAAAATTTTGAATAGAAGCTCAAATTGAATTTAAAAACTAAAGAGCTAATTACTTTTACAAAATGAAGTATGGATTGCAGTCCCAACTCTGGGAAATGACTCCATGCCAAAGGTTCAAACAGACAAAAGTAATTAAGGAAAACAAACATTTCAACTAGAAAAGAGTAGAAGAGATAGAACCAATTTTTGACATTTCTCCAAGCTTCCTCCTTTGTAAGACTAACTCTTTGACTTTACTCCACTTTGAGCCTAGGGTTTTTTGTGCCAAAACCCTCTCTGATATCTGCTCTCGACTTCTTTTGACCTCTGCATTTGTGTTCCTAAGTGGTGTGTTTATAGGCTCTTAATTCTCCAAGAAATCCTACTTTAAGTTTAATTGGGTTTCCTGGCAACATAGGAACATGTTTGGGTGCCAGTGGCACCAGGCTATGGTGCCAGGTTTAGGAAAGCACTAGGAGGAAGTGCAGTCACTGTAAGGGGGAGCATAGTCACTGTCCAAGTTGCACTAAAACTCCTCTTGTAGTGCCATGGAACCTGTTTTGTGGCGAGTGCCATGGCTCCCAACAAAAATACTGGAGTTCTTTGTTTTTCTTCCTTTCTCTATTATTTTCACTTGGAATTGATTGATCACCTATAAAACTTGGAATTAAACACGTTGGCAATAGAAGTAGCAGAAAAGGGTTAAAGACCTTAAGTAACTAATACAAATACTATAAAATAAAACCTTATCAATTGCATTACCTTTTCTTAAGCCCCATTGCAACCCAAGAAAAGTTATAATGATATTTGGTGCAAGCTTTCACAATTAATGGAGATTGAAACGAGAAACTAGTATGTGGAGTTCTACAGAGAATTCGTGGAACTAGAAATTAGTATACAAAATTCTAAAGGGAATTTGTGGAAAGAGAAACTAGTGTAATGAGTTCTAAAGGAAATTATTCAAGTACATGGTTTAATGGTTTGATGGTGAGTGATAAATGATTTTGCGGACTCCAAAATTTGATGAGTTTGGGACAAAGTAAATGAAATGCAACTTGCAATTTTTAAGAAAAATTATAAGAGTGATTCGGCAAGCAACTTGATTTTTCATTTATTATGTTGAATTGCATGGTTTCTCATTAAAAAGCATCAAAAGTTAAAAGAGTTCAAATATGTGTGTGATGTCCTTGCTTGACGACAAGCAAGAATTTAAGTTTGTTGGTATTTGATTACACAAATTTAAACTTTATGTGGCATACCCAAAATTTCCCCAATATGGGAGGCAATTTGACTTATTTTTGAAACATATTAGGCTTGTGAAAAGGAAAACCTTGCAAGAAATCCCAAGCAAAAGGAGCGAAAATTATTGATTATATCCCTTTATAAGCAAGTTGGCAAAAGTTAGGGGTCGTGTAGTGCAAACATGCTTCATGGTTGCCAATTTGCACTTAGTGTCATTGAATAGCATCGGCGCCATATGGCACCCATGGCTTCACACTAAAAGAACTAGTGGCACATGACTACTTGGGCACCTGATTGGGTGCTATGGACTGTATATATACATACAAATTTCCCAAATTTTGGAGAAATTTGACCTAATCTTGTTGTTCTCTTGCAAAAAAATAGTAGATAATGGAGGAAGAAGCACAAAGGAAGAAACCCCAGGCTATTAGGGCGAGAAACGAGGAAATTGCCCCCAACTTAGTGCAGAAGCAGGGCTAGGCACCACTGGAAGGCCCCAGCACCACATAGCGCCGAGCGCAGATTGCGGGAAGAAGACATGGCGTCATACGAAGCCTCCGGCGCCCCATGATGTCGGAGAAACCCTTCGCCATGGCGCTGCTCACGGCACAAAATATCGATATTGAGCGCCTCAGCGTTAATTTTTGGCGCAACGACGGCTCGAGGTTCAGCGCCGCGGCGCTGGGATTGAGCGCCATGGAGACAAACAACAAGAATCAGCGCCGCGGCACTGGATTTGGTTCCCATGGCGAGCCACCTGGGGATGTGCCCAAGCGCCATAGAACTCCCCGGCGCCATATGGCGCCAATACTTTTATACTATTGTTTTTGACTGTTTAAGTGACTCGGCGCCATACAGGGGGTAGGCACCATATGGTGCCCAGACACTTAAAAGCAAAAAAAAAATGCTTCTACCACCAACCTATAAATAGAAGTGGGGGCATTTCGAGGAGGATATGTTGGGAGCCCTAGGAGTTCGTGACAGAGCCTGAAGAAGAGGAAACTTGGGGATTTTGAAGCCCGAGCCACATGGAGTCAATCAGGGAGGAAGAACTTCGCATTGGAGCTTCAAAAGACACTGAGTTTGCTCTTATTTGTGTCATCCTTTCTTCTTATCACAGATTTTCTATTTAGTTTTTTAGTGAGATGTATTTCTTGCTACTGTTGAGTAGAGATTTGTGTGATATGATGTATATTGTAGGCTAGAACCCCTACAAAGGTGGGTGTACTTTGGGGTACTGAATTGTTTTTATATGTCATGCTTTAAGTTTCATTAGCTAGTGGATGTGTTTGTGTATAGTGTATGCTACATGCTCGATTAAGTGTTCGGCCAAGTATTTTATCGTATTTAGGCAATCGATACGATCCCGGGAGGGTACTAGCGATTAGACTAGGCATTGTACAACGTGTGTTCCTCCAACTAAGGGGTTAGTTTGAAGGATTTGTGAGTGTTGTTAGGGATAACACATTCGCCGCATGTGACCCATTTGTCTAAGTGTAGAGGGTTCATTCAGTTAACTCTGATCAGAAGATTTCGGAATTAAGTGGATGAACACAGTTGTGGTGAACTCGGGAGAGGCCCACACGTACAATTTCACGGTCCTCACATAGAAGCTCATTAATGACGTATGATCATGGCTATAAAATCAAAGTAGGTAAATCGTAAGTACACCGTCGTATGTTTGTATTGATCATATTCCATCTCCCAGCCATAAGTTAGTACCAATTTGTCAATTTTGCAACAGTGCGTAGTTTATAAATCAGGTCTTTCATTCGGCTAATTACATTAGTTAGGGTGGATATAGATAGTCTTTCTCTTGTTCCCTGTGGTTTGACATCCCGGACTTAACTGTCCCACCGTATTACTTGTTCGACACGTATACTTGCGTGCAAGTCACATTTTCGCAAACAGTACCATGAAGTCATATTGGGCGTTACATAGCGCCAAGGGTCACATTAATATATTTGTCAGTGTCAAAGGCCAAAGTGTCACATGTGAAGTTGGCATCATGAAATTCATGCTAGTTGTTGTAGGGCACTGATTTACCACAAAGGATGTCTCAACGTTTGCCATTGTGACAATATGCGTCATAGGATATCGAGTGACCATGCCATGGGTCTCTACAGGAGCAGTGGGACGACCTGTTGGTAAGGGAAACATCTCGACCGGGTTAGAGGCAGAGGTCGAGGCGGGAGAGGAGTCCAAAGGAGGAGGGATAGATGGTGGACTGGGTGACAGCGATGACGGACATATTTCTGGAGCTGATTTGGGTGGCCGAACAATGGTTATGGAGCGATGGGAAAGAGAAAAATGTGGCAACGGAAGTAAAGGAATTGGCGAAGTGTTGAGGTGGGTGTGTCAGGAGCTGGCAATAAAGGAGGTTTGGATAAAGGAAATATCTGCTCATCGAAGATCACCCTGCAAGAGATAAAGACACGACTAGTCTTAGGATCGAGACAACAAAAGCCCTTGTAACTGGAATGATACCCGAGGAAGACACACGTAACAGAAAGAACATTCGATTTTGTTTTTAGTGTAAGGCCGAATATGTGGGTAGTGAAGACAGCCATAGACACGAAATTGAGAATAGTCAGGTGTCTATTGAAATAGGACCTCATAAAGAATTTTGGACTGTAAGATTGGTGTGGGAAGACGATTCACAATGTACACTGCAGTTGAAAAAGTCGAATCCCTATGTAAGTTGTACATAGATGCTTGCGCAAGGAGAGTAACACCCATCTCGACTACATGGTGGTGCTTGCGTTCCATTAGGCCATTATGTTGAGGAGTATACAGGCAACTGACTCGATGTGATATGCCCAAGTCAACCTTGAAATTTGTGACTCATGAACTCAGAACCCCCATTGGATTGAAAATACTTGATTTTAGTAGAAAGAAGATTTTCAACCATCTTTTTGAATCTAAGAAAAATAGGAGCAACTTCACCCTTTTATTGAAGTAAATACAACCAAGTGAATCGACTGAAATGATCAATAATAATATCAGAAACCACCAAAGGAATAGACCAGGCACGGCCCCTAGAGGTCGCCCGAGACGATATGCAACAAAAACTGTTCACGCGAGGAAGACGAAAAAGGCAAAACAATCGATTTAATGGAACGACAAACATGACACGAATGAAATTTATTAGAATTGGAAACAACTACACTCATAGAACATCTTTTAAAATATTAAAACCAGGGTAACCTAATCTACGATGCCAAACTGAAAATGAAGAGATGGAAGACAACAAACAATGTGGAGATGTAGTGTGATCAACGATATAGAGGCCATTCTTATTCCGCCCCTTGAGAATAATTCTGCCCGCTTGGGATTCTGCACACGAAAACCATCAAAATTGGAAAGAACATAACAATTATGATCTTTGGTGAGTTTGGAAACAGATAACAAATTTTTAACCGATGACAGAACACATAGAACATCTTGAAGAGTTATAAAGGAATTAATTTTGTGTGAGCCGACAGGCAAAATAGGCAAACCTGCACCATTTCCGAGGACCACCTGGTTTGAGCCCGTGTAAGGTGTTGCGTTAGTCAAGACCAACACATTAGACGTTCTGTGGTGCGAAGCACCAGAATCAGTGTACCACGCGAGGTCATGCGTGGGATCGAATGAGGCCGTGTTGGCTTGCGGAGGTGGAGTCTGCTGGTACATCAAATTAAAGCATTGGTGGCACTAAAGGGCCACATGTCCACGTTTCTAACAAATTTGACACTGAGGACGATTTGAGGATTCTACATGGTCATTGGACACTGAGAACGATTTTGAGCTCTCAAGCCAACTCATTATTCTTTCGGTATAGCTCGTCATCAAGTGTTTATGTCAATGATATTGTTATCACTGGTAGCTCCTTAGATGATATTCAAAGACTAATTGACAGTCCCAAGTCTTAGTGTTCGGTCAAAGGCTTGGGTTATCTACACTACTTTCTTGGCATTGAGGTTGATTGCACAAAAAATGGACTGCATTTGTGTCAGTCCAAGTATGTGTAGAGCCTGCTACAGCGTCTCAGGTTGTCCGAGGTGAAACCCATATCAACGCCGATTGTCACTGGATTGAAGCTATCCAAACATGAAAGTAATCTTCTTCCCGATCTATCAAAATATCGAGCCACAGTAGGTGCACTTTAGTACCTCACTCTCACTCGGTTGGACCTCCAAAATGCCATGAACCGAGATTGTCAATTCCAACAGGCTCCAATAGACTCGCACTGGGTTGTAGTCAAGCGCATTGTTTGGAACATCAAAGGCACGCTATCTCTTGGCCTTCTTATTCAACCAGTATCCGACATAAGCATTGATGTTTTCTCTGATACGGATTGGAGCATTTGCCCTGATGATCGTCATTCTGTGACAGGGTTTTGTGTTCTTCTCGGAGGGTCCCGTATCTCTTGGGACTCCAAGAAGCAGCCCCCAGTCCTACGTTCCAATGCTGAAGCCAAGTACCGAGTCTTGGCTATACTTGCGGCACAAACCCATTTTTGACCTATTGGTCCTAGTATCATAGGCGACCGAACGGCCGCCCCCCTAATTACTAGACCGACCTGCTATAATAATTCCATAAACACCTAGTGAAGATATGGCAAACAAATATAGTAGCCCTATGTTCGGATCCGACAATACAAGACCATAATCAAAAGGTACAATGGCCCGAGCGACCAGACATAGTCGCAACAGTGGTTTCTTGAATTTTACAACTTTTTCGTGAGTTACGGTTGTTCCTTCACGACCCGTCGGTGTTTTGATGTGTCAATCTCTCGGCTACATACATTGTTGCGAATCCAGTATTCCATGGGAGAGTAAAACACGTGGAGCTAGACTACCACTTCATGAGGGAGTGAGTTACAAGTGGTCAATTCCGAGTCAAGTACATTCCAATGAAAGATCAGATTGCCGACATGTTCACTAAGGGTCTGAATTGATCTCAGCTTCTTCGGTTTTTGTCCAAGCTTCACATCTCTACCAAGCCAATCAGCTTGAAGGGAATGTTAAGGAAGATTCCTGATTAGAATCAATTACTCTTGCATGTAATTTTATGTTTCCTAGTTTAAGTAAATCACTTGTATTCTAATCTACGTGGCATAGCAATGCAACAACGCTTTGAAATTGGCACCAGGATGCCAAAAAGGTGTTGAAATGTCAAATTGCGGAAGAGGGCACCCCTACGAGGTGCATGCCCTAACGTTGCGGCTTTCTATATTGAAAAATGCTTGGCGCCATAAGAAAAGTCTAACACCGTACGACACTGGATTGTCATTTTCGCTTTTTAATTCAACAAGAATCCAATTAGTATTTTGCATCTTGTTAGATAGGGCTGCAAATGGATTGAAATAAACCATAATCCAAACCACCCTGGTCCTTAAAATCTGATCCAATCCACCAAGTAATTGATTGGATTAATCTCTAGATGAAAGATACCAATCTGCCTTTTGAATAGTTCAAAATGAGGATTTGTTATAAATTATAATCCAATCTCATATGGCCTTTACTTCCGACGATACGTCCAGTTTCGAGCCTGCATGTCGTAGGTTGAGCTATCGGCCGGGAAGAAGTCCTTACCGGAACCAATCTCAGCTGCCACACCAATCTCAGCAGCCACACCAAGAATCGCAAGTAAGTCCTTACCAAAACCAATCTCTAAAGAAAATCTTGTTCCTACTTCTACGATTCTTTGCTCCTAAAGTTGTGATATCAGAAGAAACCACTCCAAATCTCTTAGTGCCGAGAAGGGGAAGATAAAACAATATCTGAGATGTAAGATCAACTTGGGATGTCGAGTCCAAGAAACAATATACCCAAAGGTCGTGTTATTATGCAAGAGCCGAATTCCCGGATTACAGAAGCTGGAGCGACGAAAGCACATACACCAGATGGATCGATAACAGGGATAATCAAAATCACCAACAAAACTCAAACACTGACCGATGGAAGAAACGAAGGCTACTCTGGAGCAGAAACATGGAGAGGAACACATATAACGCCGGCAACAAATAATAAATTTTATGAAATAAAACACCATGATTTTATGGGTGTGGGGTCCACTTCTAAATACATGTTAATGAATATTTGGTATAAGGAATAATGGCCAGCACATCCCCTTATATAGGTAAGGTTAAAGAGTTTATTGGCTTAGAAGCACTCCTTGGAATAAGAGGATGTATCCCTTTAATTAGAAGATATCTATTCAATTAGGAGATGTATCTCTGTTTTAGGGGATGTATCCCTTTGTGAAAGTCATTATTAAAATACCCTTTGAAAACTTATAAATACCTCATGGTCTCACAAGTGAGGCATGCTAAGCACACCAAGTCTGGTTGAAAAGGAGCAAGCTTATCACTTGTAGAAAATTGTTTCGAAGATATCTTGTGCTAAAGGTATTCGTATGTTCCTAAACTTCAAAAAGGTGATCCCCGTATCGTATTCTTCCATTCTAAAATACTTCAAGATGAAAGGTACACATATTATATTCTCTATTTCAATTCAATTCAATTATATATGTAATAATTTACTGTTGTAATTGAGATTTATAATTATTTTCATAATACATATTTTGTTTTATTAAACATAAAGTCTAACACAAGGATCTACATTGAAGTTGTTTCCTAACGTTTACAAGTTTACAGGTTATCCGTCAACCTTTATATTATTAGTAATTAACATGAGAATTAGAATTCCATTGGAACGTAATATACTGATGTTATCCCATTGCGGGATGATAGCAAGGAATCTGGGAGAAATTGAAAACACCACACACATGAGCAAGGCAACATGGAAGCTCTGCTCACCAAAGACTCAGTGGATTTTCGGGATTGCATATCAAGATATTATACAAATGATGAAGCAACCGAAGACGGCCATAGGGATGAGTCATTACCTATGACTGATTTTCACTCGGCCAAAGAGTCTCCCCAAAGCAAGGGCATTAACAACGCACACACGTTACACTAAGGAAGAGCTTAGGCCACAAAGTAATATTAATGTGTTTTGCTTATATATATCTCTCTAAAATCACCCCTCTAAAAGAAATATTAAAGACTATTACCGTAGAAACACATATAAAGTGGCGGCGAGGGTCTTTTCCAGGTTCATCATCTGCATGAGGATCATGCACTCTCCTTGGTATGCAAAGCCGGCGAAGGAAACCGTCAATTCCCACTGATGGATAAGGACGAAGGAAAAGATAAGTTATTCGAACCAGACTCCTCCAAAATTTCTTCTCCTAGATCAAGAGCCAAAGAGATAGGTTCAACTTCAGCTGTCTCCAATAAGATCATCTCATCAAAAAATTCTGACCTAATTTCTAGTCTCTCAGACTCACTCCTCAAGGTTACACTCTCCCATTAATCGAATCAGAAGAAAAATGAACGTCGAGAAGCCACGTTTGTTGAAGTGTATGTGGGACGCACCCCATCATCCCCTTATATAGTGACCTCAACCATACATGAAATCTTCCGATATTAATGTTCTTCTATTACGCAAGGGCTACCTAATGAACTTTCATTGCCCACTCTGTGCTAGGAAACTTATGAATGAATGTCCAATTAGTTGTGGGTTAAGATTCTAAATCTCCAGCCTATTTTTTGCCAACATCCCTCACTGATATTCTACAGCTGCACGGCAAATACATCACAATGGATGAACCCACCAGAACCAGCGAGGGGAAGAGAGTAGTTGCATGGGTTAAAGTAGAGATTGATCTGCTAAAACCGGATGTTGAAGGTCTTATGGTGGAATCGGAACACCAAGCGATGATTGTGAAGTTAAAAACTGAGAATCGACCCAAGGTGTGTCTTAAGTTTAAGCGAAGGGCCATTCGACTGAGGAATGTTGAGGATCTGGGCCCAAAACGGACAAAGGGAGCCCAAAGTCTTGTTTGGCAAAAGAGAAATCCACCACCGAATGGCAAGTAATCCAACACAAGTTATATAGATCCAAGACCCACTCCATTAACACAAAGGGGAGCACAAGCTCACATAGGCAGACTTCGAGGACCGGAAGATACACTGCATGAGAATTGAATTATAAAGAGTTGGGACAAGGAGTAGAAATAGGCCAGGAGGAGGAAACAGAAAGCCAACTCAGCCTCAGCATTACTCTAGCTTCAGGCCCAGAGGAGCAGAACCCACCTGTGACATTGATACATAAGCCCACTCTACATTGGAATCCTTTTCTTCTCCCTCAAGAAGGCCAGGAACATGCAGAAATGGGTAATCAAACAAACCCGAGCCCAAATAAGAAAAAATATCCAAAACAAGCCTTAAAAAACACAGGAATCTTGGGTTATTCAATCGTTGCTTGAAGAGGAGACAACACGTACAACAAGGCAGAGCAGGATCCGAGTATTGTTTGTGCGGACCTAATTCTAAGCCAAAGAAGACTGAAGATGCCAAACATGGACACTCTGATGACTAATGTGGAAGAAGAAACAAGTAAGTCCAATAGACTTATTCAATTTTTTAACAGTAATATCTCTCATTCTAGTCTCATTAGCTTCCCTTTCATTAATTATGAATAATTACTTAGCATGGAATATTAGGGGCGTCCGGAGCAAAAGTGCACGAAACGCTGCCGAGTTATGACTCAAAAATTAGAACTATGACATAATGTATTTCAGTGAAACCATGGTAGAAAATCCAAATAACACGGCAATCGCCCACTTCTTCAAAACAATGTACACAAATACAATACATGTACTCTCACAAGGGCATAGAAGAGGTTAGTGGTTGATGTGGAAAGATGGAAAGATCGCCTAGACCTCCAAATTACATCCTTATCCTAAAAAGGAATCAGCTTACAAATAAAACATATCCCACTAACACCTTAAGATAGAAACATGGCATTAATAGAGTAGAAGAAATAACATCAAGAAACCCTGGGATGTGGGGATTGATAGGAGATTTCAATGCTACTAAGGCCCAATTGGAAAAGAACTCAAATACAAAAATAAATAATAATAAATAAATAAATAATAAATAAATAAACCAAAATAAACAATTTTAGAAATTTATAGAAAAATAAGGGTAATTGAAGTACGATTTATGGTCGTTGCTCATGGACAAACAATAGCAAAAATCAGCATAAGGTTACAACTAGGTTAGATAGAGCATTAGTCAATGTCGACCGGTTAACATATTGGGAACATAGTAAACTAATAGTCCTACCCAGAATTAGATCGGATCATGTGTCCATTCTTCCTGAAGTAAAGAATCAAAAACAAAAACACGCATTTTTAGGTACCAGTATATGTGGACATTAAATGAGAAATACAACACTAGTTACATGAGCTTGGAAATCAATCCTAACTTTCAACAAGTTAGGAAAAATTATTTCAAACTAGAGGATAAAAGCACAAGGTTTTTTCATTAGTTTGCCAGTCCATAGGGAAACAAATAGAATTAGTATTAGAAACGAGAAAGACGAGATCTTAGAAGAGACATACCCTATTAAATAAGCAACAACACATTATTTTAGAAAAATTTGTAGCCTTAGAAAGAGTCATGAAGAGGAATTTACATTTTACCCAAACCAGACCCTTACTAGAACACAGGTAGAAGAGATAAACAAACCTCTTACTATGAATGAGATCAAATCAGCATTGTTTTCAATGGATTCATCCAAGTCACTCGGGCTAGATGGTTTTCATCCGGTTTTTCACAAATATCACTAGAGTTTATTAAAAAATGATCTATTCCAAACCTACAGTAAAATGTTCAATTCAGGAGAGATAGACACTGCAATGAATCAAATCCATATTGCCCTTATACCAAAAGTAAAAAACCCTAAATACTTCAGTGACTTCAGGCCTATTAGCCAAACAAATGTAAATTATAAAATATTTACAAAAACATTAGCCAATAGGTTTAGTAAAGTGATAGGGGGCTCAGTAAACCCATCACAATATGCTATTATTAAAAACAAATAAATACATGATCATATACTCATGACACATGAAATAATGCATGTCTTCAAATCAAAATCTGAAAATAACAAATTTTTAGGCATTAAACTCGACCTAAGAAAGGCCTTTGATACTCTGGCATAGGCATTCGTCAAAGATATGTTAAAAACCCTTGGCTTTCCCAACAAATGGCAAGACTTAATAATGTCTTGTATAACCACTATTTCATACCAGATACTAATAAACAATGAACCCACTACCCCAACAATGAACTTTTCTCTGCTAAGTTATAACAGTACATTCAACTGGATAGGATACAACCTTGGACGGTAAAAAAAAATGCACCTAAGATCTGCAATCTGCATCATGCAGATGAAACACTAATATTTGCTGGGGCAGAGAAAAAAACAACAGAATGTTTAAAGAATTTACTAACTGAATACAACTCCCAAGCCAATCAGTATATCAATGCAAATAAGTCACATATTTTCTTCTCCCGTAGTGTACATCCTACCAATAAGCCAACTATTACAAATTTTACATTTTCAGCAAGCTGAAACACTAGGCAAATATCTGGGAATAAGCATTTCAATATAAAACATAACCAATAATACATACTCCCCTATCATTGAAAAACTAAAAGCTAGATTACAGGGATAGCTCCAAAAATCCCTAACTCTAGCAGGAAGAATAACTTTAGTGAAGACAATTTTGAATGCAATCCCAAATCACTTACTTGCTTTAAGGTGCCAACCAAAGTGACAAATGATATTGAAAAACTGAGTAGAGACTTTATATGGAGATATAAAAACAAAAGAAAACTGCATTTAATCTTGACACAACCCAAGCAAGAAGGAGGCTTAGGCATTAGAAGGACACAACCCCTCTTCTTTCTCTTCTTCCTTCATTCTCCCAAATTGCACCGCGCGGAAAAAACCCTCTTTTTCTCTTCCTTTCATCCCTATTTTTGCCAAATCAAAGCAGCAAATCAGCGATTGGAGGCTGTGCGACCACAAATCGTGCGTTTCTCCCGTGAATTTTTGTCTTTTAGTTGTAAAAGTAAGTTATTTTTTCATTTTTCGTGAGTTAGAATTTGTTTGCACGTCGTTTTGATGATTTGATGCATGTTTTTAGTTAAAATCGCTCCTATTGTAGTGTATTAACCATGATTATGCTACGAATTTCATGTTTGTTAGATAATTTAGGGTTAAATTTCATGTATTGAGTGGATTTGGGGTTTCTTGTGTTTAGGGTTTAGGATTTTGAGGCTAATTTTGGAGTTTTGTGGCTAATTTAGGGTTTTGATGTTAATTTAGGCGTTTTGAAGCTTATTTAGGGTTTTTTATGTTAATTTTGATTTTATGCTATTTTAGGGGTTTTTATGGTAATTAATGGAGTTTATGCTTATTTAGGGTTTTTTAGGCTAATTTGGGAATTTGTATAGTAATGTTGATTTTATGTGAAGTTATGGTTTTATATGCTAATTAAGGATTATTAATGGTAATTCAGTTATTCTTTATGCTAATTGAGGTTTTAGGCTAATTTAGGATTTTATAGGTTAATTTAGTATATGAGGCGTTGTAGTTTTCTAGAGGCGTTGTAGTTTTTAAAGGCGTTGTGGATCTTGGAATAAGTACCTTACGTGAAGAAGTGGTTTTGCATGAAGAATTTTAATTCCAAGTTGTGTGGTGTATGAGATGAGTTGTGATTGGAAATCTTAAATGTCTGTTGCTTAATTTCAGTTGAAGATGGCAGTCGTACCTGCATGTTGTTATTTTGGTGGTGAATTTATATTTGAGCACATTAATGTGGTCGGCTATAGTGGGGGGACAACCAGACTTATATATCTAGAGCCGACGTATACGTTTTATGCGTTGTGCACTATGATGTATAATGTTCTTGGAGGGAACCCACGCACGGACCACATTTTAATATGGTTGCGTTTTACGTGCAATGGTCGGTTGATGTACACTCCCATACTCGATGACATGTCACTAGAGAATGGATTAGGCATGGTGAAGCATGGGTTTCAATCAAAGCTGGAGTTGTTTGTAAGCGGGATACCTACTCCTATGAGATGGATAGTAGAAGAAGTTTGGAAAATGTGTGTGGATCCGGCGAAGGAGCTGTTATGGTATACGGGGTGCAAGCTCCGGCCGAAGGGGATGAGAGAGTTGAAATAGCTATTGTAGAATTCATCCTTGAAGAAAGATGAGAATCATCACTTTAGCCTAGTTTAAAGTTTTACTTAATTTCAGTTTCGCATTAATTGTTGATGAAGCTACAATTGAATTTAGGGAACCAAGTGAGGACGCAAATGATAATTCTAGTGGTGAGGAGTCGTGGCCGGATCCAGTTAGAGAGGAAGTTGAGGAAGAAGAAGATGTTGAATTACCCCTTCCTACCATAGGTGTCCCACCTCTAGAGGAAAATAATGAGTCGTATCCCGATCCGTGGATAGGAGTGATGGACATGAATGTCACATATAGGAACACAATGGTCCTAGGCGTAGATGATGACAATGTACCCCCACCCGTCGGCGTTGGAGTCGGTCAGAGGTTTATGACTAAGGACGCATTACAGATGTACTTGAAGGACTACTGCATCAGTAGACATGTCCAGTTCAAGGTACATAAATCGGGACCGACGGTTTATTATGTTCGTTGCATAGGTGATCAGTGTGCATGGCACGTATACGCGTCATTCAGTATGAAGATGAACATGTGGAAAATAAGACGATGCAATGATGAACACATGTGTTTGAACGCCGAACTATGCATGGACAACCGGTTGTGCACCTCTAGAGTGATATGTAACCTCATCATGCCCAACGTGAGGACAAGTTTCACTTTGTCTCTTCATGAGATCATTCAGCTGGTGAAGGATAAATATCATATTCAGGTGAGTTATAGCAAGGCATGGAGGGCAAGGAACAAAGCACTAGTTGTTGTATTTGGTGGCTGGGAGGATTCGTACAACTTATTACCTCAGTTTTTTAAGGCAATTAAAGACACAAACCGAGGTACTAAGTACAAGATGATAACCACGGATGAAGATGTGCCACGTAGAAATTTTGTGCGGCTTGATAGGGCATTTTGGGCGTTTGGACCAGCTGTCCATGGATTTCAATTTTGTAGGCCCTTCATCAGTGTAGATGGGACTCATTTGTACGGGAAGTACAAGGGTTGTCTGTTGATAGCTACGTCGTTTGATGGAGATAACCGATTATTTCCCCTGGCCTTTGCACTTGTGGAGAAAGAGAACATCGATACGTGGACTTGGTTTATAGCATGTTTGGCGCGTCAGGTGGTTAGAGGGAGGTCTCCGATGTGCATCATCTCTGACCGTCACAGTAGTATCATCAGAGCGGTGGCAGATGTCTTTCCACGCCCCCATAGGCACAGGTTTTGTATACGACACATCATTGCCAATCTGAAGAAGCGGTACAGTGTCAAGGACTTGGATAAGATGGTCTGGAGATGTGCGAGTGCAGAAACAGTTGCTCATTACGATCATGCTATACAGAACCTTGAAGAAGTATGTCCTGGAGCCAGAGCGGAGTTGATCGAGGATATGAGCCCTGAGCAGTGGGCCCTTGCATACGATGGGAACATGTCGTTTGGGAAGCTCACGACAAATTCCTCTGAGAGCGTGAATTCTCTATTGAAGTGGGCACTAAGCTTACCTGTTCAGGCCCTAGCATCGGCGATATTCTATCGGATGAATGCATGGTTTGTACACAGGCGAGAAAAGACTGCACAGATTACAACCCATCTTTGTCCTTCGGTAGACATATTTACGGACTGTCGTGGATGATGCCAAACATGTGTGCGTTGTTGCTTATGGTGATGGGATATTTCAGGTCGGCGAACACAAGGTTAACGTCATGCTTAAGGAGTGTACCTGTCGGTCATTCCAGATTTATCAAGTTTCGTGCATCCATGCCATTGCAATGTGTGGGGCAATACATCACGACTTCTATCAGATGACATCTGAGTATTATTATGCATCTACAAACGCACGGGTGTATGAACGAGCGTTTGATGTGCCTACATGGAGAAGTACTTGGGTGCAAGAAGGTCCAGTGGTACTCCCACCAGGTGAGAAGAGGACTCCGGGTAGGCCAATGTCTACGCGTATTCAGAATTCTATAGATTGGAGAGATGATGATAGAGGATGATATTTGTGCAGTATTTGTAAGCAACCCGGTCATAAAAAATGGGCTTGTAAAGCCCCGTCTTCTGGCACTGCAGAGAGTTCCTGTGCGGGGTCTAGGCGTCGGTAATGTATTCTGTTAGTTTATGAAAAATGTATAATGACATATTTTCAATTGGTTAATTTAACTTAGTTTGTTAATGTATACTTTGTTTTCCCTATAGGTCGTGATGGTAGACACCCCATTATTGTACGATCAGGACTCCCATAGGAGCGAGGCCATCTGGCATGGGGAGGTTAGTGCGGACTCTTGCACTTGTGATTACGTTTGGTTATAAACATACACTAACAAACTATTACTCATGTTCAGGACCTTGGATGCCTGGAATGCACTGAGCATTTCCAGACTCTACGACATTGGCCGCTGGACAAGCGGATGTTGCCCTATATCGAGGCCGCGGGGTTTAGTGCACTACACAGAGTCCAGTGGTTGAGACTGGACAAACCGCTGATTACCGCACTGGTGGAGACATGGAGGAGCGAGACGAACACCTTTCACCTTGCGAATGGTGAGATGATGATCACATTAGAGGACGTGGTTGTCCTCTTGGGATTACGTGTCGACGGAGACGCTGTGACCGGGTCGACTCGGGGGGATTGGATGGAGTTGGCCAGAGTCCTTCTGGGGGTCGAGCTTCCACCTGGAAGTTTTCAGGGGGGTCGACTGTCACTATCATGGCTCATAGGCCAATTTTCATTCTGTCCCGACGACGCGACCGAGTTGATGATACAGTAGCACGCGCGCGCGTACCTCCTCCATCTTGTGGGTGCGACGATATTCTCGGATGGTAGTGCCCGAGGAGTTCACATGGCATACCTGACACTCTTCGAGGACTTCGAGGCGGCCGGGAGGTACAGCTGGGGGGCAGCTACGCTAGCCTTCCTCTACCGGGAACTCGCGAAGGCATGTCGCACGGGAGTTGTCGGCATTGCTGGATGCCTCACCCTTATGCAGGTAAATTCTTCTTTCAAGTAATTGTTCAACTTGAAGGAATAAGACTTATCAGTATAATTTTTGTTTTTTGCAGCTATGGGCGTGGGAACGTCTACATACTGGACATCCGACACTCCTAGAGGAACCGGCGCTGCAGGGTGGCCCTTTAGGTTCCAGGTATGTACTTATATAGTTTAATCGTAATTTACACTTCCGTAAAATCTTGTGTAACTAACTTATATTGGTATTTTAGGTGGAACGTTCGACGGACAAATGCCACAAACCCTGGTGGAAACCTGGTGCTATACAGGACTGAGTTGGACCACCAGTGGAGCTATCAGGTAAGTTACTTTACGAATATACAATGATGACAATTCATACCCTAGCAAGTTTCTGGTAATAATTATTGTATTTTTCTTAGGTAAAATGGCAGTTGTACCTCGATTTCATGCAGCGTCTACCTGCTATCTGCGTTGAAGGTAGACGTATCTGGTTGTCTAGGATACCTCTTATTTGCTTTGAGATCGTCGAGCTGCATGTTCCTGATCGAGTGATGTTACAGTTTGGGTTGGAGCAGGTAATTATTGCAACACCCAAGTTCAATTTCTATTTATTTTAGGGTTCATGAGTTTAATTTAATAATTTCGAGCAGGTGACTCCACCGGAGGATGTCGAGCATGTTACTTGCATCTCTCGGAAAAGGCCGAGCTGGGGAGGAATAGGCGCTATACCATCGTGATTACATCGCTCGGTGGGAGGCACGGGTGGAGTCTGTTGTTATAGGCAGCCGGGCACACACCCCCAGACATGCTCCCAGTGACTATATGAGGTGGTATTTGGGGGCTACTCAATGTTTCATATCACCTACACCGACTGAGCCAGCCATGGTATACCATCCTAGAGGTTATACCGAGGAGGCATTGGTACGTAATTAACTTTGTGAAATGACTATTTCTTTATTAAAATTTTTTAACTTACCGTTTTTCTTTTGCAGTTGGGTTGTGTGCGGAACGTGGTTGAGCTCGTCAACCATAGAGAGGCCTTAGACCCATTGTCAGCAGATCCATACCTGATGGAGATTGGACACTACTGTCAGTCAGTCCTGCACAGTCTTCCACTCTTGGAAGGAGCGATAGTTGGAGGAGATGTGTCACATGCTGGTGAGCCTTCTCACGTGGTCGAGCCAGCTAGAGATAGAGCACCACGGAGTCGTCGTGCAAGGCGTCGGCCCACAGCTGAGACGACAACTCGTGTGGAGGATTCTGACGAGGTTCCAGCCGTACCGGAGCCTACGGTGCCCGATCTTCCACCTGAGCAGACACCTGACCCGGAGCCCGACCAGCCCCTTGAGCCGCCCCAAGAGCAACCCCAGGAGCCTGAGCCCAGCCGCCACCCTCCCATTCGGAGGATTTATACAAGGAGGCAGAAAAAGGCAATTGGTGCACCAGAGCCCAGTTCTGCCTTATGACTGTTTTTGTATATTATATTTGTTGTTTTTATTATTTTTTATGTATTCAAATTTGTATACTTACTTATATTTTATATAGTATCATTTATTTTTCATGATAGATGTGTTTTATTACTTTACAGTTATGTAGTGTGATCAATAGTTTTGGATTATGAATGTTAACAGGTAATTACAGGTTGAAAAACAGACTAAAGCAAAAACAAAAAAAAAGTTTAAAAATATATTTTCTAAAGGTGGCATTTAAATGCCGCCTTCAGTAATAATAAGCAAGGCAGCTTTTATATGACGCCTCCTTCACGTTAAGACGATCAGCTGAAAAAAAATTTCGCTAAGTGATGAGTGAGGTGGCATCATAAAGCCGCCTCATTTTTTTGATAGTGGCGGCATTTTGATGCCGCCTCTGCTAATGAAGGCGGCATTTCTAAGCCGCCTCGCGTTTTGGCGTAGGTGGCATTGAAATGCCGCCTCGTTCATATTTTTTTCTGTAGGCGGCATTTGAATGCCGCCTACTGATTGTTTATTTTAAAAAATTACGGCAACACGCTGGCACCTGCAGGCCAGCGTGTCGCCTACGTGGCATTTGACCAAGTTGGTCAAACTTGGTCAAACGTTAAAAGTGACATTTTGGCAAATAATTTTTGAATAGTGTCAATAGTGTAATTTTTTATTTTTTTTAATTATTATTAAAAAAAAGTCGAGTTGTTCGAGTGCGCTCAAGGCTTATGTGCTCTTAAGTGCGCTCAAACAACTTGATCCGTTCGATTGGATCCGATGGTGGTGTTATAATGTAATACTAATTTAAATAAATTACAAAAATACCATTGACAAGAAAATAACACAACTTCGATATTTCGGTTTCCCGTGGCGGGCTTTCTGAAATTCCCTTCTAGTGCTCTGGCAAATGCTCCTGGATATCCGAATAGCTGCCTATCTTCCTGATTTTGGCCGAGGGGAAAATGTTGTTGAGCTTAGAAGTGCGGAAACTCTAGCCAGCGACGGGATAGAAAGGCCGCCCCTCTCTGGCCGTCCGTCTTGTAGAAGATGGCGTGCCAACGAACTCCAGATTTTGTTGCTTCTTGATTTCAAGGTTACCAGGCAGACAGCACCATCAAGTCCTCCACGCCGCCGACTGCGGGGAAGGAAGTTTTTTTAAGAATAATTAAAAATAAATAAAAAATTACACTAATGACACTATTCACAACTTATTTGACACTTATTCACAACGCTGAAAGTGACATTTTGGCAAATAAGTTGTGAATAGTGTCATTAGTGTAATTTTTAATTTTTTTTAATTATTCTTTAAAAAACTTCCGGGGAAGTCCCTCTTGTTATGCAGGACGTGCGTGACGGCCGAGGCAGAGGGGTTGTTCATCACCAGCCCCGCGTCCACGGCGACGCAGCGCGTCTTCCCGTCCATCGACGCAAGCTCGAACAGCCTGAACCTGTCGGGCATCGCGAACGTGGCACGACACACTTTCCAGAGCTCGAAGTCGAAGCTCGGAGACTTCATCGGATCCGCTTGATAGAAGACGAAAGGGGTGCCGCTGTTAAGGTCATAGCAGGGGACGAGCAAGGGGTTGCAAGTGTCCTTGAGCATCAACCGCCGCCCCTCCCCCTGCCAAACGCCTCTTGCAGAACTCCATCGAGGCTACTGCCAAAAAACCTCCGACGGCGAAAAATTCTTGCGGGCCTGAACATCCGTCTGCGGTTTTGCCGCAAAAACTCGACAGCATCGCGGGCGGTGTACAGGGGACGGCCGTTCCCGTCATTCGTCGATGGAAGAGAACGAAGGCAACTCTGTCATCGGTGGTATTTTTATAATTACAATAAAATTCTGTTATGTTATATTACCACCGTAAGATGAGAAGGGATTTGATCGGATGGCTCAAGGGGGTTGAGCGCACTTAAGCGCATATACGACTTGAGCGCACCTAACCATGTTCTTCTGTGTATGGGTCTTGAGACTCCTGGTAAAAGCCTTCTTCTTTGTCACTCTTTGGTGAAGCGGGTGGAGCCAAGTCAACCTGTTGATTTGGGAACATGCGAGCAATGTTAGCCAGAACCCGTAGGTGGACATATTGAAAAATCTCTTCCTCAGTAGCTTGAGGATTTCGTCGAATGAACTGAGCCTTGAGTTTTTCAGGATCAGTAGTTAGGAGATCCCATTCCTGCTCGGGTGGTGGAGGTAGTTGCTTCCATTCGTGAATTTCGGCTTTGATAGCGGTAATCGCGCCATCGTACAATTTTGTGTGTACAAAGTGCTGCCATCGTTGGATCTCGTATGTCCGCCAGATAGCAGGAGTATTGTCACAAGAACTATTTTCTTCCCACAGACTTTGCCATATCCAGGGAATTTCGAACCTTATGAAAAGGGTTGCTTCACCCTGGTTGGTATACAGGTCAGTGGATTGGCTTTGCGTAAGCGCTGGATGAAGTTCACACCATTCTTTAAACAGGGTTCGTAATAGTTGACTGCTGGGATCGTCGAAGATACAGATCCCCCCCCCCATCGAAGACCACCAATGGTAAAACCATGTGGGCAGAGAGGCAGCATGAAGAACCGAAGGGCGAAATTTGAAGTAAAAGGTATGATTTCGCGAAGTGTTGTTAAAGTAAAAAGAATGGGAGAACGCATCGACATAATCCCAATAGGTGTAGTATTGAGGGCCTGAAGTGGGAGTGGTGAATGTAAGAGGATGGTTGGGGCTTGTAGGCCATTCATAAGGTAATAAAATCCGATCAACGAACACTTGGGTGCGTAGGACCTCATTTTGAGGTTTCTTCTGATTGATGAGGACATGATGACACCGTAGGATCTGCTGGTAGTAGGCCAGAGATTTTCCTTGCCTCTGGGGAAATTGGTATGTTCCTCCCAAGGTCTGATACGCCAATTGCCAGGCCGGTTGTTTTAATTGGAGGCCATGTGGAATGAAGGCAACTAAGTCCTTATGGGTCTTAGAGTGCCAGGGGATGGACAGGTATGCCACATCTTTATATGAGGGAGTAACCTCATTGGAGGGGGTTGCCTCCTTTTTGTTGTAAAGCGAAAGCAAAGCTCTTCTTTTGAATAGTCGCCAAGGTTTAGGAATAACCTTATTGGGTGTTGAAGGTCCCCAGAGGGCGGGAGGTTTGGCTGGTAGAGCCTTGTATTCTCGGGTTAGCGTTTGTTTTCCTTTGTAGTTCGGTTGAAGGTGGCGACCCTTTTTGCCGAAAAGCCATGGGGTTCCCCCTGTGAGGAGGAGGTCATTTTCCTGTAAGAAATTCCCGTGTAAGGAAATCAGGTAAGGAGTTAGTTTCTCCAGGTATGTATTGAATAGTAAAATCATAAACTGATAACTCAGCTTGCCATCTCGCAAAAATCTGTTTAGACACCAGGTTTTGGACGTCTTTTTCGATAATAGACTTGCAAGCTTGGCAATCTATGCGTAAGAGAAACTGCTGGTTGAGCAGATCATCTTGAAACTTAGAAATGCACTTTAGTATAGCAAGCATTTCTTTTTTTTACAGTAGAATAGTTCTTCTGGGTTGTATTCCAGAAGCCAGAACAGTATCGTACTAACTGTTCATTTCCTTGTGCAGGTTTTTGCTTCAATATTCCTCCATAGCCGAGGTCAGAAGCATTTGTTTCCACTACTTTGTAGAGTAATGGGTCGGCTAAAGAAAGGCATGGTAATGCTCTTACTTTGGCCTTGACGGTTTGTACCGCTTTAGTGTGCTCAGAAGACCATGGTATAGGTTTCTTCTTGAATCTTGCATAAAGTAAATGAGTATCAGTAGCCAGATCTTTGTAATAATCGGCTACATAATTTAATGCTCCAAGAAAGCGTTGTAGCTGTTTCTGTTCTGAAATTTCGTCAGGAAATTTAGAAGCAAATTCAATAGACCTTTGAAATGGTGTATGAGTGTGTTGGAAAATAGTATGACCCAAAAAAAACGTATTTCAGTTTGAAATAACTTCATTTTGGGTTCAGAGAAACCAATCCATTTTGTAAAATTAAAGTTTTGAAGATTCGCAAATGTTTGAAATGTTGTTCTATGGTTTGGGAGAAAACCAAAACATCATCAATGTAGGATAAAAGGAATTCGAATATGGAGTAAAAATATCGCTTCATGATATGCTGAAATTCGAAGGAGCATTTTTTTTTTAACCAAAGGGCATGACATTCCATTCAGTAGTGACCGAATGGGACTACAAAAGCAGTTTTGTATCTGTCTTCTGGTTTTTATCTGAATTTGCCAAGAGCCAGATTTTAAATCAAATTTTGAAAAGACTTCTGCTTTAACAAGTCTATTCAAGAAGTCTCTCTTATTAGGTATGGGATACCTAATCCATTGGAGGACTTTATTGAGGGGTTTATAATTAATGACTAACCTTGGTTTTCCGCGTTCCTTTTTCTGCATTATTGTTGACATAAAAGGCTGTGCAGCTCCATGGAGAGTAAGAAGGTTGAATAAGGCCTTTTGTCAAAAGATCTTGTATCTCCTTTTGACATAATGCAAGGTATTCTGCATTCATCTGACAAGGTCTTACTTTTGTCGGTATCTCGGTTTCTTTAAATCCCGTCTCGTAGGGTAAAGATACCATGTGTTGTTTTCTATTCCAAAAGGCATTTGGGATATCGCTACAGACGTCCCTTAGCAGCTCTTGTTGTAGAGCTTGTTTCTTTGTGATAAAAGACGGAGAGGTTGAAGCTGCCTTTAATCGTGTAGTCGTGAGTTCGGTTTTGAGGGAACATAAATGATGTTCTTTTTCTTGTAGGTACTCCGAGGTGAGAGTGTTTAAATCCCTAGGAGCTGGTGCTGTAACAAAGGTAAACTGATAAGGAGTGCCAAGTCTATTAGAAATAATGGCTTCCTCAGTTACTAAAAAAGGTTTTATATTGTGTAAAAATGGAGTGCCAAGAATTATTTTGTGGGATAAATTCTTGACAATGACTACTGGTGTATGAACGAACATTTGTCCATTCATTTTATTACAGACATACAGGCTGTCTGTCTTGCCAGCGATTTTTAAGGAATCTCCAGTAGCGGATTTTAATGTTTCTGTGGATGGGGAAACATGTTGAGAAGGGATGACTCCTTCTCTGATGCAGTTTAAATCTGCTCCACTATCTACCAAAGCAATAAGGTTCTTAATGATTAAAGTATCTCCTACAGCCAACGAGATGAATACGTACCATTTGTGTTGGACCATACTTGTAATCATTTGTTGTAAATATTGCTCGGTTGTGGTAGTGACTTGAGGGGTAAGTTGTTCCTCAATTGGGCCAGAACTTTCTCCTGCAAAGAAAGATAAAGATTGTGGAGTATTTTGTTCTTCCATTGCTTCAAGTCTTGTAACCAAGCCATAGTAAGCTGTCTTTAAGGCTTGTATTTCTTGCTTACAAGTCTTAATCTCTGTTTTGAGATCTGGTAGCTTCCTTTTTACTTGTTGTTGATGTCGTTGGAATAAATTAGACATCGTATAATACTTGTCACAATATTTTGGAGTGTCTTGCCTTCCTTTAAGCAAAGATTCCAACAGTAATTCTTTATCTTTCTGATTCGTCAGGTTTTCTAGTAAGGCAGACAAATCTGTGGAAGAGATCATGTTCAGAGAGGTAGTCATTCTGAACATAGCTTCAAGCTGGTCTAGCTGTAAGTCCCTGACTTTTGTATCCGAAGAAGTAGGAGAAGAAGAGCTAGAAGTAACAAGAGGTTCACATAACTCTTGTTCTGATTCAGAAGAGGTGTTTTGCTCTTCGGTTGTAGAAAGTAATTGTATTACCTTTTGTTTAGATTGTTCATCAATCTGTAATTCTTGAACCTTTTGCTTTTGTCTTGCAAAGCAGGTTCTGGCATAGTGCCCCGTGCGTCCGCACTTGTAACACTTGGCAGTTGTAGTAGACTGATCTTTCTGATGGAAATGGGAACTAGATTTAGTTCCTTTCTTTTTTGTGTCTCTGCCTTTTTCTTTTGGGATAGAGAGAGGCTTAGACGAAGTTTTCCTGAAAAATCTTCTCTTATAGGGTTGAGTACTTTTACTGCACTGGGAGCAGTCTTGTTCAGGTATGTTTTCATAAGCAAACTGTTGACAGAAAGTGCCTAATGTTCTTTGCGATATCTGGTCTTGCTTAAGTTGTTTCTTAAGCCTGAGATCATTACAAAGTAGAAGGCCTTGCCTAGTGCAGGCCGTTTGTAATTGGCCATAATGAAGACTATTCCAATTTATTTCTTCATTCGGGCCAGGTCGTAGCATCTCTTTGACCTTCATCGCAAATTGGGTAGGTAATCCTTCTATGAAGCTGCTTCCAAGTAGGGTTAGCAGCATCTGCTAAGGTCATTACTCTACTCCTAAAGGTCGAGATGTACCAGTGTAGATCCGTAAGGGTTTTACATCTAAGGTGATGTAGCAGATACATGGTTGTTTCTGCCTGTCGTTGAGGATCGACAGCGAACATAGCCATGATCCGAAGGCAGAATGTCATAAAGGCATCAGAGATGGGGTTTCCATCATTATCTAGTAAAGTATCACCTGATTCGTCAATTTTAACAGCATAAGAGATTTCATGCCTGTTATCTTCTGACAAGTAGTGGTACCACCATCCGTATAGATCGCCTGTAAGCGCAGCTACTATTTGGTTCACAACCTGTGCTTCAGGTAAACCTTTAGCTCGACATACATTGCAGTAAATAAACATTCTGTGCAGGGTATCAACTACACCTTTTGGGGACTCATGGTCTATGTTCCATTCGTAAATAGTTCTTGCGTCATAACTGTTGGTCATAACGAAAGGGTTTTCCTGGTTTGAGTGTATGTCAAACGGAGGAGGCCTAGGCTGTTTGGGTTTTTTCTCTTGCCATTTAGCGGCAACTTCTGAGTTTGTTTGTAAGGGAACTTGTGAAAAAGCTGGAGAATCAGTAATAGTACTTACCTGAGGTTTGCCCAGTTTTTCAAGTAGGAGTTTCAGAAGTTCTGACTGTTGCTCCTGATCTGTTGGTGGTAGCCGTAGAACAGGTGGTTGATGCAATATGATCGGCTTCTGTTTGGTTATTGCAGTAGGTATTACTGCCTTAGAAGTTGATACTTCGTTAGCTGAAACCTTCTTGTGACTTAACGTCACAATTTTGGTTTCTAAGTGTTGAAGCTGTTTTCCTATGGCTTCAAGGGTTAGGTTTGTAAAATTGTTTTGCCGTATGACCTGATTTATTGTTTGAAGTATTTCTAGGGTACTTGGAGTGCTAGAGGAGACTTCAACAGGAGAGGCTACGGCGATCGAGGCCTTTGGCTTACCTTGTATGGTCAAGGCATCCTTTGGTGGGAATACTGCTTTGACAACTGTTCCTGTACTTAGTTGCCATTCCTGTTCTAAGGTAGTCAAATACTTTGTACAAGATTCAGTAAATTTAGTGAGAAACCAAGGAATAAAATAAAAAGCATATTCCTTACCTACTAAATCGGCGTAATACCAATCTTTAATGTACTGTAAATCACCTGTAGTAAAGGAGTCTCGGAACCATTTGTTCGTGCTTTTACCGAATTCATTCGCTAACAAGACACGAAGTGGTTGTCCAGATTGAAGTTCTTCGACCTTAATCATTGAAGGTCATTCCTAAAGAAGGCCTGGGATTGTAGACAGGCTGGGGATTTCCCTGTGGATCTGTGTAAAGATCGGCCATCTCAGGAGTAAACTGAGAAGAGGATTCTGATACCGGAATCGAGCTTGCAGATTTTCTTCCGGAGGTGATTAGAGGTATTTTTCGCCTAATGTTTGGGGTGAAAACTACTTCTACGTTTCCTTCAGCATCTTGAATTATTTGTTCCACTTCTCTATTATCTAGAGGTCGTGGGGCAGTAGCTTCTGTAATTTGCCAAGTGGAAGGAAAAGAAATCTCATCCCATTTTAGGGTACGAGGAATGACTGTTTTTGTTGACAGTTCATTATATTCTATGAGCGTAGTTTTACCCCTGGATGAGGCTATCTTTACTTTAGAGGTTAAAGTGTTTAACACTCTATAGTAAATACGGTAAATAACAGTAATAGTCTCAGATTCAGGCATAAAGTCATAATTATGAGTTCTGAGGTTGAGACTCAAGGCTTTCAAAAGATGGGGATCTGAAAGTGAAAGGGCTAAGTCGGGGTATATATTAAAGTAAACAGGACCGTTTGTCAAACTGGTCTCCATAACACCCATTAGGGAGTTTGCCCAATTAAGGCATCTAGCGTCACGTAATGCGACTAACATGGATGTGTCTAATCCTTTAATGGTGAGTGGTTTGAGTGCCACTTGAACACAGCCTATGTGAATAAACTTATATTTTTTCCGAAAGGGATATATATCCTTCTCTGTAAGGAGTTCAATTGTTTGTTCAGTGTCCTCTATAGCTAGTGATTGCTCTAGAGTTTTTACAACATGGGACCATGCGAGGGTAAAGGATCCTATGTTATAAATTTGCCTTGTAGGGATTTTGGGAATGGACCAGTTGGTAAGGTCCTGCACATCGACGGCGTATTCGTCTAGGGCAACGTTCTTGCTACGGTTAGTAGCAGACGAGAGTCGTGATCTTAGCATCTTTATGCTAGAGCCGACGAGAAGATCCAGGGATATCCATATGATAATTAATCTTATATTAATTCTACAATATGCAACCTATCTACTAAACAAATCAATAAGTAAGACCTTTCTAGTTCTTGTCCGGTACGAGACTCCTGCCGTGTTACCGGCTCACTATCGCTGGGATAGATCAACATCATGAGGCATACACCCTACCCTGCCTCTTCTTGGGCCTTACGGGATTTCTTGGGCTACCTGACGATGATTCCTACTAAATAGGAACACAAGTCTCGGACTAGTAAGAACTATTAGGTTTACATATTAAGTTGTTATGAGATAGAGAGCATATGGCGTAGATAATATAAGACTGTTAAATTATAATGGCTTCCTTGGATCCTCTCTCAGGCCTTAGCCTGACATGGCTCTGATACCAATAAGAGTGGATCGGAAAAACAAAATCGAATCGGCGAACAGTATAGAAAATCACACTAAGCTTTTATTGAAAGAAAAGAAATAAATACTTACAATAGGCACACCAGAGCAGAAAGCAAGCAAGAGACTTCAAGAAAACTAGACTTCAAAAGGATGATCCTCAATTGAGGAGGGTGGTCTCCTTTTATAGTGGAAGGAGGATCCGGACCCGATTACAATTATTAAACAGAGTTTGCCGGTAGAGGCTAGAAATCCGCAAACCAGGGGCGGATACCAGGGGCGTCAATGGTTTTATGGAAAGCGAAAAGTAGATGCTGACGTCATTCTTCTAGAAGTATGCCAGGTGGTGGTAGGCCTTCTCTAGCTTCTTTGAGATGCCTTGTCATCCTTTTCCATCGTAACCACATATAGTTTGGATGATACCGAACATTGTGAGCCGTGAGAGGAAATGGGTCCAGGTCTTCAGGGGCAGTATTTGTTTCTTCGATCCAGTCGGCGTAAGTAGGACTGAGCTCTCTTAACTCGCGCTTCATTCTTCTTATGTGAAAAAGAAAAAAGCGGTCTTCGAATCGTTTTGCAAAGATCTCTGCTGGAGTAGCTGGTAGGGCCAAAGGATGATTGGCCGGCCAAAGTCCATCTGGCCATCTTTGCCATGGTCGATTATTCATGTTCTTCTGTGTATGGGTCTTGAGACTCCTGGTAGAAGCCTTCTTCTTTGTCACTCTTTGGTGAAGCGGGTGGAGCCAAGTCAACCTGTTGATTTGGGAACATGCGAGCAATGTTAGCCAGAACCCGTAGGTGGACATATTGAAAAATCTCTTCCTCAGTAGCTTGAGGATTTCGTCGAATGAACTGAGCCTTGAGTTTTTCAGGATCGGTAGTTAGGAGATCCCATTCCTGCTCGGGTGGTGGAGGTAGTTGCTTCCATTCGTGAATTTCGGCTTTGATAGCGGTAATCGCGCCATCGTACAATTTTGTGTGTACAAAGTGCTGCCATCGTTGGATCTCGTATGTCCGCCAGATAGCAGGAGTATTGTCACAAGAACTATTTTCTTCCCACAGACTTTGCCATATCCAGGGAATTTCGAACCTTATGAAAAAGGTTGCTTCGACCTGGTTGGTATACAGGTCAGTGGATTGGCTTTGCGTAAGCGCTGGATGAAGTTCACACCATTCTTTAAACAGGGTTCGTAATAGTTGACTGCTGGGATCGTCGAAGATACAGATCCCCCCCATCGAAGACCACCAATGGTAAAACCATGTGGGCAGAGAGGCAGCATGAAGAACCGAAGGGCAAAATTGGAAGTAAAAGGTATGATTTCGCGAAGTGTTGTTAAAATAAAAAGAATGGGAGAACGCATCGACGTAATCCCAATAGGTGTAGTATTGAGGGCCTGAAGTGGGAGTGGTGAATGTAAGAGGATGGTTGGGGCTTGTAGGCCATTCATAAGGTAATAAAATCCGATCAACGAACACTTGGGTGCGTAGGACCTCATTTTGAGGTTTCTTCTGATTGATGAGGACATGATGACACCGTAGGATCTGCTGGTAGTAGGCCAGAGATTTTCCTTGCCTCTGGGGAAATTGGTATGTTCCTCCCAAGGTCTGATACGCCAATTGCCAGGCCGGTTGTTTTAATTGGAGTCCATGTGGAATGAAGGCAACTAAGTCCTTATGGGTCTTAGAGTGCCAGGGGATGGACAGGTATGCCACATCTTTATATGAGGGAGTAACCTCATTGGAGGGGGTTGCCTCCTTTTGTTGTAAGGCGAGCGCAAGCTCTTCTTTTGAATAGTGCGCCAAAGGTTTAGGAATAACCTTATTGGGTGTTGAAGGTCCCTGTAGGCGGGAGGTTTGGCTGGTAGAGCCTTGTATTCTGCGGTTAGCAGTTTGTTTTCCTTTGTAGTTCGGCGAAGGTGGCGACCCTTTTGCCGAAAGCCATGGGGGTTCCCCCTGTGAGGAGGAGGTCATTTTCCTGTAAGAAATTCCCGTGTAAGGAAATCAGGTAAGGAGTTAGTTTCTCCAGGTATGTATTGAATAGTAAAATCATAAACTGATAACTCAGCTTGCCATCTCGCAAAAATCTGTTTAGACACCAGGTTTTGGACGTCTTTTTCGATAATAGACTTGCAAGCTTGGCAATCTATGCGTAAGAGAAACTGCTGGTTGAGCAGATCATCTTGAAACTTAGAAATGCACTTTAGTATAGCAAGCATTTCTTTTTTTTACAGTAGAATAGTTCTTCTGGGTTGTATTCCAGAAGCCAGAACAGTATCGTACTAACCTGTTCATTTCCTTGTGCAGGTTTTTGCTTCAATATTCCTCCATAGCCGAGGTCAGAAGCATCTGTTTCCACTACTTTGTAGAGTAATGGGTCGGCTAAAGAAAGGCATGGTAATGCTCTTACTTTGGCCTTGACGGTTTGTACCGCTTTAGTGTGCTCAAAAGACCATGGTATAGGTTTCTTCTTGAGTCTTGCATAAAGTAAATGAGTATCAGTAGCCAGATCTTTGTAATAATCGGCTACATAATTTAATGCTCCAAGAAAGCGTTGTAGTTGTTTCTGTTCTGAAATTTCGTCAGGAAATTTAGAAGCAAATTCAATAGACCTTTGAAATGGTGTATGAGTGTGTTGGAAAATAGTATGACCCAAAAAACGTATTTCAGTTTGAAATAACTTCATTTTGGGTTCAGAGAGAACCAATCCATTTTGTAAAATTAAAGTTTTGAAGATTCGCAAATGTTTGAAATGTTGTTCTATGGTTTGGGAGAAAACCAAAACATCATCAATGTAGGATAAAAGGAATTCCGAATATGGAGTAAAAATATCGTTCATGATATGCTGAAATTCCGAAGGGGCATTTTTTAAACCAAAGGGCATGACATTCCATTCGTAGTGACCGAATGGGACTACAAAAGCAGTTTTGTATCTGTCTTCTGGTTTTATCTGAATTTGCCAGTAGCCAGATTTTAAATCAAATTTTGAAAAGACTTCTGCTTTAACAAGTCTATTCAGTAAGTCTCTCTTATTAGGTATGGGATACCTAATCCATTGGAGGACTTTATTGAGGGGTTTATAATTAATGACTAACCTTGGTTTTCCGCGTTCCTTTTCTGCATTATTGTTGACATAAAAGGCTGTGCAGCTCCATGGAGAGTAAGAAGGTTGAATAAGGCCTTTTGTCAAAAGATCTTGTATCTCCTTTTGACATAATGCAAGGTATTCTGCATTCATCTGACAAGGTCTTGCTTTTGTCGGTATCTCGGTTTCTTTAAATCCCGTCTCGTAGGGTAAAGATACCATGTGTTGTTTTCTATTCCAAAAGGCATTTGGGATAAGAGATTCAAACTTGGGACTTGGGGAGTCGACCTAGACTCGTCTAGGGTTCGTGCCAGAGCTTCGGAGGATTTTGGGGTCATTTCTTGAGGAGATTTCCATCCGGGAGGAGGATTGAACCTTAATGATGTGTTATACACTCTGAGTTTGCATTTCTTTCTCATTTTCTTTTATTTAGATATACTTTCAGTATGGACAAGTGTTTGGATTTGATATTATGCTTATATTTTGAGATGATGTGTATTTAGACTCCCGTTTAGGGGTGTGATGTAGCGTACTCTTGCAATGTATTTGGTTATTTTAACGATATGAGCATGATTTCATTATGTAGTGTCTCTAATGCATGCTTAGTGTTCGATTAATTGCCTAGATAGCTATTAATTGATATTTAGGAACCCGATTCGATCCCTGGAGGGTAGATTTGGTAGACTTGCATTAGACAACGTGGGTTCCACCTAGTTAGAGGTCAACTAGGAGATTCGTGGGTGGAGTTAGGTGGAGGGTAGATTTGGTAGACTTGCATTAGACAACGTGCATTCCACCTAGTTAGGGGTCTAACTAGGAGATCCGTGGGTAGAGTTACCATATGTGACCTATAGGCTAATTGTAGTGGATTCACCCATCTAGCTCTAATCGGGAGATTGTAGAGTTAATTGGGAGAATACAAGTGTGGTGATCTTGGAAGAGACCCGTGCATACCAAATTTTTAAGTCCACCAAGTATTCGATGAAATGCTTGAATGCTAAAATAGGTTAGATATAGAGCACAGGAACATAAAATCACACCCCTAACTCTATCTTAAATAGATTCTCCTATTTATCCCTTGTCGTGTCGTAGTTAGTGTGCATATTCAATCATTTTCGTTGATATTCTTTTATTTGGCTAGACAACTATTAAGATGTTCGTTTAGTAATTAGTCTACACATAGTACCTGTGGGTTCGACTTTCGAACTCTTGAGTCCACTTTATTAGTTGTGTGACACATGCACTTGCGTGCTAGAGTAATTTTCTTTAAGTAGAAATTACTCACATTTAGAGAGCAACAAGTTTTTTGCCCCATTGCCGGGGACTATAAGTTGGACTAATGCTAAAATAAATCTTAGTAGCTGTACTATAGCCTTAGTTAGGTTTAGTTTGTTTCTTGTATTCTTTTATTGGTAATTAGTTTGTGTGTTTAGTTTTTCTTTTATTTTAAAAACCAAAAAAAATGTTTGTACATTGAGATTGGTTTACCATCTTGTACTTGTGATTGTATATCTTATTCATGGATCATTATTTATATCAATCCAAGTATAATGAAGGCTATGTGGATAATGAATGTATTTACCCAGGTGAGGTTTGTAGCAACTCTCAACAAGGCGATATTTCTATTCCTAGAGAAAGGCAATGCAAGTTTGCACAGGCCCAACCATGCTATTCAGAGATCTATATGGAGGAAGCCATTGAACATCAAGAAGACCACGTTGATTGCCCTCCATATGAGACAAATGATACTAGTTGGGTCAATAGCTTAAACTTTTCATGGGAGCACAGACAACAGATTTGTGCTCGATGAAATGCTTGAATGCTAAAATAGGTTAGATACAGAGCACGGGGACGTGAAATCACACCCCTACTTCTATCTTAAATAGATTCTCCTATTTATCCTTTGTTCAAGTCCTAGTTAGTGTGCATATTTTATCATTTTTGTTGATTATCCGTTTATTTGGCTAGATATAGCTATTAGAATGTTCATTTAGTAGTTAGTCTACACATACTTTCTGTAGGTTCGACATCCAAACTCTTGAGTCCACTTTATTACTTCCGCGACACGTGAACTTGCGTGCTAGAGTAATTTTCTTTAAGTAGAATTTACTCACGTTTAGCGAGCAACACCCCCGAAGAAAGTCAAATCTGGATACGTCCACACTCTTCAATAAAAATGTCAGCAAGTTGTTTGTCTATTGAAATATAATTCAATATTACCTTACCGTCTTCAACAAGTTGTCGTATAAAGTGATGTCTGATATCTATATGCTTTGTTCTTGAGTGCTGCATTGGATTCTTTGAAAATTAATTTCACTTGTGTTGTCGCAATATACTATAAGTACATTGTTACCTACATTATAGTCAACTAGCATCTGACTCATCCATATAAGCTAAGCACAACAACTCTCAACAGCAATGCATTCTGCCTTAGTCGTGGATAAAGAAATGGAATTTTACTTTTTGTTATACCAAAAAATCATATTGGTACCTAGGTAAAAACATCCACCTAATGTACTCTTTCTGTCATCAGCATTACCTACCCAATCAACATCGCTATTACCAGCTAACACTGTATTTGAATCCCTGAAAAACCAGATTCCCCATCTCACTATCCTTTACATAGTTCATATGATATCTTGTGAGTCATTGACCTCAAATGTACCCTATTAACAATATGACAGACAGTATTTACCGACTTTGCCCACAATTTGTGAGGCAGATTCTTAGCATGAATCATGGTACATGCCATTTCTTGAACAGTTCGATTTTTTCTTTCCAAAATCCCATTTTGTTGTGGTGTCTTAGGTGTTGAGAACTCAGGGGCAATACCTTGCGAATTGCATGACTAAACAAACTCCTGGTTCTCGAATTCTCTCCCATGATTAGTTCGAATTCGAACAATCATACCAATGAGAGTTTGTTTTTCTGTCATCAATCGCTTGGACGAACTTCAAAAAACTTTAAAGGTCTCTGTCTTTTCTCTCAGAAATTCTACCCAAGTAAAACATGTAAAATCATCTACGCACAAAAAACAATACCGCTTTCTAGTAATACTAAAGGTGTGCACTGGGCCCATGAGATCCATATGCAACAGCTCCAAAGGCACATGGTGTTGCTTTCATTCCATATACCCTTTTCACACAAAAGGAATTTTTCCACTAAGCTTAGGCAATCCTTGAACAACATCATACTTTAGTAGCTTCTGCAACCCTCTCATGAATATGTCTCATTCGTTTATGCCACTATTACATGATATTGTTGCTACTATAATTACATTGTTGTGAAATAAGCAACTTGTAACTATTATCACCTGTTTTGGTGCCCTCCAATATAGAGTGATTCTTGGTGTCAAACACCCAACACCCTTCTTTAATAAATTGAACAAATAGATTATGATCACATAATTGACTTATGCTGATCAAATACGCTTTTAGACCTTTCACCAAGAGAACATCCTTGAACATAAGCAGCCATTCCACATCAAGAGTTCCACTGCCTAAGACAACTCCTTTTGCACCATCGCCGAAAGTAACCTGGCCTCTATCTTCTTGATTCAGATTTTTCAAAAATCTAGCATTGCCAGTCATGAGCTAGGAGCAGCCACTATCAAAATACCAAACACCTTTTGTAGTAGCTTTGAGTGCATAATGAGTAGCATACAATTCAATCTCTTTGTTCACCCAAATGAGTTGAGAACCAGTCCTTTTCACGTACCTAGATCCACTCCTTTTCCAATCGCAAAGTAACCTATAGCAGCACCTTATGATATGTCCATACTTGCCACAATGGTCACATACAGACACAAACCTTCTCTTACCTGCTCGAAACACCATTGAATCATTATTTGTACTGTAACCAAGACCATGAGTGTCTCCATACTTTCTACCCTGAACCAAAATATGGTTCAGTTGTTTTTTGCTTTTATGAAATCTGGACAATAGATCTTGAAACTTACTCAGTTCTTCTTCAAGACTTAGAATTTTATGTCTCTTTTCTTTGATATCTTTCACTAGTTGTCTATTCTCCTTTTCCTTAGAATTCTAAGTCTCTTTTCTTTGATATCTTTCACTAGTTGTCTATTCTCCTTTTCCAGCATAGTTATCTGACTCTTCAATTCCTATGTTATTTCTAACACTCCATCCCATTGCTTGAGGATGTTTTTCACAGACCTCTCTCCTGATTCATCATCAGAATCGTGCTCACACACAAAATTCTTGATGTTAGATAACCCGTACTCCAGTATGTAACTCTGCTTATAACTAGCAATGAAGGCCACAAAGTTACAGTCTTCACTATTTGAATCACTACTATCATCCTCACTCCAAGATGCAACCAAATATTTCTTCTTTCTTAAATATGTTGGACATTCCGATTGGATACGCCCTCTTCCACCACATTCATAGCATAATACAACTTTCTTTTTGCTAGTCACCTTCGTGGTGCTGCTGCCTGCTTGCTTGTACTCGCTGGGCTTGAAACTCTTTTTCTTGTTTTTCTTCATAAACCTATTCAGACCTTGAGCCAAGAGAGCTACCCTTTCATCCAACTCAGTCAAAGTGACAGGTGATATAGAGCTATCACCATCCTGACCCTTCTCTTCTGTAACTACTGATTTAAATGTCATATCAGATTTCTTTCTTCCTCCTGACGAGTCACTTGCTTCTTCATTCATTTCGAAGATCTTAAGAGAACTAATTAGCTCATCCATGCTCATTTTGTCCACAACTTTATTCTCTTCAATAACTATTCTTTTTACCTTGAATTTCAAACAGAGTGACCTTAGAACTTTACGAACAAGTCTATTCTCTAGGATTTTATCCCCCAAAGTAGCAGCTCGATTTGCTATATCTGTGATCTTCTCCTCGTATTGTAGTATGGTCTCATCCTCATGCATGCTCAGAAGCTCAAACTGTGTTGTCAGCATCTGTAATTTTGACAGCCGAACACTCTCAGTCCCCTCAATGTGTACTTCGAGTACTTCCATGCTTCTTGTGTGGATGTGCAAGCAGAGGTTCTCCTAAACTGTTTTGCATCAACTCCTCCAAAAATTGCATTTAATGTCTTTGCATTACAACTGTATAGTTTATCATCCACCTCTGTCCATTCAGAATCTTTCTTCAACACTGTTTATTTCTCAGCACTTGCACCTTCTTCCTTCGTGGGTAAAGTCCATCCATTCTCAATAGACTTCAAAGCCCTCTCTTCCAGGGCACGTATGTACGCATGCATCTTTGCCTTCCAATATGAATGATTTGTCCCATCAAGCAATAGGGGCCTAGTGTTTGACGCTTCTTCTTTCATCAAGTCTGTCATGCTCACCGAATAGTCACAAGATATTTTCTTTCTAACAGGTTTGGAACTTGCTATGATACCACTTGAAAGCGCAAGACCTATGTCGGTGTATATGGGAGTGTAACTACACCCGATTACTAGTGTAACTACACTTGAAGTTGCACAATATGTTACGCCAAAGATAATGATGACACATAAATTTGCTATTGTAGTTCTAAATGACCATTCATAATCTGCGGAGCATTCAGCCCGAGAGAAAGAATTCACTAGTGGCAGATTATAGTAAACCACACATTACAAGAAACAATCTCCTCAAATCTTGGATTTGAACGATATTCTCCCACTCTCTGGTTTTTGTTGAAACAGGATCAACAAATATTCTTCGTCTCCCTAACACAGAGGCTCCCCCTCAGTGTGTATCCTTCAAACAAGGAATACTCAGCTTGGTGTCTTCTCAGAGTGAGACAAACACAAAATTGTCAAAGACTTCTTTAATACTAAGCCTAAGAACTTCAAGATAAAGTTAATACACTTACTCATATAAAAACTGATATCATCTTCAATGCTCCTCCTCAACCACATGTTGTGGATTTTTCTTCAATATTCAACGTAACATTCTTCATGATCCTTGAGTTCTTTATAACTCCCAATACACACTACCTTGTGTCTATCTTTATCTTGAGTTCAACCCTATCTGGAAACTATCTTACCCAAAAGCGTAACTTATTGGATAACAGTTCCTTGGACTTATTTCCTTGTTACTCTTATCTCATTGTTAACCTGATCATCCTTCATGATTGTCAAATTTTTTGTCAAAACTTAGCCAATGAAATATACTTGCATTAACAAAATGCATCCAAGCTGATGCGCCCAAATTGCCCGATCATTGGATAAATAAATTTTTGGTATTAACTTAAAGAATTTGTCCCCTAATAGTGTTTGAATTGACATTTTTATATTTGATCTGTAGTTGGATAAGGATCTTAGGATACCCCGAACTAACCCAACCCATTTGCGCCCTAAGATATAGTTATCCAATAAAATTTTGATGATTTTTATTTATTTGGATTTTAAAGAAATCATAATCATTCAGAGCCCTAATAAAACATTCCCTACTCACTGATTTAAATAAAAATAAATAGGGAGAATTATGACTCATGGTTCCAATAATCTCTAAATATTGAACCATAGATATCTAATTCAAAAATATCGAACCACGGATAATAGGACCAAAATATCCTTCACTTACCATTGAACCAATTTACACAATTTTTAAACCCATTAAAAAACCCATCACTCCTCCACACTGAACCAGATACATGTTTTCTAGAATAACATACTATCTAATGGTCTGTAAATATTATTATGTCATACTTAACTTGTTATTCAATTTTGAATAACTGTTTCACCGAAAATCCGCCAGTCCGAGAAGAGGCGCGACCGAGAGAAGTTTTCAACTACTTTAGAATAAATTTGTTACAGGGTGTGTTGTAAATATCAAGGAATGCGAGTTCACTCTCCTAGGCTTCCTCTGATTCGATCTTCGTGTGATTTTGTCGAAGTTTCGGCTTTTGGCGAGAACGTCGAAGTTGAGTTCTGGGAACGAGTGTGCACGATCTGGTGTGGCTTTGGTCGGTCAGACGGAAGTATTTGTGTTCCGTGTGGTTCGACTTGTGACGTTGTCGGCGATCGTGTAGAGCTGCTCCAGTTGAACTGTTGAACGACGAACTGCAGTGGCTGAACTTCTATGGTTCGAGAGCTTCCGCGAGTGTATTTTCTTCTCTGCAAGAAGGCTGTCGAACTCGATTTTTTCCAACCTCTGTGTGTGAGAGCTTCTCCTCCGGGAAGGAATTTGTGTCCTTCAGTTTGGGAGAGGGAGAAAGTTCTTCACTTGCCGAGAGGTCTTTTGAGGTTAATTTCTCCAACTGTAGGGATGAAAGTTTTTTCCAACCCACCCCTGGGACAGGGAACGTCTGGCCTTTTGTAGCCAGTCTTTGTTGTTGTTGAGGGATTTTTGCTGGGAAAGGGGATCACGATCCCCTTTCTGCTCGTGAAGTTGAGGGAAGAGGGGAGGAGGGAGACCAGGAGCTCCCGTTGAGATCCCCTGAATGAGGATCGTGGCCTCTTTTTATAGGTTTTCATCTTTCTGTTTGAAATGGCTGACTGTATGCTGACTCATGCTGATGTGGTGATGACTCATCGAGTCGTTGCTGACTAGACGATGACTCACTGAGTTGACGATGCGGCGAGACGGCTCGCTGTGTCGATGATGCAGCGAGACGGCTCGCTGTGTCGATGATGCGGCGAGACAGATCGATGTGTCGATGATGCGGCGAGATAGATGAGTTCGACGATGGGTTGCGTCGGATTTCTCCGACAATTGTCGAGGCCTGTCCACAAACTTTGTTTGTTGGGTCGATGGACTCCTGGATCTGTCGAACGTGGGCCATGCACATTTTGGTGCATACAGATTGCCCCCTTCGAGACTTGTTCGTTCGGGAGGAACGAACAAGTTTCGAACGTGAAGATGAACGAACACAACACACACACCCCTTTTTTTTTTTTTTTTTTTTTTGATCCTCTTGCTCTTTTAGGATCGTTTATATTTTGTGTACGTATTTCTATCTGTCCTCTTGCTTTTTTAGGACAGTGTATATTTTTTGTACACCTTGTACGAATTTTTTTTTTCATTCTTTTCTTTTCTTTCTTTGTTTTTTGGCTCTCTTGCTGTTTTAGAGCTGTTTGCTTTTTTCAATTTTTTTTTTTTTTTATACACGCATACATGTGGAGTAATGCGACGGTATAGAAAGATGATGAATACCCGAGCGAGAGATGTCACCCGGGTTTGAATAACAAACGCCGCGCGAAAGAAAAGGGGATCTGCCAATTGAATTCCACAATCAGATGGCGCTGACCCATCTAGTGAAATTCAGTTTTGGCAGGACTGGTTCTATGCTGGAGGAGGGGAGACTGTGTGGCGCTGACTTAGCAGCGAGCTCCTGCGGCGACGGAGTTGCTCCGGCTTCGACAGAACTGTTCCAGCGCAGGGGAGGAAAAGAGAACGACTTCGGTAGAATTGCTTCCGCTCGGCGTGAATTGTTCCGTTTCGGGCAGAAGGGGAGGGCGCCGGCCCCGGCCGGTGGTGCTGACTGACTCACAAGCTCCTCGCGGCAGCGGAGTTGTTCCATTCGGCAGACTTGCTTCGGCCCGCAGAATTGTTCCGGTTCGGCGAGGTGAGTGGCGCGCCGTGAGCCCCGACCCGTGGTGGTGCGACTCAGCGGCAAGCTCCCGCAAATGAGAGTTGTTCCGATTTTGGTAGAATTGCCGGCTTCGCAGAATTGTTCCAGTTTCGCCAGAAGGGGAGGCATCGCCGTGGGCCCCGCCCTGTGTGGCGCTAACTTAGCGGCAAGCTCCTGGCGCGGCGCCGAGTTGTCCGATTCAGGCGAACCTGTTCCAGCGCAGGGGAGGAAACGCCATGGGCCCCACCTTGTGTGGCGCCGACTTCGACGGCGAAGCCCTCTTGGCGGCGGAGTTGCTTCAGCCGGCAAAACTGCTCCCCGCTAGGGAGGAGGGAGGCGGCGCCGTGGGGTCTCCACCGCTGACTCACTCAAGAAAGAAGTTATGGCTTCAATCGAACTGAAAAGTTCTTGTAGCTCCGACGATCTGGTCATTGTGTGAGAGAGAGAGTGTATTTGTTCCGCCAAAACTTTGACTAATTTGAATTCGGTGACACTTTCTTGTTGCGTCCGCAATGGCAAATTGAGTAAATTTTTTTTTTTTTTTTTTTGAGCATCGTTCTTCAGGTGGAGCATGAGCATGGGTCCTCTTGCACATAGTCGTCGGGCACAAGGTCGGAACAGGGGATGGGGACGGCCGCGGCTACTGCGACCATTAAGAATTTCAAAGCCGTCGACTGGGCTGCTGCTGCTGAAGGGGAAAGGCAGAGAGTCGACGCGGAAGGTCGACTGATCTGCTGCTGTCGCGCGAAGGGGAAGACAGAGGAAGAGTGGGGCGAAAGGGGAAGAGAAAGAGGAACAGAGTGGAGGAGGGTGGAAGGGGGCGAAGTCGCAGAACGGAACAGGGGAGGGAGAGAGAGAGGAGTGAGGCAGAAGAGGAAGAGGACGAATCCACCGGGAAGTGAGAACGGAGAACCGAGAAATCTGGAAGGAGAAGGGGGGGAACAGGGAGGGTCACCATAAAGAAACCGAGAGAGAGAGGAAAGAGAAAGGGGTGAGGACTGAAGGACCCAGGAGAGAGGCGGAACCGGAGATGGAGGCTTAGGGTCTGAGGGGACGAGGACCAACCGCATGCGGGAGAGGAGGCTTTTTACCGGGGAAGCCAGAGAGGGAGGAGCTGACCCTACCGGGGAGGATCCCAATGGCGGAAAGGAGAAAGGTAGAACAGGGGAGCCGACATGGGGAGAAGAAAAAAAAAGGGGCGTGGAAGCGAGCGGGAGAGAGAGAGAGAGAGAGAAAGGAGAAAGGAAGAGGGAGGGGGAGAGGGAGCGAAGAGAAAGAGAGGCGAAGCGGGAGGAAGAGAGGAAGGGAAAAGAAAAGGGGGGGGTCGGGGCTTTGCCGTGGGCCCCACCCCAATAGGTTTCATGCTGACCTAGGGTTTTCCAGGTCGTGCATCTTTAATCTGACGATTGTGGGTTCCGCCCTAATTGGATTGGCGCTGACCTAGGGTTTTCCCAAATTGTGCCTCCTCCATTAAGGGATGTGGGCCCCGCCCTAATTCCCTTCTTTGATAACTTTAGTCAATTAATCCCCTATCAGAGGAGCTCATTGACTTTCCTTTGCTTCTCCTAAAAAATCCTCCTTTTCTTATTGACTATCTGCGACGACTGTTTTTTTTTGTCAGTCCACGATTTGAGACTCTGTGGTTTGGCGTTTTCTGTCAGTCTGTGCTCTGTCTGTCGCTGTATTCTGGGAGACAGTCTTCGAACTGGCTGTTTTGGTCTGCGACTTTGGGAGGCTGCTCGTGGTCGTCTGCTATCTTCTCTGATCCCTCGGGCTCGTGTCAGAGTTTTCTACGAATCCGATTCAAAGATACTGTAAAAGAAAGAAATATTTTTTTTTTCTCTCCCGGCAGGCTCGGATTGAATTCGAGTCAGCCAGATTCCCCCACTCTCTTTTTTTTTCTTCTCTTCTCCCTTTTTCTTCCTCTTTTTCTCTCCTCTCATTTTCGACTCCTCCCTCAGTCTCTCATTTTCTCTCTCTTTTTTTTTTTTGAGTTGTTCTCTCCTTTTTTTTTTCGAGTTGTTCTCTCTTTTTTTTTTTTTTTTTTTTTTTTTTTTTTTTTTCTCTCTGTCTTGCGCTCTAAGTGTTTGTCAATTTGTCTGTTGTGACAAATTGACAGTTTTTGTGCCAGACGTTGTGAGTTTGCAAGGTGCTTGGCTCTGTCGCTAGGTGCTGCAATTCGTTCGGGTCGCGTCGGTCTCTGTCGCCAGGTGCTGAAATTTCTGCGGACTGATCCGGCTTGGTCGCTAGGAGACAGTCTGTCTGCGCTAACATACCTGCTTCGGTCGTCCGGGTGCAATTAGCAGTCTGGTCGCGGTCGGCCAGAGTTGATTGTTAATGCAAGGTCGCAGTCGGCAAGGGTTGCGGGTCGCGAAGTTGCGAGTTTTTGTTTTTTTTTTTTTTTTTTTTACGACTACTTTTTGTCGTAGCTCTTTTTTTTAGCGACGACTTCTTTTTGTCGCAGACTTTTTTTGTTTAGCGACTGCTTCTTTTTGTCGCTGCTTTTTTTTGTCCAGAAATGAGTTACGTACCTGGTATGTTGGCTGCGTCCGGCTCGGTCGCCGGGAGGTTGGTCTTCTTGTTTTGGCCACCGAGTGCCGAGGCTTTGGTTCGGCTGAGCTCGGTTAAGTCGCCAGGAGGCTGACTTCTGTTTTGGTCACCGAGAGCCGAGGCTTTGGTTCGGCTAAGCTCGATTGGGTCGCCAGGAAGCTGAATTCCTGTTTAGGTCACTGAGTGCCGAGGCTTTGGTTCGGCTGAGCTCGGCTGGGTTGCCGGGAAGCTGAATTCCTGTTTTGGTCACCGAGTGTGCGAGGCTTTGGTTGGTGAGCTTCGGCTAGGTCGCCAGGAAGCTGAATTCTTGTGTTAGCGCACCCGGCTCGGTCGCCAGGTGCGAGCTGCTTTGGGTGGTCAGCTCTGGTTTGATCGTCAACCACTTCTTTTCTTTTGTGACTGCTTCTTTTTGTCGCTGCATTTTTTTTGTTCTTTTGCGACAGCTTCTTTTTGTCGCAGCTTTTTGTTCGGCGACGGCTTTCTTAGTCGCAGCCTTTTTTTTTTTTTTTTTATGAGAAGATAGAATCGTGCCTTGTTCTGTTGGCGGCGTCCGGCTCGGTCGCCGGCCGCAGGAGTTTGTAGTACAGCACCCGACTCGGTCGTCGGGTGGTGTCTCTGTATTTTTTTTCGCGTCCGTTTTGTTGCTGGGCACTGATTTTGAACTGCGCTCGGCTCGGTCGTCGGGCATTTGTTTCGATCGCGGCTAGCTAAGTTGCTGGTCGCTAAGCTTTGAATTGTGCCCAGCTCGATCGTCGAGCACTTGTTTTGGTCGCGGCCGACTTTGCTGTTGGTCGCAAAGCTTTGAGCTGTGTTCGACTCGATTTTGATTACGGCCAGCAATTTGGCTGGTCGCGGAGCTTCGAAGGGTGCTCAGCTCGGTCGCCGGGCACCTGTTTTGGTCGCGGCCAACAGTTTGGCTGGTCGCGGAGCTTCGAAGGGTACTCGGCTCGGTCGTCGGGCACCTGTTTTGGTCGCGGCCAACAGTTTGTCTGGTCGCAGAGGAGGAGGTCATGCCCCCAGTTGTGCATCCTTCTCTCGGAACACAATGCGCGGTGGGCAGGAGATGACGAGTGTCTCTTCTGACTTTACCGGCTGCGGGGAGAATTGTGCATCTTCTTCCTCCTTTCCGTAGGGTGGGGTTAACCCGACCTTCGGCAAGTCATGCTTTCTCATGAGGAGCCTCTCGACTTCAGCTTCGAGTTCCTCTAGTTTGTCGAGGACTCGAATTAAGGCTTGTCTTGACCTTGTGGCCAAGTCGAGGTCGTCTTCTATCTCGTTGAGTGACGAGATTTGCTTCGATGACGTCTCGAGGTCGTCGCATTCGACGACCGGTCGTTTGCCTTTGTCTTTGGCTGCCGCTGGTTCGGGAGGAGCTATCGAACAGGTTGCCACCATTGTTGGAGGCGCGAAAAACTCCTTGGGGAAGAACTCCGCCAAAGTGACGGGTCTCCTCTTCTTCTTGTTTGCCCCCTGGATGTTAGTCCTGGGAGTTTTCTTTTGGCGCATCGCGACTTTTTTGTTTGGCCGCTTTGCCTTGGTTCTGGTATTTGCCGGTGCCTGTTCGATTTCTCGAATAGGCTTCCTTCTCCGGGTGACCAGGGTCCACCCCTCTGCATCGGCTGCAGCTTCTTCGTGGGGTGCCGGTCAGTTGTCGTGGGAGGTAGGTTGCCTTGACCTTACTTCCGACCTTAATAGGCTCGAAAGTATTTGTCGTGAAGGAGGATTTTGTTTTCTCCTTCGTTTCTTTTGGCGCGATCACGACTGCCTCTCCTTTCTCGCGAGGATCGGCAAACGACGTAACTTCTTTCCCTCGCTCCTCCATGAGGTTCTCCATGTTGTGAGCCTCTGTCGCGAGCTCTTGAAAGTTAGTTGGCCTCCGACTTCGGATGTAGCGCAGGAGCTCCCATTGCATCCCTCGCGAGCACATTTCGATTTCGGCTTCGAGAGACAAGTTTGAGCTTTCTTTGGAGTTGAGGCTCAGGTTCCTCCACCGGTTGATGTAGTCGACGACCTTTTCGCCTTTCTTTTGCTTCAGATTGGCGATCTCGACTAGAGTGACGGTGCGCCGAGTGCTATAGAATCGGCTGAGGAATTCTTGCTCCAGTTGTTCCCAGCTGTCAATTGACTCCTGGGGCAGCTCGATGTACCAGTCGAAGGCATTTCCCTTCAACGACCGGCCGAACTGCTTGACCAGCAACTCGCCGTCTGTGCCGGCGTTGTTGCATGTTTCAATGAAATGGGCGACATGTTGTTTGGGGTGCCCATCGCCATTGAACTGCTGGAATTTCGGAGGATGGTAGCCGAGCGGCATTGGGATGTTTTGTATCCACTGCGTGTACGGCTTTCGATAGGCCACCGACTTGCTTTCGCCGGAGCCGTTTCGCATGGCGTGGTTGATGAGTTCAGTCACCGCGTCTAAGGTGAGGGCAGCCGGCACTGCTTCAGTTCGACCTCTGTGGATGGCCGTCGGCACGATGGGCTGCATCTCATTGTCAGAGGCAGGATCCTCACGCGATGGTTCGGCGGATCCACTAGTAGTCGCCCGGTTTCGGTCGACCTCTTGGGAAACGCCGGTGTTGTTCGCGGCCGCCCCCATTTCGAGCTGTTCCATCATCCTTGTGATCTGGAGATCGCGAGCTGCGAGTTGCGCGTATTTGATGCGCAGTTGTTCGCTCTGTTCTTTAAATGCAGCTTGCATTTCGGCAAGCTGCTCTTCGATTTTTTTGACCGACGTCGTCATTGCGGCCATTTTGACAGTCGGCGTCGACGGAGCTGTTCCCGACGCAGATCGAAGTGGAGAATATTTTGTCGGTGGGCGCATTGGGGAGACGGTCGTCGGTATTCTCGGGTGTGGAGAAGTTGTTGTGGGCGACCGGGCTTGGCGGAGGCAGCCCCGGCGAGATGCGCGGCAAGGCGGAATGGGTGATAGCGCAGCGGGGGAGGTCGCCGGTGTCCGGCCGACGAAGGCTTAACGAATGGGTGGTGAGCCGGCTGCTGAAGTGAGCGCTGCTAAGAGATCGTGAGAGATGCTCACGATTGAGATTTGTCTTCGGCCGCCACTCTGACGGGAGGAGGCCGATGGCGAATTCATTCTGGCCGCAGGGAGGAGTTTGTGCCCCCTCAAGTTCGCACCACCGCACCAAAGCGTAGACGACGGAGCTCCTTTGGCGATGGTGGCGACCGGTTGGACTGACCACCGGACTGTGCGCCCGGTGGTGTGGTGTCGACGGGCAGGTAGGTCGGCCTATTTGCTGCCGGGATCATTCTGACCGGTGCGACGACCGTTTTGGTAGAGGCCGCGGTAGCCTGTGGTTGGTAGACTGCACTCGGACGACGCACATCTAGCATTAAAGGAGCCTCTCCAATGGACAAACTTCTGGCCAAGGCCCTTGTAATTGGGCGAATGGCCAGTGGTGGAGAGGTAGGAGCGCGGAGGTCAGTTGATGGTCTGCGAGCTCCTGCGGTTGAGCTTGCGGTCGCTGCAGGGAGCGGGTGAGCAGAGCTCGAAGAGGCAGTTTGCTTACCCCTGTTGTTGTTGTTGTTGTTGGCGTTGCTGGCCATGGCTGAGGTTGGGGATTTTTTTTTTTGTTGGACGGAGAAGGAGATAAGAGGTAGGAAATGTCCCACCGGGCGTGCCAAATTTGTTTCACCGAAAATCCGCCGGTCCGCGAAGAGGCGCGACCGAGAGAAGTTTTCAATTACTTTAGAATAAATTTGTTACAGGGTGTGTTGTAAATATCAAGGAATGCGAGTTCACTCTCCTAGGCTTCCTCTGATTCGATCTCCGTGTGATTTTGTCGAAGTTTCGGCTTTTGGCGAGAACGTCGAAGTTGAGTTCTGGGAACGAGTGTGCACGATCTGGTGTGGCTTTGGTCGGTCGGACGGAAGTATTTGTGTTCCGTGTGGTTCGACTTGTGACGTTGCCGGCGATCGTGTAGAGCTGCTTTGGTTGAACTGTTGAACGACGAACTGCAGTGGCTGAACTTCTCTGGTTCGAGAGCTTCCGCGAGTGTATTTTCTTCTCGGCAAGAAGGCTGTCGAACTCGATTTTTTCCAACCTCTGTGTGTGAGAGCTTCTCCTCCGGGAAGGAATTTGTGTCCTTCGGTTTGGGAGAGGGAGAAAGTTCTTCACTTGCCGAGAGGTCTTTTGAGGTTAATTTCTCCAACCGTAGGGATGGAAGTTTTTTCCAACCCACCCCTGGGACAGGGAACGTCTGGCCTTTTGTAGCCAGTCTTTGTTGTTGTTGAGGGATTTTTGCTGGGAAAGGGGATCACGATCCCCTTTCTGCTTGTGAAGTTGAGGGAAGAGGGGAGGAGGGAGACCAGGAGCTCCCGTTGAGATCCCCTGAATGAGGATCGTGGCCTCTTTTATAGGTTTTTATCCTCACTTTTGAATTGGCTGACTGTATGTTGACTCATGCTGACGTGGCAATGACTCATCGAGTCGTTGCTGACTAGACGATGACTCACTGAGTTGACGATGCGGCGAGACGGCTCGCTGTGTCGATGATGCAGCGAGACGGCTCGCTGTGTCGATGATGCGGCGAGACAGATCGCTGTGTCGATGATGCGGCGAGATAGATGAGTTCGACGATGGGCTGCGTCGGATTTCTCCGACAATTGTCAAGGCCTGTCCACGAACTTTGTTTGTTGGGTTGATGGACTCCTGGATCTGTCAAACGTGGGCCATGCACATTTTGGTGCATACAATAACATATAATTATATTTTATTTGTCATCATTCAAAGGACTATAACATATATATTTTCTGGAATTACATATTATCTAATGGTCTGTAACATATTATTATGTTATACTTAACTTTCTAGTTCTGAATAACATATAATTATATTTTATTTGTCATCATTCAATGGACTATAACATATATGTTTTCTGGAATAACATATTATCTAATGGTCTGTAACATATTATTATGTTATACTTAACTTTCTATTCAGTTCTAAATAACATATAATTATAATTCATTTGTCATCATTCAATGGACTATAGCATACATGTTTTCTGGAATAACATATTATCTAATGGTCTGTAACATATTTTTATGTTATACTTAACTTTATATCTAGTTCTTAATAACATATAATTATATTTTATTTGTCATAATTCAATGGACTATAACATACATGTTTGTTGGAATAACATATTATCTTATGGTCTATAACATATTATTACGTTATACTTAACTTGCTATTTGGTTCTAAATAACATATAATTATATTTCATTTGTCATCATTCAATGGACTATAACATATATGTTTTCTGAATAACATATTATCTAATAGTCCGTAACATAATTAACTTTCTATCTAGTTTTAAGTAACATATAATTAAATTTTATTTGTCATCATTCAATGGACTATAACATACATGTTTTCTGGAATAACACATTATTTAATTGTCTGTACCATATTATTATGTTATATTTAACTTTCTATTTAGTTCTAAATAACATATAATTATATTTTATATGTCATAATTCAATTGACAATAACATACATATTTTCTGGAATAACATATTATCTTATGGTTTGTAACATATTATTATGGTATACTTAACTTGCTATTCATATCTAAATAACATATAATTATATTTTATTTATCATCATTCAATAGACTATAATATACATGTTTTCTAAAATAATATATTATCTAATGGTCTGTAACATATTATTATGTTATATTTAACTTGCAATCCAGTTTTGAATAACATATAATTATTTTTCATGTGTTTTGGATCTAGTCAGTGAGTGGAGTAATGGGTTAATTTTTAATGGGTTTAAAAATTGTGTAAACTGGTTCAATGGTAAGTAAAGGGTATTTTGGTCCTCTAATCCATGATTCAATATTTTTGAATTAGGGATTCATGGTTCAATATTTAGATATTAATGGAACCATGAGTTATAATTCTCCCAAATAAATAAGATAAAATGAGAAAACCCCTTTAACCTACCCTGATGAAGAGCAAAGCTGTCGCCTAACCCGGATATTGGTCAACCTATATGCACGTAGCTGCTCATGGTGGAGAAGGCAGTTTGCATTTGAAATGAATTTGAAAAATTAGTTTGAAATGAATTTGAAAAATTAGGTATGTTGAATTGTGGAGGTATAAACATTAATCAGCCTTCATTCTGTTAAAGTACAAAGAATCTCGCAAACTAGAGAAAAACAAAGATGGAATGTTTATAGTACAATGTACAATTCACATTGATATGAACAAAGACTGGAAACGCACCATCGTAATCCAATCATCATTCAAACCTGCGTTCTGCATATCAGATCTTCATATTGTGAGGTTTTCTTGAATAGCAAAGAAAGTTCCCACTATAGTGCCCCCAACATCTGGAAATGTTTCACAGCCGGGTAGAGGCCTCACTTTCCCTTTGGCATCAACATCAACTGGGTACTTCAAGAGGTGCCCCTTCATTTCGGTCACCTCGTCCGCAGCAAATTGCCGCCAATTCCTTTCCCCTATTGCTCTTACTTTTCTCACACAATCAAGGGTTTGTGGTTGGGTAAAGCAGTCTTCGAGAGCTCCTGTGTGCTCCGCCCACAGTGACATTCTATAACCATATACCTACACATCCAAATCCAATGGATACAATGCTGTAAACAAACATTTGTAGATCAAATTAAAGTTTAAGCTGCAGACTTCTTACCTTTCCTCGTGGGCTGTACTGCTTTCTTGCCCATGTATGATCGGGCTGGTATGCACCCATGGCAATCTCAGAGTCTCTGGTACCTTCCAAAGAGCGTTGATTTATATTTGCAGATCCTAGTATCACATATTCGTCATCAACAATCATACCTTTAGAGTGAACATAGATCATGAAGCGCCGACTTTTCCGAGCAAATCCCTGCATACAAGGAGAACCTATAAGCCTTTTGGGCAGTTGATTGACTTTCAATTCTCAAGCTGATATCTGTAAGCTAACCAAAGAAGCCAACAACTTTTTTCCATGCATGAACTGATAGGTTTTTCTGATTGAGCACCATACATGGAAACTAGATCCAATAAGCAAACCGAAGCAAAACCAATAAAAAGAATAAAAACCTGCGGTGTGTTTGCATCAGTAGGACTTTCGCAACTGGCTTCATTTCCATCAAAACCTTCACGATTCCCAAGGCAAAAGAAGTTCAAATAATCTTGTGGTTCGTACTGTTTCTCCAGTCCAGCCTCCTCCAGAGCTTTATAAATGATTTCATACATCATTTGCATTGTTTTATTCTGCAGAGACCAGTGAAAGTTCAAAAAAAATGATGAAATTCATATTCCAAGAGAATCCCATTATACATTAAAAAATTATAAATATAAAATGAAGATAACTAAATTTTTTTTTTTTTTCTTTTGAAATGGCAAATAAGAGCTGTGAGAATCCGAACCCAAGACCTCCCATAGTATGACTCTTTATGGGACCACTCAGCTACTGCCCAAGTTCCCATGGATAACTAAGATTTGAAGTTCATGAACTCAGAAACTTATCGAGGAACTTCCAAAAAATCGAATTTTTACGAAAATAAAAAGATGGAGGGTAAAAGTTAGGCCACAAATTTGAGGTAAAAATAGAAAGAAAAACAAACAAAAAGTACGTAGATATGCAAACAGAGAGAGCCCCTTACAATAAGAGATTGGAGGGAAATCCCTTCATTTGCAAATCTGTAAAGAAATTAGATGACATAGGATAGAAATCTATTGACAGCTAAGTCTTTTACTATCATCAAAGATTTCTGTAAAAATGGTCTGGAATCCCTATGGGAGGGATGAGGAGCACTTGCGCCAGCCAATTACATGACTAGAGTGCCCTACAATATCAAATACACTAGAAAATGTGGACCTGAAAATTCTTAACCATGAAGAACATCCACCACCCCCAGCTAAAAGAGATATACCAAACCTGCATTTGAAGCAAACACTGTACTACTAGAGTCACAAAGGACTCCACCAAAACCTGAGACTGCCAAAGGATAATCTATCAAAATTAACCTCTTTCTGCCAATGGATGGAGGGAGAATTCAGAGAAACTTGGAAGTGGACTACATGAAGACCAGCTTAGTAGAGTCAAAAATGCTTAAAAGGGCCTACATATGAGGCAAGTCTGCATAACTGAAGATATGAAGGACGCTCGCAAGAACCGGGGGCCCCTGGATTGTCAAAGGATGATCTATTAAAATTCAACATCATTCTGTCAATGGATGGAGGGGAGAAATTCAGCCAAACAAGAAAGAACAAGAATGCTTGAAGACCAGCTGCTTCCATGCATAAACTTTCAATGACACACCAAGACCAAATTCACGCAAGGAGCTCAACCAACCAATAATCCTTCCTCGATTAAATCTACCAATGCCACCAACTCTACATTTGGATTGGAAAGGTCTTCACTTGTGCTCCTATATGTTACAAGAGATAAAACCTAAACAATCTACAAACACACATCTTCCATAGCACGAACAGAAACTCCGAACTTGGAGATCAAAATCAGCTAAGGAGGGAGGCAAGCCCACTGAAAACACATGCATTAAAAGGCTAGTTTCATAATATAGTTAAAGGGGGTGTTCCGGTAATTTTGGTTATCTAGTTATTTACAGTGTGGTTTGATTGTTGTAGAGAATATGGTGTAAGTGGTTAGTTATTTTCCCTATTTTTGATCCACTTATTATTAGTGAGGGCATAGATGTAAATTTCATAATTTTAGCAGTTAATAAAAGAGGATAGAGATGAGAAGATTGCGCACACTCTAGCTCTTTAATTTTCTGATCACTCATTTCTCTCTTCTCTGTCCTTTCCTCTTTTACTTTCTATTTTCTGTTTCTTTACAAGGTATCAGAGCCAGAAGTAGAGGCCTTTCAACTTCTGTTTTTTCTCCCAATATTCTGTATTAGTTTTTGGGACCTGCAAACTATTCTGGTACTGGTTTCAAGAACAAAAATTCATTCTTTTTGTATTTTTCCTGCCATTGCCTTAGGACAACGGTTGTTGCTCTTGTTTAAGTATTATATGCACTTTCTACCGTCTCCTAGAGAGGTTCCACCAAAAGTGTTGAGATAACAAGTGCTATTGCTTCAAAAGTCACTTTTTCATCACCTCAAACATGCCAATCCATGGACTTCAAGAACTCCCTACCAAGCCTGGAAGAAGGTACCTTATGGTGTTACGGATTTTTTCAAGACTCAAGGTACTTTTTTGGCTCCTGCTTGCTGATGTCATAAAAAAGGTTGATGTCAACATCTGGTTTTTGCATAATGTTCAATTCCAACATGCTAGCTGCAGTACTATAAGCCTCTATCAGTGATCTGTTGTCTAACATTTGTGGAAAAGCAGAGCTAGACTGAACTCTCATCTGGATTGCTGACATCAGCATACAGGAAATTGTATCACTGATGTGATTTATATTTGATGTTTTTAATTATGTCTTTGGGTGAAGTTGTTGACTCTGGTGGTGATGGGAAACGAGAGATTAAGGACTCTCATGTTCAGATAACTGCCACGAATTGAATGGTGACAATTACTTGTTATGGTTTCAATTTTCCCAGAAATATTTCAAGGCTAAATGAAAGATCAATATTAGTCATACTACCCCTTTAGTACTACAGAAATTATAGAGGAAGATCTCCAGGTGTAAATATGGTTGCCTGCTAGTATGGAGGATAAGTTAGCTAAACAGGCGATGAGCTGTAATATAACTACAGAAATTTGGCCTATTTTAGTGGATATGCTTAAGTTTCCAACATGCCTAAAATCTATAATCTGTATTGGAAGTTTTACAATCTCTTGTGGAGACAAGAGTGTCAGAGAATTAACTATTGATGTCTATAGATCTAGCAGCTCTTATAAGAGAAGAAGAACAGACTATGTGTCTTCTTGGATGTATTAGGGCTTCTAGCAGCTCTTATAAGGGGACTCCGCCCTAGTCATTGGGTGGGGAAGTAGAAAAATACCTCCACCATGGACTCAACAATTATTTTGATGAGAACTACGGGTTAATGCCCCCAACTTTCTCTGGTCCAAAGTTCCTAGACCAGGGACTCTGCCCTAGTGATTGGGTGGGGAAGTAGAAAAACACCTCCACCATGGAAACTCAAGACTTAGTTTGGAGATCTACGGGTTGATGCCCCCAACTGTTCTCTGGTCTAAAGTTCCTAGATCAACAAATTCTTGTGCTGACAAATTGGCAAAGGATGGAGTATCAAAAGAAAATCTAGCTGTAGGTTCGGAATTAGTATCCTGATCTACACCCTGTAATGTATTGCTTTTATTCAAAGTTTGCTCTAAAGCTCATGTAGAGCTCATGTAATTCTTTATCACTAAATGAAATAAAGCTTTCACTGTTTCCCAAAAAAAAGTCAGGTAAATCTACTCTTGTTTCTTCTCTTACTGATTCCTCAGTTGCAAATGGTTCCTCTACCAGTGTATGAGGCAAAGGGACAATTTGTGTCTCTCCAACTTTATCTTTGCATTTTGTTTCAATTTCTAGACAACAAGCTATCCATTATTCAATTGACTAAGGATTTTAAAGTGTTCTATAACTTTTTCCACTTCTTGCTACAACTTGGAGTTTGGGGCCATGAGCTCCATCAAGGACTTGGAATGTTGCTACTTTTTCTTCTTCTGTCTGTAATATGGCACCCGACCTGCTAGTCTTCCGCTTCCACATCTTTCAGTTCTCTCCTAAATATATGGCTCCAATTAATACTATTTGATGAGGCACCTTCAAGGATTTCAGGCACTGAAAATGAACTATCTATAGATAACCAGGCAAGGCTTGGAAATGATGCTTAGAGGGGGAGTCCAAAAAACCACTCATCATTCTAAAATTCAATAAGAAACACCATTCCCAGCCAAAACCGAGTCTACATATTAAAAGTTCCAAATTTCTACAATTGAACCACCAAATCACCAAAAGAAACCAAGGTGAAAACCCCTCAATTTTCTAGTAATGCAAATCTGATTCTGACTTCTGAAAAGCATTGCTCAAGTAGATAAAATTTCTTAATTCAATTTCCAGGTCCCCATGTTGAAATCTATCATATTTTGAACCCCAAAACACCCTTTTTTTTAAAAGTAGAAAACATATCCCACTTGACAAGATGATGCTTGAATCCCTCAAAGAAACCTCTCTTAAGAAATCTGCACATTATTTTCTCAATGGATAGCGCAACCCCCACCGGATAGTGCCAAAACAAAAGAAAATAAGCAGGAAAACCCAAGCTTGGGACGAGGGAAAGTTGGTAAGAGTGAGAGGCTTTGTCAACTTGGAAAGTTAGGAAGTGTTGTCGGGGGCAATAGAAGCCAATCTGAAGGGCAAATTAGAGAAGCAGCAGGCGGTGGTTGAGGAAAGACCATAGGCCGAAGTTTTGCATTGAAAACAAGGTAGAGGGGAAGAGCAACGCTCATAGTTGTTCATACTTAGTTTGACAAATTGCTCTTGCATGTGGCTGAATGGATGGCTCATGCAGAAGGAAGACTGGTTAAAACATACATTCCTTTGCTTGAGTGGGCTTCTCTGCCGCCTGCCCAGGAACTTGGGCAGTAGTTTAGTGGTCCCATGGGGGTTATTGTTGTGGGAGGTCTTGGGTTTGGGCCTCCACAGAAGCATTGGAGTTTATTGAAGTTTGTATTTGGGAGTTTATATTCGCCATTTAAAAAAAAAAATTATCAGTGACGAAGAGGGAAAAATGTTTGTTTACTAAGTTCCCAACTCCCATTGTGCCTTAGCGTTGTGACCTCCTAGAGAGCATAAAGAAAATGACAGTACACTTCATAGTGAAGATGTACAGCACGGGGATGACTTCTTTTCATTAACAACATCTCGAAGAACCTCAATGCAAAATGGTGCACTGGAGAGACAATAGGATAATGAAAATTTATACAAATGAAAGGCAGCTGAACACAAATTATCTCAAGAACTATTTAATGAGCTTTGAATAAGATTAAGTCCCTAGTAGTACGTACGCCAATTGACAGGGGGGATGACACGATATTCTTTTTCGCTAAAACTTGAGATCTATGCCCTCCCCCCTCCCTCCCCTCCCCTCCCAGCGCAAATAAAAAAAATTATGTACCATGCATTCAGTAGACAAGGTTCTCACTGAAGTTCAGAAATCAAACATTGTCGTAAGAGAGAACCTGCCAGAAGAGAATCCTTTGAGTAGGGACACCAGTAGGCACACCCTCAGGCCACATTGGAATAACTATGTAAGCTCCAAATCTTTCATTTGCTCGGATTTTGTTTGCAATTTTGAGAGCAATCTCCATTGGAATCAAATTGTTTGCACCTAAATAAATAAGAAAAAAAAAAATCAACATCTGCAGTTTTAACAGGTGAACAAACAAGCTACATTGATCAAATCTATAGCCATCTGGTATACTGCTGTTAGAAATTAAAGGAAAAAGGGATACTAGATCATTTATATTCAACAGAAATACCATGTAACTAATTGTTCAGCAATTCAGACAACCACATGGACATGGAGAACATATGAATCAATACATTTCAGGAAATAATGGAAACATTGATGATGGCCGCCAACAGTTAACATTATAAAATATAAAAACCAGTGAAAGTGCTTTTCTGTAAAATGAGAGTTAAGCTTGTTATCAAGAAACCAGACATCTGAACCTGAAGGTGCACAATTACTATTGAAGTTAAAACTAACATATAAATGCTTTGTATGTCTACAGCAACATCTCTCTGATTATGCAACTCTATTATACCAGTATGATCTATGTAACACTTTGATCAATAGTAATAAAAGCCAAAAGGGGAAAACAGAGATATTAATCACAGATGGGGGTCAACTTGTAACGTTTTGACTCACAGAAATAAGTACTAGCAAAAGGAGTAGTATGCTGTAACATACCCCAAATATTTGTAATTGATTTCCCAAGCGTTAATAAAGCTTCTCATCATTTTCACAAAAAAAAAAAAAAAAAAAAAAAAGGCTGTCTGTCTTGCCAAAAAAAAAAAAAAAAAAAACTGAAGGGTGGGGACCCCATGAAAAAGGGGAGTATTCCAGCAAACTTGGGGAAAGGTCTGACGTGGCAATACTCCACCCATTGAATTGCTATATAGGTCAAGCTAGTCTTGGTTGACTAAAAAACTGTCTTGGGAATAATTTTAGGCTTATTTTCTAATTTTTGAGTTAGCCGGTCAAAGTTAAAGTGACTATTTGATGGGCCATCAGTGTAAGTAACCATATGGGCTAAGCCCAATAGCTTTAGGGTTTTTTCTTATGCCTATTTTTGGCTTTGTAATCCAGAATTAGGGATTTTTTTGGCATTTTTGCAAACTATCCAGGAAGGTGTTCTTCTTTTACAACTCTGTGAGTTAGCTTCTTTCTCATAGTTGCACAAGGAATTGTCATCTTATCAAGGTAAATTTTAGTTGTGGCGATTTCAGTTCTTGTTCTTGTTAGCCTTATTATCTGCGTTTCTGGGAACGAGTTTCTTGGGGGTTCAGTAGGGCGAGGGTTTGGATTGATTATGAGTTGAATCAAACCGTGTGTTGGCGTCTTAGTTTCTTTAGTCTGGGGTTCCGCATCATTACTAACTTAGACTTGCAGTTTATCGGTCAAGTGTGCTATCAAGACTTCCTCATTCAGATTCATGTTTGCCAAACAGGCTCTTGAAGTCCATGAATACCACCACAGATAAGCTAGCTCACTAGTGTGTTATGTACCTTGCTGATATGCCAAAAGCTCCATAGCTAATGGAACACGAAAAACTAGGCCCTTACACTAGGACTGAATTCGAACACATGACGGGGTGCTTGCTCTGACACCAAATGTAAGGTATCAAGCCAATATGTCAAAAACTCCAGAGCTGATGGAACACGAAAAGCTAGGCCCCTAAACCAGGACCGTAACACAGTGATTGTTACCCAAGCCATGTTTTGAACAGCGGAGATATCAGGGATCTATTCCCAAAGAATTTAAAAAACGTGGCCCTTTAATTCTTGACATGACATGAGAACATACCTCTTCTCTTCCTCATATTGAAGGTACAAAAGCCAAATTGACTTACCCATAAGGTGTATAATTGGTAGGATTTCAAGTTACAAGGGCTATGAATCTATTCTTGCAATGCTTCTCGTCTCCAGTCAGTTTTTGTTGTTAAACCCACCTTTCATTTCTCCAACTCTTTCAATGGCTGGGAGTAGGCTGGATCAACGACCCGAGACTGTGTCATGCTTCGTCTCTACAACAATTGGGTGCTCACAACTTTCGGGGATTTACCAAAAAGGTACATCTCTTAAGGCCTTTTGGATCTAGTCCGACCCTCCAATTTGGTTCTCACCAACATGCTGTTGGCCACCCTCCCCCCTTTTTTGTCAATGTCTTTGATGTTAGCTGCCTCTAAAGCTATTTTTAACAAAACAAACTTCTGCAACAAACATTATCAACCAATACCCCTTCCAACTGTTTCTAGGAGCTCCACAAACCCCAATATCACTTCCACCATGTGACAGGTGAGTATCTCCCCCTCCAGGTACGCATCAATCTGGAATCTTCTACTTTTCGTTGCAGCCTTCTGCCATGTACCTCCTGATGGGTTGCTTCAATATTGCTTAAACATCAGTCAACTCCTCTAGAGGGACCCAAATGAAAGAACAGTAATCTGTACTCTACGAAGAGTCATACCTTGCTGCAATACCATGGTTCTTGTGGCCAGGAAGAAACTCAAGAACCTTTGAAGGCAAGATCCACACAACAGGAAACATCATAGAAAAAATAATACACAAATCACTTCTATGGGTAACCAGCCTAACAAGGCACCCAATGCCCCCCACCATTATCAGACTCCACTGGAATGATGTAATCAAAATAGGACATAAAGAAAGAACCGAGATGGAGGAACGGAAACCTCCCCCCCTCCAGGCTGGGTAAAACTAAACTTCGATAGATCTTCATTAGGTAACCCAGGACAAGGTGGCAGAGGAGCAGTTTTCAGAAATAATGAAGGTCAAATCATACTATCCTACTCGGGGCCATTGCAGTAGTGCACATCCAATCAGGCAGAAACATGTGCATTAATACCAGAGTAAAGTTCCTCAGACAATTGGAGCATGAGCAAGTAATCATCGAAGGCGATTCAGCACTTGCAATCGGATGGGCCACAACCAATTTTAGGCCTACATGGAACTTGAAGTACTACTATGATGCAATTGCCGAGACAACAAGAATCTGGAGAATCGCTTGGTCTAAAGTCCCCGGTTCAGCCAATTCTTTGGCTGATAGCCTTGCTCTTGCAAATGTAAATATACTGACATGGGAAAATTGAATTCCCATAGCTCTAGAGCAATGATAGAAATGTGGCATGAAAGTACTGTACTATATGCTCATAACTCTATTGTGACTAATTGATCATGTAATTGGAATACATCAATAAAGCCAAAAGGCATTGCCATTCTCAAAAAAAAATTTAGTAAAGTAATTGGATAGTGCATAAGAAAGTTGATCCTCCTTGGAGGCATTGGTCAAATTCATGACCTTGCTTCTATTTGATGTCTTTTGTGGATAGATATTCCTATCTCTGAAAATTTTATTGCAAACTCGTTAGCCAAAGATGGGTCTCTCTCCAATCTCTTAAGGTAAACAAGCCTTCTTAGAGGCTGTTTTAGTAGTTTGGTTTTTTGTAAAATAAATTTAAGTCGTCCTACAAAAAGAAAAAGAAGAAAACATTGCCAGATTATTATTTATACCCAAGTCATTGTGTGAAGACCAATTGTATGATGAGCCAAGAAAGTACTGATTCTCGATGTAGATGAAATGTTGTGCAGCACGGATAGCCTTTACATAAGCTGTATGGATGCTCATATCAATCAGCACATTCTTCCCACAAACCAAATTCTGCCAGATTAAACATAAAAATGATTGTTGACAGAAAAATGTCAAAGAAAGGACAGTCCAAGTAGCTTCACAAACCTTGTTTGTGGCATCTTTTGGGTCCTCAGGGAACCCCACAGAATTTGAATCAATCGAACGAAACACCTATATCAACAAATTTTGTATGACATTACATGAACTCAATTTTGACTGTGTATTGATATGAAGCAAGAAGAGGACCTCCAGGAAAGCTTACCTGTACATGCCAAGACTCTGGATCATTCTCTCTCAAGTATGGAGCATCAAACATCCCAACTATATCAGGTATTCTTTCAATCCTGAGCAATGCATCATCATAGGCAGATGGTTTCAACTTCTTTATGCCATGGGGTTTTGAAGCCTGTCTCCAACGCTCCTCAAAATTTTTAAGAACATCATAAGCTGCAGGACCATCAATTTTACAGTGCAAATCATGCCATGGTTCTCTCGGACAATTGACAACTGAACCCTACTTGAAGATAGAGAGATAGTCAGACATTGATAAGTCAATGGTAGTCAAAGATTAACAAATACCAGAATATTACCGTAAAAGTAGGGTTATGATAATCATCTCTGTGTAAAGTTTTTAATGTCTTAAATAATGGATGCTTAGGGGTATCATATCGCCCATCACATAAGTCAAGCCCTCCAACAAAAGCAATGATCTTTCTCTTATTATTACCAGCATCAGCATCCACAATCACAGTTTTCTGATGGTGTGTATAGATTGCTCCAACTTCCTGAGGACCAAAAAATAGATAAAAAATAATAGCAAAAAATTTATGTGTTCTATAATCTAAGCCATTATTAAGGACGAAAAAAACAATTCATTAGTTTCAGATGCATGTAACGCTATCATTTATTAAGCCTCAAAGGTTCCAAAGATGTGGAATAGGATGAAATGTAGGCATTTTCTTCATGCCAGAAAAGCTTCAATCAAGCACTTTTGTAGCAGGACAAGGGAACCCATATGCGTAACAATAAGAATCTTCGACATCAGAATGCATGACCTAGGACTAGCTTCAGTCATCCCAAGCATGGTTGTGCAACTCAGCTGGGTCAAAGGAGACTTGGCCAAATTGACTCAGGTTTTTTATTTTCCAGGACGAATTGGAAGGTCTCACTTCTTCTATAAGTTGGTTGACCTGCAATTCAGACTGAGTCAGTCAAGTCCAACATACAACTCAGACCGACTCAACCGACCTGACTCAAATTTTCAGCCCGAGTCGGTTCCCAAGTCAAGTCATATACCATGATCCCGAGCTCAGATGCTGAAATTTTCTATTTCCACAAAGTGATCTATGACTAGCTTCTCTCCCTCTCTCCAACCTGATTTTAAGATACTGCTAAAATGGCTTTACTCCTGCTCATTCTAAAAAATTCATCATATACAAGAATTTTCAGAGCTCGACTGATGTGCCGTACAGGAGTTCTTACGTGTTAATAAAATTCTGTGAAGAATTACAGTTTCAAGAAGAACGGAGAAAAAGAGAGAAAGAGAGAATAAAGAAGAAACTCAACTTTGGGGCAATAAAAAGCTCAACAAAACAAATAACCCCATGAATCGTAACCATTGAAGGTACGGAAGTTACCATCAATGGTCCATTATGTAGAGAATAAGCAGCTCTTTGTGCCAGCGATGGCGTCATCAATGGTACGTTATTCTGAAAATCTTTCAGGTCTCTTCCAATCAACCAGATTATTACCAATAAAAATACAATAACCCATGGTGAATTGCAAGTATGACTTGAACCCAGCATTGTCTGCTTCCAGATAACCCACAATGTCCAAGTGGCCATGAGAGTAAAATGTTAAACCTATCCCAAGTGCTCCCTCATGTATCTAAAATTTGGTCAGCCACTTTCCAAATGCAATAGCCTAGGTGCCTCCTAACCTAATACACAAATCACAAATGAATTTTTTTTTTTTTTGGAAAGTAGCATAAATAAGCTAGCCCACCAACCTTCCTTATATTTTCTTGTCACTTAAAGTTGGATTCTGTCAATCATGAACATTTGGATGGTCTCCATGGAAGTATCCACTGCCTTACTGCTAAGTAGACCATGCTCACTTAACATCTTGTTGTAAGACTTCCCACTTCTTAATGTTGGACTATTTTGCCTTTTAATAATCCATTTCTAAAAAAGAACAGGAAAAAAAAAATCCACTGGAATAAGATCAACCCATCACTTTGGCAACTTCAATGCCCCAAGACATAGTTCAACACCCCCAAATCTTTTGTCAGAAAAATGTTATCAATGAGAGGTCCGTATTCTCAGGTCTATCAACTCTAAGCAGACTCTTTAGCTAGAAAATTGGTGCACCCTCCCACCTCTATGGTGGGGCAACCCGTCTTTTGTAACTTGATTCTCATTTTATCAATAAAATAAAGTACTATTCTCAGAGAAAAAAATGATGTTTAGATATATGTTCACTTCATTGAAACTCCCAACATCACTCCCAATCGATAATATCATCCACATAAACCACCATAGCTATGACTGTTTGCCTAGGACTAATGGGGAATGACCACAATAACTTCATACAAACCCAAAGGATGCCACCACCTTGATGAACTTGTCAAACCAAGCTCAAGGACTGTTTCAGCCCCCACATAACTTCACTAAGTTAACGCATCTTGTTTCTCTCCTCCTGAGCTAGATAACCAAAATATTATTCCATAAAGACCACCAATAGATCTCCATATATAAAACACATTTTTTATGCAAAGCTAAAGCTAATTGTACTCATTCTTTTTTATTTAATGAAAGTTTCATCATCCTCAAAAAGAAAAAGATTGAAGCTGAGATACAGAGTGGCTCTTATTGACAGCAACAAAATAGAAATGAATAGTATTAAGGCAGGCAACTTAAGAAAACGGATCAAAAAGGTCAACTCATGTCAGAGTGTACCCCTTTGCAACCAATTTGCATACAAGATTTAATGGCATAACTAAAAGCACTACAGACCTACTCATATGACTTGATGTGCCAGCATCAATCACCCAAGACTCCAAAGAAGACAATACAGAGATTCCTGAGTGGCAGATGAGTTCTAGGTGCTATAGATGATGAAGAGAAACCAAGTTGAGTTTTCAATAATTGCTAGATTATGTGCTGAAGATCCTCTAACAAGTCCAAATATCCCACTAGTGGCAGCAAATTCCACAAATTAGTCAAAACATGTGTATGAAATGGGTCTCACACACTGTATTTGTGAAAAGTATAAATTAATAGTTTTTCAATCTGAAATAATTCAGGACAGAAGCATTAAAAGATACATTGAACCCAGCAAATGGTGCTAGCATCAGCATAAGTTCATGATGATGTAAGCAATTTAATCATTTTTTGAATAAAAAACTGCTTTTTCCTATATTTTGTATGTTACACAACTCAGGATGTAAAAAAGAAAGGGCGCAAATGCCGAGGATGGTAAGAATCACAATGTGACCCAATCGAAATCAAACAAGGATCCAGAAACAGGAGATAGGACCTCCTAAAAGTTAGGTGTGAACACAATTACTCAGCAGAGGAAGTCATATACCGTAAGGTAGTGATAGTAGAAATATCACCCGCAATGGAAGATTACTGGCTACACCAGAGGAAACAGATTACTTTAAGAAGAGATCAAAGAACCTGTTTAGACCGGACCTCCTGCTTTGACACCATGTAAGAAGAAAAGGATAGAAGAAGGGAGAAAATATTATCTTTCTTGGCGCCAGCAGGCATTACTGACTCCACAAAGACTAAGTTTTAGCTGTTCTTCAGAGTCTCTGTGTTTGTATGCAGAGACAACAGGGGCAGTTCACCTAGAAAGTGACTGAGCAAATGTCCTTCATTGGTGGTTGGGAGTAAAGATTCCTCATTGGAGATTTCAGAAGTATCTGAAAGAAATTATGTATTCGAAAAAGTAGTGTAATTTATCTAGGACAGACATAGTTAGATCAACCAATTGTAAGGCTGACTCTTTGGATAAAGAAGGGACATCTCTACAACATCTCGTTAGAAGAATGCCTCATTCTCACGCTAATGTATTCCTTTGAAAATTTCGGTTTTCACCAATCAATAACACCATATTCTCAAAAAAAACAAAAGAATGAGAAAAATAGAGTAAATAAACCAGAGAGAGTAGATGCATCGCCCAGCAGCCCTCCTTCCTTTATTACGTGTCAAATCCTTCCTCTTTTGTTAACTTAAAAGTGAGTTCATAACAAAAGATAGAATACCCCTTTACAAGTAATCAACCATAAAATCCCCAAAACCCACTGAAAGTTTTTTAAAAATTGTATAACTAGACTTATAAAACGAAAATCAATATGACTAGAACCTCGCAATAACCAATCCCCCCGCCCCTAAGTTCAAGCACCAAATTATCCTTATCCTTCACCAACCATTCTAAATAGTTATGGAGTAATTACTAGATTTGACAAAGAAGAAAATCAAACAACTGGAGAAATTCAATGCTGACTCTAGTAGATCAATACATGCACACACCATCAAACCTTGATCTAGAGGGACAAAAAACTGAATTTTATCCCCTCTTGAAGCAGCAGTAGTAGTTGACAGATATTTGGTGGCACAAATCTTGAAAAAACAGGCTGACTCCACAGTCAATGATCTTGTGCAAGGCATAAGTTCCTTAAGGGACCTTTTCAAATCAAAATTGGGACCAGCAGCATATAGAAACCTCAAAAAGGCAGTACTAGCATTAGAGACCTAGGAGAGCAATAGGGGCCATATACCCTTAGGTAATGACAGTAGATGAAAGTGCTTGTCTTCAAACCCCAAGCAGCAACAACTACAAAAGTGGGAGCAGCGAAGAAGGCTATCGCCCAGAAATTGTTTTGCATGCCACCTCTTAGTTCAGGGGGAAAATAGATTCCATGACTTCTTTCATTTTACTCTTGTAGAAGTACAAGGACAGAAACACCCTTCTTCTCATGTACTTTCAAATATCTCTAAATACATAGCAGAATTGAACTTTTGGAACATAACTAGTTAATGTTATTCTTCACTATACACACTTTTAGCTGCTCCAACCAGATATGGAGATGACCAAAATACTCAGTCATAATTCTAACAGAGTTTTTTTTTTTTTTTTTTTTTTTTGCCACAGTTAATTCACCTTCCTGGCTTAAAGAAGCTACGTTAAAGATAAAAATATATGAGGAAAATAGTTCTGAAACAAATCATGTAACTAATAACCTGTTGTTTGGCCCAGCTATGCCGTTTTCCTGCAGACCTTGGACAAAGCAACACTTGCACAGAGGAGTGCTTGAAAAACCGCCGAGTTTCCTCATCATGGGTTTGCATTACACCATCCTGAGATACACATGTTGAAACCAATAAAGGAAGATACGAAAATGCTTTATACATGGAACATTAAATCATAACAAGGAAGCAACGAAGAATACTAATGTTTATTACCGTCTGAAGAACCCAAAATTTCCTTGAAGTTGGGTCATCCCAGACAAGAAGCAAAACTCTTACTCCTTCTGCCGATTTGGACTTAAGAAGATCACCCAAAGTAACATCAACGCCATAACTCGAGCCTCTAACTAATCTGACCTTGTGATATATAGACCAGCCCACAATGTAAATAAGCCTCCTCGCCCGATTTATGGCTTCAAAAATATCCATCCAGCATTTCCCATGCTCATATATCATGCCATTGTCAAGTTTCAAATCTGGAAGAGTGCCATCAGGAACATGAGCATCCTGATAGAGTGTGACATTTCCACCTTTTCTAAGAGGAAAATATGTTCCAGGGACTCCATGATAATCGGGTCCAGCCCCAATTTCGTTGTGGTACATCATTTGATGCTCAATTGGAATGTATTGAATTGACAGCCTCAAAGTAGCTCCTGGGTTGCATGGCTTGCCATTTGAATTCAGAACTGGAAATATTCCCTCAACTTTCACACCAGGGTAGATTTGCTCAGCAGGAACCCCAACGACCCCAATAAGCTGTGATCCAACTACATCACTGTCTTTGACAACAAATTTTACTTCTGCACAACGATGGGCAACAGGCAGATTAAAATGTTGCATCCAAACTGGATTCTCACTGTTACTTATCACATAAGTTCTTCCTATGACAGCATTACAGATTGAGATCGAAACATAAGGGTCGCTTGTCATTGTGTGAGAAGGATGCATGCGTCCATGAGGTTTGCCAGTCCCACTACCAGGTGAAGATTTTCCAAACATGTCCTTCAATGTTTTTGAGAACATGTCCATGTTTGGAAGGTTTTTCGCCTCCAATATCCAAATGTCCAGATTCCCATGTAGCAGAAGCACCTTAAGTGACGCTTTGGACAGGTGAGACTGAAGTGGCACGATCTGTAACTCTTGGCTATGATATGAGCCATCGACAGAGGAATGCAGAGAAGATGAGTGACGTACATGAGGACGTAACTCTCCAGAAAATGAATAATTTGGAGAAGCACACATATCTGAACTTTGACCGTGACTTAATCTTGAACTTTGGAAACTCTGGGATGAAGTTAAGGTGAATGGAGGAGGGACAGAAGGAGTCTGTGTAGTATGAGATACATTTGATATGACTGTCGGAGCAGCTGTTGGGTTGTTATGATCAGTTAAGCTAACTGAAGCTAAGAGATTATCTATTGGAGGATAAAGGGGAGATGGAACCTGGTCTGAACCCGCACCTGGTACATCCGAGATTGAGGTTTCATGGCGTTGGTAACTGGGAAGGCTATCAGACCTGGAGGGTGGCGGCCGTGCTGGGTATTCTTGATAGTCGTGATGCGAAAATGAAGAACTGTGCTGGAAACTACCATAACTCTGCAAACTCGGGCGTTGGTGAGCATAAACGTTTGTAGGAGAAGGATAGGTGGGATTTGCGTAAGGGTAGTGGGGCGAAGCCAAACCAGGGGCGGGGTACTGGTATGAAGTTAAGACAGGATAATAGAAGGGTCCGGAGTGGGGGGGAAGAGGTGGCTGATCTAATGATCCAGAATTGCTGAAATAAGATGGCGGAGGGTGTTGATATTGAAAGGAATAGGAGGAATTATAAGAGTAAGGCTGAGATGAAGGTGGAGATGGTCCTGGCCGAGGAAACGTATCAGGATCTGTGGATGGCACCGGCGGGTATGCCGGAGGAGGGTACGGGTACGGGTAAGGGTGAGAATTTGGGGGATATTGTCCGTAGTTTTCCATGGAGAAAGTATAAATATAATTCCGCAGGGTAATAAGAAGATCAAAACACTAGAAAGAAACCAGCGATCAATTCTTGCGATTATCAAACACAGACGATCGATAACTCTTTCAATCTTCTCAAAGGATTGGAAAACTGTATTGCGATGTCTGTACAATTGCGTGCGCGACGACCCACCGACGAAACGCGGATGAAGAAGGGATCGCGCAGCAATTCATAAGTGCAGCAGGCAGCCCAGATTTGGCAGGAGACCTACTATTCTGAAGGCAGCAGGTTCGAGGAAAGCGAAGCAGGTCTCTCTGTTAGGCCAGAGCACCTGATGAAAACGGTGCCATTTCCTAAGGGAGCCCGCGTTCCGCTTTAGAACTGACTTGAATGTGAATCCTACAGAAAATTCAAATATTCCTCCAGTAGTTGTCCTCGTATCCTTAAAGCGGGTGGAATGAATACGTACGTCAGAAACAGCACCGGCGAATTTAGGGGCTTTTGGAAGCTTCACCCTTAATTTGGTAATCACCATTTTCGTGGCCTCGCGAAAACCGAACAACCGCTCCCCACCCGCAGATGTGCAAAAGAATAGAGACTGTTCCTTGGGGCTGCACCTTTTTTTTTTTTTTTTTTTTTTCGCGGTAAACCGGTCCACTGTCAAGCTATACCATGGACACAAGTCTGGAAACGTGAATATGTAGGGGTTGACTTTGGCCTGTTTTGCTCACTTGTCAATCCTCCCCCTTCTAACGGAGTCAATTTTAACATTTAATTGATCTGGTCAGGGCGGAGGGGGGTCAAGGGGCAATTGTCCCCCTAAAATTTTGTTTTCTTAGAGTATTAGGTTTCACATCTTTGCCCCCTTTAAATTAAAATCACTCCTCTTGCCCCCTCTAAAATTAAAAGTTAATTTTCTAAATACAAAGAAAAAGTCTCCCAAAATAAAAATTATTCCCACAATTTTATATCACGTTTTAAGAAATTTATTATAATTCATTTTTCTCAGATAAAATTATATTAAAATAAAAAACTCTTGTTAAATTAATTTTATGGTCTTAAGTTTCTAGTTATATTAATTTCTATCTAGCACAATGGCCATGAAGTTTTTTTTATCTTTCTTTGTTATTGAAAGAACTAAAAAATGTATTTTATTTAAAATATATTTAGTGAAAGCAATATTATCCATTGTAAACATCTTTCTTTTAAAATATTTTTAGTTATTTCATAAGGAAGCATACCATTTTTATGTTAATTTGAAATTTTGAAAAATTAAAATTTTAAACAACTATAATTCTAATCATATATTAAAGCATTTCAAAATCTCAAAATAATTAACAATTAATTTCATAAAATTATAACATGTTTTTGCCTATTTTAATATGATATTCTCAAAATATCATGTGTTTATATAAAATTAAAATAAGATTAAAAACAAAGAGATGATGCTTTTAATAAATATTATTATTAAAAATAATTTATAATTTATAAAATATTTTTATTAAAAAATTTATGTATAAAGTTTGTCCCCCACTCCCGTGTATTCCTCACTCAGCCACTGATTGCACCAATGTCTCTCCTTTTTTTTTTTTCTTTATTCGTGTTTCTCTTGTCCAGCATTTCCCCGTCGATTTGCAGTATGAGGCTTGGGCTCCCGCTTTGTATTTATTCATTATTTTTTTTCCACTGCCTGATGTATGGCTTTGAGCTGCGGCCATTGCGGCTAGTGGCTCCGGGACCTTTTTTCTTCCCTGACGAGGCCATGTATATGCCTTCTTTGTTTGTATGCTTGAATCAGAGATAGGTAGCTGCAAGTAACCGTCAATACAATGAGCCCCTTCTCCCCCTTTTTTTCTGTTTGTTTTCCTTCCTTTTTTTTTACGTCCAACATCGGAATTCACCAGATTTTCGCTGTCGAGGTTACGACTGAGCCACACTAGATAAGTGTGGCAAGGGGCTACAGTGGGGTGCAGCGGCAATGGATATTGGTGTATGTAATCTGAGTGAAATTGACATGTCTTGCAGGTACATGCAAACTCCATGCTTTTTTTTACCACTGAAGGCCAATAGTAACCCAGTCTTTTGACTTGTGAATGTAGCTTTGGTCCTGCTTGATGAGCCCCGCAGACTCCATTGTGTACTTCTTGGGTTTTAGGCCTTTTTCTTTGGACAAACTCCACAGGAGTAGATTGTCGTATAACCTCTGATAGAGAGTATTATTGAAGAAACCGTATCTTGGTGCCACTCTACGAATGTAGGCTCGAGCCTTCGATTTTGTTGGTAAGCTGCTATGCTGCACATAGTTAATGAGAAGTGAGCGCCAGTCTTCACAATCAATCATGCACACAGATATGAAATTTATGTTGCACACAGAAATGAGATTTATGCTGCATTCAAAGATGAGATTTATGTTGCACACAGAGATGAGATTTATGTCTTCTTCTTCAAATTTATTTTCATCTTGCGAAGGGGGTACCACTCATCTTTACACACGTTGTTTTCTCTTCAAATCGTGCGAGACTTGCTACCATTCCTGCCAAGGCATCCGCTTGTCTATTCCCTGCTCGAAGGATCTGGCTTAAGTTGATGTTCGGAATTTGCGTGATCAACCTTTTGGCGTGTTCCTAATATGGGATCAACTTGGGCTTCCTGACTTTAAAATCCCCGTTCAGCTACTTGATGACTAAGGCAGAGTCGGTAAAGACCTCTAACTGAAGGATTTTTATTTTGATGGCCATCTCGAGCCTGATAATAAGTGTTTGATATTTTACCACGTTGTTAGAGCAACATTGAGTTGGCACGAACTAATATGGAAGGAGGTTTTCATTGGGAGATACGAACAGGACTCCAACACCTGCACCATCTCATTGAGTTGCGACGTCAAAGTATAATTTCCAAGTTGGAAGATTTCTATGAAGAAAGTTTCTTTTTCAAGTCCTATGTCAAGTTCCATTCTACAAGGACCGGATGATCTGCCAAGAAGTTAGCCAAAACTTGTCCTTTGATCACCTTTTGAGGCACAAAGTTGATCTTGAACTCGGAGAGCAAGAACCCCATTTTGCGAGTCACCTAGAGAGCATCGGTCGAGACATTATATAATTGAGGGATTCGTCGAAGAGATTAAGTTAGTTGAGTGTGCAAGAAAGTAATGCCTCAGTTTCTACACGGAAAATTTCATAGTCGGGCACATTTTCTCATTCGGAGAGTAGTTTAACTCAGCACCCACCAAGGTGTGACTCAAATAATAGAGTGCACTTTCTGTGGTCGTCACTTTGCGTGAGCAAGGCTCCTAAGGATTGTTCTTGGGCGACAATATATTGGACCGAAGGTTTTCCTGGAAGAGGTGCCCCGAGCATGGAGGATGCATCAGGTATGTTTTTATTCCCTCGAATGCTCTTTTCCAGGAGCTATCCCACTAGAAAGGTACATCTTTCTTCATGAGGTGACTAAAAGGTTGGCATCATCTGGCCAAGTTCGAGATGAATCTTTGGATACGCAAGGTGTCCTTGAAGGCTTTTAAGCTCAAAAAGGCTACTTAGCTCGGGCATCTTTTGAATCGCATCAATCTTGGCTTGATTGATTTCGATTTTGCGATGGCGAACGATGAAACCAAGGAACTTGCCATAAGATACACCGAATGCGCATTTTAATGGATTCATCTTCAACTGATAGTGTTGAAGACGTTCAAAGACAGCTCGTAAGTCTCGCAAATGGTCTCTTTCCATGGACTTAAAAGACTAGGTTGTTCATGTAGCATTCAACGAACTTGTGGAGGAAGTCATCAAATATCTTTTGCATCGCCCTTTGATAAGTGGCACCTGTATTTTTCAATCTAAAGGGCATTACTTTATAGCAAAAGATGTTTTTTGGAGTGCGGAAGATTGTAAGCTCTTCATCCTTTGGATCCATTCGAATCTGGTTGTACCCCGAAGACCCATCCATGAAGGATAATGCTTCCTATTCGGTTGTGGCATTCACTATAAGCTCGTAATGGGCAAGGGGAAGTCATCTTTTGGGCACGCCTTGTTCAAGTCTATAAAGTCAAGGCAAGACTCTGATCTAGCCATTCTTCTTCTTGACAGGGACAACGTTCGCGATCCAGCTTGGGTATTTGACCTTGCAAATAAAATTTGAATTTGTAAGTTTGTCAACCTCTTTTTCGATATCCGCGACAAGCGTGGGCCAGAATCTTCTTTGTGATTGCTTGACTGGCTTAGTTCTTGGCTTTAAGGCGAGTTTATGAAACGCCACCTTAGGATCAAGAACCTGCATCTCTTTGTACGTCAATGCAAAGACATCCCTATACTCTTGGAGTAACAAGATATATTTCCCTTCTTCTTCTGGCACCATGGATGCACTTAAGAAAGTCGGCTTCGGGTCTGCCTCGATATCCAAGTTTATCTTTTTTCAGCTTGTCGATTGTGGTTTGCTCCCCTTCTTCGAATGTCAAAGGTGCATCTTCAAGAGCGAGCTATTCTACTTGGTTGTCTATTTACATGGTGGAAATATGATTGACCACCACGATCTCTTCATCTTCGTCTTCATTTTTGAAAGAGTTAATGAAATCATGGTAGCCGCATTGATAACCAAAACTCCTTACATGTTCAGTTTTGGATTTGTACCAATTTTACTTCTTTTTCTTGCACGCTTGCCGAAACTTTCAAGCCATTAGAAGACAGACTATTTCTCAACAGGCTTGGGGATTTTCCCTTCGAGTCGTTCAAACACCGGGGCCCTTTTAGACATAGCATTTTACTCGAGGCACTGGAAGACTAAAGGTTTCTCCATGTTTTCATCTCAAGCTTTCCCTAGTCTTTGGAAGACATTTGGTTGTGCTTCGCGCATCGTTCATTTCTTCCTCCAGACTTTAGATACCTTTGATTTTGATGTATCGCCTAGTCCTTTGGAGGCCTCCTCTGTGTCAGCAAGCTGGAACCTTTGGAACACGTTTTTTATTTCCGTAGGCTGATCAAACTTACCTTTAATCCAACCGGGAAAATTTGGAAGGGCAAGATTCATCTGCACTAATTCGATCAAATGCTGACTTTTCTTTACTCGTTTGATGGAGCTGCACCCTTCTCTTACGCTTTTCGATTGGTTGTGATTTGATTGACGCTTGCCGCTTTGCCAGAAATTCGAACGGGTTCTCCGACTTGGTAGTCGATCCCATGGCAATTTTTCAGTATTGGATATCCTTTCTTCCTCAAGTTCTCTTGAGTTGATGTCAACACTCGAGATTCGAGCAAAAGCTGATTATGCAATTCGTCTTTTGTCAGGGCACTTCCGGGTTTCGCCATCAAGCGATAAACGTTCGGGTTGTAGCTTTCTGTCATGCTGCTTGATGGCAACTCATGTCTAACACTTGGGCCCTTTCTGACGATGCTTCAATCCTCCAATTTTGGCAAAGGCATCATGGTGTTCTTCCTCAACATCTTTATTTTGTCCTCGTCGTAACCAACAAAAGGAGATTCTCCTTGGTTTCTTTGGGATAGGGGGACATACTGTAACACCAAAAAATCTCCTTTGGCGGTGTTGATGGTTGAGTGATCTTCTTATCTTCCTTGAAAGCAGGTATCCAAACGGAAGATGGTTTCTGTTTTGGTTTTAGCTTGAGAGGTTTACTTGATGAAGATGCCTTTTTAGGGGTGCCTTGTGGAGATAGATAATATTTGGCTTTAGCAAATGAGGCTTTTGCTTTGGTGAAAGGGTTTTCATCTACAGACACGGTTTTCTCTTTGCCATCCTTCTAGTATTTGAATCACTGGTGTAGAGTTGATGCCACTACCCCATTGTGATGTAGCCAAGGACTTCCCAGCAACAAGTTATACGACGTCCCGAAGCCGATGACATGGAACAATTCAGTGGAGATCATCCCACTGATATGTAATTCTAGTTGAATCAATCTAAAAGATCTTTGGTCATCTTGGTTGAACCCTTGAATTAATAAGGAGCTCTTAGATAGATCCTTGGCTAGAAAACCAATGTTCTTCATCAATCGAATTGGAAGTATATTTATCATCGAGCCACAATCAATGAGCATCTGGTTTACTGGGCATTCCCTGATATACTCAGACATGAATAGGGGTCAATTGTGCATCTTTGCCCCAGTTAGAGATCTTCCTCTTTAAAAGTGATGCAAGACGGACACGATGTTTCGTGCGCCTCCACTTCCTTTGGCTTGCTAGAAGAAGCTTCTTCTTCCTTCTTGATAGGAGGCGATAACGTAACTCTGGGTTTTTCATGCCTTCTCATCATGAGCTATTCCACTTCAGCTTCAAGCTTCTCCGAGTTGGTCAGCATTTTGGCGAGAGCTTGTTGGGATCTGTTTTGCAGATCCGTTGTACTTCATTCAAAAAAGATATTTGCTCTTAGGACGTCTCAAGATCGTCACAATCGAAGATCGGGGCGTTACCTTTTCCTTTCTTTTTCACTTGCTCACTTGGGGAGGGTGAACAAGTAGCTACCACAGTAAGTGTCGAAGTAATGAATCCTTCGAGGAAGAATTCTGCCTGTGCGACGGGTCTACTTCTCCTTCGGTCAATCTTCCTCAATCTATGCCCCTTGATTTTGATCTTCAATGGGGCATCAATTTCTTTGAAGGGCTTCTTGCAGCGAGTGACAAGAATCCACCTTTTGTCATCTTCTTTAGTAGCTTCTCTTAGTGTAGACTCTGAAGTATGCAACTACATCTTTTCCTTCTTTGGAGGACGATTCATCGACTTTGCGGCTCTAGGATTGTTGAGCTTAGTCTTGGAACTAAGCTCGGCCTTGATGAACACTGGGTGTGAGGTCACAGTGCCCTCGTCCATCTCTATGATTATGCGACCTTGCATCGCCAGTTCCATAATTTTGTCCTTTAGGACAAAGCATTTCATAGTGGAATGCCCCACAAGACGGTGATACTTACAGTAATTGAGATTTTTTTTTCTAACATCTCCTAGACTCTTAGGCTCAAGCACCTGAAGCAGATTCCTTTGAAGGAGTTGCTCCAACATCCCCGACACGTCGGAATCTGGGAAGGGTATAACTTGGCTTGCCTCTCTTTGAGGCTAGGCTTTTGGAACGCCATTCTTGTTGCTTCTTTTGGACCACTATATTGTTTTGGCTTCGCAGTGATATTTGGCGGCTCGTTGATGTTGGTTGTGTAGGACCCTTTAGAAGCATCCTTTTGAAGAGCTTTATAGTCCTTCATTACGAACTTGGCCATTTTGTTAAGGACGTTGATAGGAGGTTTGCCCTCACCCTTTTGTTCAATGGGGATCTCCATATTATGCACTTCGGTGGCTAATTCCTGGAAGTCCTTGGGCTTTTGGCTCTGCTGAAAGTACAACAACCCCCAATTCATTCCACCGAAGCACATTTTGATCTCTGTCTTGGTAGATAGATTGGTGCTCTCCTTATAGTTTATGCTAAGGTTTCTCCACCGATTGATATAATCGATGACCTTTTCACTTTTCCTCTGTTTTAAGTTGGTGAGCTCCACCACCATCCGTTGAGTGCTGTAAAAGCGACTCAAGAACTCATGTTCTAGCTGCTCCCAGCTATTGATTGACTCTTGAGGCAGCTCAATGAACCACTCAAAGGCATTTCCCTTCAAGAATTGCCCAAATTGCTTCCCTAAAAGATCGTTGTCTGTGTCAACGTTGTTGCATGTCTTAATGAAATGGGGATGTACTGTTTCAGGTTCCCATCTCCATTAAATTGTTGAAACTTGGGCGAATGATACCCAAATTGCATCGGTAAAGTTTGGATCCGTCGGGAGTAGGGTCTCACAAAAGACTTAGACTACATTCCTTCGTTGTTGCGGAAGACATTTGAGAACATCTCATTAATCTCATCTACGGTAAGAGCTTTGGGTTCTTCTAACCTCAACTCTTGCCCACTTCATCGTATCACTAGTATTGTTTGAATGACCAGAGGAGGTGCAGTCGAAGTACTCGCTGCGGCTTGTTCTTGTTCCACCGCTTGGGATACTTCTCCCATGTGCGCGGTGAGTATCTGCAGTTTTTCTATCATCCTGGCAATCAAGGCAAAGAGTCAGGATTTGTTCATCTTTCTCCTTCAAGGCAGCTTGTATCTCCACCAATTGTTCCTCGACCCTTTTTGCCAATGTCTTCATCGCAGTGACCTTGATCACAGAAGTTGGGCAAGGAGAGACCATTTCTGGTGACTGAGGAGAAGCTAAGTATTATCGAAGTGTTCGATCATAGTCAGCACCAGAGCTGAAACCTGAGGTTGTGAGCTCTTTGTGGGACTTGTCAATGAAGTGGGTGACGGTGAAGCAATCACAATGCTAGAGTAACTCCTGATCGGGTGAACTCCTTTTGGGGAGAACACCGTGCTTTGTCCTTGTGCTTCCACCTTGGACGGTGTTGGCATTGACAAAAAGGACTTGGCCATGGTCCGAGTGATCGGACCAACACAAACCGTTGATACAAGATGACCAGAAGGCTTTTCTTTGGACGGGCTTCCTGCAGGCACGAAAGGCTTGCTAGGCATGGAGTGTGAGAACACAACCATAAGATTTACGACTCTTGGAGCCGGACAAGAAGAGCTTGAGTTTGCAGCGGTGGTCTTTTGGCTAGACTTGTCGTTGGAGAAGGAGATGGAAGGTAGAGAGGGTCATACCTGGTGTGTCAAATCTGTGATCGGGTACAAGGGGCCAGTTCGAGAAAGGCTATGACTGTTCGTACAAGATTAGTGAATATTTAAAAATTTACAAGTTATGTGAGTCATCTCTCTAGTTGCTCCTTTGATTTTTTCTCCACATGTCGACTTGCGTTCCGATGACGACTTATAGCATCACAAACAGAGTCTAGGACTTGATGACGACCTGTCTCAAACTTGTTGGACTTGATTACGAAGTATCTATACCGAACTTAGAACAATTTGTGTAGCGGCAGACAAACTGTTTGTTGTTACGATGTCCTATGATAGTTCTTTAAGCATTTTTTAGTGATCTTATCAGAGTTCTGGTTCTTTGGCAGAGCTACGTTCTTTGAGTCCTTTAGTCTTCAACCTTAGATTTTCTAGCCAACCTTGTATCCTTCAAATAAGCTGGTATTTATAGGGGAAGGATTTTATTTGATTTTTCCCTTTTACCCTAACAATTTCGAATATAGACCCATGAGGATTCCCATGTGTCAAGGGCAATTTTTGTTTCGCTGATTAGCTTAGATAGTGCCATGTGTTAGAGGGTAAGTCCAAGTTTCACCAGATTGTGCCATGTGTCAGCAAGAGTGAGTCATCATCTTACATGTTAACTTCAAATTGGAATTGTTGCCATGTGTCACCTGGTCAACAATGACGTGTGCACTGACATGTCATTTCTAATTGGGCTTTGAATTGGGCTAGATCAAGTTTGGATTGACCCGATTTAATTTGGATCAAGCCTAATTGGGCCCAATTGCATGATTTGGGCTTGATTGAGCCAAATTGTCTTGATTTGAGTTTGATTTTATTTGAGCCGATCTTGATTGTCGATTTGGTATTGGTGATCAAATCAAAATTAAACCCTTGATTGGAAATCCGACTTTGACGATTGACTGATTTTGCGTCAATCCTTGATTAGTGGAGGTTAATTTTTGGATTTTTTCCCAATTGACCATGAATTGGACGATCGTGACCTTAGAATTGAGATTGACGATCAAATCAAAATTGGGCCTTTGATCGATGATCCAACTTCGACCATTGGTCAAACTCTAGTCAATCCTTGATTTGTTAAAGTCAATTTGTTAATTTTGACCTCATGAAGAGAAATTGAGTTGATCTAAGTCATAGATCCTAAGATTGATTTTTTACCATCAGATCTTGGTTTAATCAAATTTCTATGTCTACGGGTTTATAATTACTTAGCTTATTTATACCATTTGTGAACTTAATCGTAATTTGTAATTTAAATAGTTGGACAGTAACATAATTTTAGTACTTAGTCATAAATTCACATAAGAATATTTATTCACTTGTATATTAAACTTCATCGATTGCATAACTTGCTTATTAAATTGAAATTCCCAACATGATTTAAGTCTATTTTGAATTAATCTCTTGAGCATTGAATCAGTACAAGACTTTAATTCAAGAGACTGCAGAAAATCTTTCCATTGATTTATTCCATTATTTGCAGTATGAGCTTTAAAAACTTCTTTTAAAGGTAAAAGCTGAAGGGTCTGCGCATTTTTAGGCTGCTGCGAAATGTCATTTAAAATTAATGCCTACATCAAGGTAGATAAAATCTAACAACACTATACATGAAGTAGAGACAGACTGAGTCAATCACATCTGAATTATCACTTAGAATTACGGAAAAATGTATATCACGTGTCTCTGGAAAATAAAAAATAAAATCACATCTCTGAAAATACATGACTTTCGAAAATGAAAATAGAGAAAATTGACCTTCGAAAATGAAAATAGAGAAAATTGGGCATGTCCGAGAGACCAGGCTTTGGCCCACCATTTGAAGAGGGATGGCGGCACAACGATAAAAACTGCCTTTAACCATTTTCCCCACCCTCTTTAAACAGGGTGGTCCAGGCCCCAAGGCCTGGTTTGTCACAAGGCCCATATTCCACCTCAAAATAATATTCAACTTTTTTGTCAAACATATGAGAAGCTTTTTAGGAAACAATAAAGTCTAATATTGATCACTTCGAAGACGTATTTCATTTTAATTCGTTTGAAAGAATTTAGGTAAATCCTTCGAAGTAGTCTTTGCTAAGGAGAACGGACGCTACCACTTCAATTATCTTTTACTTATTGTTGGGATAAGCGTTCATTCTTTTTTCATCAATACTTAGGGGCCAGCAAATGGCCGCAAATGGGATTTCTGATAAATGGTTTTGACATAAGTCTCACTTGGGTCGAGGGGGCTTGACGCAATTTTGTTCTTTTTGTTCTTTTTGTTGTAAATTCCACGTGCCCTCACCCTTGACAACAGCTGCTCCAGGTGCAGTCAACATTAGAAAATCTGTTCTTACTCTTCTAGTATCTAAAAAGCCAAGTAAAAAAGGAGCAGCCAACGAATGATGTTAGGAGTAACTACTAAGATCTTGAAGAGAATTGGACAGCAGCATACAAGTTCTCTTTCTTGATGGCCAACTGTGAGTATTACATCATTAATAAAAGGGCTAATTACTTAAACTGAAGAAATACACCAGTCTTAGGAGTAAACCTTTCTGTAAACTAGTAAGGGCGGTACCTTCGCCCGTGACTGCCTTCATTTCCCCCACTTCGACCATGAGATCCACCAGAACTTCCAGTCCTGTCACTCCTATCTCGTTCTCCCTTCCTAGATGGTGAAGCCTGTGCACCAGGTTGCTGTCTGAAAGAAAAACGCAGAGAAGCATAGACAGAAAGCTAAGTGGAATGAATATGGGTGTCAATGACGAACAAGGAAAGACATTTCATCATCTCCTGAGCCCAAAATAAGCAGCAGGCATGATCGGTAAAGACAAAAGACTAGACAATTAACACACGACATGCATTTGTCACCATGATGCAATAATAAACCCATACTTAGCAAATGAACCCTTAGCTACCCCACCAGAAAGCCAGAAGCCAACAAAGAGACTTCGGGACACAAGTAGATCACAGAGAGCAGGCATCCAAATACAAACAGTAGGGTCCAGTAAAGAAGATCTAAAATCAGTTTTCTGTTGAATTTGAGATACACTTCCTCTAAAAGTCAATGTCTAATCTTAACGAAAAACTCACATACTTAACCATTAGCCAACTTAAAGCTGAATCAGGCATCTGAAAACAGCCTACTGCCAACAAAGTGCACTTAAATGGGTTACTGCCTAGTTTCTTCAAAGCAAAACATTTAGGCCATGTTAATTGCTCTTTCTTTCCCTCTCGCTGGTGCTGAAATTCTAATGCAGCCATGCACCAGCACAAAAGAAGTTGGTAAAGTTTCTTGCAAATAGTGAAATGCTTGATGAGAACCTCTGAACAATTCTTTGATGAGAATGAAGGTACTGGTAAAAGTTTAAAGTGAGTTGATCACATGATCTAAGGAATGCCACTCATATTAATGATACATTAGCTATTGAATAGGATCGGCAACACCTGTTGACGCCTATCACACTGTTTAGTTTTCATCTGTTGTCCTTCATGCCAAGGTAGTTAATCATATTTTACAACATTCTTCTCTGTTCAGCTGGGTGACTTCCACAGTGATTTTTTCTTATAGTTATCCACAAAAAAAATCACACTACCACTTACAAGACATATCCCAGTCGACCATCTGGTAAAACCATTGGCACCATTTGCATCCCTGGGGGCATCGGTCCTCTACCGTATATCATTGGCTGAAAGAGAAAGGCAGACTTCTGGGATAAGCCTGGTGAGTTACATAAAAAATGACTTATGGTGTGTAAAAATCACGAGAAGAACAACAACAGCCTGACAAACCTGTCCAAGTCCTGAATTATAGCCAGAACCAAGAGCACCATAGGGATCTCCAAGGAAACCAAAACCAGAATATGGCATGTAACTTGGTAAGAGTCCACCTTTATAAGAATTTGAAGAAGATTCAAACTTTTTCTCAGATTGAGGCTTTGCAAGAGAGACATCCAACACCTGGCCTACATAACATGAATGAAAAACATATATAATGAATATGATATACTGTTATGAATCATTAACTATTTTCAGAAACATTAAAAATAAATTACCATTAATGTCATAATTTTCAGTTTCTTTTACCGCCTTCAAAGCTCTCGTTCTCTCTGCATAATGGATGAATCCAAAACCCCCTTTGTTATTCCCAGATTTTCCAGGAGGAAGAACAATTTTAGTAACTTCTCCATGAACCTGGAAAATTTCCTTCAATTGATCGGGTGTTGTGTTATCCGGAATATTTTTTACATAAAGGGCCTTCACCTGAGAAATTTCAGAGGTTAGTTTCACACCTTATGCAACCATTAGGTTTTCTAAGAATGCATCATGAGACCATGATTCTTAAGAAACCATTGCGTGGCCCATTAGTCATTACACAAACAATCTAGACAATACCTCCAGTTCAGTCTTTGTTTTATGCCCATTAATTTCGATTGCTAAATAACTAACAAGAAGAAAATTGTTTTAGGTTTACCATTCTTGTAAGCCAGAATACAATAGCATCTCAATACTTCAACATCTCTACCCTTTTTCTTTCGTTCAATGGTGAGAGAATGTATATTAGAGAGGGAAAACATGCACACCATGCCTAAACAAGGTGAGCACCACAAATATACATAATAATTTATAAAAGAAAGGATGTCAATACTTTATAGTTGGTTATATGACCAAAAAGCGGTAACTTATGTAGCTTAAGCATCTTTGCCAAAAATCTCCTAGATTCTATTCTAGTGTTTTTTTCTTTTTCATCAACTTCTAGGTTTACAAGCAAAAAAAAGTACATCCTGGAAGGCCATTAAGAAAACATAGTATTCTCTCAACCAGTTTACCCAAAAATATGTAAAAGGTAAAAGAAAGGAATCTTCTATCAAAGGACGAGAACAGCTAAAAAAAAAAAGTCCTAATGCAACTTGATGTAGTTTTATCTATAACCAATTTTCAGAAAATACCGAAATAACCATATTATTTTATCCAAGTTGCTGCTTTAGTCCATACCGACTCTCATTTGTTTGAGAACTGACTCTCATTTGTTTGAGAACTGACTCTCATTTGTTTGAGAACTGACTCTCATTTGTTTGAGAACTGATTCTCATTTGTTTGAGAACTGACTCTCATTTTTTTGGAGGAGAACTGACTCTCATTTGTCTGAATGCAAATAGACAAACTGGGCGAGATACTTGATGCATAGTTGGAAACATTTACAGAAGACATACAGGGAAAAATGAGAACAATAGTTAGTGGGAGATTCAGAATAGGTGTCTATGAGGAAGCAAGCGGCGAGTTTGTAGGATCAGTGACTGGCAGATCTACCATAGTTGGATCAGTAGAGATTAAACTAGGCACAGCTCTGGGTAGGTTAGGATGAAAGAGAACCTTGATCCAATTGAGAGAAAATTAGAAGTGGCAAAGGATGCATAAGACACAACCACCAGCGGAGCAGGCAGAAAGCAGATCCCTCCTACCAAGCATGTTCTGATCAAAATCTTATTCAGAAGCTCTTGACAGACCTCATCATATGAACCAGAAGGCACCCAGGATTCTGACCGGCTACACAAAAGGAGTTGGAATGTTGATCGATGATGAGAATTAACTCAAATTTGAGGCTCCAACTGAAATAAAACACCTCACTATTTCAAAAAAAATTTGAGGCTCCAATTGCTGAAATGTGTCATAACGTGACCAGCAGAGAAGCATGGGGATGACTTGTGTTTCTCCAGTAATGCACAAGAGCAAAATGGAAGCAAGCCAAAATACCCCAATTCCATTATATCTGGACTATAACCTGGCTCATATCGTTAGAATAGGAAGAGGAGAAGAAACACATTCTGGCCAGGAAAGATTTGTTGAAAGCGGAGAGCGATGACATAAAAGAATGGCATCTGCAGGGGAAAGCTGCAAAGCAAGAAATATAGATTACCTTTAGTGGAACGTTGGTGCACCTCTGGTTTGTGGAGATTTTCCATGCAATAACAGGAGTAATTGGAAGCACAGCCGAGTTCGATGAGGTAACGCTCTCAGGGGGCACACATTGACTCTCTTCAGGTGAAATTAAGGGTGACACCGGAAGAAGTCTGCCTAAAAGTTGTTGATTTCTATGCAAAGTGCAGATAATGGTGAAAAATCAGAAATTGGGCTGCCAGAGGAGGACACTGGAAAGGAATATCAAAAGCAGCGAAAACATATGTAGAAGGTGGTGGTCGGAGAAAAGAAAATTGGGGCAAAGGAATCAAGGGAGAAGCACGCCGTGCTGTTGAGAAGTGGACGGCCAGACAAGAACAGTGTGGACGATAACCAACAGTCAAAAAGCGACGGGATTCCGTACGCAAAGGGGCAGAAAAAGGAAGGGAATGAGACAGCAGGGGATTCAAATTTCAAACATGGAAATGATGAAAGCTTACAAAGACGAACTTGGGCATGAATCAGGAAATAACACACATTAGACTTAGGCAGTGAAACCCAGAAGCAGCTTCACTGATGGTGGATTAAACTCAAGTGGGCGGAGTTCTATGAAACCTGTCATATATCCTTTAACAGAAAAATCAAGAATAACGATAATAACAAATGCAAGGCCAAAATGATGCAGATTTTATTTTTTCCCATTTTACACAGCTGATAACCTTTATTTTTTGCAAGTCTCATGCATTAAAGACAATAATAAAGACATGAATAGTATTTATGCTCTACAATTTCCATAAATGATGATCACACAGACAAACATAATCTTAATTAATGCCGTGGAAAGACTTTAATCCAAGACTTCATTAGAAACACCCCCTTGTAAGTATTGTGCCAGCCATGTCATAGTAAGAGTAGCCCAATGTCAGTTTAAGTTCTATCATTGACATATAAATTATTTACCTGGGCAGCAGCAGAAGGATCTGGTGCACTCTTAGGGTCAGCCCACATTACAGTAGCTGTGTTTCCGTCCAGCTTAAATTTTGGGCTTGTCATATTCTGTCTAGCATACTCAGCACATGCATGGTTGTAGTACTCAATGAAAGCAAAACCACGATTTCTGCTTGGATTTTGTGGGTCCTACAGTTACAAAAAAAATATAACAGATAAATAACTGAAGGGCTACTTTTCAAGAGAAAGGTACCATCCCAGTTCATCAGCAGCTAACACCTTCAATAGTTCCAAGTTTTCAATTCCAGGACCATTCTCCTCAATGACTTTCCTTAACTCATCCTCTGTCATGCTCTTTGGAACATTTCCCATAAACAACCTATGTTTCACTTGAGACAAGGAACATCTCAACACTTTCCCCTGAAAGCATTTAAACAAAAAAAAAAAAACAGAATAAATTGAAACTAGTCAATTCCTCCAAAATGAAAAAGGAATATAAAAGAAAAGAAAAGAAAAGAAACTGGTTAAGTAAATATGACATTCAGCTTTAAAATTTACCTTGAACTCTTTACTGTTGATAACTTCAATTGCTTTTTGTGCCAACTCCTTCGTTTTGAATGATATGAAAGCAAAGCCTTTGCTTTCATTGCGGTCTTTATCCTTCATTAACCTTACCTGCACCAAGAATTTAACAAAAAACTGTAAAAGTCTCATAGATAAAACCACAAAAAAAAAAAATGTAAAAACAGTACTTCCTTAAAAAAAATAAAGAACAAAATCTGGAAAATTTTCACTTAATGAGACATAATGTTCACCTCAAAGATGTCACCAATTGCTTCGCAAAGTCCCCTTAAGTCTTCTTCAGTTGCATCTCGAGGCAGACCGCCAATGAAAATTTCAGACCCATGGGGCGGGAGAGCAAGCAACTCCGCATGTTTTTCAGTATCACCTTCAGCCTTAGCGGAATTAACGACCTCTTCCTTATTCACAGAAACAGCAGCATCAGAAGCACACGTAACAGGGGCTTTTCCATCGCCTTCTAGTTCAGTGCCATGTTTTTCTACATAATTCTCTTTTACGGAACTATCAATCACTTTGGTAGTCTCTTCCTCAACTGGTTCATCAATGTCTTCATCCAACATTTCTTCAGAGTCATTGTCCCCATCAAGGTCGACCTGTTCTTCTGGTCCTACTGGTGCACTCTCCTCCATATTGTCATTTCCTGGGCTTGTCATCTGTCCAGAGTTGTCTTTGTCACCTGCAAGCTTGCATGACAACTATGGAGGAAACACAGAAGCCAGGAGTATTTGCAGAAAATGGAGGAGAAATGTGGGTTGGAGAGATAAATGAGAGGCCAACAGAATTCGCAGAGTGAGAATCTTGATGGACTTTGGGCCATGTGTCATGATTCTTTTCAGAGTGGAAACTGATAATTTTCACATACAGGGTGATAATTTTATGGTGTAAATTTCGATAGATAGGCATGAGCTGAACAGGCAATTTTTAAGAGAAGCACTCTGATTTATCAAGATGCAAGAGGAATCCCCACAGGTGCAAGAAGAAGAAAAAAATTTCTCACAGTTTAGACAATTTTGCATATATATAACCAACAGAGTTAAAACAACAGAAACAATAGAAAAGATTCATGATATACAAGCCTTAAAAGGCTAAAGAGATCAAAAGTTCAAAGGTTATCAAAAGTAGGAGCAAAAATCAAGAATCAAATGATAACACAGAACAAAAGATGAGAAAATGTTCTATATTTTTCGTGCAAAAAAACTAGTCCGAGGAGGCAGGATGGAGGATTTGGATCTTCAATTCTTCATTCAGATAGCAGAACAAACAGTTAATTAGAAAATTAAAAATATTTTTTTAATTGGTAATACATAATATAAAATGGGAAAAATGTTCAAGAATTTAGGGGAAAAAGAACTACTCCTCCGAAGAAGGTGACGGATGCAGAATTTGCTTTCAGGTAGCATAGCAAACAGAAAAATTAATAAAACAAAAACAAAAACAAAGCGAGAAGCTGAACACACCGACACCTCGGCAATGACGCTGAACAAAAACAAAAAGTTACGCCGATACACGATGGCATGATTGAGAAGATTGTATCAATCAGGCAGCTGTTTCCTTACAAATCGCAAAGGCAGAGACAATTAACGGGAGCACAAATCCAACGCAAATTGCAACTTACCAATATTTTGAATCAATCTTCGGCGGACGGCTGCTGCCTTTCCTCTTTCCTCTTTAACCAGACTGAATCCTGCTTCGACGCCCTGAGAAAGAAACCCCTCTCCGGCGATCCCTCCGAAGTTACTGCAATTAACCTGTGAGCCGGGATTCGGCCCTCGGTATTGTAAACTAATAAATAAAGAAATGTTATATGTTATATGATTCGACCTAGTCACTCGGGTAGAATTAAGAGAGGGGGAGAATTATAGCTCGACCGATAAAATATCGATTCATGGACAAATGTTACTAAGATATAGCTATGAATTCTATGACGAAAATATCCCTTATTTTAAGAAGTTTTTTTAAAAATAATTAAAAAAAAATAAAAATTTACAGTTTTGACACTGTTCCAAAATTTTTTGCAAAAATGTCACTGTTTGGGTTTGACCGAGATGGTCAACTTTGACCACCTCGGTCAAAGCCCGCATAAGCGTGTCGCCAAATTTTTTAAAAAAATGAAAAACATTGCCGCCACCAAGAAAGTCCGAGTCGGCATGATAAACCCCTAAATAGCATAAACTCTATTAATTACCCCTGGAAAACCCTAAATATGCATAAACTCCATTAATTACCATAAAAACCCCCTAAAATAGCATCAAATCAAAATTAACATAAAAATCTCTCAACAAGCCTCAAAACGTTCTAATTTAAATTAAAAATAAAACCCTAAAATTAGCCTAAAAAACCCTAAACCCTAAACCCAAAAAACCCCAAATCCACGCAATACATGCAATTTAACCCTAAATCAACCAACAAACATGAAATTCGTAGCAAATTCACGGTAAATACACTACAATAGGATCGATTTCAACTTAAAATATGCATCAAATCATCAAAACGACGTCCAAATATGATAACTCACGAAAAATGAAGAAAATTACCTTACTTTTACAACGAAGCGAGGAAGATCCGCGGGAGAAACGTAAGATTTTTCGATCGTCGACCTCAATCGCTGATTTATCGCTTCGATTCGGCGGAAATCGGACGAAAAGGAAGAGAGGAAATGAGTTCTTTCAGCGGTTCGGCTTGGGAAAATGAAGGAAGAAGAGAAAGAAGAACGCGGGCGGCGTTAAAAAAGTCGGCGACATCCGATGCCGCCCTACGCTTTAGATTAAGCGGCATCAGCGATGCCGCTGCCTCTAAACAAATGAATCGCATCAAAATTTTTTCTAAGTGGCGTAAGAGGCGGCATCGAAATGCCGCCTGTCAATACAGTCGTGGCGGCATCTAAATACCGCCTGCAATTCAAGTGTAGGCGGCATGAAAATGCCGCCTCGAACTTTCTTTGTAGGCGGCATTCAAATGTCGCCTATCATTTTATCTTTTAAAAAAAATTTGGCGACACGCTGGCGTCCAGCGTGTCGCCTACGCGGGCTTTGACCGAGGTGGTCAAAGTTGACCGTCTCGGTCAAACCCAAACAGTGACATTTTTGCAAAAAATTTCGGAACAGTGTTAAAACAGTAAATTTTTATTTTTTTTTAATTATTTTTTAAAAAACTTCTTATTTTAACTCTCTAAACCGAATTAACATGTTATACTACACGAATTAGTATATTAATTGAAAAATAATTGTATGTTATTTACTAGAGATATATATTAGGGGTATTTCTGTCATAGAATTCATGGTTCAATATTTTAGCAACTATATTTTTACAATAATTGATCCATGAGTCATAATTCAATGACGACGCATAGATAAATCGTTGTCAAACTTATGATTTATATATAGGCTTTTAACAGAAATAAAATATGAAGAAAATTACCAAAATTACAGATAACAATATTTCTCAAAACAAAATATCCCGCCCTAACCCTAATTGGTTAACATTCACATGGGAAACACGTTGGCACAAATACCCATGCCTACGCCAGCGTGTCACTATATTATTTTTAAATAAAATTAAGAGAGGCAACATTTTTATGTCGCCTTCATCCAATCTATCTCAACTAAAAGCAACATTTCAATGCTGCCTCTTTAATATCTCATGTCAAGTAAATGCCGCCTCCTTAATAACTCGTGACAAGTAAAGGCGGCATGAAAATGCTGCTTCTCTTTAAGTCGAAATGAGATAAGCGACATTACAAAACCGCCTTTAATTAATCAAAAGGCGGGACTGTAATGCTGCCTTTATTTGAGGCGACTCTGTCAAACCAACTTCTCTTTGCATGCTTAAATTGTCTTTCATTGTTTCTTCTTTCATATGCACATATCAACACTCTCAATTAACAAATTAAATGTCATAAAAGTATAAAACATTAATAGTGCAAGTAAGAAGACATGTAAAAAAATTATACATAACTAGATGTAAAAGTTACAACAAATAATATATATATATATATATATATATATATATATATATATATATATATCAGTCTAAACTATACCAGAAAGCACCAAGTGCTTTTTTGGTATTAATCTTGTTGGCATCGTGCTTTTAGGCATCGTGCTTTTTGGCATCGTGCTTTTTGGCATCGTGCTTTTAGGCATCGTGCTTTTTGGCATCGTGCTTTTTGGCATCGTGCTTTTTGGCATCCTGCTTTATGGCATCGTGCTTTTTAGCATCGTGCTTTTCGGCATCGTGCTTTATGGCGTCTATTGTAGATCCGTATCTGGCATGGCTCTGGTGCTTTTATGGGTTCAGCTGCATGTGGAGGCTCGATCAGTGGCTCAAGTATGGCAACGGGTTCTTGTAACTGGGGAACCAGACCTGCTTAAAGCGTGTTTGGGATCTATATTTTACCCAGCAGGACGTGTATGGTTATTATAAATGAAACCCATCGCGGATTCGGGGTGGGGATGGGTTTCGCCCAAAAAACCCGACCCGCTTGGTATTCATGTAAAATTAAAAAAAAAAAGGGTTTAATTTAAAAGGTTTCAAACACTACTATTCTGCCCTAAATCCCTATTCTCTCGACTCTCCTGGTAGCGGCGACTCTCCATGGCAACGACGGGACTCTGCTCCCTCTTCTGTTTCTCTCCTCCCTATTCTTTTTCTCTCCTCCCTCTTCTCTTTCTCTCCTCCCTCTTCTCTCTCTCTCCTCCCTCTTCTCTCTCTCTCCTCCCTCTTCTCTCTCTCTCCTCCCTCTTCTCTCTCTCCTCCCTCTTCTCTTTCTCTCCTCCCTCTTCTCTTTCTCTCCTCCCTCTTCTCTTTCTCTCCTCCCTCTTCTCTTTCTCTCCTCCTCTTCTCTTTCTCTCCTCCCTCTTCTCTTTCTCTCCTCCCTCTTCTTTCTCTCTCCTCCCTCTTCTCTCTCTAAAAAAATCTTCTCTCTCTCCTCCCTCTTTCTCTCTCCTCTAAAATGTCTCATTCTTAATATAATCATCTTCTCCTAAATGTCCCTCTAATAATAAATTGTTTTAAAATAAAATAAAAATTTTTAATAAGCGATTAAATAAATGTTTTGAAAATATGAAATAAATAAGATTTTTAATGTAATAAAATAACATGTTTTTAATAAAAAATAAAATATAAGTCGCATGTTTTAATGAAATAATAAATAAATATTTTGGACGTTAAATAAAAATGGTATTAATAAATAAAATGACAGTAATAAATAAATGTTTAATGAATAATAAGCTGGCATGTTTTAATAAATTAATGTGGCATGTTTAATAAATAAAATATTGGTAATCATGTTTTAATGACGTGTCATGGCATGTTTAATGTCTGTCATGTTTTAATGACAATAATAAAATGTTTTAATGACGTAATTAAAATGAAATTTAATGTAATAAATAAATGTTTTTTGACAATAATAAATAAAATATTTTGAGTAATGTCATCATGTTTTTTTAATAAATAAATGTTTAATGACAATAATAAATAAATGTTTATGTTGACAATAAAAATAAAAATTTTAATGACATCGTAATAAATAAATGTTTTATCGGAAATAATAAATAAAATGTTTTAATGAGCGTAAATAAAAAAATTTTATGTAATAAATAAAAAAATAAATAAAATAAAATAAAAAAAAATTTTTATGTCCAAATAATAAATAAAATGTTAAATATGTTTAAATAAAAAAAAATGTTTTAATGAATTGGCAATAAATAAAATGTTTTTAATAGTAAATAAAAATGTTTAATGTGTAAATAAATAAATGTTTAATGACAATGTAAATGTTTGTTTTATGACAATAATAAATAAAATTTTTATGGCAAATGTAAAAATAAAATATTTTAATGACTTATAAATAAATAAAAATAATTTAATAATGTTTAATAATAAATAAATATTTAAATAATGTTTTTAATAAATGTTTAATAATAATAAATGTTTTAAATAATGTAAATGTTTTAATGAATAATAATGTTTTAATGAAAATAATGTTCTCTTTCTCTCCTCTTATGAACTTTCTCTCCTCTTTTTTAAATTTCTCTTGTTCTCTTTCTCCTTCTCTTCTCTCTCCTCTTCTCTTTCTCTCCTCTCCTCTTTCTCTCCTCTTCTCTTTCTCTTGTCTTCTCTTTCTCCTCTCTTCTCTTTCTCTCCTCTTCTCTTTCTCTCCTCTTCTCTTTTTCTCCTCTTCTCTTTCTCTCTTCTCTTTCTCTTTTCCCTTTCTCTCCTCTTCTCTTTCTCTCCTCTTCTATTTCTCTCCTCTTCTCTTTCTCTCTTATCTTCCTCTCCTCTTCTCTTTCTCTCCTCTTCTCTCTCTCCTTTTCTCTTTCCCTCCTCTCATTCTCTCCCTCTCTAACATGGATCGAAAACGTTTGAGACCATCCATCAGAAAGTGGATGATTTAGCCATTAAGAAGTGTTTTATACACTAGTTTGCATTTTTTTTTCTTCTTCTTTCATTTATCTATATTTTGAGTATAGACATGTGGTTGAACTTGAGATTATTGTTGTATTTTGACTCCATGTGTATTTAAACCCCTGTGATGTAGTGTACTTGTGCGATGTATGAGATTATTTTAGTATTTTGAGCATGATTCTATATTGTGGTGTGTCTAATCTATGCTTAGTGTTTGATTAATTGCCTAGCTAGCTTAGGAACCCGATTCAATCCTGGGAGGGTAGATTTGAGTAGACTTGTATTAGGCAATGTGCATTCCACCTACTTAGAGGTCTAGCTAGGGGAATCGTGGGTGGAGTAAGAAATAACTCACCGTCGTACGTGACTTATAAGTTACGTGTTGGGGTTTTTCCCATCTAGCTCTAATCAGGAGATTGTAGAGTTAATTGGGTGAATACAAGAGTGGTGATCTTGGAAGAGACTCGAGTATACCAAATTCCTAGGTCTACCAAGTATTCAATGAAATGCTTGAATGCTAAAATAGGTTAGATACGATGCACAGGAACATGAAATCATACCCCTACCTCTATCTTAAATAGATTCTCCTAGTGATCCCTTGTCCGGGTCCTAGTTAGTGTATATATCTTTGTTACTTTCATTGATTATCTTTCATTTGGTTAGATATAACTATTAAGATAATCGTTTAGTACTTAGTCTACACATAGTCCCTGTGGGTTCGACATCTGGACTCTTGAGTCCACTTTATTACTTGCAGGACACGTGCAATTGCGTGCTAGAGTAACTTTTTTAATTAGAAATTTACTCACGTTTAGCAAGCAACAAGTTTTTAGCCCTATTGCCAGGGACTATAAGTTAGACTAATGCTAAAACCAATCCGAGTAGTTGTACTCTTGCCTTAGTTAGGTTTAGTTTCTTGTATTCTTTGATTGGTAGTTATAGTTTGAGTGTTTTTTGTTTTTATTTTATTTAAAACATAAATTTATTTGTACATTGAGATTGGCTTGCGTTCTTGTGCTTATGATTGTATAGCTTATTGATGGATCATTACTTGTGTCAATCTAAGTGCAATAAAGGTCTGTAGCAACTCTCAACAAGGTGATTTCTCTAGTCCTAGAGAAAGACCATGGGAGTTTGCACAAACCCAACCAGCTATGCAGAGGTCTATATGGAGGAAGCCACTGTACTTCAACCAGACCAAGTTGATTGCCCTCCATATGAGAGCAATGAACCTAACTCGGGATGATGACTTAAACTTTTCATAGGAGCACAGGCAAAAGATCTTGTCTATGCTTGGCCAACATAAACAACCATATTCTCCCACTATATGCCCAACTACTCAACCTCCACCCCTAAGGACAAAGGATGACTCATCTAATGATAGAATTTGTGAGATTCTTCAAAGTTTCTTGCTCTAGAAGCTTTCAGAGAAGAACAAGAAAAGGTGAATTTCCTTTGTCAATAGGTAATTCCACAACCTCTACCATAGATGATGATTTTGATTCTAGTTTTGAAAGGAGGCAGAAACATCTCTTACAGGTAGTGATAGAGCAAGGAAAAAGGTTAGATGAACTACAAAAGAAGGTTAACATCTTTTGTCAACAAGTGATGAATTCTATGGGGGAATCATGTGTGGACAACACGATAGATTCGTGTTTGGAGCATGGATATGAGCAGCCCATGGTTGCCTCTAAGATTGATAGCCACTTTGATGAGAATTTAGAAGAACAACAAAGGGTACCCCACTTAATGTCCATCTCAACCCAAATCTATGAACCCTTTGGAAATTTGATGGCGTAACTTGTTGGCAAATGGAACACTGAAGAGGTTGACCAACCCATGGAAGAGAGATGTAACCAACCTGACCCTTTGGTTTTACAACTGAGAAAAAGGGTAAGCAAACATTAGAAACATGTAAAGAGGAAGTTGAGGTAGGTTTGAAGCCAAGTTTGGGGGAAGGGATGAAAAGAAAAGAAAATTTTGATGAAGATCCCTTAGACATTTAGGTAGCATTATATGAAGAACCAATCTCAAGTGAAGGGGGGAGGGGGGATACTAAATCTAGATGAGCTAGATGAGTTTATCCGCTCACCTTATAAACCAACCTTAGGTGTAAAATTCCACATCTTGTTAGGCAAGGTTGAAGGGAAGTTAGAACATCTTGCAAGTGTTAACTTGAAAAATCCCAACTTGCAAGATGTCACCACTTACTACTACCAAACTCTTTGGGAGCCACTTTCTAGCTCTACCAAGGGTAGAGATGTGATAGAACAAAAGTGACTCAGTTTTTATTTTGATACGGGAGGAATGGTGGACAAGTCTAGCCAAGGACTTTAAACATGACACTACTTGGGAGGCAACCCAAGAAAGTGAAATTGTAGAAATAGAATAAAAGTGAATTTTTGAAAATAAGTGGTTTGAACTGAGTTAGACTAGTTAGAGATAGTGTAGATAGATAGTGAAATATGTGGGCGATGTTTTTGAAGCAAAACAAATAGAAAATTCAAGTATAAAGGTCTTGACAGTGTTTGGCACCATAGACAGAATTGGGCGCCATATGGCTCCCAGTTCGACCAGAAACAATTTAAGTTGTTGTGGCCATGAACAGGATTGGGTGCCATATGGCACCGGGCAGGATTTTGCAAAAATTTTTTATATCTTTTAAATCTTGCCCCCTCTTTTGGGGGGCATTTATGGAATTGTAAAAGATGGGGCTCCACACGAAGCCCTCACATTTTAAAGCCCCAAATAGACCACATGTAGTGAAAAAATTCTATTTGTGAGCTCATGTTTGCTTTTTAGAGTATATCTTTTTGAACTTCCCCAACATGTGCATTTTGATTCACCCATTTACTTTGTTGCTTAGTGTTCAATAAATTGTAGTTTTATACTTTAGAAATAAGAGCATTGGATTCCTAGATACTTCTTCCATATGTTTGAACCTCATGTATGCATGAGTTCATATTTCTCATTGGTTTATCTAGGAACTCTTCATTGGAGCAACATCGTACCTACAAGGAGATTTCTTAACTGCTTCCTTGTTATTTGTTATCATAATCTACATTGGAGACAATGTAAAATTTAAGTTTGGGGGAGGGGCACCATGCTGCATACATTCATCTTGCATAGCTTATGATTCATAATAATGTCACCATGATGTTTAACTCAAGATTGAAAGTCCCATGATCGGCTGTCACCTGCATAACATGAGTACGAGATTGGCTTATTTTCATGTCACTACACCACTCTCAATTTTTTTTCTTGAAAGTCAATATGTCATGATTTGGGAATGTGGAATATTTGGTTTATGAGCTTAAGAATTCCTTTAAAAGCTTTAGAACTAGTTTGAAGAGAAGTTTGAAACGAAGGATTGCAACTCAAAGAAATGAGTTAGACAATTTTTTACCAGTTTGGGCCTTTCTAGCCAACCTAATAATTTCCCTAGTCAGCCAAGTTTGGGCCATTGGTACCATATTTTAAACCCATCTTGATTCCATTATTATCCTCTTTTTCATTACCTACCACTCTTGGTGTGTGGCTCAATCTAAAAAGATAGTGAGAGAACCAAGGAAGCACAAAAAAAAAAAAAAAAAAGGCTAAAAGAAAAGAGGAAAGAGGTAGCAATTGTGACAGTTAATGGAGCAATGGTTGCTTCACTTAGTAATCGGGCCTTGTGACTCAGGAATCATGAAGTGTTTCGCCTCAAATGGTAAAACAGTTATTTCCATGCCTATTCAAATAACATACAAAAAGAAGAAAGGTAGAAACAAAAGAGAAGGGAAATTGACTTCACAATAGCTTGAATGTAAGTTTGGGGGAGACTTTGAATGTTAGAACTTATATTGGAGGATTGGCTCATGCATTGAAGAGGGATATACCCTGTGTACTCACTTGTGATCCTACCCATATCCTAAGCCCCATTACAACCGAAGTGAAAGTCCTAATGATCTTGAGTACTTCCCTTCATCATTCGTGGAAGGTAGAACGAGAGACTAGAGTATAGGGCGCTAATGAGAATTCGTAAAGTTCATAAGTTAGTGGTTCGACGGTGAGAGCCATGACTGTGGGGACTATTGAAATTGATGAGTGTGGGGAAAGTGAGTGAAGAGCAAGTTACTCCTTCAAGAGAGACTACAAGTGATGTGTTGAGCAACATGACTTTTCATTTTTTGTGTTGAATTGCATGGTTTTTTATTGCAAGCATGTGGGATAGATGATTTAGAACCTGTGTAGCAAGTAGTTGCTCGAGGACGAGCAAGACTTTAAGTTTGAGGGTATTTGATTGTATGTATTTGACTCATATTTTATATACAAAAAATTATCTCAAACTACGGAACATGAAGAAAATGCAATAAGAAGAACAACGGAAGAAGTCCCACACAAATCATATGAAAAACAGAGTTTTTACCCCAATTTAAAGGAAGAGCAGGGTCTGGGCACCATGGAAGGTGACTGACGCTATATGGTCGAGACTCTACGCCGTGGCAAAAAAGTGTGACTCCCAGTGCCCTTGTGCAGGATTTCAGTGCCATGGCGCACAGGGTCTGGGCGCCATGAAAGTGCATGGCACAGGGGCCTTTAAGGTGTTTTTGCGCTATTTTAATGACCCAGCGCCGTGCGCTTCACTCAACGCCATATAGCGCCCGGTCACTTGCCTGCATTCTATAAATACGGGATTTGGGTAAAAGCTAAGGGATTCGAACTTGGGAGTTGGGGAGTTGATCTAGGCTCATGTAGGGTTTGTGCCAAAGCTTCAAAGGAGAATTTTGGGGCAATTTCTTGAGGAGATTTCCATCCGGGAGGAGAACTTAGCCATCAAGAAGTGGTTTATACACTAGTTTGCATTTTTTTCTCTTCTTTCATTTATCTATTCTTTGAGTATGGACATGTAGTTGAACTTGAGATTATTATTGTATTTTGAGTCCATGTGTATTTAAACCCCCGTTTGGGGTGTAATGTAGCGTACTTGTGCAATGCATAAGATTATTTTAGTGTTTAATTAATTACCTAGTTAGTTATTAATTGTTATTTAAGAACCCGATTTGATCCCAAGAGAGTAGATTTGGGTAGACTTACATTAGACAACGTTCGTTCCACCTAGTTAGAGGTCTAGCAAGGGGATTCGTAAGTGGTGTTAGAAATAATCCACCGCCGTATGTGACTTATAGGCTACGTGTTGGGGGTTCACCCATCTAACCTCTCCAAGCGATGCCAACTCGCTCCTAACGGCCTCATGAGCATACAAAAAAGTCTCATCTCAAAGGAGCAGTGGTAGATAAAGGGATGCCTTCCAACACTATAAGAACAACTTTAATTAGCTAGCTTCTGGGTCTGGTTTAGGTGCTGTCCTGATGCAAGATAGCCGACTCATTACCTATATCAGTCAAGCTCTATCGGAGAGGGGTCGAGCAAAATCCGTGTATGAACAAGAATTGATGGCAATTGTCCTTGCGGTCCAAAAATGGAGACACTACCTTCTTGGCCGAAAGTTCATCATCAAAACCGATCAAAGGAGTCTTAAATTTTTAATGGACCAACACACCTTGGATGTCGAGCAGCAGAAATGGGTGTTCAAATTACTGGGTTTTGACATTTTAGTGCGAGTCTTCAACATTTTTTTCGAAAGAGCTTCCACATAGGTTTTCCCGTTTTTCTTATGTTCTTGCCTTCAAAATAATGATGTTGCATAATAATCTAAATAACATTTCAGAATGTTTAAAAAATTCGACATATGAATGTAATTGGCGGTTCAGAAATAGCAGCGATCGTTATTATGTCAGAGGGATGCACTCTTTACTGCTATCGAGACTTGGAATTCCAAGACTCTGAAGAAATCCCTAGGACCACTGAGCCAAAGGCACTTTAGCTTTTGAGTTCCATTATATAATTGCCTGCAGGATAGCTTTTCAGACATAATTGAACATGGATGAACAAATAAAAATATTCTTAATTTTTATGCACATAAAATTTCTTCACAACTGATTACAAGCATGGTAAAACATAAAGCCTTAGATTCAGAATGGAAGTTGAAACTAAGTGTAATCCGGACAAGCAAATCTCTTCAGCACATACAAATTTACCCTCTTCAGTCCTAAACACCTGCTGTTAAACATGTGAAGTATTGGGATGCTTAGGAGGAAACGTGTCAAAGTCACCTGCCATCACCGGCCATAATAGCTTCAGTGTAGTTTTTATCACTGCAGTTTTATTACTTACAAAAAACCTCGTCTGGAAAATATGTCAATTACTTCAACTTTCTCAGTTGGAGCAAAAGGTGCAATGAGCCAATCTAACACGCTAACTAGAACCTGTGACAAAACAGTCTCGTTAGGGGAAAAGACCATATAACACTAACACTACTTAACAGCTATAAGAATGCAATGAATACTGATCAACATAAAAAATCTAGGCTCCCCAACATGACCTCTTCCTAAGTAGAATACCATGATATCGTAATAGCACATTGTCATTATGAAATATTCCCAAACTCCAACAATATTGAGTTAGTCATTTTTTTTTTTTTTAAATGACTGAAATGAGTTGTGGCTTACTAGTCAAAACCAAGAATATAATGCAAGATCACTCTCGGACAGTGTTCACTGTAGATACCCAAAAATATTCTAAAATAACTAAGAAAAATATCTGTTTATTTGAAGTTCGGAGAACAGCTCAGTGAAACTTTACTAATGCACTTGCTGGGAAAGATTTTTCAATCTTATATTCTAACGAGTATTACTTGAGTCAAACCAAATGTTGCAGCTCGAAGGGGACCTCAAGCACTAGTATTTAGGTTGAATAATTAGGATTGGATAAAAAGGTGAGTAATTGCTTCCATGTAACTTAAGTGATGGTCTCAATGGTGCCTATTTTTGACACACTGACAGTAATTTTTAGTCAACTTATAAAGAAAGTGTTAGGCCCCCAGTAGTAACGGTTTACAGCAGGAGGAAAGGGCCACAACACACGTGGCAGCACCTACAGAGACACACATGAAAGACATGTAGTCTGTTAGAGAATGTCAGAAGGAGGAACGAAGGGAATGAATCAGGGAATAAATCAAGGAGAGGAACTATAAAGAAGAGAGGGAGATATGTAAGGGGCATCGAAAGAGAAGGAAAATTGTAATAGTGGGTTGGGGGTTCCCATCAGTTGGCATCAGAGCGAGGAGAAACCTGGGGTATGATAAATACCCGAATGGAAGCGAGAATAGAGAAGACGGAGAAGGAATTGGGCGAAATCCATGGTAAGCTGGGAAATCTGGAGGAGAAATTTGATTCCATCACGTCTACCCTTGATGCACTTCGTTCGGCCATGACGGAATTTCGAGAAGGAATAACTTCCCACTCAAATCGGGGGAAATCTCCTATCGGCGAATCATCGAGAGGTCAGGAGGACATCCGCAACGGACAATGTCGATAGTAGGAGGGCGTGATCCAGTCCGGCGTCTGGAACTTCCAATTTTTAGGGGTTTTGACCCTCCGGGTTGGCTCTTTCGCGCAGAAAGATATTTCTCGGTGAATGGCATGGGAGACGACGACAAGGTGGCTGCTGCGGCAATCTGTATGGAAGATATGACTCTCTCCTGGTTCCAGTGGCTGGAATCCCGCTCCCCGATCCAAAGCTGGGCAGATCTCCGACGTCTCCTCCTCGACCGATTCCACTCTTCGTAGGAGGGCTCTCCGCATGAGAGACTCATGGCGCTCCGACAGTCTTCTACGGTAGCAGATTACCAGCGCGACTTGGAGATGCTGTCTGCAGGCCTTTGGGACCTCTCGGACGACCTCTTAACCGACATCTTCATCAATGGCTTGCAACCGGAGGTTCGTATCGAGGTCCGCCTTCTGGCATCGTTGGATTTAGGTCGGGCTATGGCTGCAGCTCAGCAAATTGAAGATCGGGATGCAGCTCTGTGTACAGCCCGTGAAGGAGGCCACCTTAAATTAAACCGACCATGGGCAACCATACGACAACCGCGCTGGGACGAGTCCAACTCGGTGAACCGTTGGAGCGAGTCACCCCCACCGAGCCATGACTCGGTGATACCCGAGTCACGCACCAGGACAGGATTTACGCACTCGAACCTTCCGACGGCCCGATCTGCAGCACCTTCGAGCGTGGGTACGAGACCCGGCTTCTCTTCTCCGTCTGTTGGCTCTGCATCTTCAGGTCGACGCCCTTACTGTCGCCTATCGGACGCAGAGCTCCAATACAAACTGGAGCGCAAAATCTGCTTCCGTTGCGACGACAAATTCTCTCCCGGCCACCGATGTCGCAACAAATCCATCCACCTATTGTTGATTGACGACGACGACGGCACAGAGGACCCTCTTGGAGAGGAAGAAGACGCCCCCACCGCTGACAGCAAGGCTCCAATAGAGCTCTCCCAGCATGTTGTGGCAAGAATTTCTTCCTCCCAGACGCTTAAGCTTTGGGGTGACATCTTAGGCACTTCGGTCGTAGTGCTGGTCGACAGTGGTGCGTCGCACAGTTTCATCTCGTTGAAAACCAGGGATGCTCTCCGTCTTACAATCACTCCTACTGGCACTTTTGGGGTCAAAGTTGGCGATGGCCACGAAGTCGTGGGTTCTGGCATTTGCCGTGCTGTTTTCCTCAGATTGGGCCATGTGCTTCACCACCTGGACCTCCTACCATTTCCACTGTAGGGAGTCGACATTATATTAGGGTGTGATTGGTTGCGGGCCCTTGGTGACGTCACGGCTAATTGGAATACGCTGACATTGCGTTTCCTTCATCAGGGAAAACCAATGGTGCTTCACGGCGACGTTTCTCTCACCAGGTCTCAGGTATCTTACAGAACTTTTCTTAAACATTGCCGTGATAGTGATTTTGGGTTTAGGGTGGATCTACACAGCCTCCTTCTGCATCACGCTGTCACAAGCACCATGAACAACGCAGTTCAACAGCTTCTTCAGCAATACGATGCCTTGCTCCAACCTCCAATGCAGCTCCCTCCGACACGAGCACAAGACCATGCCATTCAGTTGTATGACGGAGCCGTCCGACCCACTTGCAGGTAGGGGTGGCAGTTTTACCCGATTACCCGATTACCAGCTTACCCGAAAGGTAATCGGATGGATAAGGTATAAACTTATTGTATTTCGATTACCCAATTACCCGATTAAAAAATTACCCGACTACCCGACTCTTAAATGAAACGGATATGGATAATGGGTATTTCTTACCCGGTTACCCGATTACCCGGATGGTAATTTGGTAATTATTTAAAACTTTATGCCCTTATTTGTTTGATACATTAACTAAGTTATTTTTCCTTGGTAATTTGGTAAATATTTAAAACTTTATGCCCTTATTGGTTTACTTACACTTGGTAATTTGGTAAATATTTTAAACTTTATGCCCTTATTTGTTTGAAACATTTACCGGGTTATTTTTTTGGTAATTTGGTAAATATATAAAACTTTATGCCCTTATTTGTTTGATACATTAACCAAGTAACTTTTTCTTGGTAATTTGGTAAATATTTAAAACTTTATACCTTAATACATTAACTTTATATCTTTATCCTTTTATTTACCCGATTACCCTGTTACCCGCGGGTAATCGGGTAAAAGACTCGGGTGACGGAATAGCTAATTGTTATTCGGGCGAAACGGGTAACGGAATACCGGGTATGGTAAGCGAAACGGGTAACGGAATACCCCTTACCCGTTTCGTTTATTACCCGTTTACACCCCTACTTGCAGGCCCTATTGCTATCCCATTTTTAGAAAGACGAAATTGAGAGAATTGTGGGTGACATGTTGGCAGCCGGTATTATTAAACCAAGCACAAGCCTATTTTCTAGTCCGGTGCTGCTGGTCAAGAAAAAGGACGGGAGCTGGCGGCTTTGTGTCGACTACCGAGCATTGAACAAGCTCACTATTCCAGATAAGTTCCCTATCCCGACTATTGATGAGCTGCTAGATGAGCTTGCTGGTGCTACTATTTTCTCCAAATTAGACCTCCGTTCGGGTTATCATCAAATCCGAGTGAGCAAAGAGGACACTGAGAAAACTGCCTTTCGAACTCATGAAAGGCCATTATGAGTTCCTAGTCATGCCCTTCGGCTTGTGCAACGCACCGGCTACTTTCCAGTCCATTATGAATACTATCTTTCGGCCTTGTTTGAGAAAGTTTGTTCTTGTATTCTTCGATGATATACTAGTCTATAGTCCAGACGTGGACTCTCACATTGTTCACATGCAGCAGGTATTTGAGGTCCTCCAACAGAATGCTCTCCATATGAATCCTAAGAAGTGTTGCTGGGCACAACCCTAAATCGACTACTTGGGTCACCTAATTTCAGCTGAGGGTGTATCGGCTGACCCAGCCAAAGTATCCTGCATGGTACACTGGCCACGCCCATCTACCATCAAAGACCTTCGGGGTTTTTTGGGCCTTACGGGGTATTACAGACGGTTTGTCAAGGATTATGGCAAAATTGCTGCCCCACTCACACTCCTAAAGAAAGACTCTTTCCAATGGACTCCCGTAGCGCAACATGACTTTGATCTCCTTAAGCAGGCGGTGACTTCAGTGCCCGTTTTGGCCTTGCCGGATTTCTCCAAGACTTTTGTCATTGAAGCTAATGCTTCTGGGTCTGGTTTAGGTGCTGTCCTGATGCAAGATAGCCGACCCATTACCTATATCAGTCAAGCTCTATCGGAGAGGGGTCGAGCAAAATCCGTGTATGAACGAGAATTGATGGCAATTGTCCTTGCGGTCCAAAAATGGAGACACTACCTTCTTGGCCGAAAGTTCATCATCAAAACCAATCAAAGGAGTCTTAAATTTTTAATGGACCAACACACCTTGGATGTCGAGCAGCAGAAATGGGTGTTCAAATTACTGGGTTTTGACTTCGAAATCCACTACAAACCAGGAGCAAAAAACAGAGTGGCAGACACTCTATCCAGGCAGCCATCAGCGTCTTCTCGGGCACAGATTCTTGGTCTAGAGACAGTTGATGACGAGGTCAGCAGGGATCCCAGACTATCTCAGATAATCCATAATCTTCTCAAAGGAACTGCTGCTCAAGAGGGTTACTCATTGAGGAAAGGTAGCCTTTTGTATAAGGCTCGGTTGGTCCTTGCTAAAGGATCATCTCTCATCCCGCAGTTTCTCCAAGAGTTTCACTCATCTCCCTATGGGGGGCATTCGGGATATTTCAGAACATACAAAAGAATTTCATCCTTGTTATATTGGGAAGGCCAAAAGAAAGAAATTCAGAGTTTTGTAGCTCAATGTGCAATATGCCAGCAGAACAAGTATGAGGCAATGAGGCCTGCTGGGCTCCTACAGCCCCTTCCTATTCCAACTCAAGTTTGGGAAGATATATCCATCGACTTTATCGGTGGTCTACCTCGAGCACATCATGTAGACACTATATTGGTAGTGGTGGATTGGCTGACCAAGTTTAGCCACTTCATTCCCTTGAGCCATCCTTATACAGCCAAAACAGTTGCTGAAGTCTTTACAAAGGAAGTCATAAGGCTGCATGGGTTTCCCACCTCCATAGTTTCAGATCGAGATAGTCTTCACGAGTCACTTCTGGACCGAACTCTGGTGTTTATCCGGTACTACCTTTCGTATGAGTTCAGCATACCACCCTCAAACTGATGGCCAGACCGAAGTAGTGAACCGCAACCTTGAAGCGTACCTCCGATGCTTTGCTGGGTCTCATCCAAAGTCCTGGCCAAAATGGCTATGTTGGGCTGAGTTTTGGTTTAACACCTCCTATCATGGGGCTGCGGGTATGACTCCTTTTAAAGCCTTATATCGCAGGGACCCCCCTTTGCTACTGAAATGGACTGACGAGCCATTCCTAGTGGAGGAGGATAACATTCAAATCAGAGAGCGAAACAACATTCTCGATGAGCTCAAGGCCAACTTACTCAAGGCCAACTTACTCAAGGCCCAAAATCAAATGAAGAAATATGCTGATACAAAGAGGCGGGACATTCACTTCTCTATTGGAGACAGGGTGTACCTTAGGTTACAGCCTTATCGCTTCAAGACTCTCGCAAAGAGGCCAAATGAAAAGCTGAGTCCCCGATTTTATGGCCCTTTTGAAATCTTGGACAGAATTGGAGAGGTAGCTTATAAACTTAACCTTCCACCGGACGCCAAGTTACACCCTATCTTTCATATATCCCAGCTTAAGAAGGCTATCAGTCCTCCCTCTGTTTCTCAGCCACTCCCACACTGCTTGACAGAGGACTTGGAGATTCGCCTCACACCACACATGATCAACGATGTCAGGTCCTTGGCTGATGGCACGATCGAAGTTCCGATGTCAGGTCCTTGGCTGATGGCACGATCGGAGTTCTGATGCAATGGGAGGGACTGCCAGACTTTGAAAACACTTAGGAAAAAGCATCTACCATTGCCACACACTTTCCCGACTTCCACCTTGAGGACAAGGTGGCTCTCTTCCGGGGGGTACTGTTAGGCCCCCAGTAGTAACGGTTTACAGCAGGAGGAAAGGGACCACAACACATGTGGCAGCACCTACAGAGACACACACGAAAGACATGTAGTCTGTTAGAGAATGTCAGAAGGAGGAACGAAGGGAATGAATCAGGGAATAAATCAAGGAGAGGAACTATAAAGAAGAGGGAGATATGTAAGGGGCATCGAAAGAGAAGGAAAATTGTAATAGTGGGCTGAGGGGGTTCCCATCAGAAAGCAATGCGGCAAATTTTTCCCTAACATTTGCTTGAGAAAAGCTAATCGTATCTCTTCTCTTGTTTCATTTTCTGCCTCTTGATTCATCTTTAATATTACAATCATATATGTAAAATCTAAAGCTTGGAAAAGAGAGAGGAGGGAGAAGGAGAAGGGTGAGAAAAACAAAAAAGTGAAAAACTGTGCAAAGTATTCAGTCTAGGATGCCAATAACACCTTGCCAAATACCTTTTGATTACCTTAGGAATAGGCTTTCAATACATGGACAACAGAAATCTAGATTCCATTGACATTGTCAACAGTCTTGTATGAGAATGGTAGGGCGAACGGGAGACTTCAGAGGTCGAACTAGAGCAAGATTCTAAGGTGACGAGGATGAACTGAGAAGGTATTTGAGAGAAAATGTGGATCACAACCCATGGGAATGAAGCTGATGAGAAGAAGATGGCTGGAAGTTGGTTATGAGAAGACGAATAAAAGAAGACACAAAGCATTAACAAATGTTACTTCGATATATCTACCATAAGGATTCATGAAGATAGAAGAGAAAATAAGATGATCCCCTTAATGACAGGTGAGAAGTGTTCTTTCATTAAAATCCCCTTCCAGGCATGTACTCTTTTTCTCATGCAATTGGATTTAGCTTTTACTACATTTAACGAGAAAGTCACAACTTGAGAGATGTGGTTGGGAGACTCTCTGAACACCATCATGGCATGCTGAAACCGAGTGAATGCAAAATTGTTCATTTTTTGTGTGAGATAAGTTTTTGAACAAATCTGTCAGTCAAACACTAAGCGAGATGATTCTCCCTAACATTTCATCTTGGAGGTCTTCAGAAGGAGACACTCAACAAGCATTTCGAAGGAAATCAGATAGCAATGTGGTTCTAAATCTAGATCATAGGCAGATGTTGTTGATGGGAGCAAAGGAAGATGGAGTGGAGGAAAGCCATAAATTCAACTTTTATTTGGTCATAACACTTGCCAGTCCTATGAAACAACAAAGCGATATTGGTCCTTGGCTTAGGGACCGATGGATGCAAAATTGTACACCAGGGGTTACCATCTTGGGACAGATTCAATGGTTAGTGAGATTCACTGATGAATAGGAAATTCAGATGGTGAGGGAGGAGTACGATCCTAACCCGAATGGGGGATGAGGCAATGGAGCTGTGGACGATCACGGCTTTCTAGAAGATTAGAGAGAAATTCAGGCAATTAACTGAAATCAGAGCAGAGATGAGGGATGACATTCGAATGGATTACCATTGATTGGAGATAATACCAAGAAACAAAAAGATAGAGACGACCTAGACCTAAATCTCGATTGCTGGGAAGGATATCCTGATTCTTGTTGTTCCAGAACCTTTGCTTCCCTTGTTTTCCAATGAGGAAGACAATGAGTCAGCGGAGGAAATGACAACTCACCCTGAGTCTACTGAGTTCAGATTCTCATCACTCGCTCATTGGAGGGAGAATGGGATTCAAAAGCAAAGTTTGAAATTGGAGGGTGATATCAAGTTCAATGCTTTGACTCTCTACCACCCACCATTGACGGTGGCATGCGTACATGATTCCCCTGTGGATGGAAGCAACTGGGGCCATTCAATCAGTGAGGAGGAAATGGGCCCTTTGCATGAAATTACTCCGACTTCCTAGGGTATGCCAGAACCAGTTTTGTGCTCTCTGCTTAAGACATTGTCACTTGCACAACAGTCAAGTATCAGGTATAATTTTGACATTGCATGATTCACCACAGAGCATGGGTATTATCTTGAATGCTGGCAAATACAGCAACTTCCAAAGCAGTGAACGGAAATCTACCTCAAGAGGCGAACCAGAGCAATACTGGAGATCAGACCATCGATTCAAGCAAGGCTGTAATATAGGAGCAAATGGATTGGGTAACAGATTCATTGTCGTCCACCAAACCATGTGAGCTGGAACATTTTTGAATACTGGGAAATGTGAAAGAGGTTTCTGGAGTTAAGTCATAGGGGGCCAAAAAAAATAAAAAAAAAATAAAAAAAAAAAAAAAAAAAAAAAAAAAAAAAAAAAAAAAAAAAAGGAGGTCTCTTGGTGGGGGATAATTTCCCTGAGATTGATGGTACTGTTGAATACAAAGCTGGGTGGAAAATCTGGGAGAGGATTGAGACGATTATTCACCAGGTATGTATAATAAGCTCCATGGTGTCCAAATTCGAAGCCACGGAGGAGGAAACTCAAAAGAAAGTCGAAGGGAAAGACAAAGAAATGAAACACGGAAGAAAGGCAGAAATAGGAGTCAAGAATAAAAGTAGTCCTGTTTCTCGTGAAAATCCTTCCATGGAATGTATGAGGATTCAATTCCCCTTTGCCTTTGAAGAAGGCAAACATTTGAGAAGTATTGGAGGAATTTGGTGCTCAAGTAATATTACAAGAGAATTATCCAACTTCCATGAGGTGATTTTAAACGAGCTTGCTCCATTCATGAATCCAGAATATGTTTATCTCGATGCTATAGGTACAAGAGGAGGTGTTTTGATTTTGGGAGACCCCAGGTATGTGCAATTTGAGGAAAATGAAGTCATTGGCATATTGTTGAAGGATCTCACAGCCAACAGAAGCTGGGCAATAGGTGGTGTTGTTTACAGTCCGTTGCAATTACAAAGAGGCAACCTTTTTGGAAAGAATTTGAGGATTTAATTTGCAGATGGAGTGTCCCCTTGATGCTTGATTTGAACTCAATTAGATACAGAAATGAAAAGTTAATACTAGCTAGATGGATCTCTTCTTCTATGAGGTCCTACAATGATTTTATTAATGTTTACGCTCTGGAGGAAATTGCTTTGTCCAGGAAGAAATTCCGTGTAGTCAAACAATCAAGCTAGACCTACATTGTTAAAGTCAGATAGGTTTCTAGTGACTAGTGATTGGTTAGATCCAGATCCCGGGGTGATGGGAAGGAATCTTGGGAAAACAAAATCGGATCATTGGCCAATACTTGTTGATAAGGTAGACTTCTGGGGACGAACACAATTTCAAAAAGAAAACATTGGGTTGAAGGATGAAGACTTCATTCCTATGGTGGGCTGGTGGAAATATGAAAGTTGCATGATAAATGGGGGGCATAAGTTTCCCACTTTACTCAAGAGGCTCAAAGACAGGATAATTATCTGGATAAAAGCTAAAAGAATTGCTTCAACATCTTGGAGGATAATGTGCAATCACAAATTAATTCTCTCGATAAGTTAGAGGAAGATAGAGGATTGAATGATGCGAAGCTTGTTACTAGAAGAGAGAGAAGATAAGACCTGCAAATAATCAATTCCAATAGTATTTATTGAAAGCAGAAGCTAGGCTGTGTGACACAAATTCAAAATTCTTTCATACAATTGCTTCGGCTCGGAGCAGGATAAATGCATTCAATATTGACGACAAACTCTCAGAGGACAGCTAAAAGATTGTAAACGCCATTATTTCTTGTTAAAAATAATGTACCAAGGTAGTTTTGTAATTTCAGGTATAGCCAATTGGTGTGTAGTGTTTGGATAACATGGTTGCATAGAGCTCAGTGTTAGGAGCTGATTGATGTAATTTTTATTTGATTCTGGTGTTTATTTACTGCCCTAATAGTCATATTATGTGGAGTTTTTTTTGCCATTAAATGAATTATTAGTTAGTAACTAATAAAGAGGTTACGAATTATTTTAATCCCCAATGTGACCAGTGCCGGAGGAACTTCTGACATTCTCCACTCTTCTCTCTCTCTCCCTCTCTCTCTCCCTCTCTCCCTCTCTCTCCCTCTCTCCCTCTCTCTCCCTCTCTCTCTCTCCCTCTCTCTCTCTCTCTCTCTCTCTCTCTCTCTCTCCCTCTCTCTCTCTCTCTCTCTCTCTCTCTCTCTCCCTTTCCCCTTTCTCCCCCTCTCTCTCTCTCTCCCTTTCTCCCTCTCTCTCCCTCCCACTCCTTCTCTCTCCCCTCTCCCCTCTCCCCCCTCTCTCTCTCTCTCTCTCTCTCTCTCTCTCTCTCTCTCTCTCTCTCTCTCTCTCTCTCTCTTTCTTTCTCTCTCTCTCTCTCTCTCTCTCTCTCCTTTCTCTCTCTTCTCCAATTTTACATTGCTACATTGTATCAGAGCAGAAGGTCCAGATTTGAAAGTCGAAACAAGCTTTCTATTGTATCTTTGAAGAAGATTGCTCAGGCGTAGCCGACAATCTTCTACTGCTGCTTAACCAAAAAGAAAAGTTCTTCTGCTTAAGTCTCCTTTCCTATGCCTAGAACCCATGGCCAACACATACACTCAACTACATCCTGGCCTTTACCCAAAATTGGTAAGACCCTGTGGGAAGCCTCCATGGCTGCTATCCCTTGGACAATTTGGACTGAAAGGAATAACAGAACGTTTAATGGTAAATCTAGTTCCATAGCAAAACTCCTATACCTCTATCCATAATACATTTCTATGGGCTGAAACATACAATGAAATGTGTCCTTTCCCAGGATCCATACTTAGAAAGCACTGGAGGACGATCATCTTCTTCAAAAGATACTAAGCACAAGTCATGGTAGAATGGACAACACCACCAATAGACCAAATCAAACTCATCTTTTTTTTTTTTTTTTTTTTTTTTTGAGGAAAGTGCTGTTTAATTGATATATAAAAAATCAAGTTACAAATGGAGGGTTCAATCTCACCTAGAGAACAGTGAGGTGAACCCCCTCTTTAGCTAAAGAGTCTGCTAGTGAATTAGCAACTCTGGAAATACAACTCCACTCATGTACACATGAGTTGGATAGTGACAATATCTCTCTAAAGTCATACATAAATCTCCATGGTGGGGCTGAAGTTTGTCTACACCATCCTATTACATTTTTTGAGTCTCCTTCTACTTCTAATTCTCCAACAAAATGTGCATGAAAGATTCTCATCCCTTTTAGGACACCATTGACTTCCGCTGATGTAGAGTCAACCGTGCCTAATGGACCCGCATATGTTAACATAATCTGCCCATCTGTATTCCAAAAAGCTCCCCCATACCATGCTGGCCCCGGATTTCCCAAAGAGGAGCCATCAAAGTTGAGTTTGAGTCTCCCAACTAGGGGGAGGGGAAGCCATGGGATGACGATGGGTGTGAGGGCTCTTGGATGACTACAGACAATAATACACCATGATGCTCGTAGAGCTTCTCCCTCTTCCTTGTTAACTTCCCTTGGACAACCATCCATTGAATCATCCTATTTTGTATAGATACTGCCAAGTTTCTCCATTGGATGTCTTTCCCTTGGAATATCCTTCTATTCCTCTCTTCCCATTATGCCCACGGAAGGAAAGCTATGAGAGCTTTCCAATGTTCCCGGTCCACCTTAGCTAAATGACTGTCTAGCTGCTGCTACCTCTCGGAATGACCGTGGAATGCACCACTTGATGCCAAAAAGTGACCTGAAACAGGCCTAGCAGGTTACGGAGGGATAATTAGAGACCACAATAGCCACATTATCACTGCCTTTTCAGGTCCCCTTGGTAATGCGACATCAAATGAGGTTAAAGTAAGAGCCCTCCTTGAAGGTGCAAAACTGCTACAGCCGCATTCAACAAGACCAATGATAATTGAAGGCGACTCCAAGATGACAATCAGCTGGGCCCAAAAAACAGTAAGCATTCCTTGGAAATTCAAACCAACCTTCGATGAGATCACAAGCATCACAAGAGACTGGCGCATTGCAAGGATTTCAATTCCAAGATCAGCTAACAGTACGGCTTACCAATTAGCAAGAGAAGGAGCCAGCAGAACCACAACAGCCATTGGACAGCATCTGCCTTTATAATTGTACAGCATTACATTTTCAAAGCAATGTAAAAGATAGCCTACAGCCAAGCTAGTACTCTGATGTGCACCAGGGGTAGACGTAGAAACTTATACATTATTGTAAAATTCTTTGTTACATTTTTTCATAAATGAAAACAACATCACCATTCTCAAAAACAACTTTAGCTTCACTGTACTACCTATAGGGGATATCTATTGTATTTGTCGATGCCGAGACCCTCTGGCTTTAGAGGGATATCAGAGACATAGTGAGCAACACTCTTCTATCTTTTGTGGACCCACTGGGAATTACTGACTAGATGGATGCAAAAATAATTGTCGTCCTTAAGGGCCTAAAGATTTTTGGATAGACATGTTGGACCATTAGATGTTGAAGGAGATTAACTGACTGTCATCAAATGGTGCCAAATGGATAGAAACCCTCCATGGAAACTTGCCGATATATTCAAATAAATAGGAACCCTATCTACTAATATTGTAGTATACTAGAACCTAGATTAATGTACCTTTCTCACAAGCTCTCTTGCCGATGGGCTTGGTAAAGAGGGAGTCACTCTACAAACAATGATTGTGAGAGAGCCCCCTTAGCTAGTTCATACACATTGTGTAAAACATCCATTTCACATTAATAAAAACTCTCCTAAAAAAAACAGAAAAAGAAGCTGTATGGTGACAAGTAATTGCTGCAAAATACGAAATAACCCCCACTGATTAGTTGCCGAAGGAAAGATCCACATGCTCCCCTCTATGGAGGGCCATTATTGCAGCAAAAAGGTTGCAGCAGGAATTCAATTCATGTCAGAGTGGACTCTGAAATAAGATTATAGCATAACACAGGCAAATGACTCCATCTTGAGCATACTCATTCCAAGAATCATCTTGGTAGCCAGAGAACCATTTCAGTGGCTGACTCCAGATCCATCTCAACACTCTTGGGAATTCCTGCTGCAAAATAAGAAATAACCCCCACAGATTGGTTGCCGAAGGAAAGATCCACATGCTCCCCTCTATGGAGGGTCATTATTGCTGCAAAAAGGTTGCAGCAGGAATTCAATTACATGTCAGAGTGGACTCAGAAATAAGATTATAGCATAACACATGGGCAAATGATCACACCTTGAGCATACTCTTTCCAAGAATCATCTTGGTAGCCAGAGACAACCATTTCAGTGCCTGACTCTAGATCCATCATAACACTCTTGGGATCTAAACTAACAAGAGAGGTCGATGATGAGGGAGCAACTGAAGTGTTGAGCTAGTTGAGCTAATTGAAGAGGAGGATGAGGAAGGGCAAAATATCCCTTCGTATTCCATAAATCATAAACTTAAGACAAGCCAGTGAAACCTGAATAGTACACTAAAACAAAAAACAAAAACGAGTAATTTGCATTAATGAGATCCTAGTAAAATGACCAACTAGCATTTAATATAATCAGCATTCGAGGCCATCTTGAACAGGGCAAAATAAGCAAAATACCCTGTTGTCAACCTACATAATAAGTTGTATTTTCCCATGTCATAAAGCTAAGTAGCTGAAATTATATGTAGTACAAAATTGAAGAATTCGCATGTGGATACTCACCTCTGTTTCCCTTCCAAAAAACCATCCTGTCCTTTTCTAGCATCATCTTATTCACTTTTTATGTTTCCCAAGCACACATACTTTAGCTGCAGTAATGAGAAGGCACATTAGTATAAACCCATCGAACAAAAAAAAAGACAAGAGAAAGGAGCACAAACTTCAAAATTGTGCAAAGAATTTTCCTGACGGTCAGTATCAATTGACAATTATTTCAAAAACTATCCTTGTCACTGTTGAAAAATATTCAGGACAAAAAACTACAGAAAAATATAAACAACTCCAAATCAAAGGATGATCTAACTTGATGTAATGCATGAGATTGGAAAAGAGAGAAAAAGGAGAGGGAAAGAAGAGAGAAAAAGGGTGGAGAGAATGCCAGATGGGTCCTCCCTAGGCAACCCATGGAGACCTGGAATTGGGGGCGCTATCCATAACTCTGAAGGTGTTTGCATCATTAGTTACTCTGGACCACAAGGCCATTGTACTTCTAATGAGGCTGAGGCCAAAGCGCTACTGGAAGGTGTTAAAGTTTTCCTGCAGCAGGGCGCACAACCACTGCAAATTGAAGGTGACTCAGCACTTGTTCTAGCCTGGGCAACCAAAGCAATATCACCAGCATGGAGATTAAAGCATATCTTCGATGAACTATCTGACCTCACCGGTAACCTTCAACTTGTATGGCTAAAGATACCCAGGTCCGCCAATTCTTTGGCCGAAAGACTAGCGAAAGGAGTGCTGAGAGAAGCTCTTGTAACAGGCCAACTTTAAAGGCCACACCTTTGTATTCATTTTTCAAACTATATGCAATAAACTTTCACCATTTAAAAAAAAAAGAGTGCCAGATGTTGCCTCCAACAGTCTGGACACCTAAGAGATTAAAACAATCCCTAGCCTCTTTATTAATTCCTTAAATAACATTTTATATAATGATTAAAAAACTCTGACACAATTTTTTTTTTTGAGGAAGTTGATGAATTTATTACTTGTGCCTAAAGGCAGATATTATATTGTTTTGGATACTACATATTTGTTACACCATTAGCTTCTCACATTCAAATTGACTAAGGAAACTCCTTTTGCCAATTGATCAGCACAATGGTTTGCCGATCTAGGAATTCTCTTCCAGCTTATGACGTTGGTAGATAGCTCCCAAATCTCTCGCATATGCAAGAGGAATCTCCATGGTGGATTCCTATCCTGACGGCACCAATCGACTACGTTCTGCGAGTCACCTTCCACTTCTATAGGCTCTAGAAAGGTAGCGCTATAGATCTTCATTCCTTCTAAAACGGCTCTTACTTCTTCTTCGGTAGAGTTGGTGATGCCAATCGGGCCCGAGTATGTCAACAAGGTGTTGCCATTGTGGTCACGAACGATACCGCCAATCCCCGCCCTTCCTAGGTTCCCAAGCGATGACTCATCAGTGTTCAGCTTCAGGATACCCCTTAGGGGAGGCACCCACTGTCGGAGCTCCTTCGGCCTTCCCGAGATGGAGAGGTCTGCTGTCTCTTTTCATTTTTGCCTGATCACATTGCCACTCGTGTCGGCGAACGCCTTCCTTGTACAGAGCCAAGCAATTACCTTTGTAATTGTGTTCTTTGCTACCATACTCCATGTTTTGGTGTTGTTCTGGAAGACTCTTTTATTTCTCTCTTCCCAGATACACCATGGGATTAAGATTGCGGCGACCTCCGCCATGATCTTTCCTTTTGCTCCTTTAACGATGCCTCTCCACTGTAATACCATGTCGTGTGTAGTCGCCGACACACATAATTGAACTTCAAATAGCTGAGGGAAGGTCATCCATATGCGCCATGCAAATGCGCAATGCATGAGTGCGTGGTCAATGGATTCTGGTGTAGAGTGGCATAGCGGGCAGTCTGTTGATTGCAGAGTCATTCCTCACCTGATTAGGTTGTCTCTCGTGAGTATCTTCCTTCGTATGGCTGTCCATAAGAAGAACTTCGCTTTTGGTGGCCTTTCGTAAGACCAGGCCAAAGAACCTTTATTTGTTTCGGCTGCTACATTGTTCGTTAACACCCTGTACGCTGATTTCACAGTGAAGGTACCATCTACCGACGGTGTCCAGATCAGTCGATCTGCGTACTGACTGTCCAGGAATGTACAGGAAATTTCGTTGTCCAGTTCCACCAAGTCAATTGCCTCCTGGTCGAGCAGCTCCCTTCTGAACACCCGGCTCCAATTTATGCTTCTTCTGGGCTGGTTCTGAAGGACCCCTGCGACAGTGATTGCCTTCGTACGCGCCATTGAGTACAAACGTGGGTATCTTGTGCATAGAGGGGCGTCTCCCAACCATCTTGCCTCCCAAAAATTTATACGGCTGCCGTTTTCAGCGATGAATTTGGTGTTCTGCACAAAGCGAAGCATTAACTTGTACAAGCGCCTCCATATAGGTGATAGTCGCCTTGGTTGGTGATGCCCGAGGATCCAGTCTTCCTCGGCCGCTTGGAGTTTCAGTCTCACCAGTTGTGTCCAGGGGATTCTCTCCTTCATTGAGTCTCAAGCACCATTTGAGAAGGAGTGCTTTGTTGAAGTCCTGTATGTTCCTTACACCAAGTCCTGCTTCTATTACTGGCTTGCATACTTCCGTCTATTGAATGAAGTGGAATTTGAAGTCTTCGCTGGCACCTCTCCATAAAAATCTCCTCATAATAGCTTCCATCTCCAGCCCTGCCGACGTCGGGCAATGTAGAAAGGAGAGCAGGAAGGTTGGTATGCCAAATAGGCAAGATTTTAACAAGACTAACCTTCCAGCTTTGTATAGATGTCTCCCTTTCCATGCCGACAGTCTGCCCCGGAGTCGTTCAATGACAAGGTCCCATAGCCTCTAATTTATCCTTCCATTGAATAGTGGTAGGCCAAGATGCACGGTCGGGAAATCTCCTATTTCGCACTCCAATTTGGTTGCTGCTGCTTGTAGAAGTTCCGGAGAGGCATTTACCCCTATCACTTTCGTCTTCAACCAGTTTATTTTTTGCCCAAAAGTGATCTACAATACAACCTTCAAATTTGCAACTTGTTCCAGGTCACCTTCGCAAAAGATGACAGTGTCATCCACAAACTGCACTATGGGTAGTTCTTCATTCGGGAGGGGGCTGCAGAGCCATCCTATGCGTATGAGCTGTTCGAAGAAGGCAGTCATGCCTTCGGCGGCAATATTGAAAAGTAGAGGGGATAATGGATCCCCCTGTCGGATTCCTCTACTGCAGGGAAAGTAACCGAATAGGCCTCCGTTTATAAGAACCGAGAAGCACGCCGAGAAGAGGCAAGATTGTATCCAAGAACACCATTTGCTACCGAAATTCATCTCTTTCATTACCAGTCCTAAGTATCTCCAGTTGAATCGATCAAAGGCTTTTTCGAGGTCAATTTTCAAAATTAACGTTGGTTTTGCTTTCTGCTTAAACCAGTGTACAGCTTCATGTATGAACATGGCCGAGTCCATCAGCTGACGATTCAGGACAAACGCGTTCTACTGGAGGCTAATCACCGATGGCGAGACACTTTTGAGTCGTGCTGCGAGGACTCGAGCAATTATTTTGAAGAGACCAGAGATCAGGCTTATTGGACGGTACCCCTGGACGTCTTCAACACTATCCTTCTTCGGTGCCAAGGCTATGAGGGTAGAGCCCAAGCTCTTATGCTTTATGCCGTTTTTGTGGAAGTCCTCCAGTAGGCCGACAATGTATTCCTTCATAAACTCCCAGGAGGCTCTGAAGAATTCGCCGTTGAAGCCATCCAATCCTGGAGCTATGTCGAGTGGCATCCGCAACACCGCTTTTTCTATTTCCTCCAGACAGAAGGGGGCCTCCAGCTGGTGTTTTTCCTCCTCTAACTTGTGGAAAGGAAGTCCCGCAATGCAACGTCTACATCTCCCGTCGTCGCTGTAGAGTTCTGCAAAAAAGCAGGTGATTTCATTAGTGATCTGCGATCTATCAGTAATTAATTCTCCGTTGATCATTAGAGAATTAATTCTGTTAGATCGCCCTCGGGAGGAGGCAACTGAATGAAAGAAGGCTGAGTTTGAATCCCCCTCTTTCAACCAGCGGAACCGCGCTCTCTGCTTCCAGTATGTATTTTCGTTGTATATCATTGTGCGCAGTGCGGTGAAGGACGCCAGCCTGTCTGACGTCTCGCTGGGGAAGAGAGCACTGTCTTCCTCTAGGACGTCTAGCCCTCGAATGTGTATATGCAGCAGCCTCTTTTGGATAGACGCCTTGATTCTCTCCACCTTAACCCATTCGATGACTTTGTTTTTGACCTTTTTCAATTTTCTTGCTGCTATACTTCCTCGGGGCCTCTCCGCTTCTTCCTCTGTCCACCACTGCTTCAGTTTCTTTGAAAGAGGGCTCCCGCAGCCAATGGTTTTCAAACCTGAATGGTTTCTTCCCCCAAGCGGCTGCCTTTGTGTCGAGCAATATCGGCCAGTGGTCCGATACCACCTTATTGAGCACTTTTGCTGTACAATTTGGGTACATGCGTAACCATTCTAGGGTTGCTAGGATTCTGACCAGTTTGGACAGAATTGGGTTCATCTGATTGTTACACCAAGTGAATCATTTTCCAGCAGTTGGGACTTCTTCGAAGGAGAATGCATCTATTAAATCGTTGAAGGATCGCATCAGGTTGGTGAAGCAAGCTGCCGACGGAGACTTCTCCCATCGATATCTTATGACGTTGAAATCGCCAACTATGATCCATGGATCATCCCAGCAGAGGAGGAGGTTTTCTAACTCTTCCCAGAATTCCTTTCTTCCAAAAATTGAGCACGGCCCATAGATTCCTCCGATGCACCAGACTTTGCTTGTGGCTATGTCACGTAACTTGACCGAGGCAGTGTGCACCATGCTCGTCTTCTAGTACTTCTACGTTATTTCTATTCCATATCACCAGGACTCCTCCAGTAGAGCCCACAACATCAATCGTTCTCCATTGTGGGTCAGGGAAACTAATGATATTGCGCACCTTTGCTTCAGTCATCTGGCTGAGTTTTGTCTCCAGTATGATGGCTATACTAACACCTTCATTTTTTAGTACTTCCTTTACGTTGGCTCTATTTTGATGGCCGCCAAAGCCCCCGTTGTTCCAAGAGATGAGCTTCATGGGGAAGGCGGATGTCGGTGGACTCCGCGTCTGACTATGCAACCTCGCCCTTTGAGTCTTTGTGGCGTTATTTTCCTATCCAAGCTTGGCTGCCGCGCATCTTCCATTGCGAGGGCTAAAGCTATGATTCGCTCTTTGTCATCCTCTGAGAGCTGTAGGGACTGGTGCTCCAAACTTTTGAGCCACTCCAAGGAGGCTTGATCCATTTGACTGGCGCTTATGTTACCGGAGGCGGGGAGCGCGACCGCGTTGGGGTGGTGGATGTTGATTCGATTTCTGTTACGTGTAGTTAAGATCCGAGAGGCTTGTTGGAGGGGGTGATACTGGTGAGGGAGGGGAGGAGGAATCCGATTGGAGGTTCCGAGAGGATCGGATCAAAAATCATAAAATAAAATCAGGGTAAAAATCATAAAATCATAAAACTCAAAAAAAATCATAAAATCATAAAAAAAAAAATCATAAATCATAAAAAATCAACAAAAATCATAAAAAATCATAAAAAATCAAAAATCATAAAAAATCATAAAAAATCATAAAAAATCATAAAATCATAAAATCCAGGGGCAAAATCAAATCAAAAAAAAAAATCAAAAAAATCAACAAAAAATCAATAAAAAAATGAGTAATGGTCAAAAAAATAAATAAGCAAAAGGAAAAATCGTAAGAAAAAATCATAAAAATCGCGGCAAAATCAGCAAAATCAATGGCATCAAAAAAATCGGGCGAAAAAATAAAAGTCAAAAATCAATAATAAAATCCGAGGGTAAATGGTATAAATGGTCAGAAAACAAAGGAGAAAATTATCAAAAGGTTGAGGGAGTCAAAGGGGTCCTAGTGCGAGGGCGGGTCTTCAAGAGAAAATTGTGGGATGCTGCAGAGTTTTGAAGAGGTGTATTGGCGTGAGTAGGGGATCTGGGGTTCTCCTTCGTTTGTGGTATGTTTGCGCGGGTGTGGGGGTGGAGTTTTCACCTTGTTCCGGGGAGAAGACAGGGTTAATATGTTGTAGTTCTGGGGTGCCTTCATGGGAACGTCCGATGGTCCAATGCATGTCCGAGTTTGGGATTGCATCTCGAGGCTCGAGTCGGGGGAGGCTTCGAGGAGACGCAACGGGATGTTTCCTTTCTGGAGCTTGTAGGCGCAGGAGGGTGTAGGGTCAGGCGTAGGTTTAGGGATCGGTAGGGGTGGTGTGGCGCGGTCCAAGACTGAAGAGTGTGGAGGTGGAACGGTTATAGTTGCGGTTTCCCCCTGGTTCTCTTGCTTCTGTGACTCAACTTCCCTTGAATCTGGCCAAGACGTCTGCAGATTGTCAAGCGGATGGGACTGCTGACCAGAGTCCGTGTTTGCTTTCAATTTTGAATTTGAATTTCCCACGTTCCAAGCAGCTAGCGAGGCTTCAGCTGAGTTACCCTCCAGGCTGTCTGAGTGACTCAGTGAGTAGCTCGATGGGTGACTCGGTTTCTTCTCCGGCATCAATATCCTCTGCGTCGGGATTCCGATGATCAAAAATTCCCAGTTCTCCTCCTTGATCATTCTGTTCCCTCCGAGGGGCCTATGCAAGGGGAAACGGATGCGGCCTATCGTTGGACTCATATTCATCTTGTTCCCCGTCGTCTCTTCCAGACATATTAGTTCTCCGATTGATTGAAGATGTGCTCTATGTTGTCGACGCTCCAGAGCTCTGGCGGTATGCCGTGTATCTCTAGCCACGACTCTGCTACCGATTGCATGTTGCATTCTTCCCAATTTCGGAGAATCTTGATGTCTCTATTGCTCTCGGACTAGGCATCATCGAACTTCTGCTTATCTTGCTGGTTGTTCATCCAGATCAGCCACTTGTTATCTCCAAGGCTTGAGATATCAGGGGCGTAGCTGAGTGGGTTAACCAAGGACACGAGTTGCATGGCGCTCCTTGCGTCTCCTTCAGCCGTCTGTAAGATTGTAGCATTCGTCAGATCTTCTACTCCTTTCCGCCATGTGCGCATCGAAAAAAGGAGATCGCAGTGGTCCCTGCGACTCTCCTTTTTGTCCCTTTCTAGCGCAACTCTACTATTTTGTATCAAGGGAGGGGCTTCAGGTTCCTTTCTCCCCACAATCTCATTAATCGCCTCTGCGAACTGGGCCCAGGTAAAGTCTTCTTTTGCTTGAGCGGGAATATGCAATCTTGCCAAAAGTTTTCATTCTCGCCATCGAGTTATTCTGCATGTTTTGTTCCTCCCAGGAAGAACGGAGAAAATCAGGGTGATCTCCTCCGCCTTAACTGATCTCCTTCGTCCTTCTTCCTTCTTAGCATTGAGACAGTCATTAAGAGCCGCTATGCAGTCATGGAGAAACAGACCTGGGAATCTGATGAAGGACTTCTCCCCCTTCGTAATCGTGATCTTGATGCTTCTTTGCCAACCTGCTCCATGTTTGTCCGCACATTCATCCACTTGGAGAACAGATGTATCGAAACGCTGTATCCTCGACTTCCAAGGATTCTCTTGCTTTCGTCTTCGAACTACCGTAATCCATTCATCTTCTTCCACTCCTTCCTGATGTTATGGTCCGTCACGTTTCCTTGTCCGTCTTGAGCTCTCTCCCCTCGCGATCTGTCGTGCAGATGTTCGCCTTCCCGTAGCTCCAGTCCATGCTGCTCCTCTCCGTTCGCCATTCATTGTCAAAAACTCTGACACAATTAATCCCAATATCTACCACATGACCAGGAATAAATATACCAAGATCCAACAAATGTATCAAGAAGATGATGGTAGATGGAACCTCCAATTAAGAAGAAGACTAAGCACAATACAACACCAGGAAGCAAATTCCCTACACGCCCTCTTAGCATCAAAATACATCTCAA